>OZ012740.1:580620263-581820263 GCA_963859935.3 Lathyrus sativus | reverse complement strand
CTTGGATAGTCGACCTTATACTCTAATAGCTTTGGGCATAGCTACGAAATTTTGAAAACAAAAACAAAAGACAACACATTACTTTGGCAAAGGAATTATCACTAGGATGTCTATTGCCTCCCAATTGTCTAATGTGGCATCACAACGAAACACCAAATGGCTCATGTCTTCATGTTCAATGTCTTCATCAACAACATTGACTTGGAAGCCTCCACTGATGAATACCTCTCAGATAATCTTCGGACGTCCTTTAGCATGGGTTGATTCTCCAATATGAGTTGATTTATAACCCAAACCATGGCGATCCAACTTCGTCTTCACTTCAATGATCTCTCCCCAGCCTGCAGGAGTACCTTCTTTGATAGTCGGCCTTATACTCTAAGCATATACAAAAGATGGACCACTTTTAACCACTGGTTCTTCAATTTCCAATATTACAACATTGGCTATTTCAAGCGCTTAAAAAGAAGTTTCTAAAGCATCCTCGTCAGCCTTGATATACTTGAATGAAGACAGGTTACTCACCATCAAATCCTCCTCACCATGAATGATTATTAACTTTTCATTGACAATAAACTTCATCTTCTGATGTAATATGGATGTTACAGCTCCAGCAACATGAATCCACAGCCTTCCAACAAATAGCTGTAAGTTGGGTTAATATCCATCACCTGGAACGTGATATCAAAGACATGTGGCCCAATTAAAATTGGCAACTCTACTTCTCCAATTATAGTTCTTCGAGAGCCGTCAAAAGCCTTGACAATCAATGACGTAGGCCTCATTTCCGCCCCCTTTGTATGCAAGCTTTGCAAGTGTTCTCTTGGGCAGAACATTCAAAGATGAACTTGTATCAACCAATACCCTAACTAGAGCATCCTCTTGACATTTCACAGACACATGCAGCGCACGGTTGTGATTGGGGCTTTCTCTTGGTAACTCCTCATTGCTGAAGCTAAGGGTGTTACAAGCAATTATATTCACAATTACATTATCAAATTGGCTGACTGTAATGTCTTGAGTAACATGGGCCTGAGCTAACAGCTTTTGTAAAGCAACTCTATGAGTAGGAGAACTCATCAAGAGAGATAGGATGGACATTTTTGATGGTGTCTGGTGAAGTTGGTCAATAACCTTATAATCATTTTTTCTAATGATTCTCAAGAATTCAGCATCTTCACCATTCAAGACTACCTCTTTATCCTTAGCAGGTACAACAACAGTAAATTCCTTTAAGGGAACTTCATTCACTCTGGGCTGATAGATACGACCACTGCGGGTCATCTTGCTTGCCTCAGCAATATTTGTCACGTCTTCTTGAACACTTTTCACATCTTCCTTTTGAATGACCTTCCCAGATTCCTGATCAATTATCGTTACATCATACTTCCACAACACAACTTTAGTATCTTTGAAGTGGAATGGACTGGGTGTCTGAATAATCATTGGTCTTGGTTGACTAATTGGTGGATCAACGAGCTTTGCAATATTGAAAATTGGCTTCGGCACATTGAAAATAGGCTTTATAGAACTTAATTCAAGCAAGTTGAATATTGAGACTTTATTATTCGACTTAGGCAAATTAAATATGGGTTCAATCACTTACACCTCATCTCTCATCACCTTGCTACCCACTTGCAAGAAACCACTGTCCATTAAATTCTGAATATCTCTCTGAACCAACAAACATCCTTTAGGGTCACTAGCATAATTTTTGCATTCTTAATGATAGTCTTTAATCAAATCAACCTCTACCACCTTTGTATGAAAAGCTCAAAGCAGAGTCCTAATCTCGGAAACATCAAGAATCAAAGTCTCATCAGATGTATCTTAAACAACATTAACTGTCCCATGGGTGAGCAAATCATTATTCTTAACATTTGGTTGAGAGTCACCAAAAGATAGAATCTTCTTCTCCATCAACTGCCTTACAATATGTTTCAAGGCAAAACACCCTTCCAAATCATGACTTGGTGTGCCCTCGTTAAATGGACAATGAGCGTTTGGGTTGTAAAAATATGGAAGAGGATCAAGAGGCAGACCCAAAGGCCTTGTAGTTATCAAACCTTGCTACACTAACGAAGGGTACAACTCGGTATAGGTCATCAAAATAGGAGGAATAAGAGGTTTCATATTCTTCCTTCTACATGGAACATTCTGATGAGAAGCCTGGGTCCTTTGTTGTTGTTGATATACAGCAGCGTTGGGCACTCGTTAATAGGTTGGTTATTGTTGAGTCGGCTGGTAAACAGTTGCTTATGGTACGGGTGGATACACAGGAGCTTGATTATTGAATGTAGGGGTGACAACCGCCACATATGGTTGCTGAGGGTATTGAACAGGATAGACAAGATGCTGAACATAGCTCTGCTGGGGTTGTTGTTGATGCTTTCAAGGTTGATTCAACTTTCTGCTTGACATTACAACATTGGTTTCTCCCTCTTTTTTATTATGGAAACCATTGGAGAATTTCTTTGTATTGTTATTGTTGTTGTTTGAGCTACCAGCTCCACTAGTCATCTTTCCATTCTTCATACCAAGCTCAACTTTAACGCCCATAGCAACGATATTGGAGAAGTTAGAAGACACACTGCTGATCATCCTTTCATAGAACTCTGGTCTCACTGTATCAACAAACCAGTCAGCTAGTTCTTTTTTAGTTAAGGGTGACTCTACCTGTGAAGCCGTTTCTCTCTAATGATTCGCGTATTCTTTAAACGACTCGGAGTTCTTCTAGGACATAATCAAAAGTAGTCTTATGTCTGGAGCAAGATCCATATTATACTTGTAGTGCTTAATGAAGGTACCATTTGGCAGAGGCACCCTTCAGGCTATCCTAAAAGTAATGAATCATCAATTTATCATTGTTAACGTAGGCGGCCATCTTTATGTAATACATAATCAGGTGAGTTCTAGCGCAAGTGGCACCCTCATATTGGTCGAAACTCAGAGTTTTGAACTTCAGTGGAATAACCAACCCAGATACCAAACACATCTCTCTTGCATCAGCCCCAAATATCTGATTACCTTCCATGGCTCTCAATCTTTTCTCGATAGTTTCAATATTTTATTTCAGTCTTTCATGGCGCTCATACCCCTCTTCAGACATGTCGGGAATGTCATAGACCTGATATGGATCATGGAAGTAAGGACGCGCTTGTGTTTGCACGACAACGGGCATAAAGCTAGGAATGGCTTGAGGAACTTCAGATGTCAAAGGAACAATCTGTTGAGGCAACTGTTGAGTAGTTTGCGCTGCTAGTGGTGGTGGTACAAAACCAAAAGAAAGACCATAAAGAGGCATACTGGTGGCAACAACAGTTACAGGCATAGGTTATACTATTGTGTTGACGATCTCAGAAACCACAGTGGTTTGGGTGTCCATCTTTGCACGTATCACACGCAGCATCTCCATAATTTGTCCTACACTCCCTCGTAGGTCTTCTAATTCATCACTAACTCGTTCAATCTCCTGATTCTGCTCTTCCATTCTTCTACGATCTTGGGTCCAGGTGTTGTAAGGGTGTAGATGATTCAGTATAAACAGCTGAAAACGAGACAACGAGATGAGCCAAGACAAAAGGAAAGCACATGCAATGACATGAATAAATGGAATGTAATGCTAATTCAAACAGAAAATCAAGGAACTCAAAATCATATTCGCAAACGTTATAGCAATGGAGAATACAACCTTGGGAATATCAAAAGGTTCATTTCATTAATTAAACTGAAGTTTTACAAACATTAATACACCTCCAAGAGCCAAATACGAAATAATTCAAATACAAAACATCAAAATAAAGGAAACTAAGATCCTAATCCTTTTGACGAGATGACCCCCCCCTCATGAGATTCCTTCCCAAGCTTTTCAATCTGCTCCTGCATCTTTTCCTTCTCCAAGATAAGCTTATCCACATACAGCTTCCACGCCAAAGAAGCTGGAGGAACGCTAGAGCTAGCAGCTGGCACTGGTGATACGCAAGAGGAAAATAAATCCTCTTGCCCTTTTCTCTTCCTTGCAGATTCTTCTTCTTCCTTCTGACGGTGAAGTCTCTAGAGTTCTTCATTTTCTCGATTGACCATGAAGCATTTGTTCTTCCAAGCCTTTCCTTCCCTTTTGGATTTTTCCAATGCAATCTTCAACTTTTCCTCTTCATTCAGGACGGTCAGAGTGGGGTCCCTAGGAGCCAATGGTATGGGTTCATGACGAGGATAAGGCATCTTCAGCTTAAGAGCCCTTTCTCGCACCCATTGTAGGTAGGGTTCAAACACAATGCATTCAGGATATCTCAACGTGTTCATCCCCTTTCAGTGTACGTGACGCCAAGCATGCACGATTTTAGCCTTAAGTTCCAGATTCTCCCCCCCCCCTTTGAGTAAAATTCCTTCCAAGAAGATTGTATCAAGCCTCTCCTTTATCGGATACCCAAGCTATCGATGAGCTAATATAGGATTATAACTTACGCATCATTTTGTGCCAAGAAGAGGCACATTAGGAAATTCAATACAATTATTAATCATAACCACCCCTCCATACATAGAATCATACCACTCAATGTTAGAATGCGTGAGTGACATGATATTCGACCACGAAAGCCTAATCTCTAGATTCCAAAATGTTGCTGACCTCGGCAAGCGCGAAATAAACCACTTGTAGAGGAGGGCAGTGCATCAGGTTATTTGACCACCTTTATAAGAGTTCATCAGGTGAATGGAATGATATGCATCAGCCAGCAAAACAGGAACTAGGTTTTTGAGCAGGAAGATCTTTATGGCGTTGACGTCGACGAAGTCGTCAATATTCGAGAAAAGGAAAAGTCCATAGACCAACAGTGCAAAGGTAGCTTCAAAAGTTCATGTATTCTTCTTATCAGCATGATATTGAGCCTTTTCTATAAAAAAAACATGGTTGGCAGTCCAAGGAGCCCTCCCTTGATAGTCATATGATCTTGAATATTTGACAGCTTCAAATGTGTGGTTGCGACAATTTCCTTCTCACTTGGTGTATCTTCCAATCCAGAAAATGGAGGCTGAGAACTGACATGAAGTCCCATCAAGGAAAAATACTCCTCTAGAGTTTGCAACAAGTGGTAGTCTGGGGACGTGAAGCAATGATATAGTGGTTCGTAGAACTGGATAAGCGTAGCTAGCAGTTCATCAGCCATTTTGAGCCTCAATAGTGACAACACTGTCTCATACTTATCAGTGAATGTTAGGGGATCTTCTATTAGACCTCCTAGTTTCCTTAAACTTTCCAGTTTCGGACTCTTGAAGGTGTACTTCTGGATTCCTCTCCTTCCAAAATTCATTTTACAACGTCTAAAAAAATAATTTTTAGTTCCTTGAAGGGTCTGAAAAAAATGCAAAAATGCAATTGGTTTTAAGGAACTCAAGGAGTAAATTGCAAATAAGAAACATTTTTGAAAAAACTTCAATTTGTTAATAATAAGAAGAGTTACAACTTCGAAGTACAAATTGAGAAACCCAAAATATAAGAGGGAAAGCTAAGCCTAAAGGGTCCTAAGGAATCCCATCTAAGAAGGTCATACTCCATGCATCCTCTTACGCCTCTTCAATTCAATGTTTTCTAACACAAGCTTATCAACTATCCCTTTCCAAGCACCTGACATTGGAGGAACGTCGAAATACTCGTGAGTACTGAGAACTAACTGCACAGTAGAGAAAAATAAATTCTCTTGTGCCACATGTCTCTCCACAACGCGCCTCTCGAGCTCGATCAAGTCATCTTTCTCCTTTAGCTGCTTTTTTATCTCCATCTGCTCGGCATATATGGCATGGTACTTTCTGTTGCACCCCAAAATTTGCCCTCACAATACAAGACTTTGTGTTCCAAGAAGGTTCACAAGGTTCACAAAATTCATAATTGGTCAGAAGAGTTGACAATTCCCTCAGACAATGCACCTCCTAAGCAGTGCATCCAAAACTAGGGTTTTGACTTTAATCAGGCTAAATGGACTTCCAAGACTTCAAGTGAGCTTCATAACATCTTATATGTGTATAAGAACCCCCATGTCAAGTTTCAAGACTTTTCTCAAAAGTTTGCTCAGTCAGATGATCAGATAAGTCAAAAGCAGTCAATGCAGTTAAAAGGTCAAACTGAGGTCAACTGTGGTCAAACCAAAGTCAAACTTCATGATTTTTTTTTTGCCAACATCAAAGAGAGGTTGGGTGAGAAATATTATCATAACAACTGTAATACCCCAAATTTTGCCCTAAGATTTGTCGTCGCATTTCATTGCATTTAATCAATTACTAACAAATTTGTGTAGTCGTTTGACTTTTTGCAGGTAAATATCATATGGCATGCATTTTTTTTCTAAAAAGTAAAAATGGCACAATTGGTAGGAGGACATGTGTAAGGAGTTATGAGTGTGAGAGGTTGAGAGTTCGAATCTCACCTTTGTCATTTTTTTTTGTTTTTTATTATTTTTACTCTAAATTTTTCTATCTTTCATTAAAAAAATAACAAAAATAGTTTTTTATTATTATTTAATTATTATTTTCGTATTTTAATTAAATCATTTTTTAAAAATATTATTTTTTTCACTTTTTTCTAAATTATTCATAAAAATATCCAAAAAATCATAAAATAAAAAATATTGAAAAAATTTTGTTCTTTTTATAATATTTTTTATTTTAGGAATCAATAGGATTATTAGTTTTTATTTTAAGTTTATTTTAATTATTTTAAATTATTTAAATTTTATTTTTTCTTAACTAATTATTTAGTTTGGGCTTTAAAATGGGCTTTAGGGACATTATTGACAATTTGGTGTTAACCCTAATTTGTTCCCTATATATACATGTGTTGCCTTGTTGGAAAAAAGGAGAGAATGAAAAAAACCTAAGAGGAGTGAGTGCCGTTTGCCGTTATTTAGTTTTCTTCTTCATCCATTACTATTGTTTCTTTTTCTTCATCGTTTACCGTTATTTCTTTTCCTTCATCTATTACTGTTGTTTCTTTTTCTTCATCTTTTACCGTTATTTCTTTTTCTTCATCTATTACCGTTATTTCTTTTTCTTTATCTATTACTGTTACGTTTATATATATATAATTTTTAAATTGTTAGAGTTTATATATATAAGATTTTTGATCGAATTATGTCGATACGATGTTTGCACATTTGTGTGCATGACGCGTGACATTTGTGTTAGTTCGATCTGGTTGCGATGATCGCATTTTTGTGTGAGCAATAATACTATTTTTTGCTTAATTTCTTTTTCTTTGCGATAAATTTTGTTTCGTCCGATTTAGATCTGGTTGCGATGAGCGCATTTCTGCGTTAGCAACATTGTTGGGTTATTTGGCACATTTAAAATTCATTATTGCTTTATTATTATTATTATTATTATTATTATTATTATTATTATTATTATTATTATTATTATTATTATTATTATTATCATTATTTATTATTATTATTATCATTATTATCATTATTATTACCATTATTATTATTATTGTTATCATTAATTTATTAAAATTTGTTATAATATAAAAATCTGTTTTTTAAAATAAATAACATTAACATCTTTTCCAAATTAATATGAAAACCTATTATTTTTAAGAAAAACTTTTTTTTAGATAAATTTAAAATAATAACTAAAATCTTTTTTTTAAAATAATAACTAGAACCGTTATTTATTTTATTTTATTATTGTTCAATTCAAATTTCATTATCATATTGTATCTGCTCCTTTCATGTAACCTCGCGAACTTAACAATCGCTCTTTAAATTCTGCCTTTAAATTTCTGCTTGCATGGTTTAAATTATGACATTATCTCTCTGTTTGCATGATTCAATTATCTCACGCGTTTACTATTATTTCTGTCACATTGCACACATCCGAAGGTTAGGTTTAACTGTTTGGCCGCCGCGCCAATAGTCCGTAAAACTTCACACATTCAATTTCAAATCCTCAAAACTACAAACTACAAACCCTAATTTTCACAAATGCCTCGCCGCAGGCAAAATTACAATTTTACCCTTAGCATTAGGTCAAAGAGCCGCCGCGCTCATTTTAGGGTTTCCCGCCGTGGAATCCCTAATTTAACCCTAATTACAACTTAACATTTCAACGTAGAGATTTGGAGTTTCTACACTCCACGTAAGCGTGTCCTTAAGATGCGTTTATTCCCCTTGAGACCTTGACCACAGTCAAGAAGTTTCTAACCTCCCTATTGAGGGGAACTACGATTACTCTGATTCCACTCCCGTAAGGATACGTAGGCACAAGATGCGATGTCTTGCCGAGTAAACTTAGAATTAACCCCCTTTATTATTTATTATTGCTTATTTATATTTTATTTATCTTTGCTATTTAATTATTTTGCTTATTATTTTGTAATTGTTTCTTGGATGTAAAGTTGTTTAATTATTTAATTATTATCATGGTTAGTAATTAGGGAGTGTAACAACATGTATGTAATATTAAAATAAATTTAGATCACTTTTAAATAAAGATAATTAAAATAAACACGTCACACACGTAAGTCGATTTTAATCGCCGTCTCACTTCCTAAGGATATCCCTCAAGTTGCCTACGAATAATGGTTAAGTGGGGTGTATAAAGCAAGTCCCTCAAATAGAAAAATCATCAAAGTCCCTTATGGTTGCCTTTACGAATCGAGTCCCTTTCGAAAAATGATGATGGTCCCTTATATGTGCTTATTACATCCCACAATGGCCTTCAAAGTCAAATTGTCCCTCACATGTCCCTTAACATCCAAAGTAAGGACTACCTACTCCATTATAGTAGGGATAGTCTTACTAAAGGAAAGAATGAAGAATAAGAAAGACCTTTAAACATTAGGGTAGGTTACTCCTAGGTGCTTGCTCACTTCAAAATTGTTTCGCACTTAAACAAATTTTCAACAAGTTTTCAAACAAGTTCTTAACACATCCTTACATGGATTATTTATTAACTATTCTGAAAATTTTCTATTCACACACTACAATTTCAAAACAATTCAAAAGTGAGCTTAAGTACCTAAGAGCCCATGGATAACCATGGATGAAAAGGATGCTAATACCTTCCCTTTTCATAACCTACCCCCCGGACCCAAAATATTCTCTAAGGTCTTTCCTGTTCTTTTATAACCTTTCCTTATGGATAAAATAAAAGTCGGTGGCGACTCTTGCTATCCACAACATTGTTTAAAGTCAGTTCACCGGGTTACAGAACTGGCGACTCTGCTGGGGATCTATTTAAGAGGGGTACCCTTAGGAATTAAGATCACTTTAAATTGTTTGCCTTGTTTGCTTTATTATTATATTGTTGGGGTGCTCTTATGTGTGAAAGGTCCTAACCCGGATCTAGTGTACCTTAGGTAAATGGCAATAGACCAAGGAAACTGTACGACGTATATCGATACGGTTGATCTGGTGACCATAGTTAGTGCGACTTCTTGGTTGGTGCTTATATTCCTTAAGTCAAGTTGAGGATAATATTGAGGCTGCCATATGTTGTCAATGCACTAACTGACTTTTAGAACCCTAGTTAACTCATCTTGGCCTTTAGAAAGTAGTGAGGTAACCGGCTTTGGTGCAGACTGAAGTTGGTTGACACTCGATACTACGCTCATTGAGATCTTAAACTTGGAGGGTTTTGGTTGGCAAGTAAGCTGCCTTCTGAACAACCACCCTTGTGAAGGATCAATGATATTGAGATCCCTTAGAACCTGGTTACTTTTGTAGGACAGGATGAACCATCTAACTTCAGGGGAGGGTACTTGCCTTTGAACCTCATGCAAGCCTTTAAACCTAAGGCTATGGTGTGACTTGTTTGTGTGTGCCACATGTTTGTGATTGAGCATGACATCATGACATCATCATGCATCATAAGCATATCATTTTCCCTAACCATTTCAAGGACCAAAGGATTTATCTTTGTTCTTTGTTGCAGGTCATGGCTTCTACTCGTAGAAACACCATCAGGATCAACTTTGTAGGGATACCTGCTAAGCTCAAGGAGTTGGTTTCCCTAGTGCCTGATCATTCCCAGTTCAACAAGAGACATGGTCACTTATTGGATCTAGTTACTTCAGGGTTCAGTGAAGACATGATGAGTGTGTTGTTTCAGTTCTTTGACCCTAAGCACCATTGCTTTACATTTCCTGATTATCAGCTGGTTCCAACCATGGAGGAGTTCTCTAAACTTCTGGGTATACCTGTTCTTGATCAGAAGCCATTCACAGGCTTAGAGAAGGAGCTTAAACCAGAAGTTATTGTTGCGGCTCTACATCTGAAGAAGTCTGACGTTGTTCTAGAGACGAGAAGTGGAGTTAAAAGTATTCTTGCCAAGGTATTAGTGGATAAAGCTCAAATGTTCTTGAAGGCTATGAGCTACGATGCTGTTGAGGAGATCTTAGCCTTATTGATTTATGGCTTAGTGTTGTTCCCCAATCCTGATCAGTTCATAGACGTTCATGCCATCAATATATTCCTGAGTCACAATCCAGTGCCTACCTTACTTGGAGACATCCTACATTCTCTTCACACCCGTACTACAAGGGCAAGAGGAACTTTGATGTGCTGCATACCTTTACTTTCTAGGTGGTTTATTTCTCACCTTCCTCGCTCAGTAATGAAGAATGAGCAAGGGTTCAGATGGTCCAAGAGGATCATGTCACTTTCTCACTCAGACATCCATTGGTGCTCCAGATCTATGGAGAATGTCACCATCATTGACCGTTGTGGGGAGTTTCCTAATGTGCCACTTCTAGGCATAAGAGGAGGCATCACCTACAACCCATCTCTAGCTTTACGACAGTTTGGTTACGCCCGGAGCGATGGTCCACATGACATGTTGATTCAGGGCATTGTGTTTGACTACGACAACGATCTTCAGGGTTACCGTCAGAGATTCATACGAGCTTGGGGAAAGGTAAACAGGATTGACAGCAAGACACTAGAGCCTAAGTACACCATTCCTATGGAGGCTTATCTCAGATGGGTACGATTTCGTGCTCAGACACTCATGATGCCGTATCCTGCCATCCTACCAGTTACCATGGAACCTGTTGCTGAAGGAGACACAACTTATACCATCCTTCACCCAGACATGCCTACTGATATGGAAGACTTGCAGAGATCATGGATCCAACTGAAAGAGCAAAGGGATACTTTCGAGGCTCATTACAAAGCAAGCCAAGCAAGGATCCTAGAGCTAACAAAGCTACTTCATGAGGAACGAAACCTCAACTCATACCTTAACACAAAGAGGAAACGTCCATGGGAGACTTAAAACCCCATCTTTTGTACTTATTTCGTTTTCATTTTTTGTAAAGCCTAAAAGGCAAAACAAGTTATTACTAATAAAAAGTTACTTTCTTGTTTGTTTAAGCAAATTTAAATCCTGCGGTCCTTGAAAACATTGCATATGCATTCCCATATAATTGCATCACAGGTTTATAATTGTGCACAGGTTTCTCATCTTCTCGCTGTTTATTTCAGCAATGGCTCTTGAACAATCAGTTAAGGATCTCCAGGCACAGAATGCACAGTTCCAAGAGCTGATCCTGAACCTATCCAAGGGGCAGGATGAATTGAAGACACTGCTGGCCAAGAAGACTAAGAAGGCTAGAAGGTCTGCTGGGTTGCTCAACATGGGAAGAAGGTTCAAAGGTCCTGCCAAGACCAAGGAACAGGTTGAAGACTATGAATCTGAAGAATCTGAGCAGGAGAGAGGCAGTCTCCACAACACTATGGGGGACTCTGATTCTGAGGCTAACTACTACCATGAGCCTAACGAAGACAAATTCAAGATGCTGGTGGATAGAATGGATGCTATGGAATTACAGAAATCATCTGGGTTGGATTTTGAGGATTTGAGCTTGATATCTGGGGTGGTCATACCCATTGGGTTCAAAGTTCCTACATTTGTTGTCTATGATGGGGTCTCTTGTCCCAAATTGCATCTGAGGTCTTATGTCAGAAGAATGCAACCCCACACTGCTGATAAAAAGTTATGGATCCATTTCTTTCAAGAGAGTTTATCTGGAGCTCAGCTAGAGTGGTATTATCAGTTGGAGAGTGTCAACATCAGAGATTGGAATGACCTTGCTGAAGCTTTCTACAAGCAGTATCAATACAATGCTGACTTAGCCCCCACTCGCATGCAGCTTCAAAGCATGTCTATGGGTGCCAAAGAAAGCTTTAAGGAGTATGCTCAGAAGTGGAGAGACTTAGCTGGAAGAGTTCAACCTCCTTTGACTGATAGGGAGTTGGTTGATATGTTCATGTGTACGCTGAATGGTCCGTTTTACAGTCATCTCATTGGAAGCTCATCATCTGGCTTCACTGAGTTGATCATGACAGGAGAGCGAGTAGAGAATGGTATCAAGAGTGGTAAGATCCAAGTGGGCACTTCTTCATCAGGTGCTGCAAAGAAGCCTCCCACTGGGAAGAAAGAATCTAATGCTGTGTATGGTCAGCCTGATCGTAACAGAAGGCATCAGTCTGTTAGTGCAGTTCATATTTCAAATCCAACTCCTGCAACAACAGAGCAGCCTCAAGGCAACCAACAGAGGGCTAGAAGACAGTTCACGAAGATCAACATGTCAATGGCTCAGGCATTGCAACACTTGTTGAAGGCTGAACTTATTACCCTGAGGGAGGCTCCTCAGAATCCCAATGTTACCTCTCCCAAGTAAAATCCCAATGCACGATGTGCATATCATTCAAACTGTCCAGGACATGATACTAATAACTGCTGGGTCTTGAAGAACAAAATTCAGGATATGATTGATGCTGGAGAAATTGAGTTTGATCCACCAGGTACTCCAAATGTGATTACAGCTCCAATGCCAAATCACGAGAAGACTGTCAACGCCATTGATGAAGATATTGATGAAGATCTGCATGTCTATTCAGTTATGGAGTTGAGCACACCATTGTCTGTTATAAAAAAGAGGTTAGTACAAGCTGGGATCCTTCCAGGTTGTCATGAAGATTGTCTATATTGTACCTATAAGCCGGATAGTTGCTTCATTTTGAGAGATGGGATTCAACGTCTCATGGATAAATATACTATAGTGTTTGAAAGAAGACCAGCATCTGTAGAAAGTATGGTGGATCATCTGACTCAGGGTAAGAAGATTGAAGAGGTTGACATGGTTGACAAAGTACCACTAAGAATCACTTCAAAGGGTCCCATTAAAATCACTCATCAGGGCCCAATCAAGATTACTGCTGAAGGTCCTGTGAAAGTTGTTGCTGAAGCCAGAGTAGCTCCTCTGATCATTACCACTCCTGGTCCTATTCCTTATACATCTGACAAAGCTGTGCCTTGGCACTATGGGTCTGATGTTTACATCCATGGTGTCAAGCAGGAGCCTTTACCTGATATGCCTGTTGACATTGATAATATTGCTGGATCTAGCAAGATCACTCGTAGTGGAAGAGTCTTCTCTCCTCCAGTTGCTTCTAAGAGTGCAGTTACTCCTGCTGTTACTTCCACCACTGATGCTCGGGGCAAGGGTCCTGTTATTGAGCCTGTATCTACTGATGTGCCAGCTGCTGATGACCTCTCTAAGCAGATGGAAGAAGTATTGAAAATCATTCGCAAGAGTGATTATGATATTGTTGATCAGCTGGGGCATACTCCCTCAAAGATTTCTATGCTCTCCCTGTTATTATGTTCTGAGGCTCATGCCAAGTCATTGATCAAGTTTCTAAAGATGGCTCATGTACCCAGTGCAATTTCTGTGGACCAGTTTGAGAATTGTGTTGCTCACCTGACCTATGACAACGGGTTAGGATTTTCTGATGCTGACTTGACCCCTGCCAAGAGGGATCATAACAGGGCCTTGCATATTTCAATTGAATGCAGGGGCACTACCCTGTCTCATGTGCTGATAGACAATGGTTCCTCTCTGAATGTGTTGCCTAAGGAAGTCCTGAACAAGATGAGTCCTGAAGATACGGTATTGAAGCCCAGTAATATTGTGGTAAAGGCTTTTGATGGTTCTAGAAGAGTAGTGCATGGGGAAATTGATCTTCCAATCAAGGTTGGCTCTCAGGTGTTTACTGCTACATTCTATGTGATGGATATTCGTCCTTCGTACTCATGTCTGCTTGGTCGTCCCTGGATCCATGGGGCAGGTGCTGTGACCTCCACATTACATCAAAAGTTGAGATATCCGGTGAATGGAAAAGTTGTTACTGTCTTTGGAGAGGAAGAATACTTTGTCAGCCATGTAAACACTTTCAAGTATCTGGAAGTAGAAGGTGAATACATTGAAACTCCATGTCAGTCATTTGAAGTGGTTCCCTGGGCTGTTAAGGATTGTGTGACTCCTCCTGCTGTGAAGAAGGTTCCTGTGGTCATCAGAAACCCTCCAACAATGGCAATGGCCTCCCTCAATGATGCAAAAGCTATGGTGGAAGAAGAGTCCCAGAAGGCTGTTCGTCGTGCTCGTGCTGTTCGTATCACCAATCAAGGGGTTATCAATGCTGTGGGAGATCAAAATGAAGACCACAACTTGGAGGCATGGGTTTTTCCTACTGTGGGTGCTGGACTCAATAATTGGACAGCTGAAGATGTTATCCCTATCTCCTTTAGTCAGGAGTAAATACTATTACTGTGTTATGTTTTTAAATTTATAATTTCTGGAACAATTAAAACTTTCAAGCCATGTGCCTTACCCGGGGCACAATGGTGTGCTTGTTACGGGTTGTCATTTCATTTGCATACTTCATTCAATAAAATCATTGGACGTTTCGTTTTCGTAAATATTGTGTTCCTTGTCTTTCTTTTTCTTTTATTTTTGCTTCATCAGCTATGTGTTCTTACACACACCCACGTCACTAAAATGCAGACCCTCATCCACTCTGGATCCAGTTGATAACAGTTCTACTATTGCCAATTACAATTTCGAGAATCTGATCTATCAAACTGAAGACGGAAACGAGGACGATTGTGAAATACCTGTAGAGCTTGCTAGGTTGTTACAACAAGAAGAGAAAGCTATACAACCACATGAAGAGCCAGTCGAAGTTGTGAATCTGGGAACTGAAGAAAACAGAAAAGAGGTCAAGATAGGGGCTGATTTAGAGGACAGTGTCAAGAGCAGGTTGATTCAGATGCTACGTGACTATGTGGAGATCTTTGCTTGGTCTTATGAAGATATGCCAGGGTTGGATACAGACATTGTAGTTCACCGTTTGCCAGTGAAAGAAGATTGTCGTCCAAAGAAGCAGAAGGTTCGTCGTATGCGTCCTGAAATGTCAGAAAAGATCAAAGCAGAGGTAATGAAACAGTTCAACGCAGGGTTCTTGGCCGTAACTTCTTATCCTCAGTGGGTTGCAAATGTGGTACCAGTTCCTAAGAAAGATGGTAAGGTACGTATGTGTGTAGACTACAGAGATCTGAACAAGGCTAGCCCTAAAGATGACTTTCCACTTCCTCATATTGATATCCTGGTAGACAACACTGCTCAGCATAAGGTATTCTCTTTTATGGATGGTTTCTCTGGTTACAATCAAATCAAGATGGCACCTGAAGATATGGAGAAGACTACATTTGTGACACAGTGGGGCACCTTTTGCTATAAGGTAATGCCATTTGGTTTGAAGAATGCAGGGGCAACATATCAGCGTGCTATGGTGGCTTTGTTTCATGATATGATTCATCATGAGATAGAGGTATATGTGGATGATATGATAGCCAGATCTCAGAATGAAGAGCAACATCTTGATCATCTGCACAAGTTGTTTGAGAGGTTGAAGAAATACAAGTTGAGATTGAACCCAAACAAGTGTACTTTTGGAGTTAGATCTGGAAAGCTCCTGGGTTTCATTGTCAGTGGAAAAGGTATTGAAGTGGATCCTGCAAAAGTGAAAGCTATACGAGAGATGCCAGCTCCCCGTACTGAGAAGGAGGTTAGAGGTTTCTTGGGACGGTTGAACTACATTGCAAGATTTATTTCCCAATTAACTACCATCTGTGAGCCAATCTTCAAGTTGTTGAAGAAAGATCAGGTGATGGAATGGAATGATGAGTGCCAGACTGCCTTTGATGAAATCAAGAGATATTTGCTAGAACCTCCAATTTTAATGCCACCAGTTGATGGAAGACCCTTGATTATGTATTTAACAGTATTAGACAACTCAATGGGGTGTGTATTGGGGCAACATGACGAGTCTGGTCGAAAAGAGAAGGCAATATACTACCTTAGCAAAAAGTTTACCGACTGTGAAACAAGATACTCACTGCTCGAGAAAACTTGCTGCGCTTTGGCATGGGCTGCTCGCCGACTAAGACAGTATATGTTGACCCATACTACCTTGTTGATTTCGAAGATGCAGTTCAAGATTAAGCATCACAACTCTTCTCCGTATCGTCCAAAGATGAATGGGGCAGTTGAAGCTGCTAATAAGAACATTAAGAAGATTGTACAGAAGATGACTGTTACTTACAAGGATTGGCACGAGATGTTACCATTTGCTCTGCATGGTTATCGTACTACAATACGTACTTCAACAGGGGCAACCCCATTCTCCTTAGTCTATGGTATGGAAGCAGTTCTGCCTATTGAAGTTCAGATCCCCTCCTTGAGAATTATGAAGGATGCAGGCTTGGATGAAGATGAGTGGATTCAGACTCGACTTGACCAGATAAATTTGATTGATGAGAAAAGGTTAGCAGCAGTTTGTCATGGCCAGATGTACCAGAAACGGATGATCAAAGCTTTTAACAAGAAGGTTAAGCCAAAGGTATATCAGGCTGGTGACTTGGTAATCAAGCGTATCATATTACCACAGGGTGACCCTAGGGGCAAGTGGACTCCAACATATGAGGGACCATTTGTAGTCAAGACAGTGTTCTCAGGAGGTGCCATGATACTGACTACAATGGATGGTGAAGACTTCCCACAACCTGTAAACGCAGACATAGTTAAAAAATACTACGCATAAAAAGAGACCCGCTAGGTTGACAGGCCTAGGCAAAAATAAGGGCATCCCGACAAACCAAAAGGGTTTGGGCAAAAATTAGGGATATATATATAAAAAGATGTACACCCGGCAAGTCGAGAACCTGAAAAGGCGGCTTGGGCAAAAAAGGGTATCCCGGTGGATTGAAAACCTGAAAGGGCAATCCAGGCAAAAGTTAGGGATTAAAGCGTATGACTATGTCTCGTTTGGATCACTCATGAAATTGCAACCAGTTGTACTACTTACTCAAGCTCAAACAGATGAAGCTCAATCCAATCGTTTCCATCTCAACAGCAAGAAGATGAGATACTTGAGTGGCAATAGTAGAATTGAAACTCAATAGGATTATTTCCCACATAGCTGATTCTTTTTGTAAAACTTCATGACAAAATTCTCTTACTAGGGTTTATGTCTCCTTGTACAAACTTACCCGTGTATGGGTCACTTTTGATATAAATAAACTCCATCTTTTGAATCCAGATTTACTTTTACCCTATTTACATAAGCGAAACGTCCATTGGTTGTGTTTGAATGTATGTATGCCTTTTAATATGATTGATGTTTACCAGAAATGCATGAAAATGCAGTAATAGTATTTACTAAGGACGAACGAGGGAAGGATTTCAACGAAGCTTCGCCGGTTCATCTTTACAAGACAGTTACAAACCATCAGTAGGACTAATCCATTTTCACAAAGTCTAATCTCCCCTGGAATTTATATCCATCTCTTTTATCCTCATACGGATATACGGGAAATTACTTTCCAATAAAGGCACAATGAACGAAGACGGGATGTTATACTTATCCTACTATCAAACGAAAACGAAGGTTATCTATACCCTACTATCCCCAACAACGGGAGGTTATCTATACCTTGTTATCCCCAACAACGGGAGGTTATCTATACCTTGTTATCCCCAGCAGACGGAGGGTTATATATTCTTCAACAACGAATCGGGATTTATTTTCCTTGGCCAGCAGTTGTTATACAAGGATATCCAGACACTTCCAGCAGTGTCATAGCATACATACATCATTTACATCATACCATAACATATATGTCTATAGTACATTACCTAAGTGCATCATGTCATACATGCATACATAAAGCATAAACTAATGTTGTTATACAGAATGCTACCTTGTTTTCAGGTTAATTATCCAACAAACAATCTTATGATCTTTGGGACTGCTTTATTGTAACCTCAGGGTTACTTTATCCTCCTGATGAGCTTCTTATTACTTTGGGACTGCTTTATTGTAACCTCAGGGTTATTTTATCCTCCTGATAGCCTCTCATGACTTCAAGACTGCTTTAGAGCTACTGATTGCTCTATCCTCCTGAAATCATCCTATTACTTCAAGACTGCTTTAGAGCTATTCATTGCTCTATCCTCATGAGGTCATATTACTACTTCAAGACTGCTTTAGAGCTATTCATTGCTCTATCCTCCTGAAGCCATCTAATTATTTCAAGACTGCTTTAGAGTTCTCCATTGCTCTATCCTCCTGAAATTACATTATTATTTCAAGACTGCTTTAGAGCTATCCATTGCTCTATCCTCCTGAAATCATTACTTCAAGACTGCTTTAGAGCTATTGATTGCTCTATCCTCCTGAAGACATATCACATTATTATTTCAAGACTGCTTTAGAGCTGTTGATTGCTCTATCCTACTGAAGCCATTCTATTACTTCAAGACTGCTTTAGAGCTATTGATTGCTCTATCCTCCTGAAGCCATTATTACTTCAAGACTGCTTTAGAGCTATTGATTGCTCTATCCTCCTGAGGTCAGATTTATCACTTCAAGACTGCTTTAGGGTTATCATTATTGATTGCTCTATCCTCATGAAGACATGCTGTTACATCAGTATTACTCCAGACTCCTGACAGTTCTCATTATACTACTGAAGAACTTTCCCCTAGTGGCATCTTTAAGCCCACTCAATCATGTTCAACCAACCATCAATATCACTCCATGCACTGGTGAGTGCAAATTTTTGGGCTTTTGTGTTCAATCCCCTTCAACATTCCAGGTTACGACTGGCAAATATACCAATCTAACCCCTCATGTTTCAGAAAATTGAACAGGGGCAGCTGTTGCACCCCAAAATTTGCCCTCACAATACAAGACTTTGTGTTCCAAGAAGGTTCACAAGGTTCACAAAATTCATAATTGGTCAGAAGAGTTGACAATTCCCTCAGACAATGCACCTCCTAAGCAGTGCATCCAAAACTAGGGTTTTGACTTTAATCAGGCTAAATGGACTTCCAAGACTTCAAGTGAGCTTCATAACATCTTATATGTGTATAAGAACCCCCATGTCAAGTTTCAAGACTTTTCTCAAAAGTTTGCTCAGTCAGATGATCAGATAAGTCAAAAGCAGTCAATGCAGTTAAAAGGTCAAACTGAGGTCAACTGTGGTCAAACCAAAGTCAAACTTCATGATTTTTTTTTTGCCAACATCAAAGAGAGGTTGGGTGAGAAATATTATCATAACAACTGTAATACCCCAAATTTTGCCCTAAGATTTGTCGTCGCATTTCATTGCATTTAATCAATTACTAACAAATTTGTGTAGTCGTTTGACTTTTTGCAGGTAAATATCATATGGCATGCATTTTTTTTCTAAAAAGTAAAAATGGCACAATTGGCAGGAGGACATGTGTAAGGAGTTATGAGTGTGAGAGGTTGAGAGTTCGAATCTCACCTTTGTCATTTTTTTTTGTTTTTTATTATTTTTACTCTAAATTTTTCTATCTTTCATTAAAAAAATAACAAAAATAGTTTTTTATTATTATTTAATTATTATTTTCGTATTTTAATTAAATCATTTTTTAAAAATATTATTTTTTTCACTTTTTTCTAAATTATTCATAAAAATATCCAAAAAATCATAAAATAAAAAATATTGAAAAAATTTTGTTCTTTTTATAATATTTTTTATTTTAGGAATCAATAGGATTATTAGTTTTTATTTTAAGTTTATTTTAATTATTTTAAATTATTTAAATTTTATTTTTTCTTAACTAATTATTTAGTTTGGGCTTTAAAATGGGCTTTAGGGACATTATTGACAATTTGGTGTTAACCCTAATTTGTTCCCTATATATACATGTGTTGCCTTGTTGGAAAAAAGGAGAGAATGAAAAAAACCTAAGAGGAGTGAGTGCCGTTTGCCGTTATTTAGTTTTCTTCTTCATCCATTACTATTGTTTCTTTTTCTTCATCGTTTACCGTTATTTCTTTTCCTTCATCTATTACTGTTGTTTCTTTTTCTTCATCTTTTACCGTTATTTCTTTTTCTTCATCTATTACCGTTATTTCTTTTTCTTTATCTATTACTGTTACGTTTATATATATATAATTTTTAAATTGTTAGAGTTTATATATATAAGATTTTTAATCGAATTATGTCGATACGATGTTTGCACATTTGTGTGCATGACGCGTGACATTTGTGTTAGTTCGATCTGGTTGCGATGATCGCATTTTTGTGTGAGCAATAATACTATTTTTTGCTTAATTTCTTTTTCTTTGCGATAAATTTTGTTTCGTCCGATTTAGATCTGGTTGCGATGAGCGCATTTCTGCGTTAGCAACATTGTTGGGTTATTTGGCACATTTAAAATTCATTATTGCTTTATTATTATTATTATTATTATTATTATTATTATTATTATTATTACTATTATTATTATTATCATTATTTATTATTATTATCATTATTATCATTATTATTACCATTATTATTATTATTGTTATCATTAATTTATTAAAATTTGTTATAATATAAAAATCTGTTTTTTAAAATAAATAACATTAACATCTTTCCCAAATTAATATGAAAACCTATTATTTTTAAGAAAAACTTTTTTTTAGATAAATTTAAAATAATAACTAAAATCTCTTTTTTAAAATAATAACTAGAACCGTTATTTATTTTATTTTATTATTGTTCAATTCAAATTTCATTATCATATTGTATCTGCTCCTTTCATGTAACCTCGCGAACTTAACAATCGCTCTTTAAATTCTGCCTTTAAATTTCTGCTTGCATGGTTTAAATTATGACATTATCTCTCTGTTTGCATGATTCAATTATCTCACGCGTTTACTATTATTTCTGTCACATTGCACACATCCGAAGGTTAGGTTTAACTGTTTGGCCGCCGCGCCAATAGTCCGTAAAACTTCACACATTCAATTTCAAATCCTCAAAACTACAAACTACAAACCCTAATTTTCACAAATGCCTCGCCGCAGGCAAAATTACAATTTTACCCTTAGCATTAGGTCAAAGAGCCGCCGCGCTCATTTTAGGGTTTCCCGCCGTGGAATCCCTAATTTAACCCTAATTACAACTTAACATTTCAACGTAGAGATTTGGAGTTTCTACACTCCACGTAAGCGTGTCCTTAAGATGCGTTTATTCCCCTTGAGACCTTGACCACAGTCAAGAAGTTTCTAACCTCCCTATTGAGGGGAACTACGATTACTCTGATTCCACTCCCGTAAGGATACGTAGGCACAAGATGCGATGTCTTGCCGAGTAAACTTAGAATTAACCCCCTTTATTATTTATTATTGCTTATTTATATTTTATTTATCTTTGCTATTTAATTATTTTTCTTATTATTTTGTAATTGTTTCTTGGATGTAAAGTTGTTTAATTATTTAATTATTATCATGGTTAGTAATTAGGGAGTGTAACAACATGTATGTAATATTAAAATAAATTTAGATCACTTTTAAATAAAGATAATTAAAATAAACACGTCACACACGTAAGTCGATTTTAATCGCCGTCTCACTTCCTAAGGATATCCCTCAAGTTGCCTACGAATAATGGTTAAGTGGGGTGTATAAAGCAAGTCCCTCAAATAGAAAAATCATCAAAGTCCCTTATGGTTGCCTTTACGAATCGAGTCCCTTTCGAAAAATGATGATGGTCCCTTATATGTGCTTATTACATCCCACAATGGCCTTCAAAGTCAAATTGTCCCTCACATGTCCCTTAACATCCAAAGTAAGGACTACCTACTCCATTATAGTAGGGATAGTCTTACTAAAGGAAAGAATGAAGAATAAGAAAGACCTTTAAACATTAGGGTAGGTTACTCCTAGGTGCTTGCTCACTTCAAAATTGTTTCGCACTTAAACAAATTTTCAACAAGTTTTCAAACAAGTTCTTAACACATCCTTACATGGATTATTTATTAACTATTCTGAAAATTTTCTATTCACACACTACAATTTCAAAACAATTCAAAAGTGAGCTTAAGTACCTAAGAGCCCATGGATAACCATGGATGAAAAGGATGCTAATACCTTCCCTTTTCATAACCTACCCCCCGGACCCAAAATATTCTCTAAGGTCTTTCCTGTTCTTTTATAACCTTTCCTTATGGATAAAATAAAAGTCGGTGGCGACTCTTGCTATCCGCAACATTGTTTAAAGTCAGTTCACCGGGTTACACTTTCCTTCCCAAGTATCTCACTCCAGCTTCATCCTTGCCAACAATTCTTGGTATTCTTCCATACGCTCAATAGGGATAGTAGATGATGATACAACAATTGGTTGTGAAGGTTTTTCGAGGAGATACAACATCTTGAGGTCACGAGCTTGAGATCGAACTCACTAACTGAAAGGCTCAAAAACTACATAGTTCCTCTTTCCCAAATCATTATTAGTCCTCTTATGAATTGTCCCCCAAGCGCGTACGACCCTGTCCTTAGATTCTGCACTAGCTTCCTTATTAAGATAAAAGAAACCCGACAATAGAATGTTGCTAGGCTTTTCCTTCATTGGGAACCCAAATTGATGCCTCGCGAGAATATAATTGTAGATAATTCCCCCTCGGATACCAAGAAGAGGTACGTTTGGAAATGGGCCACAACTATCAATAATGACTCCCTTGTTGTAGGTTGGGTCATGCCAATGCACATCAGTGTGAGTAAGAGACATAAGCCTTTGAGACCATCGAAGCTTGTTTGGATTTCCCTTGAAGAGCTCGGTTCGAGGAAAGTGTGAAATAAACCACTTGTAAAGTAGAGGCGTGCAACACAGGATAGTCCCACCTCCCTTGAGAGTTTTGTGATGGATGGAATGGTAGGTATCACCAAGCAATGTAGGAACATGATTTCCATTCAGAAAGATCCGAATAGCATTGATATTAATAAACTCCTCAACATTCGAGAACAAAACTAACCCATAGATGAGTAGTGCGAGGATAGCTTTAAAGGCGTCCATGTTATTCATCTTGGCTAAGAAGAAAACCTTCTCTATCAAGAACTTGGAAGTCAAACCTCCAATTCCTCCTTTAGTAGTAAGGTTAGATTTGACTTTGTAGGTTTCCAAGTGAATAACGTCTGCAATGTCCTTAGGTGATGGAATCTTCTCCAAACCACTGAAAGGTTCCTTATCCAATTCTGGCAGGCCGACCTAATACGAATACTCCTCCAAATTTGGAACAAGTTGATAATCGGGAAATGTAAAACAGTGATAGAAAGGGTCATAAAATTGCACAAGTGTGTCGAGAACTCCCTCTTCCATCTTGGTCTTGATAATACTCAATAGTCCTTCATAAAGCTTTCTGAAATCCTCAGGACACGACACCAAAGCTCCTAACTTTCTCAACTATACTAAGTCAAGTTTCTTGAAATTGTACTTCTTGGTGTTTCTCTTCTCAAGTTCCATGATACCTATTGATTTTGTAAAGGAAAAGACATTTGAGTTCCTTGAAACTAAAAGATACTAATGACTGTGCAAATGTATGGATGCAATGCACAAACAACACGTATGCACATATTCACATATTCTAATATTCACATATATACATACAAACAAACAAAGGGCTTAGGTTTGAAGATCATGAGCATGGAGTCATGGTCTACCCATCCCAAAAGGTGTGTACTAAGGGTTTAGTTTTACCTGTGCAACGGGTTCTACAAAGTTCTCAGAGTCATTAGTAAATCTTTCGGATATTATTGGCTTACACGACTACTCATACGGGCCAATAATATTCACAAAATAAAATCGTCTGAGTGTAGTATCACATGACAACCATCACATGTCTACACCTGGATAATCACTACACTATGTTCTAAAAGGCTTAGAGGGGTAAAGGAATACTAAGGTGCTTAGCTTCATAGACTCTCAGGTCAGAAAAACTGACACCAATATGATTACTCGTACGACATCAGTAATCCCAAAGGGGCATCCACTGAGCGTGGTTATATCATATGTTAATCATGTTATGACTACTCCCAACAGTTAACTATTGATTATACTACAATCCTATCATAGGTGTACAATCAAGTCCGGGTTAAGACTTATCTCACCACTCAAAGTAACAACCCTCCATACAGATAAACCCAACCACAATAGATATATACATATAATTACAAATATAAGTATACAAGAAAGCAAACACATAAAATAACACAAATGCAAACAAGGTGGACTTAACCCTCTTAAGAGAAGTATCCCCAGTGAAGTCGCCATTTCTGTTGCCGTGAGAATCAGATATTAAGCTATTGACTAACTTGAATCACAAATCTTTGAAGTTCATCAACGAGCTTTGATTTATCCAAAGAAAAGGGTAAAGATCGAAAGAAAACCCTAAGTGCACTATGTAACAGCAAATCTAAGTGAATCTAAGGTTAGGAGGGTTGGTTATACCTAGGGAAAATGCTAGCATCCTAAGTATATGTAATACTCTATAGGAACCTCATGTTAGTATTTGTGTTATGCTAAAGTTTGCTTGCTAAGGAATAGGGCTAAGTTAAAGACCTAGGATATATAAAAAGTATGTTTGCCAAGACATCACATCTCGTGCCTACGTATCCTAACTAGGATGGAATCAGAGCATTCGTAGTTCACCTAATTGTGGGTGAGGAACTCTTGACTGTGGTCAAGGTTACAAAGGGAGTAAGTATTCATAACCATGATACTTACATAGAGTTAACAAACTCTCTAAGTCTAACTTGAAATCCTAACTAAGGTTGACTCTAACAAAGTCAAAATGGAAAGTGAGTACTCATAACAATGATACTCACATAGAGTTTACAAACTCTACACCTAATTCTAAACTGTAAGACATTTGGCTCTAACAAGGCCAATAGGGGAAGGTAAGTACTTATAACAATAATACTCACATAGGGTTAACAAACCCTAACCTAAGGCTAGGTTAAAGAGGGGAAAGTGGCTCTAACAAGGACAAGGATATGACTCTAACAAGATCATAAGGTAGGTAGGAGGTAGTCTAAACTATCCTAAAGGTGACATGTCAGTCAACAGAGAATCCTTTCCTTTGGAATTAGGACAAGCAAGAAATACTAACCTAATATTGTCATGCAAAGATTAAGAACCTAAATCTATCATAATTCGATCTTAATCGAAAATTAAGTCGAACTAGGAGATCCTAAGGGAACATGTGAAATAAAGTAATCAACAAGTAAACATTGTGCAACTCAATCACAAAGAGAAATCAGACATCAAACAAGGCTCAAACACAAGGAACATTCAGGCACAAAGAGAATATGTTCAAGCATCATCAAGGAAATATTCACAAATGTCACAAAAAATTAGTCAATAATTCAAAATTTCGTCCTCAAGAATTAATCGAAAAGTCACAAATTAATCGCAACCAAGATCAATCATCATGATTAAAGTTTAATCAAAATTAGCATTTAACTAAAATCAATGTTAAGATTAAAAATCAAAATGACAATTAAAAGCTAAATTGAAATCTAATTCAATGTCAACTCCTAAAAATAAAATCTAACTAAACTCACGACTAATTTCTAATTATTAATTCAATTCAAGATTAATTTCCAAAAACTAAAATAAAAAGATTAATCATCAATGAAAATCGAGATTAAATTCTAATAAAAGAAATAACCTAAACTAAAATTAAAAGTTAAGAACAAAGTTATTCAAAGTATTATTCAAAATTATGAACAAAATCAAATTCTAATTCTAATGTTAATATCTAATTCTAAAAAAAACTAAATTTAAATTTAATAAAGAAAAGAATTAATTTCCAAAAAAAAAAATCTAAATAAAAAGTGACATTGAGGGGCGCAATAGAAAAATAGGAGGTGTGGAATGAGCCAGGCGCCTGGGCTGGAGTCTTAGGCCCAATACCTTTGATATGTCGTCAATGGGTGCGGTAAGCATTTCGGATGGACTTGAGAAGGTAAGGCCTAATTGGGCGCACATGCCATGAGGAAAGGTCAGATCCATGACCCGGTTTGGTAGGTTTAAAATGAAAAGAGGAACAAAACCTAGAATTAAGAACTACATGGTCATCTTCTTCATTGTGAAAGAGAAACAAACTCACCACAATCCAATCCAAATAAACCAAATCTCCCTCCTATTCTATAATTTTTCGAATCTCCCTTGCTCTGTCCTTATTCAAATCACACATATGCACAATAATACTAAAACACACACACAACATACAAGAAACAAGCGCACACATAGCATACAGAAGCAGACATTCCCAAAATCCAACAATCCCCAAGCCCCATGTGATTTCACGGTTAATCAAAATCATGTCGATGCATATGATGAGCGAAATTGACACAATATATAAAAGGAAATTGGATAAGATGCAAGGAAGATGAAATAAAGTCAAACCGAGTTGAGTATGAGAGACTCTTTAAGGTGATTTTTCGATTCCCTTCTGTTACGTTCCAAATCTTTTCCTTCTTCTTGGATTGTTGCTTGAGTTGGTATGAACTTTTTAATGGATTCTATGTTGAATTTTGGTGTATTGTGGTTACAGTTCTGTGTTAATTGGTCTCAGATGACATGGTTTGAAGATCTTGAACTATTAGAATTTTTTGATGAAAAATGTGTCTAAGGTTTCTCTGTGAAGTATTTCTTTTGAACTTTTGATTTTTTAGATTTTCTCTGGCTGAAACTCCTCAAACTTGTCTTCTTCTTTTTCCTCAGAATCCCTCCTCTCCTTTTTATCAATTCCAATCATACTTTTCATTTCTAAATTTTCCTGTTGTTATGTCATATTCAAATGTAGGATTTGCAGTAAGTTGTGTGTATGTTGCGCGGGATACAGGATTGTGCAGTGATGCGTGTTTTTCGCAAGTGTACGAATCACGTCAAAGTAATATAAAAGATTATCGAATCCACAGAGACCAAGTGTCAATCTATCGTACCTGTTGTTATGGTGTTTATCTAAGGCAACTATTTTTAAGGGTTTTAGTAAGGGTGCAATGGTAAATAAAATTATAATTTTAAATAATAAATAAAAGACAGGCTCGAATGTAATTCACGTAATCAATGATAATCCAGTACTTGTTAATGGAACTACTTATGGGCAATGTTTTCTCCTTTGAAAAGAACTAATTTAACAGGAACTGTCGCTTTCGCGTATTCAGAACCGAGTTGTACTCTCTAATCAACCCCTCCTATTGTCACGGATAAAAAGGTGCGTACTGCGTTAGAGTAGTAAACCTATTTTTAAGAAATATAGTTTCTTAACAAAGTTGAAAAGTATTTTAACCTGGACTTCTTAGCAAAAAGAGGTTCTTATGAACCAGACTCTAAATCTCATAACGCGTCCGAAAATCGTTTTAAGATCTCTTTTCTTTTTAATCTAAAAACTCCTAATGAACTATACAAAGCGCTTTTGGCTGTTTTTGAAATAGTTAAAAACAATTACTTGAATTGAAAGATAAAATAGCCCTTAGGTGTTTCCACGAACAATTATACTGATTACTGGTTTAATTACGATCCTTACATTCTAACCTTTATGGGATTAGTTAGACATGATAAAGTAAATATTCTTTTTATAGTTTTTCATATAAGTAATTTAAAGCGAGTGCGGGAAGTAAACAAAGTAAATGTGCGAGTGCGGGAAGTAAACAACGTAAATGTGCGAGTGCGGGAAGTAAACAAAGTAAAGGTGCGAGTGCGGGAAATAAACAACGTAAATGTGCGAGTGCGGGAAATAAACAACGTAAAGGTGCGAGTGCGGGAAATAAACAAAGTAAAGTGCGAGAAAATAAAGAAAAGTAAAGCAATGCGGAAAGATAAAATACTAACTGGAATTAAAATGGCGGCAGGATTAACTTCCTCCAGAGTGCTCCAAAACTCGAACCACAGACAGATTACAGACTCGATCACTCGATTGCAGAGGCACCCCGATGTGGAATGGCAACTGCTTTATAACTGATATATGCCTAGAGAATTCTAATTCTGGATGAAGAAAAACGAAAATCTAAGGTCCTATTTATAGGAGAAACTGAAAGCGCGAAATGACCGGGACGCCCCTCCACTAAAAAGTGGAGGTTGTGGATTTTTGCCTTGTGGCGCCCGCCACAGGCCTATGGCGCCCGCCACGGTCCCTACAGGGGATGATGGAGTGGGGATCGTGGGTCTTGGAGGTTGAGGAGTGGTCTTGAGACGTGGCCACGTCATGGCTAACCCTATGGCGCCCGCCACAGTGGGTGCCGTAAGTGCAAAATGCTGAATTTCTAGGTTTTCGTCCGTTTTCACTCCTTTTTCGCTCCTTTTCCCGATTCAAGCTCCGATTATTATAAAAACCTGAAAACATAAGAAAACAAAGAAATAACAAAGCAAAACAACAGTAAAAGCTAAGAATGCATGCGAAATCGGAGTCAGAAATACGGTGAATTTTAGTGTGATCAAATTCTCCCACACTTAAACCTTTGCTTGTCCTCAAGCAAACATTAAAGCTTAAGAAAATATGGTGTCAACACTTGTCTTTGGGCTAAAGGGATTCTAAGTTCAAGTCAGGATGCAGTGACAGATACTAACTAAGTGAACCAAGGGTACCATAGCAACACAAACACAAACTTCAATCCTATATTAACCACTCCATGTCATCCCACGATACCTAGGCCTATCTTCTCATCTTTTTGTGTCCTTTTCATTCAGGCGCAATCACATTAAGCCCGTTATCCGTACATGCTTCATAGTAGAGTGACCGGTTAGTGATTCTGATCCATAACATAAGGTTTCTGGCACATAAGCATGTGTAAACCTGTTTTTATTTCGCCTAAATGTAGCTGCGGGGGATCGGATCGTAATCCGCCCTACCAAGTTCAGTGCCAGATACCTCTGAACCAACTAACAATAGGTGACTTGCAATTTTTTTTTTTTCTTTTTGTGGCAAAAAATTTTTTCTTCTCTTTTTTCGGTTTAAATGACTTTGTGAGGGTCACCTATACCAGAGTTTGCCTTTTTTTTCTTTTTTATTAGCACTGGATCATTCACTTATATTCATCGGCCCCCTACGTAGAGTATGCTTAGGCCGGAGCTGACTGCTAAAATAAACTACTTAGGACAATTTTTTGAATGATAGTAAAGGCCATGGTGGTGGGGTTTAGGAGTGATTCCTATATTCAAGAGGTCTATGGTGCTAAAATGGTTCTGATGTTTCAAAAAGTTGACCTAAGTCACCACATCCTAATCTAAACCTGTCTCAAAGCCCAAAAAAACATGTGAAACAACATTGTTTTCTTTTTAAAAATTTTCTGGTAAGGCTAAGGAAATGGGAAAAAATGAAGATGAACTAAAAAGACACTATACTGGTGACTCGTCAGACTCATGCATTATCTAAGAAAAATAAATTACTGAAAAGGGAAATAACTGAAAGGAAATTAACTAAAAAGGGAAATAACAGAAAGCAATAAAATCCCCTCCCACACTTAAATCGAACATTGTCCCCAATGTTTCGAGATAAGATAAGGGGGGTAACCTGGAAAAAGACTACTGAGGAGGGGCACTGGTGCCTTCGCCGTCCTGATGTGATGGTCTGGAACGACGGGATCTACTACGATGCTGGTCCCTCCGGTCGAGTCTTGCTGATAAAGCAGCCTGAGCACTCCGGACCTCTCGAAGGTTACCCAAGATGGAACCCTGAGTAGCCTCTACAAGCTGGTAGTGTCGGCTGTTGAACTCTCTCTGACGGTTCTGCTCTAATGAAATAGCGTTCAAGGTACGGCAAACGTTGCTATAGGAACGATCCGAAACCAATCGCGATTGTTGCATGAAGCTCATATTGTCCGTCAGCTGTTGTGAAATAGTAGAGAGAAGGCCATCACGCCTTTCTTCTCTAGCTGTCATATCACGCCACATCTCCTCGGTGACAAAGAATCCAGGAGCAGTACCTGCAACAGGGTTAGAGGAAGATGGTGCAGTGTGTGACTGTGAAGGACGATGGGGGGACATGTGAGGGATGGGAGACTGCTCTCTCCGATCATACTCATCATCAGTGTCATGTGCCTCCCCATCGGGAATATTAGGAGGAAGTGGACCCAAAACACGTGGAGCATTAAGATCATAGGTCCAGTTCCTTTCATCACGTACATCAGTACGTCTACTGCATGGTAAAGCAACAGATGGGATAGCTACCCCATGAACCATCAACTCATAACCACCTTCTCTCCTTGTTCGGCACAATTTCATGTCTTTCAGAAATTTTAAATTAATTGTGCGAGGAGGTAGTGGTTCAAGTGTAGCTATCTCATCATTCAGGCCAAGAGCCCGAGCAATAGACGTAACAAGCCCTCCAAAAACAATCGGTCCTGTTTTATTAGTAAATAAAGTCATGTGGGCAAGCATAAACGGGACCGGATTGATGTGGGTTCTAGTGAGGCATCCTTGCAAAAATAGGAGTTCACGAGCATTAACCTTGTTTGGACTTTCCCGGCCAAAAATAGTACATGCCAAAAGAAGTCTAAAAACTCTTATGGCCGGGTTGTGAATGGTCGACGCAAGTATCCCTTCAAAAGAATTAATTGAAGTACTTGAAAGCCTTAGCCAGAAGGTAAATACCTCGGCCGACCATTCAGCATCCAAAGGTGCCTCACAAATCGAACCTTCCCTATGAGGGATTCCTAACAAATCTGCTAGCTCATTGGTACTGAATTCATATTCAATTCCAAATAATCTAAAAATAATAGTACCGACAGTGCTAGCAGTGTCAGGACTGACAGTGTATATCAAAGAACTCAAAAACTCAATTGTCAGCCTCTCATAGGTAGGTTCCTGATTAATGAAAATATTATGCAAGCCTAGAAATTCTAATAAATTAAAAACACTATGATAAATACCCAAAGCATACAGACAGTTATCGTCGACGTACCTAGTCGAAAGGATTTCTCGACTTTGAAGCCTCTGAATAATTTTCCGTTGCCTTTCGCCCGGTCTTCCATCACGAAGAATAAATCCGTTGAACTCCATTGTTGAAAAGCTCCTTAGGTAGTGAAAATAGTAGAAAAGTGGTTTATGAGGGGGATGATAAAGTTTTGATTTTTTTGGTTTTTGATGGATGAAAATGGAAATGGATGTTGGATATGTTTTATGGATGGAGGGTATTTTGGAAATGGGGGAGCTTTAATGGGGTTCAAGGAGGATTTGGAAGGTTGGAAAAATGGGTTTTTGGTGAAGAAAGGGATGAAAATGGTGGAAATGGGGATTGAATCCCGTATTTGTTGATGGTACGGTGTGGCGCCCGCCACAGGGCCTATGGCGCCCGCCACAAGGCCAATTCCTGGGCCTTGTGGTTTTGGATCCTCCTTTGGGCCTTCCTTGCACCTTTGTCTTCCGGGGGGTCTGAATAGCGTTTTCTTCTTCTTTTCAAGGCATTGGCTTGCATATTTTTGTCTTATATATTTTTTTCTTTGCACGACAAAAATAAAATAATTAAAAATCAAAAAGGAAAAAGAAAAATTAGTGCATAATATGTATATATATATAAGGAATTCAAAGTGCATGAAAATATAAAAGTGGAAATGCGATAAATAAAACGAAGTTAAATACTAGGGTAGTGCTTGTCAGGGTGGAATGAGTCATGTGGTAGGTTTCTTATCCTGGCTTGATCCACGAATCTCAGCTATCTCCCTCCGAAGCTCGTCGATCGCCTGATGTAGAGCATCGGTCTCTGAGGCATGAGTGAGATCAGAAACCTGGATCTGTAACTCTAAGTCTGCCACTTCCTGCTTGAGCAGGGCAGTCTCCTTGCGGAGCTCATAAATCTGTGTTTGTAGGTCAGGTGGCTGCAGAGACATATTGTTAGACATAACAGTGATTCGGGGAGTAAGAGGTGTAGGAGTGTACTCAGCGGCGGGAGGCGATTTCGGCTCTTCGACAGTCTCTCCATAACCCTCTAGAGCATAACTCCAATTGGCAGGATCATGGACACTGGTCATCAGCGGATCTGGTAATGTAAAGTAGTGTATCGCTTCACCGTCGATCAGCAATCTAAACATGTTGGGCTCAAAAGAAGCCCTCCTCATCAGTCCTCTATCAAGACAAAAATCAATATCCAGGGTGGTGTAGCAGCAGAAGGTCCTGAGGTGCAATAGCTTGCGAGACAAACCCAATGCAGTAGCAATCTGTGTAACAATCCCATCGACATGGATGATTCCTACTGATGATCTGGCAACACTAGCAAGGCCCTTCAGTAGAAAGTTGCCACAAGCAACAGGGCGAGACTGAGTCGCACAAAACAGTAGGAAAATCTCCTCTTCACTTAGCAGTGTCTCTGTATCTGGAAAACCTAGGAAAGAATGTGCTAGAATCATCTGGAAGTACCTCAATGCAGGGTTGTGGATTACCTGAGAAAACTGGGTAGAAGGATCTTGGCTCCCTCCGCCTGATATTTTAGTCCAAAACTTTTCCACTTCTCTGCTCATAAAATACCCCATCGGAGTCTCTGGAATAGCATCAGGAGTAGTCTGGAAACCTAGTAAATCACCAAACTCTTTGTGAGAGAATGAGTAGTCAATCCCGAACAACCTGAAAACAGCGAGTCCATCGGGTCCAGCCCAAGGGTCATGATGAAACGAGCTGAGGAACTCAAGAGTCAAGTTCCTATAAGTGTTGTTCCTGTCGTCAAACTGGTCCCACTGGAGTTGATGGCATAAAAATCTGACGCTTGGCTCTATCCCCAAGGCATCCATGCAGTCATGGTCAGGGTACCTGGTAGGAGCCATAGGGCGTCTCATGTGAACATAGTAACGCTCTCTCTGTGCATCATCTCTAAAGGCCACGTGCATGTCGTCAGGGTTCTGCATTCTGTACAAGGTTAGTAAACAAGTCCTGAAAGCACATAAAACATTCAATCGTGAGTCCTGACATAATAAAATAAACAAATTAAAATAAAGTAAAAATAAAAATAAAAAGTACAAAAGTAAGAAAAACCATGGGTTGCCTCCCATGCAGCGCTTGTTTAACGTCATTAGCTCGACGACCGATATTTAAACATCATTGGAAGGATATGGTGGATCACTCAGAGTATGACAGGTGTCTGTTGTTGGAATGTCACCTCCTTCGTAGGGCTTCAACCTCTGTCCATTGACTATGAACGGTTTACATGTTTGGTTCTTGATTTCAATAGCACCGGATCTCAGGATCTTAGATACTTTGAAAGGGCCAGTCCATCTCGAACGGAGTTTACCTGGAAATAGTCGTAACCTAGAATCGAACAGGAGAACAGGATCGCCTATTTTGAAGTCTCTTCTTATGATTCTTTTGTCATGCCAAGCTTTTGTTCTTTCTTTGTATATGATGGCATTTTCGTAGGCAGATTGTCTGAGCTCTTCTAATTTGTGGATATCAAGGATACGTTTCTCACCAGCTGTCAAGTAATCCAAATTCAAAGTTTTGATGGCCCAATAGGCCTTATGCTCCAACTCAAATGGTAGGTGACATGATTTTCCATAGACCAGTTGATAAGGGGTTGTTCCTATAGGAGTTTTGAAAGCGGTTCTATAGGCCCATAATGCTTCTTGAAGTTTCTGCGACCAATCTTTTCTAGATATAGAGACAGTCTTCTCGAGGATTTGTTTTATCTCCCTATTAGATACTTCCACTTGTCCATTGGTCTGTGGGTGGTATGGTGTTGCTACTCTATGCTTAACTCCATACTTGCTTAAAAGTTTATCGAATATTCTCGATATGAAGTGTGATCCTCCATCACTTATGACTAAACGGGGTGTTCCAAACCTGGGAAATATATAATTCTTGAATAATTTGATGACTACTCTGGTGTCGTTTGTGGGTGCGGCGATAGCTTCAATCCATTTAGACACGTAGTCAACAGCTACTAATATGTACTGATTTCCAAAAGATGGTGGGAACGGTCCCATAAAGTCTATACCCCATACGTCGAAGAGTTCTACTTCTTGGATATTTCTTAACGGCATTTCATTACGTCTTGAAATATTTCCTGTGCGTTGGCATCTGTCACACTTGACAATGAAAGCATGGACATCACGCCACATAGTAGGCCAGAATAGGCCAGCTTGAAGAATCTTGGCGTAGGTCTTAGATATGCTTGCATGTCCACCATAGGGTGCAGAGTGACAATGCTCAATTATATTATTTACCTCTTCTTCTGGAACACAACGGCGGAAAATGCCATCTTTACCTCTCTTGAAAAGAAATGGATCGTCCCAATAGAAGTTTCTCACATCACTATAGAACTTCTTCTTCTGGTGGTAGTTTAGATCAGGGGGTATGATGTCAGCGGCTAGGTAATTAACAAAATCTGCATACCAAGGTACATTGCTTATAGCTAAGGATTTATGAAATTGCTCATGAGGGTCTGGGTTATCATCTTCAATGGTTTCTAGTTGGGCTATCAGTCTATCGTAGGCAAAATCGTCATTTATGGGTACTGGATCAGGTTTCAGGTATTCTAGCCTAGATAGGTGATCAGCTACCACATTATCAGTGCCTTTCTTGTCACGGATATCCAAATCAAACTCTTGTAATAATAGAATCCATCGAAGTAACCTAGGCTTGGCATCCTTTTTGCTTAGTAAGTAACGAATGGCAGCATGGTCGGTGTAAACTATAATCTTGGCTCCTACTAGATAAGATCTAAATTTGTCTATTGCAAAAACTACAGCTAGGAGCTCTTTTTCGGTTGTTGCGTAGTTGAGCTGTGCAGCGTCTAGGGTTCTACTGGCATAATAAATCACATGTAACTTCTTATCTTTTCTCTGACCTAGAACGGCTCCAACAGCATAATCACTGGCGTCACACATTATCTCAAACGGTTCCGACCAATCAGGGGGTTTCATTATAGGTGCTGAAATCAGAGCTTGCTTCAGAAGATTAAATGCTTCAGTACATTTTTCATCGAAGATGAACTCAGCATCCTTCATTAAAAGACCAGTTAAGGGCTTTGTTATTTTGGAGAAATCCTTGATAAAACGTCGGTAAAATCCGGCGTGTCCAAGAAAGCTTCTTATCTCCCTGATAGTCTTCGGCGGTTTTAGATTCTCTATGACCTCTATTTTTGCTTTATCTACCTCTATGCCTTTTTCGGAAACTATATGTCCTAAAACAATCCCTTCGGTGACCATGAAATGACATTTTTCCCAATTTAGCACAAGGTTTACCTCCACACATCTCTCCAGGATTTTCTCAAGGTTGACAAGACAATTTTTGAAATCTGACCCACAAACTGAGAAATCGTCCATAAATACTTCCATGATTCCATCCAAATAATCAGCAAAGATAGACATCATGCAGCGTTGGAAAGTTGCAGGGGCATTACAAAGTCCAAAAGGCATTCTTCTATAGGCAAAGGTTCCAACTGGGCATGTAAAGGTAGTTTTTTCTTGATCTTCGGGGTGAATAGGTATTTGGAAGAATCCTGAATATCCATCTAAATAACAAAAGTAAGAGTGTCTGGCTAGGCGCTCCAACATTTGGTCTATGAATGGTAATGGGAAATGGTCCTTCCTAGTTGCTTTATTTAATTTTCTATAATCTATGCACATACGCCAACCTCCATCAGTTCTTTTTGCTACAGGTTCGCCCTTCTCGTTTTGCACGACTGTGATGCCTCCTTTTTTAGGTACTACATGCACAGGACTCACCCATTTACTGTCCGAGATCTGATATATTATACCTGCCTCTAGTAACTTAAGAACTTCAGTCTTAACTACAGTACTCATTATAGGATTTATTCTACGTTGGTGTTCTCTAGAAGGTTTTGAATCTTCTTCAAGCAAAATCCGATGCATGCATACGGATGGGCTTATTCCTTTTAGATCAGAGATCTTATATCCTAAGGCTGAGGGGTACCTACGTAAAACTTCTAATAATTGATCGGTTTCTTCTTGGTTTAAGGTAGCACTGACTATAACTGGACGGTTCATATCTTCATCAAGAAATTCATATCTCAGGTTTTTAGGCAGTTCCTTAAGTTTTACGGTCGGTTTTATAGGGCAAGGCATAGGATCTGGGGTAAGAGATAAACATTCGTGAAGGTTATCATCAATGTAGGGTGTTTTATAATTGTCATCTTCCAAAATAAGGGTTGATGGCAATTTTATAGATTCAGTTTCTTCTTCTTGTTCTAATTCCCTAATACATTCTTCGATGATATCTAAGGCATACCAAGAATCTCCTATCACAGGTGCCATAAGAAATTTTGACAATATAAATTCTATCTTCTGGCCACCTACCTCAAAAGTTAGTTTTCCCTTTTTAACATCTATTACGGTTCCAGCAGTCGATAAGAACGGTCTACCTAGGAGGATTGGTATGTCGTCATCTTCTTTAATGTCCATGACAACAAAATCAGTAGGTATAAACAGCTGACCTATCCTAACAGGGACGTCTTCAAGTATGCCTATAGGGTATTTAACGGATCTATCGGCTAATTGAAGTGACATCTTAGTAGGTTGTAATTCTCCTAAGTTTAATCTCTCACAAACTGCTAAAGGCATTAAGCTCACACTAGCTCCTAAGTCTAGAAAAGCTTTTTCGATGACATGATTCCCCAAAACACAAGGAATGGAAAAATTTCCGGGATCTTTATCTTTCTTTGCTAACCTATTTTCGGAAATAGAATTACATTCCACGGGTCTCGGATCTTCGAGTCTACGTTTATTTGTAAGTATGTCTTTGAGAAACTTAGCATAAGAAGGTATTTGGGTGATGGCTTCTGTAAAGGGGATTTCTACGTGAAGTTTTTTTATAACCTTAACGAATTTTTGATATTGATTATCGATTTGGGTTTTCTTTAATCTTTGAGGGTAAGGTATTGGTGGTTTGTATGGCGGTGGCGGTACATAGGTTTTATTTTTAGGTTCTTCTCCTTTTTCTTGACTTTCCGGGGTTTCAGGCTTCTCTGGTTCCTTTTCCTCATTCCTCTCAGAAGTTTCGGGCTCACTTAGTCTAGGTTTTAAAGGTTCCTTATAAGCGGTTCCACTTCGTAGAGTAACGGCATTAGCTTGCCCTTTCGGGTTTTGTTGAGGTTGTCCAGGGAACTGTCCTCCAGGTGTAGTCTGTGGGGCTTGGCTTAACGCTACCTGAGAGATCTGGGTTTCAAGCATCTTATTATGAGTAATAATCTGATCAACCTTGGTTCCTAACTTGGTAATTAGTTCGTTAACATGGACGTTATGGTTCATGAACTCTTTGTTTTGTTGTTTTTGAGCAACGATAAAATCTTTTACAACTTCCTCAAAGCTCGGGCTAGGTGGTACAGGTTGCATAGGTTGATTTGTTCTAGGGGCTTGGTAACCTTGTTGTCTCGGAGGTGCGGTATTTTGGATAGGGTTATTATTTTTGTAGGAGAAGTTTGGGTGATTCCTCCATCCAGGGTTATATGTGTTTGAAAATGGGTTCCCTTGGGTATAGTTCACTTGCTCAGTGTTGGTTTCATTCAACAGATTGCATTCGGCGGATTGGTGTCCTTGCGTTCCACATATCTCACAATTCGGCGAAACTGCGGCAACAGTATTCGGAGTTGTACACATATGTTCGACTCTAAGGGCCAACGCGTCCATTTTAGCCTGCATCATGTCTATAGAGCTTAGCTCATGTATTCCTCCTTGGGCTTCCTTCTTTTCCACTGTCGCTCGTTCTACTCCCCATGATTGATGGTTTTGGGCCATATCCTCGATAAGGGCACTAGCTTCAGGGTAAGGTTTGTTCATCAGTGCGCCACCAGCGGCAGCGTCGATGGTCATTTTAGTGTTATAAAGAAGTCCATTATAGAAGGTTTGGATGATTAGCCAATTCTGTAGGCCATGGTGTGGGCATGCTCTTAATAGTTCTTTATATCTCTCCCAGGCTTCGAACAACGACTCTCCTTGGTGTTGGGTAAATCTAGTTATTAGGTTTCGAAGAAGAGCGGTCTTACTTGGGGGAAAATATCTAGCAAGGAAAACTTTTCTAAGGTCATCCCAAGTTGTTATTGAATTGGGTGGAAGGGAATCTAACCATGATAGAGCTTTATCTCTGAGGGAAAAGGGAAATAATCTTAAGCGTATTGCCTCAGGGGAAGCTCCATTGGTTTTAAAGGTGTCCGCTAATTGAAGAAAGTTTTTTAAATGTTGGTTTGGGTTATCAGTAGCGAGACCTGCGAATTGTCTCTGTTGCACTAATTGCAGCAGGGATGGCTTAAGTTCAAAATTATTGGCTGGGATAGCGGGGTTTACTATACTGGAACTAGGTTCCTCGTTTGATGGTTGGGCGAAGTCCTTAAGAGGTCTTCGATTTTGATCTTCGGCCATAGCTCTCCTATTCCTATGGAAAAACAAACGTGCGCGAGCGTAACGTTCAGGTTCAGCTAGAGGGTCTACTAAACTTCCGGCACTGCGAGTCTTTCGCATTGACCGGTGGGTAACAACCTTAGTCTAAACGGTATAACTACAGGGTAATGAAATTTGACGATATTGGTCCCCGGCAACGGCGCCAAAAACTTGATGCGTGTTTTTCGCAAGTGTACGAATCACGTCAAAGTAATATAAAAGATTATCGAATCCACAGAGACCAAGTGTCAATCTATCGTACCTGTTGTTATGGTGTTTATCTAAGGCAACTATTTTTAAGGGTTTTAGTAAGGGTGCAATGGTAAATAAAATTATAATTTTAAATAATAAATAAAAGACAGGCTCGAATGTAATTCACGTAATCAATGATAATCCAGTACTTGTTAATGGAACTACTTATGGGCAATGTTTTCTCCTTTGAAAAGAACTAATTTAACAGGAACTGTCGCTTTCGCGTATTCAGAACCGAGTTGTACTCTCTAATCAACCCCTCCTATTGTCACGGATAAAAAGGTGCGTACTGCGTTAGAGTAGTAAACCTATTTTTAAGAAATATAGTTTCTTAACAAAGTTGAAAAGTATTTTAACCTGGACTTCTTAGCAAAAAGAGGTTCTTATGAACCAGACTCTAAATCTCATAACGCGTCCGAAAATCGTTTTAAGATCTCTTTTCTTTTTAATCTAAAAACTCCTAATGAACTATACAAAGCGCTTTTGGCTGTTTTTGAAATAGTTAAAAACAATTACTTGAATTGAAAGATAAAATAGCCCTTAGGTGTTTCCACGAACAATTATACTGATTACTGGTTTAATTACGATCCTTACATTCTAACCTTTATGGGATTAGTTAGACATGATAAAGTAAATATTCTTTTTATAGTTTTTCATATAAGTAATTTAAAGCGAGTGCGGGAAGTAAACAAAGTAAATGTGCGAGTGCGGGAAGTAAACAACGTAAATGTGCGAGTGCGGGAAGTAAACAAAGTAAAGGTGCGAGTGCGGGAAATAAACAACGTAAATGTGCGAGTGCGGGAAATAAACAACGTAAAGGTGCGAGTGCGGGAAATAAACAAAGTAAAGTGCGAGAAAATAAAGAAAAGTAAAGCAATGCGGAAAGATAAAATACTAACTGGAATTAAAATGGCGGCAGGATTAACTTCCTCCAGAGTGCTCCAAAACTCGAACCACAGACAGATTACAGACTCGATCACTCGATTGCAGAGGCACCCCGATGTGGAATGGCAACTGCTTTATAACTGATATATGCCTAGAGAATTCTAATTCTGGATGAAGAAAAACGAAAATCTAAGGTCCTATTTATAGGAGAAACTGAAAGCGCGAAATGACCGGGACGCCCCTCCACTAAAAAGTGGAGGTTGTGGATTTTTGCCTTGTGGCGCCCGCCACAGGCCTATGGCGCCCGCCACGGTCCCTACAGGGGATGATGGAGTGGGGATCGTGGGTCTTGGAGGTTGAGGAGTGGTCTTGAGACGTGGCCACGTCATGGCTAACCCTATGGCGCCCGCCACAGTGGGTGCCGTAAGTGCAAAATGCTGAATTTCTAGGTTTTCGTCCGTTTTCACTCCTTTTTCGCTCCTTTTCCCGATTCAAGCTCCGATTATTATAAAAACCTGAAAACATAAGAAAACAAAGAAATAACAAAGCAAAACAACAGTAAAAGCTAAGAATGCATGCGAAATCGGAGTCAGAAATACGGTGAATTTTAGTGTGATCATGCAGCTAATATGGTTTTCACATTTTAGTGTAATAGCTTTGTTGTGTTGTTGGAGTGTAGTGAATTTGGTTAAATTGTGTAGATTTTTTCATTTGTAGAGCAGCAAAAGATTTATGAAGTGCAGATTGTAGCAAGATATTACAGAGAGTTTTGGAGATATGTAGACAGGTTCTATTTTGGTGAAATGGTGTAGCAGGTTGTAGGACTTTTTTTTTTGCAGCAGAGTTTTCTGATGCTTTTTGTTTGTAGCAGTTGGTAGTGTCATGTGAAGTTAATGGTAATGCTTTGTTTGACAAGTTTGTACAAGTTGTGGGGAGGTTTGGAAGTACAAGTTAATGTTGTAAAGTTGCGTGTGGCTTAGAGGAGTTATTTCATTTGGATTAAACATTGTAGTTTCAAGTGGTATCGTGTGGTTAGGACACTTTGAAATGTAGCTCAAATGACCTTGTCCTCATATGTAGTATCATGACTCTTAATGTGAATAAGACTCTTATTTTTGTTGTATATGCTTTTTTTTTGTGACAATTCAAACAATGGGCCTTTTAAGATATGTGAAATTTTGTTGTATGATAAATGACCCAATACTTTTGGAATGAATTGGATTGGATTGTCTTTGAAAAAATGAATGAATTTGGAATTTTAGAAGAATTATAACTTGAATTGAGAATGATTTTGAAAAAGTGATTTTGACATGAAAATCGTAACTTGAATCCTAAATAGATTTGTAACTTGAAATTTAATCATGACTTAAAAGTTTGGGATGACCTTGGAGTGAATTGGAACTTGAATATGCTAGGAATTAAAATGAGGCGGAATATTGAATTTGAAATTAGAAATGATATTTGAAATGAACTTAAAACTATAAATGGAATTGAAATTGGAAATGAGAATGAAACTTTGAATTTTAAATTTGAATTCTTGAAATTGAACTGAACATGACTGAAGTCTGAGTTTAAAATGAAATTATGAATTGACATGCATTTGAGTGGAGAGGAGATGGAGATTTAAATTTGGAAATTGATCTTGAATTTTATAAAAGGCTCGAATTTCCCTAAGGCAAGAACGTGAACCACATAATCATGGATTGCAAATTTTGACCAAATACAAAGACGTCTGATGGTTTTGCAGCTTGGCTTTAATCAGATCAACTTTGATCTCACACAGAACCCTAATTTTGATCCCTTGATGATAAAATTCTTAAAGGTGACACTTTCTTGCCCTTAAAATAATCCATAATACAGGTGACTTGAACTATCCTGCTACTGCACTAAAACCCTAATTGGAATTGAAATGGCTTTGATGATTATCCATTTTGAAAAAAAAAATTCCTTGCCACAGCCTAATAATCTGGTACTGATAACTTTGCATGATTCTTGATTCGATCTTGCAAGACCTGAGCCTCGAAGAACTTGTGGTGAAGCCACATTACACTAGATTATTGAGAAAGAGAGGTATCCTAAGAGTATGGGGACTTAATTGGTGAATGAACCATCTGAAACCTTGATTGATCACCCTTGAAGTCTCTTGAAGCAGACCATGATTCACAAGTAAAATAAAACAAAGCAATGTCGGATAATTCGGTTAGTTATGCAAGGATGATTGGCCTAAGATGCTTATGCAAATGATGATGACATCTAAAGGGTAAAATTTGTGGTATGACACATTTCCTGATGCAAATCGATTTGCACATAACAGTAATCGATTTGCACCTAAACAAAAATGAAAAACAATAACGTTTTCATAGACACCTCTTCATGACTTTCTTGTAAAACCTTTTCATTTCATCTTGGCATTTGTTCATGATAATTTTGATGAACTTAACATTGTTTCATAAAGGTTTCATACTCATATAAATACATACATTTATATATTTCAAAATCACTTATTCGATTCAAATTCTTAATTTTCCAAAATTCACAATTCAAGTCTTCAACTTTTATACAAGAAATTTTTTGTGCAGTTTCACTTCATCTAAACCAGAAATTTCTTGAGCAATCTAACACTGTAGTGTTTGTGGATTACTATTATTAGAAGAGAAGATCAATCAAGAGATCGATACATTGTAATTTTCATTTTAAACTCATGTAAAAATTCAGAATACTTGTTGTAATCCTTGTTGTCCAGGATTGTTGAAATCAAGAGGTTCATTAAGGGAGGGTTGTTCTCTTAGTGGACTTAGTGAAAAATCTAAGAGGATTGTTCTTGGTGGTTTTATTAGTGTCGGTATAGGGAAACTAGGATAGTCTTGTATAAGTCATAACAATAGTAAAATCACTTTCATGTTGAAAACGGACTGAAGTACTCTCGGATTGTGAGAGGAACTAGTATATTTCTCGGTGTTCTTTATCTTTCCGCACTTTATCGCTTTCATCACTTAGAATCTAAATCGGAAAAATAAGAATACATAAGTTAAAAACCGGAAAATTTTTAAAGAACCTAATTCACCCCCTCTTAGGTGCAAACTCTACTTACAGGGCGCTGGTGGTGCTTCAACAATGATTGGAAATTGGATCACATGATGAGTAGATGTCCCTACTCTAGAAGCATTAGTGTGGAATAGTTAGGTGGTTGACAGAATTCTGGCCATATAGTATTAATTCTCGGAGGGAGACGTGGCTCTATTGAGAGGCCAGTGATATCATAAATCACTATGTGTTGAGATGGATCTTCCTTAGTGGTCAGTGCTTGCATCATTTCCATCATTTTACCCATCGCTCTTTTGATCTCATCGGTGTATCCTTTCATTTTTTCCTGAACTTGTTCTAGTCCTTCCATCTTTCTTTTCAAATTGGCTCTAGTCCCGTAGATGTGTTGGGGAATCAGTTTGAATGTTGTCTGACTTATTGTTTATGAGGATGAAACAAAGATGAAATGAGTTTTTATATTAAAATGTATGCATGTAGATGAATGCAAATGCATGTTTATGAAAGACTTCCATTTTCGAGGGTATCCAGAGAGTATGTCTATTGTTCGCGAGCATTTAAAAGTATGAGCACAGAAAAAGAAGGCAACACACAATTAGTGCAATATCAATTATCTCATTCATTCACAAGTGGAAGTGAATACAATACTTTGAGAGAAAAAGTACAATATTAATCTACATAGTCGGCTCAATCCCTTTTGAGTAGCCTTAACTCGGCCTTGAGCTCTTTTATCATAATTATACAAAATATGATAAAGACAAAGACATCCGAAGGAGTGTTCTCAGGCATCAAGTCTTCAAAGGCATCCCTCAACTTCTTAGGCATGTTTTGCAGTAGGTTATTGGTGATTTAAACCACTTGGACACACTTCTCATATCACATCTTAGATTCTTAGAAGATGTGTTGGATAGTGTATTGGGCTTGTTGTACGAGACCATCCTGATGTTGGACCTTGGCTTCCAGCTGCCTACTTTCATTCCTCAAAGTCTCATAAGCTTATTTCAAGCGTTGATTGTAGGCTTTGATATTCCTCAGCTCTTCTAGGGTCTTCTTCAAGTTGGCATGGAGATTTTGGGATGTCCGCTCAACTTTTTCTCGAAGATGCCTTTCATGATATGCATGCTCTTATGATTCCTTGAGTAGTTTGGTGAGTTCTTGGATTCGTGTCTCAAATCCTTCCCTCATTGATCTCTGGCCTTTTAAGATCTTCTCCCAAAGGTCTCTACACTCACCATTTCTTTGTTGAGCTTCTCTAAGTTCTTGGTTTCGTGGTCAAGATCAAGCCTTGGCCCTTCCAGGCATTCACCAACTCTCTTTCTCTTGCATTTTTCATCTTCAGCCATAGCCTCTCTCTCTTTGAGTTGACCTTCCTTATGGTGGAGTTTGAACTTCAGCTGGTTTCTCTTGAGAGTAACCAGGTTGAGCTTTAGTTATAGCTCCTTATTTTCCTTCTCAAGCCTTAGGATGGTTGCCTTGAGCTCATAGGCTATTCTATGGTAATGTGAGTGGGCTCAAGTGCATTTAGACACATTGAGGGTTCAAAAGGGTCTGGCAGTTTAACTTGGAGAACCCTTTCTTGAACTGACTGTGTATACAACTCCTTAACATTGCAATTCTTCTTACAAAGTTCCTTTCCTTTCTAGTTAATTTTTCCCCGTGCTCGCTTGATCCTTTTCTTCATGTTAGGATCTTATGATACTTCATACATGATAAATCCCTATAACAATATCTCTTCTGGTTTGTCCATCATTTGATAACCAAGTTGTCGTGGTACCAATACATGGTTACGGTTAATGTAGACTCTGGTACCTATTGAAGGTGAGAAAAACACAAAAAAGGAGGGGTTTGAATTGGAGTTTTCAAAAACAAAAGCTTTTTACTCACTCAATAAAAATCACCATTAATAAACAACAAAGAGAATTACACTTTGATTTTATAATGGTTCACTTGAAAATCTCAAAGTTAATCCAGTCTACCCGCCAAGGTGATTCCGCCTTATACCCAAGGACTTAATCCACTATAATCAACTTATTACAACTGCACTAGCAACCGTTGGTGACTAACAAACCACAAAGACATACAGTCTATGTCTTCTCAAGGATTCTGACCTAACTGGTCTCTTAAGGAAATACAAACAACAATTTGATTACAACTGCACTAGCAACCGCTGGTGACTACCAAACCACAAAGACACACAGTCTATGTCTTCTCAAGGATTCTGACCTAACTGACCCCTTAAGAAAATACAAACAATAGTTTGATTACAAAGTTATATTTACAAAGATTGCTTCTACACAAGCAGGTATAAACAAGTTAAAATCACAATACACTTAAAGAAAATTTTGCACAAATTTAGACAATAGTATTGTAAAAATTTCTTCATTATTTCGGTTGCTTGCTTACTTACTTGCATGTTGTAATTATTTAAGTCATCAAGTCTTTATATAGCCAGTAAAAAAGATCCGTTGAAGGGTAGATTTGGTATTCTTCATGAATGAGCTGGCGATTTGAGTAACAGTTTGATACGGAGGAGACAAGAATCGTACTACCTCAATTTCCTTACTCCACGAGATCCACTTAGTGAAAGGAATATTAGTTTGTACCATGTACTATTTTTCCCACGTATAAACTCATTCTTATCTTCTATTCTTTAGTGGCTTCTGGATAAATCATTGTTTGAAGCATGAGTTAAAAGAGTTGATTTTTCTTGAGCTCAGAAACTTCAATCATCAATCAAAAGCTTGATCACATCAATCTCTGACTTGAGATTCTTCAGAGTTTTTAGAACCTTTAGCGTTTAATCTTCAGAAGCTTGAGTAGTCTTCAGAAGTGAATTGATTAGAGTCACACGTTAGAAGCAAGAGCCAAGAGAACGTTGCAGCAGAAACATACTGTTTTCTTAGAAGCTTCTCATCCGTGAGTTTGAGCACAAGCGATTTAGATCAATATATTCAGAAACTTGTAACGTTTCATGTTCAAGAGTCAGAATCAAAGTTGTTTGCTAAAGATACAAAATAACAAACCGTTAGGGTACCAAAATTGTTCTCGCACAAATACTAACTTGTTATCATTAAAACTTAGAGATACAGATGTAGAACCAAATCTTGTTCTAACAATCTCCCCCTTCTTTATGATGAAAAAACATTGTATTTTGATGAACAATTTTTATCGGGTAATCACCAAAACATATATAAAAAAGAAGCACAAAGCTCTCCCTGATATGAGCAACTCTAAAAAGATACTCAGAATGAAAGAACACTTCCTTGATTAACCTTTTTATTGGAGTACATGAAACTTCTGTTCAAAATATCCGGTTTATCTTTTAGAAGTTTCTTGAACTTGTCTTTACTGTTGTTAAGCATTTTAACAAGGATTTAACACACAACAATGCATATCAATTTCTGATGAGTTTTACTTTTGATCAGTTGGATAAACTTGAATAATATTGAAGTCCTGCACCTTATCAACTCTTTCACATCTTTCTTCAATTGTAGTATTGTTTGGTCTAAGACTTTTGGCTAATCCAATTATTTCAGCCTTGAAGAATAGCTTAGATAGAATTCTTCCATAAGGAATGAAGGACTTATGCTGAATTCTGGAAACTTCAACAGAATACTTCAGATGATTGAAGATAGTTTCTGGAAGGTTGACTCAGACATTGTACATCAGAAAGTAGATAAAGAGTCTATCATCATGAGACAAAACATCTTTAGCCACTCCTCAAGGACAAAAGTTGGTTAGCAGGAGTTGAAACCACACTTTAGCAGTAGGAAGGAGCCCTTCAGGATTGTTGGATTCATATTTGGGAAGAGAATCAGATGAAAATCTTCTACGGTGACTCCGGTTTGGACACAGTTGATGGCTTCAGCAATGGAGGTAGGTGTTATGATGAAAGGAACTGCATAAACAGAAGACAAGATAATGTTGTCATCTTCGCCAACCCTTGCATATTTCCAAAACTCCTTCACAAGGTTAGGATAGATGGGTCCGTGTAAGATTGCATAGTAACTAGAAAATTCTTGAATTTGCATGCTTCTAGTTATGTTCAAACCCGAGTCTCTGAGTCTAGGAAAGTTAGGCCTTTTCTCAGTGGTTACTTCCAAGACTTCTTCATTTCCATAAAAAAATTTGAGAGACAAAGTGACAAAAACAGGATAAGGAAGATTTGAGAGACTGAGGAAGAGAAATGAGGAAGAACTTGATATATAGAAGTAATGGATCAACAATAAATGGAAATAAAGTTTAGATGAATTGAAACAAAAATTCATCATTTCCCAGACAAGTGACGTAGGACATAAGCATAGTAAGAGACAAAGATATCAAAGAATGGGAAAGGAGTGTAGATGTCTCTTATTAAAGAGAATATCCAAAAGGTCACAGGATAAGTATACGTTATTCAATTCTTGACATCAATCAATAAATACGAATATATGTATACTTAAAGGTGGCAAAAGAAATCTGACATGGAATAAAGATTGAGAAGAGAAATACTTAGTCTCAAGAAATCTTTAACTCACATATGTATGATGAATACACAATTATAGGGGGAAGGCGTAAAAATTTAACCTATTCTCAAGAAGGTTATGAAACCTAATGCGTCAGATCATGATTACGCATGTTCATCAAATGGGACAGTTGTCACCACTAGCGTTCACACGTTCTCAGATGAAAAGACAACAATTAATGTTGTAACTGTTCACAACCCAGAAGACAAATCAAAGGATTTCCTTCGGAAAAAAACATTATAATTCATGAAACTCCCTTACTTCAGAAAGCTCATGTTTTAGAATCAAACACGTAATTTAAAAATAAAATAAACAAATAAACAAGTAAATTTATCAGAATCTTATTTTAGAAATTCTGGTAACATGACACGTTGAAATTTCATCAACTCATTCTGGACACGATTTTATAAATAAAATTTTAAAAATGAATATGAATCTATCTTCAGCAAGGGATTTTGTGAAAATATCAGCCCACTAGTGGTCTGTATCCACAAATTTTAAATGAAAAATGCCCTTCTGAACAATGTCACATAAAAAGTGATGTTTTATTTCAATATGTTTAGCCCTATAATGCAGAATAAGATTCTTGGATAGACAAATAACATAAGTATTATCACAGAATATAGGAATGTTACTCTCACAAATCTAATAATCTTTTAACTGACTTTTCATCCAAAGAATCTGTGTGCTACATCCAGAAGCTGTAATATATTCAGCTTCAGTAGTTGATAAAGCAATTGTGGACTGTCTTTTGCTGGACCGTAAGATCAGATTGTCTCCTAGAAATTGATAACTTCTAGAAGTACTTTTTCTTTCTATTATGTCTCCAGCATAGTCAACATTACAATAGCCTACCAGTTTGTACTCAGATGATTTTTTATAGAATAGCCCAAGGTTAGAAGTACCTTTCAGATACTTAAAGATTCTCTTAACAACTGTTAAGTGAGTTTCTCTAGGATCTGATTAGAAACGAGCACATAGGCACATGTTGAAGAGGATGTCTGGTCTAGAAGCAGTCAAATAAAGGAGAGATCCAATCATACCTCTAAATAGCTTCTGTTCTACCTTACCACTTACCTCTTCTTTCTCCAGAATACATGTAGGGTGCATTAGAGTTTTTGCTGGCTTGTATTCTGACATGTTGAACTTCTTTAGAAGTTCCTTGGTATATTTGCTTTGATTAATATATGTTCCTTCAGTTTGTTGATCAATTTGAATTCCCATAAAGAACTTTAGTTCTCCCATCAACCTCATTTCAAATTCAGCCTGCATTAACTTAGAAAATTCCTTGCACAAGGAAGTATTAGCAGAACCAAATATAATATCATCAATGTAAATTTATACAACCAAAATGTCATTTTTATAGGTTTTACAAAAGAGTGTTGTATCCATTTTTCCTATGGTAAAGTTATTTCCCAAAAGAAAGTTACATAGCCTTTCATACCAAGCTCTGGGAGCTTGTTTCAGACCGTATAATGATTTCTTAAGTTTGAAAACGAAAACTGGGTTTTCAAAACTTTCAAAACTAGGAGGTTGGTGCATATAGGCTTTTTCAGAAATATACTCGTTTAAGAATGCACTATTTACATCCATCTGATATAAAGTGATGTCATGATTTACAACAAAAGAAACTAAGAGACGAATAGATTCTAATCTGGAAACTAGTGCAAAGGTTTCTATATAGTATATTCTTTCTTGGTGACTATAACCTTGTGCTACCAGCCGTGCTTTGTTTCTTACGATCTCACCTTTTTCATTGATCTTGTTTCTAAATACCCATCTGATTCCAACGACGTGGATACCTTTTGGTTTCTGAATAAGGTCCCAAACAACATTTCTGGTGAATTAACTTAGTTCTTCTTCCATAGCCAGAATTCATTTGTTGTCTTTAAGAGCTTCATATATAGAGGTTGGTTCGATGAGAGGTACCAAGCCAAAAAGAATTTCTTCAGAAGATTTGAATGATGATCTGGTTCTGACTGATGCATCTTTATCTCCCAGAATCAATTCTTCAGAATGAGAAGTTCTTGGTCTGCTTTTCTTTTGATGAAATGGACCAACCAAAATTTCTGATTGAGTTGTTTCTGAGTCTTTAGTTACAACAGTTATGTCTTTATCTCTAGAGTCTTTATCCTTAGGTTCTAAGAAGGTGATTTCTGAATCTACAAGTTTCTCAACTAGCTTTGATTTTTCAGATTCAATCTTATCATCGAATCTAACATGAACTGATTCCTCAACAATTCGTGTTTCTGTGTTATAGATTATGTAGCCTTTTGAGCATTCAGAATATCCTAACAATAAACACTTTTGAGCCTTAGAGTCAAACTTGCTAAGATTCTCCTTAGTGTTTAACATAAAACATGTACAACCAAAAGGATGACAATAAGATATGTTGGGCTTTATGTTCTTCCACAATTCATAAGGAGTCTTACCCATAATAGGTCTAACAGAAACCCTGTTCTAAATGTAACATGTTGTATTTACTGCCTCTGCCTAAAAATGCTTAGCCATATCAGTTTCTTGAATCATGATACGAGCCATTTCTTGCAAAGCTCTATTCTTCCTTTCTACAACTCCATTTTGTTGTGGAGTTCTAGGACAAGAGAAATCATGGGAAATGCCATGAGAATCAAATAGATCCTCAAAGTATCTGCTCTCAAATTCTCCGCCATGATCACTTCTGACTTTGACTATTTTTCAATTCTTCTCTATTTGCACTTGAAAGAAAAAGATAGAGAACACAAAATATGACTCATTTCTTGTGTTTCAATAACTTTACTCATGTCTAACAACTATAGTCATCAACGATAACTAATCCATACTTCTTTCCACTGATTGGAGCATTTTTCACAGGTCCAAACAAATCAATGTGTAGAAGTTCTAATAGTCTAGAGGTGTAGAAGTTCTAAAGTCTAATCTTGTAAATGTTGTTTTTCCTGGTAGCCATGAGTCCTTTCTTGCCTTTGACATAATTATTTTTATGCTTTCTGTCTTTCTTGAGCATGGGACATTCATTCTTGTAATGACCTGGCTCTTTGCATTCATAGAAAATAACTTTTTTTCCAAAACTCGACTTTCTTTGTCTAGATGTTGAATCAAAACGACCGGAAGTCCTTCTAGCTCCTTTGAACTTTCCTTGAACAATTTGTCTGTGCTTCCTCAGCTTGATAAGCCTTTGACTTTTTAGAGTTGGATTCCAAGGCAACTGACTTTCCTTTCCTTTGAGGTTCATCTCCCTCAAGCTCTATCTCATGAATTCTTAAAGAACTAAAAAGTTCTTCAAGACTGATACTGTTCAGATCTTTAGATAGTTTCAAGAAAATTACCATATGTATCGACTTCTTAGGGAGGCTTCTGATGATCCTTTTGACATGGTTAGCAGTTGAGTATCTTTTATCCAGAACCTTGAGTCTCGTGACTAGCATTTGAAACCTTAAAAACATGGTTTCAAATGTTTCATCATCCTCCATTCTAAATGCCTCATATTTATGGATTAGGGCAAGCGAGTTTGTCTCCTTAACTTGAGCATTTCCTTCATGAGTCATTCTTAGAGAATAAAAAATGGACTTAGCAGTATCTCTGTTTGTATCTTCTCATACTCAATATAAGAGATAACGTTTAGCAGTATAGTTCTTGCCTTGTGATGATTCTTATAATCTTTCTTTTGTTGATCAGTCATAGAACTTCTTGACACTTTTTCTCTTGCAGCATTAACAGGATGATTGTAGCCATCAACAATAAGATCCCAAAGATCTACATCATAGCCAAGAAAGAAACTTTTGATTCTATCTTTCCAATAGTCAAACTTGTCACCATCAAAGACTGGTGGTTTGGCACTGTAGTGATCTTTCTCTACTGGAATAGCAGCGACCACCATTGTTTCTCTTACACACACACACACACACGCATACACACACACACACACACACCGAATCGGTACTAAACATGGTTAAGTGTTTGATAAACTTTTATCACAATCAGAATCGGAGCTCTGATGCCAATTGAAAGTGAGAAAAACACAAGAAGGGGGGGAGGAGTTGAATTGGGGTTTTCAAAAACAAAAGCTTTTGACCCACTCAATAAAAATCACCGCTAATAAGCAACAAAGAGAAATACACTTCGATGTTTATACTGGTTCACTTGAAAATTTCAAAGTTAATCCAGTCCACTTGCCAAGGTAATTTTCCCTTATAACCAAGGACTTAATCCACTATAACCAACTTATTACAATTGCACTAGCAACACCTGGTGACTAACAAACCACAAAGACACACAATCTATGTCTTCTCAAGGGTTCTGACCTAACTGGTCCCTTAAGGAAATACAAACAACAATTTGATTACAACTGCACTAGCAACCACTGGTGACTAACAAACCATAAAGACACACAGTTTATGTCTTCTCAAGGATTCTTACCTAACTGGTCCTTTAAGGAAATACAAACAACAATTTAATTACAAATTTGTGTTTACAAAGATTGTTTTTAAACAAGCAGGTATAAACAAGTTAAAAGCACAATACACTTAAATAAAATTCTGCAAAAATTTAGACAACAGTCTTGTAAAAATTTCTTCGTTATTTTGCGTGCTTGCTTGCTTACTTGCATGCTTTAATTCTTCAAGTCTTCAAGTCTTTTTATAATTAGTAAAAAAAATTCGTTGAAGGGTATATCTGGTATTATTCATGAACGAGCTGGCGACTTGAGTAACAGTTTGATACCGAGGGTACAAGAATCATACTATCTCAATTTCCTTACTCCACGAAATCCTCTTAGTGGAAGGAATATCGGTTTGTACCATGTACTATTTTTCCCACTTATAAACTCTTTCTTATCTTGTATTATTTAGTGGCTTCTGGATATATCGTTGTTTGAAGCATGAGTTAGAAGAGTTGATTTTGCTTGAGTTCAAAAACTTCAATCATCAATCAGAAGTTTGATCACATCATTATCTGACTTGAGATTCTTCAAAGTTTTTAGAACCTTCAGCGTTTAATCTTCAGAAGCTTGAGCAGTCTTCAGAAGTGAATTGATCAGAGTCACACGTCAGAAGCAAGAGCCAAGAGAATGTTACAGCAGCAACATACAGTTTTCTTAGAAGCTTCTCATCTGTGATATTGAGTAGAAGCGATTTAGATCAATATACTTAGAAACTTGTAAAGTTTCATGTTCAAGAGTCAGAATCAAAGTTTTTTGCTAAAGATACACAATAACAAAACGTTAGGGCACCAAAGACTTTCTCACATAAATACTGACTTGTTATCATCAAAACATAGAGATATAGATGCAGAACCAAATCTTGTTCTAACACCTACAAGTGGTACGTTCGAAAAGTCACCACAACTAAAGATTATTTCAATACCATCATACTCACAAGAGTACCAAGAGGTATTCCTTGTAGTGAGAGATATTACCCTCTGCCACCATTTGAGGTTGTCCTTGTTTTCCATAAAGGATCCTTTATTAGAAAATGAGATAAGAACCATTTGTGTAGTAACAAAGCACGACACAAGAGCGTCCATCTTTTCTTCTCATGTCTAAAGATGAGGTAATAATAGACGTCAGTAGGTAAGGTTGAGATCAGGTTCTTAGTCAGGTTACACATATGGCAGACATATAAATGAGATCGTCGATATTGGGAAATAGGACGACTCTGTAGATGAACAAGGCTAGTACTGCTTTGAAGACTTCCCTTTTTTTGCATTCGCGAAGGCTGAAGCTTTATCCATTAAGAACTTGTCAGGAAAAACTTGTGTGTTTCCTTTAGGTCTAAAAATTAAAGTTACATCTTTCTTATTCATGTGCAGGGTCGTAGCTATTACTTTATGTTTTGGAAGCTCTTCCAAACCTGTGAAAGGAATCTTGTCCTTCATAGAGATACCCATGATATGCTCAAATTCTTTCAGTGTTGGAGCCAATTGGAAGTCTTAGAATGTGAAGCATCTCAGTGGAGGGTCATAGAATTGAGAAAGAGTCAGCAATGCCCATGGATCTACTTCTTCACTTAAAAGAGCAAGGAGATTTCCAATATCCTTTCTAAAATCATTCTTGTTGATACGAGTTAACTGAGAGATTAGTTATTTCAAACCTTCTAATTTAGGAGACTTGAATTTGAATGAGTATGTGCTTCTTCTGTATAAACTCATTTTTATAAATGCTTGTAGTGACAATCTTTTATATTTCCTAGAAAAATGCACATGATAAAGTATTTTCATGATGAAGAATGCAATGCATGAATGAATAGGTTCATCGGTATTGGAATAATCCATATATAGATGTTTGTGGAGGAAGGTTTTAAGTATCATTTAGAAAGTGATCCTTACATGGGTAGGCTCTAGATTTTTTAGTTGGTTCCCAGAGTCATGGATCCTTCTCGAAAATATTATTGCCACAATGACTACTCGTTAAAAATCATTATCCCTAAGAGGGTCTATTCTAGGTGAGGTCTTAGTATCAACCCAATGAGTCCTATGTCTCATATGTCAACACTACACAACCACCGACTCCAAGGTTCTATACATAGTTCCTAAAGCCATGGTGTTGTACCCCAAAATTTGCCCAACCTTTTCCTTCTTGTTTTTGCATTAACATAACATCATCATAGCATTATCATAGCATTGCATTAGCATTTATGCAGGGGATCAAGTGTGATATACATCAAGAGAGGCCTATCTAGAGGTTTTATTCGAGCTTGAGGAGTCACTAAAGTCACCAGGAAGTGGTTCATGCCCTTGAGAAGTTCAGATGCTTGTGTGGGGTTCATCCCCTGACTTAGAGGCCAACCGAAGATTATCAATGAGTTGAGAAACTATGATTACAGGTCATAAAATTACAGGTCCAGTTCACTACTTTGCATAACTCAAATGGACTTTTTTCCAACATGGAAGTTGCTCCAAATGGGGTCATTTGATCAACTAAACTTCAAGGTTTTAATGGGCTAGCTCATGGTTGAAGATTGATGAAAGTGATTTTGGTGAAAACATGTGAAAAGGCCTAGTTTGGTATTTTGTCAAAATTTAATCAAACAAGTCCATATTTGTACTTATTTTGAGTGGAAACTTCATTTTAAGAATATTGGCATTATTACATTTTTCATTTGAAGCTTTTATCATGGCCTATTTCAAGCTTTCTTCATTCTTAAGCAACACTTTGAATCTAAGCCCTTAAGATTGAAACAAGGGCTAATTTTGGACCATTGATCATTCTTACAATGCAACATATATAAACATTTCAAGCCAAGGCAAAAGGGGATTCATGATCATTTTTCTCACATTCTTCACCACTTTACACATTTTCCATAATTGAAAAATCTCAAAAACCAATTCTTCTTTTCTCCCACTTTTTGTGCATTCTTCCATTGCAAATCCATTCTACATCATTCATACAATTGATTCATCATTTTCTGAGTCATAATTGGTGCAAAGAATAGCTTGTAGTAATTGAAAAAAGTGGTGATCAACTCAAAATTGAATTCTCATTTCAACCTCAATTCAGGCCAATTCTACCATCCCAATACCTCCAGCAAGGTTTATTGAACATTTCCACATAATTTTCTTGAAGATTCAGTGGATATTTGGAGCTCCATAGTGCAAGAAACAGAGGTATACAACTTTCACTTTATCTCATGTTTCATGAGACTTTATGTTTCCATTGTTGCATCTTTATAATCCCCATGAGGCATAGATCGTTTCTGGTATCAATTGGAAGAGTTTGGTGGAAATTTCATGTTCTTGGGGTTTTCATGGTGACCACGGTTTTTGAGCTAGAGGGATTATAAATGGAAACTAAGGGTATATTTGAATTCCTCTCGAAAAATCCCACAATTTTCATTCAAGAAGCATTCAATTTGGTTAAGAATCAAGGGAGTTATGTGATGATGAAACTCACCGGAATTTGGTCCGGCCTCCCCCCTCCATTGCTGTGTTTTTTTTCCCGTTCATGTCCAAGGAAGAAGACAAGCTTTGCACCGTCCGATCGCTACTCAAGTGTTGACTTCTTCCGCGCATCAAACGGCTGCGCACGCGCCACTTGTACCAGTCCAAAACACAGCCGTTTTGGCTAGCTAAGGGGACTGAGTGCTCCCCTGTTCGATCCCCGGCAACCACACTTTTATTTATTTCATTTATTCACCTTATGTCTCATGTATTCATGTGCTTCCATGTGTTCTTTTATTTTTCTTATTTTTTATGCTTATTCAAATAATCATAAAAAATAGTAGAATTAATATTTTTGATCCCCATTTTTTTGTGTTGAATCCTTGAGATATCTATAAATTAATAGAATTGGAATTATAACTTTATCATGTTCTGACATTTTCTTTGGAATTTTTTACATTTGGATTGTCACAAAGATGCCAATACTTGTGTCATGATTTTGTTGATTTTCTTTGACGTATCAATACATCATTTAAATGCCAAATCTTTTGCAGGGTATTCATACACACATTAAGGTACCTAGATGTATTTTTAATTGATTTTTACTGGACCATTTTGAAGGGTTTTGAAGGTCTTTCTTTACCATGTGCTAGTTTGGCTTCTTTTTTGGTACACTTGACATAGTTTCAATTTGTTTGACTAGTTCCTTTGGGATATTTTGACTATACTTATCACCCCTGGTTTGTGAAATATTGTAGGGAATTGGAGATTTTATTTGGAATTTTTGAATGCCATTTACTATTTTCCCCATATTTTTGTAATTGGACTTGTAATATGGACTTTCAAGTGGACATTGGTTTTGTTTTGGCTCCAACGGCCTCGAATTGTTTGTGTGATGAGCGCTATGGTTCCTATTTCTTATTGTAGACATTGTATAGGACTTTTAGATCATTGGATGTCTGTTTTTATCATACATAACTTGCCCATTAGGTGCCACACTTTCATGATAGTGCATTATGATTCCAAATCGTGGTTTATGTACGTCATTCATAGGTTTCTGTTGCCTTGTATCTCTTTATATTCACTTGTGGCCAAGATTGCATGTTTATAGTAGGCCACCTTCCATTCATTATGGGCTTGAGGTTGAGATGACTTGCCTCCCTCACTTGCATTCCATGTTTACTATTATGAATCTGCATTTCCTATATGTTGTTACTTCATCTGTTTTCTGTTGCTTCCTTTGCCTTTCCCTTAGGATCTCCATTCTTTCTTGTTGAAGATAGAATGTGATAGACATTAGGCTTTTCAACCATGTATGACAACATTAGGGTAGTCTTCCCCTTTGCAAACTTCAACCATAGGACGAACATTGCATGATAACATTTAGGGCTGTGTAGTTTCCCTTAGAGGTCTGTTTCTCTTTCTCATCTTCAAACATTCTTAAAATACTTAATAAAGGTTAACACGTGTCGTGCGTTACAATCCTTAAGCTACTTGGAAAGAGTTATGGGAGGGTTTCCCTCACATAATTTGAATGTTTAGTATGGCACCTTTTGGGTGACATGCGGCACATTCACTCTTAAGTCCAAGTCTTTAGTGCAACACGAGTTACAAACAAAACTCAAGACACTTCTTCATAAAAGACACAAAAACAAACATTCAACATCTTTTTGTCCTCTTGGACCTTTAATCATTAGAAACCATTTTCGTAATGAGAGTTTCGTTAACTCTCGGTTCTCCCGCAAACGGTAATGCCTAAGTCTCCAAAGGTCGAGCTGCATACACCAAACTGCGAGAACCGTTTGTTAACCCTACTCGGGTTAAAACACTTGAACCAAACCTATGGTCTTGTTAGCCCGAACTGTGTTTGCTCTGATCTTTCATACCGTGTGAAAGTACGTAGGCACGGGATGCGATATCTCGGCGAGCAACCTTCCCCCCTTTCACCCGTAGTTAGGCGAACTACGTTGACTTTGATTTCTCGTTCCAGATGGGAATACGTAGGCATAAAGTGTGATACTTTGCCAAGTCACTTTTCTTTTCTTTTTTCCTTAAGCCTTTAGCTAGATAGTATTAATCAACCCTTCGAGATAAACAATTAAGCGTGGATCCCGTCGAGTACGACGGACGTGAGGGGTGCTAATACCTTCCCCTTGTGTAATCGACTCCCGAACCCAGGACTTGGTTGCGACGACCATTCCTTTTCCTCTTTCTTTAGGTTTTCTTTAAGCGTTTCCTTTCCCTCCTTTGGGATAAATAACGCACGGTGGCGACTCTTCTGTTTTGTCGGCGCCGATTTTCACAGTAGCGACACATGGGTCCTACTTAAGAATATTATTGCCAGGATGACTATTCATCAAATGATAATATCCTTAAGAGTATCTATTTTGGGTGAGGTTTTCGCATAAACCTAATGAATCCTACATCTCGTAGGTAAGTACTAAATAACCATCAACTCGTAATAACCAGTTTTGAGGTTCTAGACAAAAAGGTCCCAAGAGTTACAGATCTTACTTGAAAATACTATCCCCATAACGACTACTAGTTATACAAAACTATCTTCAAGAGGATCTACTCTAGGAGGGGTTTTCATGCCACCCAAACGAGTCCTATGTCTCAAAGATCAAACACTACACAACCATCATCTTATGCTTAAGTGTTTTCTTGGACCCGAGTGTAGATTCTTCCTCACAACATGCCATCAACCAAAAAATTCCAATCACCATATGGAAAGCCAAATGACATATGAACATGAAATGATAACACCACATAAAAATGAAATATAAAAAAGGAAAGCAAGTAAGCAAACACTAAAACCTAACACAATAACTATTAAACTAGGTTTGACTCTCATTAGGGAGTTAAGTCCTGTCTTACCCTAATTTTTACCCCAAAGATCCCATATTGATTTGCATCATTTGCATAACATCAATCACTTTTTTTTTGTGTTTCTTATGTGTTACTAACCCCATGAAAATACAAAAAATATATGTTCTGCTTGCTTTGTTTACAAGTTAGGATTTTGCATCAAAGAGTTCAAGTGGTTGACCCATCAAGGTTTAGTGTGATTCTTAACATCCCAAGCTCCTATACACATTAATGGTGATCAAGAGATTCCCTTCATCTATAATCAAGTTTGAGTTTGCATCATTTCAAGTTCATCAAGTCCCAATTCATCAGAAGCCCCAAATTAGGGTTTTGGTAAAATACATAATTATGGTCTATTCATGTGATTTAATTGGCTCAATAAGTTTCATTTATTGGTAATTGAAGAATTTTGATTCAATTGATGAAAAGTCAACCAATGTTTAAAGTCAAAGTTTGACTTTTAACATTTTGGTCAACTATTGGATTTCTCAAGTCAAGAATCAAGAAAGTGCGGAAATGATTGAGTTTGATCAAGTTAAATCAAGAAGATCAAGAAAAGATCAAAAGTTGTCAAAATTAGGGTTTTGGAAATTTCCCTAAGTACAAAAAGTTCATGTTCAAATGACCAACTTTCCAAGACCATGGTATTTGATCCAAGCATCCAATTGAAACACTTAAGGGTTGCAATTAAAGATGATGTTTGATACTATAAGTTGATGAAAATTTGAAGCTAAAAGCTTCCTTAAAGTGGAAGAAATTAGTGGTGAAAGTTAAGGTTTCAAGTTGTTGCAAGTTTGAAAACACTTAGAAAATTTTCTAAGTTTTTAGCCTTTCCAAGTGCATGACTTTATGGCCAAATTGTGAAAAATCCAAGTAACCACTCTTGATGCTCGAGGGATGCATTTAAAAAGCATACTTCCCACTCCATCATGGTGGGATGTTTGATCTAAAAATCTTTTTCCAATTGATAGAAATGGGAGGCTAAAGTTAAGGTTTCGTGTTGGTGATCAATAGCAAGATAAGCCATAATTTCACTAAGTGCTGGATCAGTTTTCTTGGCACGACTTTGGAACCAATTTTGAGCATTTTCCAAGTCTTTCCTCAACTTGTTGTCAACACAAAACTTGTTCTTTTACATGCTAGCTTTGCAAATATACCATTTTTGTGCAATCTGAACCTCTACAATAAGGATAAAAACCTACTCCAACTGTCCATTCTGAATCGTATCTTTGTCATTATGTGAAAAAATGAACTTGGTTAAAACTTGCTACACAAGTTGTAGGTTTATCTTAGTTGTGTTCAGATGTCGAGAACAAGTTATCCAACCCTAGAGTGAGAGCTCAAAATGTTCATCCAAGCTAAACCCGAGTCATAACATATGGTACCTTTTTTTCCTATTTTGTTTGAATTGATCCAATGACCAACTACTAAGCCTTGTATATGATCAAACCTTGTTTCGAACCTAAATCAAACCTCTTCATAAGCAAGCTTGACCTCATTATCTCAGCATCGTAGCAATTTCACAGAAAAAACACATTGAGCCAAAACCTCCAAAACTCCATTGAAGCAATTTTTCAAAACTCACATTCCCTCCACTTTCCTTCCAATATTTCATCACAAACACCATCCACAAACTACATAAAATATACTATATGCATTAGAATGCATATGTACCTCCCAGAACACCATATCCAATACTCATTTTCTCACATTTGCAACTTGATTCGGGTAGACCAACTGAAGAGGTTTCAAGTGATTCCAAGCATGCACGCACACGCACACACACACACACACACATACACACACACACACACACACGCACACACACACACAAATCTCGGGGACTCAAGGAGGCTCATTGCACCATTATTTCATTTCTGGAAGTGCGTTTGAAGGGGCAACGGACTCATTCCATTAGATAACTTTTTCACCCTTTTGTTCTCTTACATAGAAGCACCATTTTTGTTCATTCTTGTTCCATTCATACTCGTTTTGATGTTGTGGTCTGAAGCCCTATGAAAATGGGCATTGATTGTTGATGTATGCAATTTAATTCATTTTGAAGTTTTAGGATTCTTCTAGTTATTGATTAAATTCATGAGTTAGAGCTAATATCAATGTGAGCTAAGACCATATTTATATTCCTTGTGAAATCCTGAGCAAAATGGTATATTTACATGTCTCATTTGGTGCATATTAGATGAATTCATGTTTTAGATTTTGAAGTTGTCTTGAGGTTGAAGACGAAGTCATTGCGCATGTTTTTCTCATTTTTAAATATTTTTTTAATAGTTATTCATTTAAGTTAAATATATCAATATTCCAATAGGTCTTGGCGCGTTGGCTACGTGGTTTTGTTGGAACCAAGAAGTCTTGGGTTCAACACCCATGTGTCGCAACTGCGAAAAACACCCGGCGGAAAACAGAAGAGTCACCACCTTTCGTTATTTATCCCAAAGAGAGGGAAAGGAAACGATCGGAAAAACCTAACGAAAAAGGGAAAAGACGAGGTCATCGCAACCAAGTCTTGGATCCAGGAGTCGGCTACGCAAGGGGAAGGTATTAGCACCCCTTACGTCCGTCGTACTCGACGGGATCCACGCTTGTTGTCTATCTAAGGGTGTGTTTAAACTATCTAGCTACAGGATTGCGGACAAAGAGAAAAGAAAAAAGAGACTCGGCAGAGCATCACCGCTTTGTTCCTACGTATTCCCTCGTGTAATGGGAGAGTCAGAGTCAACGTAGTTCGGCTAACTACGGGTGAAAGGGGTGAAGGTTGCTCGCCAAGACATCACGTCTTGTGCCTACGTATTCTCATCTGGTATGAGAAATCTGAGCAAACGTAGTTCGGGCTAAAAAGACCACAGGTTGGTTCAAAAGTTTTTTGGCCCGAGTAGGGTTAACAAGTAGTTCTAGCAGTTGGTGTATGCAACTCGACCATTGGAGACTTAGGCGTTACCATTTGCGGTAGAACCAAGAGTTAACAACACTCTTTTTTCTGAAAATATTTTCCATTATTAAGAACCCCAAAGGGTGAAAAAGATTTGAAGTGTTTTTGTGTTTTTTAGAGAAAAAGTGTTTTGAGTTTGATTTGTAACTCATGTCGCACTAGAGACTATGACCTAAGAGTGAATGCATCGTATATCAACCAAAGGGTGTACACTAAACATTCTAGGTCATTGAGAGGAAGCCCCCCAATCACCATTTCTGAAGTAGCTTAAGGCTCGTAGCGTACAACACTTGTCATTATTTATTAGATGTTTTATGAGCGTTTGAAGATGAGAAGAGAAGAAAGGACCACTAATGGGAGAATAATCAATCCTAAAAGTTGTCATGCAAAATGGACTTAAAGTTGGGATACAAAAGGGAACTACCTAATGTTATCATGCATGGTTAAGCACCTAATGTCTATCACAATCCAACTTGAACAAGAAGAATTGGGAGTCTTAGGGGGAATATGGCAAAGGAGGACAAAAGAAGGAAGAAGCAAACACAAGTAAGATGCACACATAGAACACAAACATGCAAAGAGGGAGGAAAGGAAGTGTGGGGCAGCAGCCGCCTGTAACACGGTGGGAGAACTGACTTTAAACAATGTTGCGGATAGCAATAGTCGCCACCGACTTTTATTTTATCCATAAGGAAAGGTTATAAAAGAACAGGAAAGACCTTAGAGAATATTTTGGGTCCGGGGGGTAGGTTATGAAAAGGGAAGGTGTTAGCACCCTTTTCATCCATGGTTATCCATGGGCTCTTAGGTACTTAAGCTCACTTTTGAATTGTTTTGAAAGTGTAGTGTGTGAATAGAAAATTTTCAGAATAGTTAATAAATAATCCATGTAAGGATGTGTTAAGAACCTGTTTGAAAACTTGTTGAAAATTTGTTTAAGTGTGAAACAGTTTTGAAGTGAGCAAGCACCTAGGAGTAACCTACCCTAATGTTTAAAGGTCTTTCTTATTCTTTATCCTTTCCTTAGTAAGACTATCCCTACTATAATGGAGTAGGTAGTCCTTACTTTGGATGTTAAGGGACATGTGAGGGACAATTGGATTTTTGAAGGCCATTGTGGGGTGTAACAAGCACATATAAGGGACCATCATCATTTTTCGAAAGGGACTCGATTCGTAAAGGCAACCATAAGGGACTTTGATGATTTTTTTATTTGAGGGACTCGCTTTATACACCCCACTTAACCATTATTCGTAGGCAACTTGAGGGATATCCTTAGGAAGTGAGACGGCGATTAAAATCGACTTACGTGTGTGACGTGTTTATTTTAATTATCTTTATTTAAAAGTGATCTAAATTTATTTTAATATTACATACATGTTGTTACACTCCCTAATTACTAACCATAATAATAATTAAATAATTAAACTACTTTACATCCAAGAAACACTTACAAAATAATAAGCAAAATAATTAAATAGCAAAGATAAATAAAATATAAATAAGCAATAATAAATAATAAAGGGGGTTAATTCTAAGTTTACTCGGCAAGACATCGCATCTTGTGCCTACGTATCCTTACGGGAGTGGAATCAGAGTAATCGTAGTTCCCCTCAATAGGGAGGTTAGAAACTTCTTGACTGTGGTCAAGGTCTCAAGGGGAATAAACGCATCTTAAGGACACGCTTACGTGGAGTGTAGAAACTCCAAATCTCTACGTTGAAATGTTAAGTTGTAATTAGGGTTAAATTAGGGATTCCACGGCGGGAAACCCTAAAAATGAGCGCGGCGGCTCTTTGACCTAATGCTAAGGGTAAAATTGTAATTTTGCCTGCGGCGAGGCATTTGTGAAAATTAGGGTTTGTAGTTTGTAGTTTTGAGGATTTGAAATTGAATGTGTGAAGTTTTACGGACTATTGGCGCGGCGACCAAACAGTTAGACCTAACCTTCGGATGTGTGCAATGTGACAGAAATAATAGTAAACGCGTGAGATAATTGAATCATGCAAACAGAGAGATAATGTCATAATTTAAACCATGCAAGCAGAAATTTAAAGGCAGAATTTAAAGAGCGATTGTTAAGTTCGCGAGGTTACATGAGAGGAGCAGATACAATATGATAATGAAATTTGAATTGAACAATAATAAAATAAAATAAATAACGGTTCTAGTTATTATTTTAAAAAAAAGATTTTAGTTATTATTTTAAATTTATCTAAAAAAAAGTTTTTCTTAAAAATAATAGGTTTTCATATTAATTTGGAAAAGATGTTAATGTTATTTATTTTAAAAAACAGATTTTTATATTATAACAAATTTTAATAAATTAATGATAACAATAATAATAATAATGGTAATAATAATGATAATAATGATAATAATAATAAATAATGATAATAATAATAATAATAATAATAATAATAATAATAATAAAGCAATAATGAATTTTAAATGTGCCAAATAACCCAACAATGTTGCTAACGCAGAAATGCGCTCATCGCAACCAGATCTAAATCGGACGAAACAAAATTTATCGCAAAGAAAAAGAAATTAAGCAAAAAATAGTATTATTGCTCACACAAAAATGCGATCATCGCAACCAGATCGAACTAACACAAATGTCACGCGTCATGCACACAAATGTGCAAACATCGTATCGACATAATTCGATCAAAAATCTTATATATATAAACTCTAACAATTTAAAAATTATATATATATAAACGTAACAGTAATAGATAAAGAAAAAGAAATAACGGTAATAGATGAAGAAAAAGAAATAACGGTAAAAGATGAAGAAAAAGAAACAACAGTAATAGATGAAGGAAAAGAAATAACGGTAAACGATGAAGAAAAAGAAACAATAGTAATGGATGAAGAAGAAAACTAAATAACGGCAAACGGCACTCACTCCTCTTAGGTTTTTTTCATTCTCTCCTTTTTTTCCAACAAGGCAACACATGTATATATAGGGAACAAATTAGGGTTAACACCAAATTGTCAATAATGTCCCTAAAGCCCATTTTAAAGCCCAAACTAAATAATTAGTTATGAAAAAATAAAATTTAAATAATTTAAAATAATTAAAATAAACTTAAAATAAAAACTAATAATCCTATTGATTCCTAAAATAAAAAAAATATTATAAAAAGAACAAAATTTTTTTCAATATTTTTTATTTTATGATTTTTTGGATATTTTTATGAATAATTTAGAAAAAAGTGAAAAAAATAATATTTTAAAAAATGATTTAATTAAAATACGAAAATAATAATTAAATAATAATAAAAAACTATTTTTGTTATTTTTTTAATGAAAGATAGAAAAATTTAGGGTAAAAATAATAAAAAACAAAAAAAATGACAAAGGTGAGATTCGAACTCTCAACCTCTCACACTCATAACTCCTTACACATGTCCTCCTGCCAATTGTGCCATTTTTAATTTTTAGAAAAAAAATGCATGCCATATGATATTTACCTGCAAAAAGTCAAACGACTACACAAATTTGTTAGTAATTGATTAAATGCAATGAAATGCGACGACAAATCTTAGGGCAAAATTTGGGGTATTACAGTTATTATGATAATATTTCTCACCCAACCTCTCTTTGATGTTGGCAAAAAAAAATCATGAAGTTTGACTTTGGTTTGACCACAGTTGACCTCAGTTTGACTTTTTAACTGCATTGACTGCTTTTGACTTATCTGATCATCTGACTGAACAAACTTTTGAGAAAAGTCTTGAAACTTGACATGGGGGTTCTTATACACATATAAGATGTTATGAAGCTCACTTGAAGTCTTGGAAGTCCATTTAGCCTGATTAAAGTCAAAACCCTAGTTTTGGATGCACTGCTTAGGAGGTGCATTGTCTGAGGGAATTGTCAACTCTTCTGACCAATTGTGAATTTTGTGAACCATTGTGAACCTTCTTGGAACACAAAGTCTTGTATTGTGAGGGCAAATTTTGGGGTGCAACAGCTGCCCCTGTTCAATTTTCTGAAACCTGAGGGGTTAGATTGGTATATTTGCCAGTCGTAACCTGGAAGGTTGAAGGGGATTGAACACAAAAGCCCAAAAATTTGCACTCACCAGTGCATGGAGTGATATTGATGGTTGGTTGAACATGATTGAGTGGGCTTAAAGATGCCACTAGGGGAAAGTTCTTCAGTAGTATAATGAGAACTGTCAGGAGTCTGGAGTAATACTGATGTAACAGCATGTCTTCATGAGGATAGAGCAATCAATAATGATAACCCTAAAGCAGTCTTGAAGTGATAAATCTGACCTCAGGAGGATAGAGCAATCAATAGCTCTAAAGCAGTCTTGAAGTAATAATGGCTTCGGGAGGATAGAGCAATCAATAGCTCTAAAGCAGTCTTGAAGTAATATAATGGCTTCAGTAGGATAGAGCAATCAACAGCTCTAAAGCAGTCTTGAAATAATAATGTGATATGTCTTCAGGAGGATAGAGCAATCAATAGCTCTAAAGCAGTCTTGAAGTAATGATTTCAGGAGGATAGAGCAATGGATAGCTCTAAAGCAGTCTTGAAATAATAATGTAATTTCAGGAGGATAGAGCAATGGATAACTCTAAAGCAGTCTTGAAATAATTAGATGGCTTCAGGAGGATAGAGCAATGAATAGCTCTAAAGCAGTCTTGAAGTAGTAATATGACCTCATGAGGATAGAGCAATGAATAGCTCTAAAGCAGTCTTGAAGTAATAGGATGATTTCAGGAGGATAGAGCAATCAGTAGCTCTAAAGCAGTCTTGAAGTCATGAGAGGCTATCAGGAGGATAAAATAACCCTGAGGTTACAATAAAGCAGTCCCAAAGTAATAAGAAGCTCATCAGGAGGATAAAGTAACCCTGAGGTTACAATAAAGCAGTCCCAAAGATCATAAGATTGTTTGTTGGATAATTAACCTGAAAACAAGGTAGCATTCTGTATAACAACATTAGTTTATGCTTTATGTATGCATGTATGACATGATGCACTTAGGTAATGTACTATAGACATATATGTTATGGTATGATGTAAATGATGTATGTATGCTATGACACTGCTGGAAGTGTCTGGATATCCTTGTATAACAACTGCTGGCCAAGAAAAATAAATCCCGATTCGTTGTTGAAGAATATATAACCCTCCGTCTGCTGGGGATAACAAGGTATAGATAACCTCCCGTTGTTGGGGATAACAAGGTATAGATAACCTCCCGTTGTTGGGGATAGTAGGGTATAGATAACCTTCGTTTTCGTTTGATAATAGGATAAGTATAACATCCCGTCTTCGTTCATCGTGCCCTTATTGGAAAGTAATTTCCCGTATATCCGTATGAGGATAAAAGAGATGGATATAAATTCCAGGGGAGATTAGACTTTGTGAAAATGGATTAGTCCTACTGATGGTTTGTAACTGTCTTGTAAAGATGAACCGGCGAAGCTTCGTTGAAATCCTTCCCTCGTTCGTCCTTAGTAAATACTATTACTGCATTTTCATGCATTTCTGGTAAACATCAATCATATTAAAAGCATACATGCGTTTCTGGTAAACATCAATCATATTCAAAGGCATACATACATTCAAACACAACCAATGGACGTTTCGCTTATGTAAATAGGGTAAAAGTGAATCTGGATTCAAAAGATGGAATTTATTTATATCAAAAGTGACCCATACACGGGTAAGTTTGTACAAGGAGACATAAACCCTAGTAAGAGAATTTTGTCATGAAGTTTTACAAAAAGAATCAGCTATGTGGGAAATAATCCTATTGAGTTTCAATTCTACTATTGCCGCTCAAGTATCTCATCTTCTTGCTGTTGAGACGGAAACGATTGGATTGAGCTTTATCTGTTTGAGCTTGAGTAAGTAGTACAACTGGTTGCAGTTTCATGAGTGATCCAAACGAGACATAGTCATACGCTTTAATCCCTAACTTTTGCCTGGATTGCCCTTTCAGGTTTTCAATCCACCGGGATACCCTTTTTTGCCCAAGCCGCCTTTTCAGGTTTTCGACTTGCCGGGTGTACATCTTTTTATATATATATCCCTAATTTTTGCCCAAACCCTTTTGGTTTGCCGGGATGCCCTTATTTTTGCCTAGGCCTGTCAACCTAGCGGGTCTCTTTTTATGCGTAGTATTTTTTAACTATGTTTGCGTTTACAGGTTGTGGGAAGTCTTCACCATCCATTGTAGTCAGTATCATGGCACCTCCTGAGAACACTGTCTTGACTACAAATGGTCCCTCATATGTTGGAGTCCACTTGCCCCTTCAGTGTCAATCTCATTGCAGTATGCAGGCTTCTCAAATCTATCAATGGTAATCTTGGGAGCTTCATCATCCCAGCTTATCTCAAACATAGATGCCATGGTGGCCAATGCGTCTGCCAACTGATTCTCTCTTCGTGGAATATGTCCAAAAGTAATCTCTTTGAAATGTGGGATCAAAGACAACACATGTTCTCTGTAAGGAATGAGATTATCATGCTTTGTATCCCAATCTCCTTACTACCAGAGCTGAATTTCCATACACCTCAAGGAACTGAATCTTCCTATCAATAGCAACTTGCATACCCATGATACATGCCTCATACTCAGCCATGTTATTGGTACAATAGAAACAAAGTCTGGCAGTAATCGGGGTATGACAACCTTCAGGGGAACTAATCACAACACCAACACCATTACCATGTGCATTGGAGGTACCATCAAAAACCATAGTCCATCGGGATCCTTGTTCAGGTCCGTCATATTGTCCAGGTTCTTTGGTAACAGACATAATGTCTTCATCAGGGAACTCAAAATTCATTGACTGGTAATCATCTACTGCTTGATGAGCCAAATGATCAGCAACAACACTCCCCTTAATGGCCTTCTGAGTAGTATACTGTATATCATATTCCGTCAAGATCATTTGCCATCTTGCAATTCTTCCGGAGAGAGCAGGTTTCTCAAATATGTACTTGATTGGATCCATCTTCGAAATCAACAAGGTAGTATGGGTCAACATATACTGTCTTAGTCGGCGAGCAGCCCATGCCAAAGCGCAGCAAGTTTTCTCGAGCAGTGAGTATCTTGTTTCACAGTCGGTAAACTTTTTGCTAAGGTAGTATATTGCCTGCTCTTTTCGACCAGACTCGTCATGTTGCCCCAATACACACCCCATTGAGTTGTCTAATACTGTTAAATACATAATCAAGGGTCTTCCATCAACTGGTGGCATTAAAATTGGAGGCTCTAGCAAATATCTCTTGATTTCATCAAAGGCAGTCTGGCACTCATCATTCCATTCCATCACCTGATCTTTCTTCAACAACTTGAAGATTGGCTCACAGATGGTAGTTAATTGGGAAATAAATCTTGCAATGTAGTTCAATCGTCCCAAGAAACCTCTAACCTCCTTCTCAGTACGGGGAGCTGGCATCTCTCGTATAGCTTTCACTTTTGCAGGATCCACTTCAATACCTTTTCCACTGACAATGAAACCCAGGAGCTTTCCAGATCTAACTCCAAAAGTACACTTGTTTGGATTTAATCTCAACCTGTATTTCTTCAACCTCTCAAACAACTTGTGCAGATGATCAAGATGTTGTTCTTCATTCTGAGAACTGGCTATCATATCATCCACATATACCTCTATCTCATGATGAATCATATCATGAAACAAAGCCACCATAGCACGCTGATATGTTGCCCCTGCATTCTTCAAACCAAATGGCATTACCTTATAGCAAAAGGTGCCCCACTGTGTCACAAATGTAGTCTTCTCCATATCTTCAGGTGCCATCTTGATTTGATTGTAACCAGAGAAACCATCCATAAAAGAGAATACCTTATGCTGAGCAGTGCTGTCTACCAGAATATCAATATGAGGAAGTGGAAAGTCATCTTTAGGGCTAGCCTTGTTCAGATATCTGTAGTCTACACACATACGTACCTTACCATCTTTCTTAGGAACTGGTACCACATTTGCAACCCACTGAGGATAAGAAGTTACGGCCAAGAACCCTGCATTGAACTGTTTCATTACCTCTGCTTTGATCTTTTCTGACATTTCAGGACGCATACGACGGACCTTCTGCTTCTTTGGACGACAATCTTCTTTCACTGGCAAACGGTGAACCACAATGTCTGTATCCAACCCTGGCATATCTTCATAAGACCAAGCAAAGATCTCCACATAGTCACGTAGCATCTGAATCAACCTGCTCTTGACACTGTCCTCTAAATCAGCCCCTATCTTGACCTCTTTTCTGTTTTCTTCAGTTCCCAGATTCACAAATTCGACTGGCTCTTCATGTGGCTGTATAGCTTTCTCTTCTTGTTGTAACAACCTAGCAAGCTCTACAGGTATTTCACAATCGTCCTCGTTTCCGTCTTCAGTTTGATAGATCGGATTCTCGAAATTGTAATTGGCAATAGTAGAACTGTTATCAACTGGATCCAGAGTGGATGAGGATCTGCATTTTAGTGACGTGGGTGTGTGTAAGAACACATAGCTGATAAAGCAAAAATAAAAGAAAAAGAAAGACAAGGAACACAATATTTACGAAAACGAAACGTCCACTGATTTTATTGAATGAAGTATGCAAATGAAATGATAACCCGTAACAAGCACACCATTGTGCCCCGGGTAAGGCACATGGCTTGAAAGTTTTAATTGTTCCAGAAATTATAAATTTAAAAACATAACACAGTAATAGTATTTACTCCTGACTAAAGGAGATAGGGATAACATCTTCAGCTGTCCAATTATTGAGTCCAGCACCCACAGTAGGAAAAATCCATGCCTCCAAGTTGTAGTCTTCATCTTGATCTCCCACAACATTGATAACCCCTTGATTGGTGATACGAACATCACGGGCACGACGGACAGCCTTCTGGGACTCTGCAGTGAAACCCAAACCAAACTTGTCAGACTTGTATGGAATATCAGGAAGCTGACCCCAAATAGTACAACCACCTTCTTCCACCACAGCTTTTGCATCATTGAGGGAGGCCATTGCCATTGTTGGAGGGTTTCTGATGACCACAGGAACCTTCTTCACAGCAGGAGGAGTCACACAATCCTTAACAGCCCAGGGAACCACTTCAAATGACTGACATGGAGTTTCAATGTATTCACCTTCTACTTCCAGATACTTGAAAGTGTTTACATGGCTGACAAAGTATTCTTCCTCTCCAAAGACAGTAACAACTTTTCCATTCACCGGATATCTCAACTTTTGATGTAATGTGGAGGTCACAGCACCTGCCCCATGGATCCAGGGACGACCAAGCAGACATGAGTACGAAGGACGAATATCCATCACATAGAATGTAGCAGTGAACACCTGAGAGCCAACCTTGATTGGAAGATCAATTTCCCCATGCACTACTCTTCTAGAACCATCAAAAGCCTTTACCACAATATTACTGGGTTTCAATACCGTATCTTCAGGACTCAGCTTGTTCAGGACTTCCTTAGGCAACACATTCAGAGAGGAACCATTGTCTATCAGCACATGAGACAGGGTAGTGCCCCTGCTTTCAATTGAAATATGCAAGGCCCTGTTATGATCCCTCTTGGCAGGGGTCAAGTCAGCATCAGAAAATCCTAACCCGTTGTCATAGGTCAGGTGAGCAACACAATTCTCAAACTGGTCCACAGAAATTGCACTGGGTACATGAGCCATCTTTAGAAACTTGATCAATGACTTGGCATGAGCCTCCGAACATAATAACAGGGAGAGCATAGAAATCTTTGAGGGAGTATGCCCCAGCTGATCAACAATATCATAATCACTCTTGCGAATGATTTTCAATACTTCTTCCATCTGCTTAGAGAGGTCATCAGCAGCTGGCACATCAGTAGATACAGGCTCAATAACAGGACCCTTGCCCCGAGCATCAGTGGTGGAAGTAACAGCAGGAGTAACTGCACTCTTAGAAGCAACTGGAGGAGAGAAGACTCTTCTACTACGAGTGATCTTGCTAGATCCAGCAATATTATCAATGTCAACGGGCATATCAGGTAAAGGCTCCTGCTTGACACCATGGATGTAAACATCAGACCCATAGTGCCAAGGCACAGCTTTGTCAGATGTATAAGGAATAGGACCAGGAGTGGTAATGATCAGAGGAGCTACTCTGGCTTCAGCAACAACTTTCACAGGACCTTCAGCAGTAATCTTGATTGGGCCCTGATGAGTGATTTTAATGGGACCCTTTGAAGTGATTCTTAGTGGTACTTTGTCAACCATGTCAACCTCTTCAATCTTCTTACCCTGAGTCAGATGATCCACCATACTTTCTACAGATGCTGGTCTTCTTTCAAACACTATAGTATATTTATCCATGAGACGTTGAATCCCATCTCTCAAAATGAAGCAACTATCCGGCTTATAGGTACAATATAGACAATCTTCATGACAACCTGGAAAGATCCCAGCTTGTACTAACCTCTTTTTGATAACAGACAATGGTGTGCTCAACTCCATAACTGAATAGACATGCAGATCTTCATCAATATCTTCATCAATGGCGTTGACAGTCTTCTCGTGATTTGGCATTGGAGCTGTAATCACATTTGGAGTACCTGGTGGATCAAACTCAATTTCTCCAGCATCAATCATATCCTGAATTTTGTTCTTCAAGACCCATCAGTTATTAGTATCATGTCCTGGACAGTTTGAATGATATGCACATCGTGCATTGGGATTGTACTTGGGAGAGGTAACATTGGGATTCTGAGGAGCCTCCCTCAGGGTAATAAGTTCAGCCTTCAACAAGTGTTGCAATGCCTGAGCCATTGACATGTTGATCTTCGTGAACTGTCTCCTAGCCCTCTGTTGGTTGCCTTGAGGCTGCTCTGTTGTTGTAGGAGTTGGATTTGAAATATGAACTGCACTAACAGACTGATGCCTTCTGTTACGATCAGGCTGACCATACACAGCATTAGATTCTTTCTTCCCAGTGGGAGGCTTCTTTGCAGCACCTGATGAAGAAGTGCCCACTTGGATCTTACCACTCTTGATACCATTCTCTACTCGCTCTCCTGTCATGATCAACTCAGTGAAGCCAGATGATGAGCTTCCAATGAGATGACTGTAAAACGGACCATTCAGCGTACACATGAACATATCAACCAACTCCCTATCAGTCAAAGGGGGTTGAACTCTTCCAGCTAAGTCTCTCCACTTCTGAGCATACTCCTTAAAGCTTTCTTTGGCACCCATAGACATGCTTTGAAGCTGCATGCGAGTGGGGGCTAAGTCAGCATTGTATTGATACTGCTTGTAGAAAGCTTCAGCAAGGTCATTCCAATCTCTGATGTTGACACTCTCCAACTGATAATACCACTCTAGCTGAGCTCCAGATAAACTCTCTTGAAAGAAATGGATCCACAACTTTTTATCAGCAGTGTGGGGTTGCATTCTTCTGACATAAGACCTCAGATGCAATTTGGGACAAGAGACCCCATCATAGACAACAAATGTAGGAACTTTGAACCCAATGGGTATGACCACCCCAGATATCAAGCTCAAATCCTCAAAATCCAGCCCAGATGATTTCTGTAATTCCATAGCATCCATTCTATCCACCAGCATCTTGAATTTGTCTTCGTTAGGCTCATGGTAGTAGTTAGCCTCAGAATCAGAGTCCCCCATAGTGTTGTGGAGACTGCCTCTCTCCTGCTCAGATTCTTCAGATTCATAGTCTTCAACATGTTCCTTGGTCTTGACAGGACCTTTGAACCTTCTTCCCATGTTGAGCAACCCAGCAGACCTTCTAGCCTTCTTAGTCTTCTTGGCCAGCAGTGTCTTCAATTCATCCTGCCCCTTAGATAGGTTCAGGATCAGCTCTTGGAACTGTGCATTCTGTGCCTGGAGATCCTTAACTGATTGTTCAAGAGCCATTGCTGAAATAAACAGCGAGAAGATGAGAAACCTGTACACAATTATAAACCTGTGATGCAATGATATGGGAATGCATATGCAATGTTTTCAAGGACCGCAGGATTTAAATTTGCTTAAACAAACAAGAAAGTAACTTTTTATTAGTAATAACTTGTTTTGCCTTTTAGGCTTACAAAAAATGAAAACGAAATAAGTACAAAAGATGGGGTTTTAAGTCTCCCATGGACGCTTCCTCTTTGTGTTGAGGTATGAGTTGAGGTTTCGTTCCTCATGAAGTAGCTTTGTTAGCTCTAGGATCCTTGCTTGGCTTGCTTTGTAATGAGCCTCGAAAGTATCCCTTTGCTCTTTCAGTTGGATCCATGATCTCTGCAAGTCTTCCATATCAGTAGGCATGTCTGGGTGAAGGATGGTATAAGCTGTGTCTCCTTCAGCAACAGGTTCCATGGTAACTGGTAGGATGGCAGGATATGGCATCATGAGTGTCTGAGCACGAAATCGTACCCATCTGAGATAAGCCTCCATAGGAATGGTGTACTTAGGCTCCAGTGTCTTGCTGTCAATCCTGTTTACCTTTCCCCAAGCTCGTATGAATCTCTGACGGTAACCCTGAAGATCGTTGTCGTAGTCAAACACAATGCCCTGAATCAACATGTCATGTGGACCATCGCTCCGGGCGTAACCAAACTGTCGTAAAGCTAGAGATGGGTTGTAGGTGATGCCTCCTCTTATGCCTAGAAGTGGCACATTAGGAAACTCCCCACAACGGTCAATGATGGTGACATTCTCCATAGATCTGGAGCACCAATGGATGTCTGAGTGAGAAAGTGACATGATCCTCTTGGACCATCTGAACCCTTGCTCATTCTTCATTACTGAGCGAGGAAGGTGAGAAATAAACCACCTAGAAAGTAAAGGTATGCAGCACATCAAAGTTCCTCTTGCCCTTGTAGTACGGGTGTGAAGAGAATGTAGGATGTCTCCAAGTAAGGTAGGCACTGGATTGTGACTCAGGAATATGTTGATGGCATGAACGTCTATGAACTGATCAGGATTGGGGAACAACACTAAGCCATAAATCAATAAGGCTAAGATCTCCTCAAAAGCATCGTAGCTCATAGCCTTCAAGAACATTTGAGCTTTATCCACTAATACCTTGGCAAGAATACCTTTAACTCCACTTCTCGTCTCTAGAACAATGTCAGACTTCTTCAGATGTAGAGCTGCAGCAATAACTTCTGGTTTAAGCTCCTTCTCTAAGCCTGTGAATGGCTTCTGATCAAGAACAGGTATACCCAGAAGTTTAGAGAACTCCTCCATGGTTGGAACCAGCTGATAATCAGGAAATGTAAAGCAATGGTGCTTAGGGTCAAAGAACTGAAACAGCACACTCGTCATGTCTTCACTGAACCCTGAAGTAACTAGATCCAATAAGTGACCATGTCTCTTGTTGAACTGGGAATGATCAGGCACTAGGGAAACCAACTCCTTGAGCTTAGCAGGTATCCCTACAAAGTTGATCCTGATGGTGTTTCTACAAGCAGAAGCCATGACCTGCAACAAAGAACAAAGATAAATCCTTTGGTCCTTGAAATGGTTAGGGAAAATGATATGCTTATGATGCATGATGATGTCATGATGTCATGCTCAATCCCAAACATGTGGCACACACAAACAAGTCACACCATAGCCCTAGGTTTAAAGGCTTGCATGAAGTTCAAAGGCAAGTACCCTCCCCTGAAGTTAGATGGTTCATCCTGTCCTACAAAAGTAACCAGGTTCTAAGGGATCTCAATATCATTGATCCTTCACAAGGGTGGTTGTTCAGAAGGCAACTTACTTGCCAACCAAAACCCTCCAAGTTTAAGATCTCAATGAGCGTAGTATCGAGTGTCAACCAACTTCAGTCTGCACCAAAGCCGGTTACCTCACTACTTTCTAAAGGCCAAGATGAGTTAACTAGGGTTCTAAAAGTCAGTTAGTGCATTGACAACATATGGCAGCCTCAATATTATCCTCAACTTGACTTAAGGAATATAAGCACCAACCAAGAAGTCGCACTAACTATGGCCACCAGATCAACCGTATCGATATACGTCGTACAGTTTCCTTGGTCTATTGCCATTTACCTAAGGTACACTAGATCCGGGTTAGGACCTTTCACACATAAGAGCACCCCAACGATATAATAATAAAGCAAACAAGGCAAACAATTTAAAGTGATCTTAATTCCTAAGGATACCCCTCTTAAATAGATCCCCAGCAGAGTCGCCAGTTCTGTAACACGGTGGGAGAACTGACTTTAAACAATGTTGCGGATAGCAAGAGTCGCCACCGACTTTTATTTTATCCATAAGGAAAGGTTATAAAAGAACAGGAAAGACCTTAGAGAATATTTTGGGTCCGGGGGGTAGGTTATGAAAAGGGAAGGTGTTAGCACCCTTTTCATCCATGGTTATCCATGGGCTCTTAGGTACTTAAGCTCACTTTTGAATTGTTTTGAAAGTGTAGTGTGTGAATAGAAAATTTTCAGAATAGTTAATAAATAATCCATATAAGGATGTGTTAAGAACCTGTTTGAAAACTTGTTGAAAATTTGTTTAAGTGTGAAACAGTTTTGAAGTGAGCAAGCACCTAGGAGTAACCTACCCTAATGTTTAAAGGTCTTTCTTATTCTTTATCCTTTCCTTAGTAAGACTATCCCTACTATAATGGAGTAGGTAGTCCTTACTTTGGATGTTAAGGGACATGTGAGGGACAATTGGATTTTTGAAGGCCATTGTGGGGTGTAACAAGCACATATAAGGGACCATCATCATTTTTCGAAAGGGACTCGATTCGTAAAGGCAACCATAAGGGACTTTGATGATTTTTTTTATTTGAGGGACTCGCTTTATACACCCCACTTAACCATTATTCGTAGGCAACTTGAGGGATATCCTTAGGAAGTGAGACGGCGATTAAAATCGACTTACGTGTGTGACGTGTTTATTTTAATTATCTTTATTTAAAAGTGATCTAAATTTATTTTAATATTACATACATGTTGTTACACTCCCTAATTACTAACCATAATAATAATTAAATAATTAAACTACTTTACATCCAAGAAACACTTACAAAATAATAAGCAAAATAATTAAATAGCAAAGATAAATAAAATATAAATAAGCAATAATAAATAATAAAGGGTGTTAATTCTAAGTTTACTCGGCAAGACATCGCATCTTGTGCCTACGTATCCTTACGGGAGTGGAATCAGAGTAATCGTAGTTCCCCTCAATAGGGAGGTTAGAAACTTCTTGACTGTGGTCAAGGTCTCAAGGGGAATAAACGCATCTTAAGGACACGCTTACGTGGAGTGTAGAAACTCCAAATCTCTACGTTGAAATGTTAAGTTGTAATTAGGGTTAAATTAGGGATTCCACGGCGGGAAACCCTAAAAATGAGCGCGGCGGCTCTTTGACCTAATGCTAAGGGTAAAATTGTAATTTTGCCTGCGGCGAGGCATTTGTGAAAATTAGGGTTTGTAGTTTGTAGTTTTGAGGATTTGAAATTGAATGTGTGAAGTTTTACGGACTATTGGCGCGGCGGCCAAACAGTTAGACCTAACCTTCGGATGTGTGCAATGTGACAGAAATAATAGTAAACGCGTGAGATAATTGAATCATGCAAACAGAGAGATAATGTCATAATTTAAACCATGCAAGCAGAAATTTAAAGGCAGAATTTAAAGAGCGATTGTTAAGTTCGCGAGGTTACATGAGAGGAGCAGATACAATATGATAATGAAATTTGAATTGAACAATAATAAAATAAAATAAATAACGGTTCTAGTTATTATTTTAAAAAAAAGATTTTAGTTATTATTTTAAATTTATCTAAAAAAAAGTTTTTCTTAAAAATAATAGGTTTTCATATTAATTTGGAAAAGATGTTAATGTTATTTATTTTAAAAAACAGATTTTTATATTATAACAAATTTTAATAAATTAATGATAACAATAATAATAATAATGGTAATAATAATGATAATAATGATAATAATAATAAATAATGATAATAATAATAATAATAATAATAATAATAATAATAATAATAATAATAATAATAATAAAGCAATAATGAATTTTAAATGTGCCAAATAACCCAACAATGTTGCTAACGCAGAAATGCGCTCATCGCAACCAGATCTAAATCGGACGAAACAAAATTTATCGCAAAGAAAAAGAAATTAAGCAAAAAATAGTATTATTGCTCACACAAAAATGCGATCATCGCAACCAGATCGAACTAACACAAATGTCACGCGTCATGCACACAAATGTGCAAACATCGTATCGACATAATTCGATCAAAAATCTTATATATATAAACTCTAACAATTTAAAAATTATATATATATAAACGTAACAGTAATAGATAAAGAAAAAGAAATAACGGTAATAGATGAAGAAAAAGAAATAACGGTAAAAGATGAAGAAAAAGAAACAACAGTAATAGATGAAGGAAAAGAAATAACGGTAAACGATGAAGAAAAAGAAACAATAGTAATGGATGAAGAAGAAAACTAAATAACGGCAAACGGCACTCACTCCTCTTAGGTTTTTTTCATTCTCTCCTTTTTTTCCAACAAGGCAACACATGTATATATAGGGAACAAATTAGGGTTAACACCAAATTGTCAATAATGTCCCTAAAGCCCATTTTAAAGCCCAAACTAAATAATTAGTTAAGAAAAAATAAAATTTAAATAATTTAAAATAATTAAAATAAACTTAAAATAAAAACTAATAATCCTATTGATTCCTAAAATAAAAAAAATGTTATAAAAAGAACAAAATTTTTTTCAATATTTTTTATTTTATGATTTTTTGGATATTTTTATGAATAATTTAGAAAAAAGTGAAAAAAATAATATTTTAAAAAATGATTTAATTAAAATACGAAAATAATAATTAAATAATAATAAAAAACTATTTTTGTTATTTTTTTAATAAAAGATAGAAAAATTTAGGGTAAAAATAATAAAAAACAAAAAAAATGACAAAGGTGAGATTCGAACTCTCAACCTCTCACACTCATAACTCCTTACACATGTCCTCCTGCCAATTGTGCCATTTTTACTTTTTAGAAAAAAAATGCATGCCATATGATATTTACCTGCAAAAAGTCAAACGACTACACAAATTTGTTAGTAATTGATTAAATGCAATGAAATGCGACGACAAATCTTAGGGCAAAATTTGGGGTATTACAGTTATTATGATAATATTTCTCACCCAACCTCTCTTTGATGTTGGCAAAAAAAAATCATGAAGTTTGACTTTGGTTTGACCACAGTTGACCTCAGTTTGACTTTTTAACTGCATTGACTGCTTTTGACTTATCTGATCATCTGACTGAACAAACTTTTGAGAAAAGTCTTGAAACTTGACATGGGGGTTCTTATACACATATAAGATGTTATGAAGCTCACTTGAAGTCTTGGAAGTCCATTTAGCCTGATTAAAGTCAAAACCCTAGTTTTGGATGCACTGCTTAGGAGGTGCATTGTCTGAGGGAATTGTCAACTCTTCTGACCAATTGTGAATTTTGTGAACCATTGTGAACCTTCTTGGAACACAAAGTCTTGTATTGTGAGGGCAAATTTTGGGGTGCAACACCGCCACAAGCGCGTCTCGACCTCTTTGGAGCATACAAGAATGCAATGCAACAAAGCCAACACAAGATGAAACGCACATGCAAACATAAGCAACATGAACATGCAAATGCAAAAAGAAAATGAGCGGATGAGACATAACGGGAGAAGACAAGCCTCTACAACCGTCGACTATCAATCATCAGAGACAAACGGGAGGAAAAGAAGTGCGGGGCAGCAGCCGCCATAAGCGTATCTCGACCATAGCTCTTCGCTCAAGCAAACAAGGATGAACATCACATTGAACAACATATACAAATATGCATTCAAGCGGAAATCGAACAAAACGAGTCGACAAAATTATGATCAAACGATCAAGAACAGCGACATATATACCAAACGTCACACTCCTAATGCATCACACTGATCCATGATGACTCGAAGTAGAACGGTATGCGAAAACACCTTGAAAAACAGTAAAACATGCGCACTGTTACAGTGTTAATCGGTTAACCCCTAAGGTTAATCGGTTAACACCTTAAAAAGTTTGAAAAATATGGAATTTTGAATAGGTTAATCGGTTAATCATATGCATTAGCCGATTAACACTGTAAACGTTTGAAAAATTTGAAAGTTTGAAATGGTTAATCGGTTAACCATATGCGTTAACCGATTAACACTGTAACAGAGGCCAAAAACAGTAGCAGAAAAGCACTTTCAGCATAAAATTAATTAATCAAAAGATCCAAAAGATCAGCTTATCAAATAAGCACGAAATTACACCTGCAAACAGAAAACCAATAGACATGCAAACGCGTCTACACAACACAATCACAATTCAAACGGATCGAAATCAACCAAAATTCAATCGAATATGAAGATTAACATGATAAACTCAAAAATTAAATCGGATCGAGAATTCCAACCTTCGAAGCAGCGATTTGCTTCGGTAAGTGTTGATCAACTGAATTTGAGCAGATCCAAACAAGATTATCTGGAAAAATTCAAGATCCACTATAGTTCTTGCAAGAGGAATGAAGATCCAACACGTTTAAGCCAAATTACTCCAAATAAGCACTTCCAACTCAAGCTCCAAAATTAGATCTCGATTTGCACGAAAATTGATTATGAAAATTGATCCAGTGATGATGATAAATGGAGGTTTATGCTCAAGAATCCATTGATTTCAATGAAAAATCAATGAATCCAATTGATGAACAGCTTTGAGTGAGGGTTTTGGGAATGGGGAAGTTTGAGAGAAAATTGAGAGCTCAAGAGTGAATTCTGAAAAATGAATTGAATTATGAGAGATTAGATGGTGAGGTTTGGAGTGAATCATTTAAATATCACTTAGGTTTGGATCAAATGCAAGGTTTGGAATTTAGATTGGAAAATGTGGTGTGGAATGTGGAATGGGCATTTGGTGGGAAATTGAAATTAAACAAATTTCAAATGGGGTTCTAGATCCTTCCCAAGTGTAAAAATGAAACTCAAATGATCAAAATTGGACTCCAAAAGTGGATGGTCTTGAAAATTCACGTATAGGGCAAAAATTACACATGTTAATCGATTAATGCATATGGTTAACCAGTTAACACTGTGAAAACTTGCAAAATTAGCCTGGTTTTGATTGTGTTAATTGGTTAACCCTATGTGTTAACCGATTAACACCTTCAAAATTTTGAATTTGGAGCCTTTTGGAGGGGAACGTGTCCACTTGTCCGTTTTCAACTGTTTGGATATCTGTTAAGCCTCTGAAACTTATTTTCGATCATCCTAACTGTGAAACTGCTTGAAGTAGCCTGAACGCTGGAAATTAACCCGCACAATAAAATAAAATCGACCGCTCCATCGGGCAAAATAAATGCCAACTGCTGCTTTGATTGCTTGCATTGCGAGTGAATTAGTTTCGATCCCCTGTCAAATGAACCATGCTATGCAACGCAAATGTTAGGAGAAAATGAAATGAAACATAAACCAAGTTAGAAAAGGTTGGGGAAATTTTGGGGTACAACACCATGAACCTCCTTTTTTTCACTTTTTCCATTTCTTTTCCTTATTTTCTTCTTTTCCACTTTCTTTATTTTCGTTTTTTTTCTTTTATTTATTTTAATTTCTCTTCATGTTTTTTTATGTTGTCTATTTAAAATACTAATATTAAAAGTCTAAAAAGTATTGTATTCTTATTAGTTTATTATGCATCATTTATTTTATGATTACACGTTCTTTTGATTATGTATAACAACTTACTATTACCTGGTTCTTGATGATTTCATGCTTGACTTTCCTCTTACTATGCATTATAAATAATGTCATGTTGGTGTTATGCAATGTTTGATGTTTTGTCTTGATAAAACAATGAGTTATCCCTGAGGCATGTATGCTTGCATGATTCATGTGTGGTGATTGGTTATCCTTTGGCCATGTCTTAGGTTTGAACATCTTGGTGAATTATGATCACGTGACTTGATGTTTGACTTCATTGTTCATTGTTTGCTCTCTTGATGCTAGGCCCCATTGATATGTCCTAGTTGATTTTAGGGTTTGTTTAAAAATGAATGCCTATGTGATTTAAAACCCTAATTACTTGACTTCTTGCTTGAATGTAAATCTTTGTCATGTATTGATGCCTTTCCTCGAGGCTTGAAGAGTTAGTTTAGGTTATTGATTATTAATGTATGAACTTTTCATAATACACTTGAGGTGTTTAATCTTGATGCATGCTTAGGTTTTAACTTGAGGTTACTTGAGATATTTTCTTGTGAGGTTATGAATTATTTCCAAATGTTTTGGTGTTTGCTTTGCCATGTTTCTTGTATAGTTTGGTAGTATATGTGCTCATATGATCCATGTTTGGATGTTTCCTTTTGAGTTTTCTCTCACCGTGACATATTTTGCTCATATGCTTTGATTCTAATCCATAACAAGACATGTATTCTCCTTTGTTTAGATTCATATTTGTGAATGCGACTTGTCTTGTATTTGAGCATCTTTTCCCACTTAAGCATTTGTTTTGTGCATGAGTTGTGATTTGTTTATGGACTTTTATTTGATACTTGAGATTTGTCTTGGTCCTTGATTACTTCTTGATACTTGTACTTGTGTTTAAATTCAAAGGAAATGGATTGTGGTTGACTTATTTTCATGTGCATGTCCATTGTGTGTTTTGTTGCATCATTTACCCATCATTTACTTCATGTTTACCCTTAGGTTTCCATTTTCTAACTTGAACCTCTTTCCATAAAAAAATTTGACTTAGGTCATTGCATTTTCAAAAAATTCTTTTCTTTTATAAATGCTTCAAGACATCTTAAGTATATCAAACTATTTTCATAAGACTAAAAAACACCAATCTCATTCAAAATTTTTGCCACTTGGCTTTTTCACTTAAAAACCTTTTCTCAAAAGGATTATACATGAGTCATCTCTATTGTTGAGATATGATTCTCCTACCCTATAACATTGTTGAAAATGATGTTGATTCTTTTCCACTTGAGGGAGCTATAAGGCATACTTGTTGATTCTATATCCAAGTTGGAGCCGTTCTCTCATTGTGATGCAAAGATCCATCTTCCACATGTTTGTGGTGGATTAGTTGAGTATTCTCCTTAAGATGACAACTTGTCTCTTCTTCCTTAAAATCAACCAAAATAAACCCTTTTATTATTTATACCCTAAACTACGAGGTTTTGATCCTTTATTGGTATGTAGGCATAAGAGTTCATGTATTTCCAAATAAATAAAAAATAACAATAAAAAACACTTCTTTTCTCATCTCCCCAATCTTTATTGCTTTGATTTTAGCCTTGATTTTTGCTATGCATGTTTGCGGGTTTGGTTTGATCTTTTCCCCTTCCCTTGGAAAACTAAAAGTTCAGTGGTGACATTTTGTTTTGCGAGTCAACTTAGTCAATATCTTGGTCTTCGATTCTTCACCGTAACAAGTCCTTAGCAAAATCGCCAACTGTCGCAGCGTGAAAAATACTTGAGCATACAAACGCTCATAATAAACTGAGTCGCCACCGAAGTTTATTTATTCCAAAAGGAAATGAAAAATATCGATAAAACCTTTAAAGAGCAAAAATATGGTCGTTGCAACCAAATTTGGATTTGGGAGTCGGTTATGCGGGGGGAAATATTAAAACCCCTCACATTCGTTATACTCAACGGGAATCGTTTAGTTATTGTTAGAAAGTGTTAGCTTGAAAATGTTTAAGTATATTATTTTTTAAAGTATTTGCAAAAAATGAACAAAATTACTAAAAAATAACTTTTTTTTATTAAAGTGCTTGACGTGACGTTTAATCTCGCTTCTACGTACCCTCTGGTGCAATGAGGGATTTAATGCTACGTAGTTCTGGGTAGAAAATGGTTGTTGATTGTTCAATTTTAGTGAAAATTACTTAGTCGTATTCGAGCAAAAAATATTGCTTGCTACCCAAGACATGGATATGTGAACATTTGCATCGCATCAGAATGGACAATGTTATCTAGAATTTCACAGATTTATGTTCTCATCGCATTCGAGCAAAAATCATTCTTACTTCTTTCGCATGGTAAGAACGAAGCTTTGTGTGCACATCTCGAAAAGGACGAAACATCTTTTGTTTGTAAAAAGGTTTTGACATCTCGCTAAGGCAAAAAAGAGGTTTGATTGGTTGAGTTTATTTTAGGTGGATGACAAGTATTCCATCAATGAGCTCTACACCCAATGTTTAGATATTTGGAGAAAAAGAGGCATATGCCCAATCAATCATTTTTCATCCAAATTTATTGTGAAAGATGTGAGATTGATTCATGATTCCTTAACAAAAGACGAGTATTCAAATAAAAAACTCTACAACCAGTATCCAAATACTTGGAGGAAGAAAGAACATACTAAGTTTGGTTGGTTGTTGTATTTTTGTATGGAAGACGAGTATTAGAACAACAAGCTCTACAACAAGCATCTAAATACTCGGGGGAAAAGAGACTTATGCCGAATTAGTCCTTTTTCATACGGTTTATTTGAGAAAATGATTTTCTTTTAATTAAATTGTGAATACGATTTGAGTTTTATTTGTGGCCACGTATTTTATTTTAATAAGAATAAACTTGATTTAATATTTGTTAATCAATAAGTCAATTTATAAAAATAAATAAAATAAAATTTATTTTTATAAAATGGAATTTTCATTTGATAAATGAAATTAATCATTTTTTCGAATTAATTAATTTGTTAAACAATAAAAAAAATATATAGAAAGGGGGTGCTAGCAAAAAAATATGGTGTTAACCAAGTAATTAGCAGAGCTCAATAGACCTACGTCCAAATCACCAAAGTACTTAACCCTAATCTAAAAACTATTTTAAAAAAATAGAAAAATACATGAAGAAGATCCGCCCCCTTCTTGATTCTTCATCCTTTTTTAAAAAACAAGAAAATTAAAAAAAAATTAAAAAAAATAAAGAAAACTAATGAAAAAAAAAGTATGCTGAATTTTCAACCTCTTATTAATAATAAAATATAATTTACAAAAATATAAAACAACAAAACTAACGCTAAAATTGTGAATGCATTTTTAAAGATTTCCAAAAATATCTCTCACTCGGTTAACGGAGAAAACGACTCATTCTCTCCCAACGCGTTTTCAAAATGGTAGGAATGTTGTATTGTTCAGCGTGTTTTTTGTGATGATTCTACGTTTCTAATTTGTCTTCCCTTTTTACAATCAGATGAACTCTCTTCTTATTGCGTTTGAATCATACTAAGATGGAATTAATATCAAGCAAATAACGTAAATTTTATATGGCATGATGAATGTCCATAAAAATCAAATTATTGTTGTCTATTATTTTTGGAAATATAATACGGTGATGAAAGATAAGAATGCAAACTAATGATATTAGAGCGAGAAATTTATTTATTTATTGTATTTTTATTTTTTGAGAAAGAAAATTGAAAAAAAAATAAAAATACAACTATTTCAAATTAAATAAATGCAAGGAATGAAATAAAAATTAAACTATATATATTTTTCTTAGAGATAAAAGAAAATTACTAAACCAAATAAATGAAATAAAAATAATTTAAAAGAGAAATTCTAAAAGCCCGAAAAAAAATGGAATACAATAATTGGGAAGTGAAAAAATTAAATGAACACACCAAACTGACCTACACCTAATATCATTCAGAAAAACATACAGTCGCAGACCATTTATTGCAGTTAAAAATACCCAAGTAAAAGGACTCAAACGAAATAAAATGTGAATGTACGCGAATACGAAAAAAATATAATGAATAAGCATGCCAAACTAACCTACAAGTAATATAGTCCAATAAAAGATACAGTCGCATGCCTAAATCTGAAAACATTGTTCTTCGATTTTTACTAGTCATTAAAAAATGATTCAATCAATCCGTCTAAAAAGTTGCACTGTTATTTTTAGCAAAACAAAGTTGACTGCCTAAGAATGCAATGCAGTGTGATGCAAATATTTTAATGAAATGTCTAAAAACTTGGAGTAAAATTTAGGGTATGACAATAATTCTGGAAACCACCTTAATGAACATGATCTAATAAAAGAGGTTAGAACATATGTACTACCTTTCTTGTGTGGGCAACGAATTTAGTTATTCGTCAATATAGGACATTAACTTTCATGTGATGAATGAAGTGGAATTAAGCTTTGAGTCATTTATTACTATCATAGTATGCAAGTGTAGTACTAGTAGAATAAGATTATGGATGGGAAATCCTTCAAAGTCGAGTGGACGCATAAGATAGAGAAACTCCACTGAGATATAGTATCTCACTCCATTCATGTTGTTGATTTCAGGTAGCTCAAAGAAGGACAAGGATAAAGGCAAGGCGACATGAAGACCCAAAGTTTGCGTTTTAGCGTGTGTTTTTTCTGCTATGTGATCTTGTGTAGGACTATTGTCACTACAACATTTTTACTCTATAGCAACGCCTAATTTTCAGGAAGTAAAAAAATTGTTCTCGTATAGAGTAATAGGCAACTAATTATATAATTTGTTGCGGTAGCATATTTAATTTTTTGTAAATTTTATACAACGGCATGCTTGCAGGTGCTGCTGAAGATATGTGTGATAACAGCTGATTAGGGGTGTTAGTATAGGATTGTGCTGATGATATATATGAAGGACTAGGTTGAGTATGATTGTATGGTAGAACTAGGATACTAACCATATATGTGTCTGCAAGGTGTAAGCAGAATGAGAGCAGTGTGCATCTCTTAAGGGGGAGCAGCACAGGTGTGTGACATTAGAAGACTATGCTGAATGACATAACATTCAGATCAGACGGGATGTCTGTATGACTGTAGGATGTGTAGGTAAAGCGTTTAGCTGGTGAGTTGCATCAGTTGAGGGGGAGTAACTCTATGTGTTACTCACTCAGCAAAGAATGACACATGTAGTGATAACTAACAGGTGGCTAATAAAGTGAGTGTTAACAGGACTGAAAGCCAACTGTGAGGATCCTGAGGGCTTTAGTAGCTAGTGACTTTTCTGCATGACAGGACCTATGTTAAGTCTTCTTTTGTGTGTAAATCTCTGGTGTAAGTACAGAGTGTTTTAGCCAAAAATTTACCAAAGGGGGAGTTTGTAAGTGCTCTTGATTGGCTGCATTTTGTGGCAAAATATTAGTGTATGTATGAATGTCATGTCTGATGTTGATACATTCATAATATGGATTGTGCAGGGTAAGTTAACTAAGCTAACTATAAGTTAAGCTGGACGTCATACTCAATGTTATGACATAGGTCGTATGACATCAAGCTCAGGTTTGTTATTCTGGTAGCTAGAACTCAAGAAACAAATCTGAAACTCAAGCTGGGATTCAGGAAATATTTTAGAAGCCCTAAGCGAACTAAAATGTCCCTGAATGAATTGGCAAGTGAGCAGACAATTAAAGAAGAGGTTTTGTGAGGAAAAACCTAGATTGTGCGCCCAGGCCCAAGGAGTGATCTGCTGCTATAAATAACATGAGAAGCAATCCTAGAAGTCAGATGTTGAAGATAGAGAAACAGAGAAATCACCATAGTGGTTTAGAAGTGAAGAGGTTGTTCTTCACGATTGTGTCTTAGGAACACTTATAATCCAAGCAACTATTGATTGCATTGGTTAGGTAGTTTCTAGGCTGTGTATCACTCGAAGCTGTTAAGCAAGAGTGTGTGTCCCTTGATCAAAGCTTTGAAGCAAGATCAAGGTGTGTGTAGTTGAAGTGGTTCTTCATACTACTGTTGAATTTGTAAGTGTAATCGGATATCATTGTTGTGTGATTGTAGGGAGTGAGTGGGTATACTCAGGTCTAGAGTGTCTCTAGGTTAAATTTTCATTGGGTAGGTTTTAAGTGAGGAGCGCAAACTGGAGGTTTGACTCTGAATTAATTCTACTGATAGTGAAATTTCTCCCTGGCTTGGTAGCCTCCAGATGTAAGTGTGTTGCACTGAACTGGGTCAACAACCAACTGCGTTATTTACTTCTTTATAATTACTGCATAATAGTAGGTCTGTAGTGAATGTCACAGTGGATGTTATAACTTCTATGATAACATCCATCGTGTGCTAGCCAGAATTTTCAATTTGCAATCCGAGGAAATAGTTGAGCTCCTCCATCATACTCATCTCGAACTCTCCCTACATTAATCTAGAAAACTCCCTTATCAGATTCATGTTAGTTGATCCAAAAATAATATCATCAACATATATTTGTACCAAGATTAAGTTTTTTCCTTTACGTTTAATGAAAAGGGTTGTGTCAACCTTTCCTCGTGAGTACCCTTGATCAAGAAGAAATTTGTTGAGGCGGTCATACTAAGCCCTAGGGGCTTGTTTGAGTTCATACAAAGCACATTTTAATTTTTAGACATGATCAAGATACTCATGGGATTCAAACCCGGGAGGTTGGGCTGCATAAACCTCTTCATTTATATATCCATTGAGGAACGCACTTTTTACATCCATTTGAAATATCTCGCACAAGCGAAAGGAAGCAGAAGGCGTATAGCCTCGAGTCAGGCAACCGGCGCATAAGTTTCCTCATAGTCAATTCCTTCCTCTTGGTTATACCCCTTGCACGACCAAACGCGCCTTATTGCGAGTTATAACTCCGTTCTTGTCTAGCTTATTCCTAGACACCCATCGGGTGCCAATTACTCGATGGTCTCGCGGAGGAGGGACAAGGTCCCAAACCTCATTTCTTCTAAACTGATTAAGTGCCTCTTGCATTGATAGGAACCAATGTTCATCGAGTAATGCCTCTTTTGGGTTTTTAGGTTCAACTTGAGAAATGAAAGCGAAGTGATAATAGAAATTACTTAGCTTTGATCGAGTTGTCACTCCCTTTGAGATATCACCGAGAATGTTGTCGATGGGATGGTCTTTAGAAGACTTTCATGCTGGAGGAAGACCATCGGTGTTGGATGAATGAACTTCCTCAATCCCCTCATGGTGCTGATCTTTTTCCTCCTTAACTTTGACTGGGTCAGGTTGATCAATTCCTGTCTCAGCATCTTTGAGTATGTCTTTAGAAGATACACCTGCACCATGAAATGAAATACCTTTTCTGACATTTTTTATATAAGATTGATCAAATGTGACATGAACAGACTCTTCAACTGTAAGTAGTCTCTTATTGTATATTCTATAAGCTTTACTTGACTGAGAGTATCCGAGAAAGATACCTTCATCTATCTTAGATTCAAATTTTCCTAGACTCTCCTTTCCATTGTTTAGCATAAAACACTTACAAACAAAGACATGAAGGTGAGATACATTTGGCTTCCACCCTTTTAAAAGTTCATACAGAGTCTTGTTAAGAATAGGATGGATGAAAACCCTATTCAAAACATAACAAGTTGTACTAATGGTGTCGGCCCAAAAATATTTAGGAAGCCCACTTTCATTGATCATAGTTCTTCCTAACTCTTGCAAAATTCGATTTTTATGTTCCACGACCTCGTTTTGTTGAGGGGTACGCAGAGTAGAAAAAGTATGACCAATTTCGTGTCTACCACAATATTCTTCAAAAAGATGATTTTCAAACTCACCTCCATGATCACTTCTAATTGATATAATGTTTGTGTTTAACTTATTTTGAGAAAGTTTAGCAAAATTTTCAAAGGCGGAGAATGTATCGCTCATGCTAGCCAAGAAGATAGTTCAGCAAAACCTAGAAAAATCATTGACTATAACAAAACCATAGTAGTTACCACCTAGACTCTTAATTCTAGATGGTCCAAAGAGGTCCATATGAAGAAGCTCAAGAGGTCTTGTAGTTGACACAATGTTTTTAGATTTAAACAAGATCCTTGTTTGTTTCCCCATTTGGCACACATCACATAAGTGATCCTTGGTAAACTTGATTTTGGATAAGTCAATAACTAGGTCTTTAGAAACTATCTTGTTTAGCAAGTCAAAATTGACATGAGACATTTGTCGTTGCTTAATGATACTTCACTCAAATCTAACATATATACATTATTTACCCTCAAGCCATTAAATACATCCTTCTTTTTATCATTGTTTTCAATCATGCAAAAATCTTTTGAAAAAGATACTTAGTATCCCTTGTTACATAATTGACTTGTATCCCTTGTCAAACTTGAAAAAGATACTTTGTATCCCTTGTCACATAATTTGATCCATGAATGGAAGAAAACGATCTTTCCTCGTAGCTTGGTTTAGCCTACGGTAATCGATGCACATTCTCCATCCGGTCACAGTTTTTGTAGGGATCAACTCATTTTTCTCGTTTCGGATAACCGTCATCCCTCCTTTCTTCGGTACCACTTGCACTGGGCTAACCCATGGACTATCGGAAATTGGGTAAATCATTTCAGCATCCAACATTTTTACCACTTCCTTCCTAACCACCTCTTTCATGGTAGGATTTAAGCAAAACTGTGATTGCGCCACCAGTTTAAAATTGTCTTCCATGAATATCCGATGTATACAATACGAAGGACTTATTCCTTTGAAATCGGAAAGAGTCCACCCCATCGCATCTTGATTCTTTTTTAAAACACCAATCAATTTTTCCCCTTCTTTCTCGGTTAGCTCATTGCTTATGATTACCGATTTATGCCCCTCATAATCAAGAAAGACATATTTAAGATGAGAGGGAAACAACTTCAATTCAAGTTCGATTTCTTCATTATTTTCTTTCTTCAAAATTTCCACCCTTTCTTTCAAGGGAGGAATTTCCTCTAATTCTTCAAGTTCTCGCAAACATTTCTCAATCTCTTTTTCTTCATTCTCATTGATACTTTGGAGTGGGAACTTGTAATTGCCACTTTACTTCTTCAATCACCTTTTCCGTTGTATCGATTCTAAAACAATCACCTTTGTCTTTTGAATGCTTCATGGCTTCAAATAGATTAAAATAAATCTTCTCATCTTGGACTCTCACTTTCATGAGACCGTCATCCATATCAATAGCCATTCGAGCGATTTTCATAAAAGGTCTTCAAAGAATCAATGAAGCATCCTCATCTTCTTCTGTATTAATTACCACAAAGTTTATGGGAAACAAAAATTTTTCTACCTTGACCAATACATCTTCCGCTATATCGTAAGGGCGAGTAGTAGATTTATCGGCAAGTTGTAATGTCATTTGAGTAGCTCTCAATTCCATATGTCCCAACCTTTTCACAATGGGCAAAGGTATCAAATTGATACTAGAGCCCAAATCAATCAACCTATTACCAACATAGATATTTCCAATCGTAATCGGCAAAGTGACTCATCCCGCGTCACTTTCTTTCCGCGATAGAGTCTGTTGAATGATAGCGCTACAACTAGCATCCACCATGATAGCTTCTTGATCCGTATACCTCATTTTTTCATGAGAATATCCTTCATGAATTTGGCATATTTTGGCATTTGCTCCAATGTTTCGGAAAATGGAATATTGATTTGTAATTGTTTAAAAATATCCATGAACCGATCATAGTGCCTCGCATTATCTTTCTTTGATGGAGCATGTGGATATGGAAAATGTTGAATTAGAATATTGCTCACTTGTTCTTTTCATTTCCTAGTTTTTTTCACTTTTCCTTCTCTTATTCTCTTTTCTTCTTCCTCACTTTTTCTCAATTTCTCTTTTTCAACTAATTCTCCCTCAACATTTTTTTCTACTTATTTCTCAACAACTTCACTCTCTTTTTCAACTACTCCTTCTTCTACAATCTCACCAATACCCATGTCAATTTCTATACCACTTCTAATAAGAATAACCTTGTAATGCTCTTTAGGATTAGCTTGAGTGTTAGCCGGAAATGGCCATTTGTGTTGGTCGGCCAATTGTTTTGATAAATGCCCCACTTGTGTCTCAATGTTCTTTATAGTTGCACCAGTGTTCTTTTGATTGGACATTGACATTTGTATGAATTGAGTGAGGGTGTCTTCCATTATTGAAGTTCTACTTTGAGCATGTGGAGGTTGAGTGTAATTTTGGTATTGTTGTTGATGATTTGAAGTACCGGCTTCTTGAGGCCTCCATGGTTGTTGTTGATACCCTTGATTGCCTCTTTGATAACCTTGTTGGTAAGGAGGTCTAGGTTGATAACCTTGATTTTTATTTCCCACATGATTCGCCTCTTTCACAATCGAAGGACAATACCCGATAGGGTGATCTCCCTTGCATAGTCACAACTCGCCACTTGTGTTTTGTTGTTGGGAACTTCTTGCATTTCTTTGATTTGTTGTGGTAGTTTTAACATTTGTTGCGTCAATAACTCCACTTGTTGTGAAAATAGCTTATTTTGAGCGAGAATTGCATCATTGGTTCCCAATTCCATCATACAAGGCTTCCTTTGCATTGTTCCATGATTATGATTCCCTTGATGATCATTGAGTGACAACTTATCAATAATAGTTATTGCTTCTTCGACATTTTTGGACATTAACAATCCACCGGAAGTAGCATCCAATAAAGTCTTGTGGACCGATTGGAGACCATTTCAGAAAATGTGGACTTGTGTAAGGTCATCAAAATTGTGACCCTTGAATTTGTGTAACATGGATTTGAACCTCTCCCAAGCTTCGTTGAGAGATTCATTTCCACCTTGAGAGAAAACTGTGATTGTCGTCTTTGCCTCCATGAATCGATTATATGGAAAAAATCATTCAAGGAATTTATCTTCTAACACATTCTAATCCGTCATAACCGTACTTGATTGATCAAGATACCACTTCTTTGCCTTTCCAATTAAGGAATGCGGGAATAGTCTCTTGAACAACGACTCTTCTTCTGGTGCTCCAGTTGCACCCGCAATTTCATAGAATTTTGTGAGATGAGTGAAAAGATCCTCATGATCCATACCGGTGAAAGGGTTTTGATATAAAAGTGCAAGAATTCTGGTCTTCATCTTAGAATTCCTCCCATTGTGGGAAATGCGTGCAAACTGAGCGTTATATCTTGCACTGTTGGTGCATGGTACTGAAACAGGAGGTGGTGGTGGTGGTGGAGCTGCCATGATTGGCGTAACAAGTGGTGTGGATGAAGAAGATTCTCCTTGATCTTGTCTTTCCCTAGTACGTTGCCGTCTCCGCCTTATTCTTCTATTGAGTCTACGAGCAGTTCTTTCAATCTCCGGATAAAAAAGAAGTTCTTCTGCAGGTACCCTCCCTCGCATAAACGGATTCTACAAACTAGCCAAACAAATCAAAAAGCACAAGAGAATTACAGAGATAAGAGATTCACAATACAAATATCTTAAAATCACTAAACTATTGCAATGCTTGTAATATCTCACTTAACAATCCCCGACAACGATGCCATTTTATTGAAAAGTATTTTTTGGGGTGTTTTATCGTATCCACAGAGATTGTATGCAAGATATGTCGATGCTATCTGTTCAATAATTTAACATTCTAAGTAAGAGTTTTCAAAAGATCATTTGTTTTGTAACATAAGTTTGTTGCAAAGAGTAAATTAGGGCAAAGATGTTTTGTTTCAAAGAAAAGCATGTCAATATTAGATTTCGTTAATTCTTTTTAAACGTATCCGATTAATCAAGCATATGAACTTAGTTTCAATCAATACAATCTCGTATCCTCGCGAATCCGTTTATTTCTAAAGCGGGTCCGTGAATATTATTGTTTTAATCGCTAGATGATATCTCTAAATAGCAACCGAAACAATAAACATTAAGATCAATACGAAGCGAATATTAACTTCTAAATCTATGTCTAGAGTTTGTTGGTTAATAGATGAAGAAATTAGATCAAGACTTGGAAAATCTATGTCTAGAATGATTCAAACCATAAATACATCATTAAAAGCAAATATCTTCATCATCTATTGATCATAACCTTGTTCACATACAAAAGATCAAAAGAAATATATAAAAGCAAGATTAACTACCTCTAATCTTAACACAAAAGTGTTTAGCTACCCATCACCATGGTAGCTTGATCAACAAGTAAGAAAAGAAGCTTTGCTAGCATCAAAGTCGAAGAATCGAGGATTGATGCTCCAAAGATTTAATTTTCACTTCTCCTTGAGTTTCTAAGTTTTTTGACCTAGAAAATCCTTTCTCTCTCTCTCTCTCTCTCTCAAATGTTGAAAAGTGTGAAAAAGTACAAGTTGTTGAAAATATCTTCCAAGTGAGATATTTATAAACAAGGCCATTTAGTGCAGTAAGTGGCACCGCGTTAAGCGGCCTCAGAGGCGCGCTAAGCGCGGTCAGAAGAACACAACTTATTTCCCAGGAAGGGCGCTAAGCGCCGTAGGAGCCCGCTTAACACGCTTTGAGCCTTTAACTACTGGATTTTCCATGAGCGCGCTGGTCTCGCGCTGAAAAGTTTGCTTAGCACGCTATGCCGACACGAAAACTTCAAAACTTGCTTTTCAGTCCTCCTTTCTTTCACCAATTGTTCATATCCTCAAAAATAGGCAAGAAGAACTGTCAAGGAACATCAAAATGCTCAATATTCACAATATTTACACTAAAATCGGAAATTAACATAAATACACTTAAAACTACTAGATATTAGACTAAGCTATCAAGAAAACCAATTGAAAGGGCCATAAAATCAAGTCAAAAGTATGAACAATTTGGCCCTTAACAACAACCTCTGGAACACTCCTTTCTACAAGTCACTAAAGGGAAGATGAAGCCCTGCTTCCCGAAACGTGAACTCATACATCGGGAACCTCATCCCTTTGAACCTCGAGCAAATGTGATGCTTCTCTTTGACAAACTCTCCTCGACGTAGAGTAGCAAGCCTCCCTCCTCGACAGAAAGGCTCGTCCACAAGGAGCCTTTCCTCGATGCGAGACAGCGAGCCTCCCTTCTCGACAGAAAAGCTCCTCAGCGTGTAAGATCTCTCCAGTTGAACACGAGGAGCCTCCTTAACAAGAAACTTCCTCGCAATGTTCACGCATTCAAGGGAAGCAGGGATCCCAGAGACCTCCATCATAGGTCCCCGAGGCCTTCATCGGAAACTTCATGAAATTTCCTAAAATCATCATGAACTTCCTAGCGTCTTCATCGGAAACTTCATAGGAGCACTGGAAACTTCATGAGTTCGCCGGAAACTTCATGCGTTCCCCAGGAACTTCATGAGCTCCCCGGAGAAATCACCGGAAAATGCATAAACTGCCAGAAAGTTCGTAAAATCTGGAGAAAAGGTCGGAGACTTACTTGAAAGAAAAGGATTTTGGACGACGGAGGAAGGCCGACAAAGGCTGCGACGACGGACGCACTTTGGAGAGCAGGGAGAGCTTTGAGAGGCTTGGGGAAAATTCCTGAGTGAAATGAAATGGAGCGTACAAATGAAGCGGACTTTCCCCTATTTATAACCATAGCATAGGAAGTGAGGCATCGCTAGGCACTCAAGTATCCCTACTCGTAACGGCCCTAAACATTTATTACTCTTGACACGTTACCCTAAAAGATGCCACACATATCCTTTTAACTTTCTCTCCTGCTCGAGATCAGACATATCCGTTCCCTTTCGCTTTTGTCACATCTTCGGTCACTTTATATATACTCTAACTTTTATATTAAATGAATCAAGTTAAACTCAGTTTTAAATAGGTTCAATTATAAGTATTTTTTGGACAATCTGATTTATTTTTACGCAAGTAATAATTTTTTACTTTATTTTTATTCAATTTATTACTATTTGCTTTGTCACATGGTTTTCGTTCAAGCTATTGCTATTTGCTTTGTCACGTGTCATGATCAATTTTTGAATCTAGATATATTAAAAGTTGTATTGTTCCTTTTGCTTGTTTTTAGCAGATTAAACGCACTAAAGATACAAATAATAATTTTATAAAAATCAAACATAAAAAACGTGATCAACTTAATGTGTAAAACTGGTTTATAGTATTAATATAAATAAATTAAAAATATATATATATATATATATATATATATATATATATATATATATATATATATATATATATATATATATATATATATATATATATATATATATATATATATATATATATATATATATATATATATATATATATATATATATATATATATATATATATATATATATATATATATATATATAATAGATTTAAAATGGAGAAAAAATAGAGAAAACAAATTTATTAAACATACTTTTCTTCGAGACACGAAGAACATACATCTGTTATTTAAATCATAGGAAGTTTGAGAGGGAGAAACAACCTCAAAAATAATATAAGTATATGGTCTCTCACACATACACATACACTTGAATTGCACTACCAAATTATTTATCTATCTTATGGTTATGGCCGAGTAAGTCTCTTCTTTTTCCTACTTGCTTCAGTATCAAACATCACTTATATTTTTCATCTTAAACTTCGGTGAAGAATACCAAAAATGTCTTGTGAATCTTTTTTCTTTATTGCAAATGGGGTTTGCTTCTTAAATGGAAAATTTGTTTATTTTTAAAATGGAATGTCACTAATGAAAACTGATTTTCTATATTTTCATCATATGTGTTTACTAGTAGAATATATTGCGCCTTCAATATCCAACCATGTTGATAATCCTTTTAATTTCAAATTAAACTTTAAGTTGTTTTTACCTAGTATAGAGTTCAATGAATATGACACTTGGCCGAGTAATATTACCTTAATTTCTAATGTTGATCGGGGTTTTAAATTTCAATAGATTGTGATTGCGTCGTGATCCTTGATCCTAAGAAAATTGTAACAGATTAGGTATGTAGGATTACATACAATCACAATATGACCCTTGGTACTACAATTGCGGCCGTGGTATCAAGGTTTTGAATCATAATTGGGTAATATGCGCCTGCAATTGTGGTTGCGATGTGACTACATAGATCATGGTTTAAAATTTTAGTCACACCACGCTTGCGTTGGGATCCTTGATACTGAGCTAATTGCAATCAATTAGGTATCCGATACGATCACAAAGAAAAAAATTCTAAATTAGGTTGCGCCACGATTGTGTTGGGATTCATGGTAATGAGTTAATTGCAATCAATTATGTATCCAATATGATCACAAAGTTCAAATTATTAAATCGAGATCGAATCACGATTGTGTTAGGTTCCTTGGTAATGAGCTAATTGCAATCAATTGGGTATTTGATACGATTACAAAGTTCAAAGTTTTAAATCGGGGTTGCATCACAGTTGTCTTGTGATCCTTGAGATAAGCAAGATGTAGTCAATTAGGTATGGTGCGTTTGTAATCACGGGTGAAATGCGGTCATAAAGATCGAGTTTTAGTTATTTCGTGATTGTGTTGTGATCCTTGATACTCACCAAAGTGTAGTCAATTAGGTATCATGTGATTGTTATTGCAATCGCGATGCAGTCATAGAGACCGTGGTTTTAAATTGAACTCGCGTTGAGATCCTCGATTTTGCATACACTTAGGTTCAAATGCAATTTATTTTCTCTTAATTGTGGTTGAAAGAGACATAAAAATCTAGATGTCTTGACCCAAGTCATAGTTGGGATATAATCGTGGCAATATAAAAAACCTTGATGTCATAACCCAGAATGTGGTTGCAATTTTTTTAAATCCTAGGAGAGACATTTTCTAATTTATACTTTGCATAAATTAATCTCACGTTATATTGATTAGTGATTTATCTTTTTTGTATATTCAGACCATCGTGGTTGGTGAACAAAAATAACACTGCAACTAAAATAAGGTGTGCATCAGGAGCAATCGAAAGAGTTATATTGAAAAGCAATCCTACCATACCTTGCCCCAATTGTCAACATGTTATTGACAACAGTAATGTATGTATATTTTTTTATTTTAGCATTTTGTTTTAGATATTGTATTTGTGTGTAGGCATGACAAATAAATTTGTCTCCGCCCGTACCCGTCCCAAAAATAACGGAGAGACCTCGATTTAATTGAGGACAGGTGCTGGAGCAGAGAAAACCCCGATTTTTATTTATGGGGGATGGGGGACCAATTATTAACTCCGACCGAATTTAGAGTTGGGGCGAGACTAGGTCTAGAAGGTGGGGACAGGTCTGGGTCTAAAACCCACCCACGTTCCGCCCCGTTGCCATGTCTATTTGTGTGCAAGGCTTATTTTCTAGAAAATGTTCAACCTGAACCTTGTCCATGTTTAGTTTTTTCCTTATGTTCATTTATTTAGTATAATTTTCACTGCTATTACTTTTTATCACAATTATACTAGTCTTGCAGGTATTTTATGGTTTTTTGATTATAGTATAAATATATGTTTACAAATGGAGTAATTCTCACCTTACTAATTCGCTTAAGCTAATTTTAAAAATTTAGTTTGACCTAACTCAAATTTAAAATGTAGGGGTTTAAGACATGCCTATGATTTGCATAAAGACGGATCCCTTGTAATCTCACATAGTTTATAATTTTCTCAAACAACATGCAAAAGTCCTCCAATTTACTTATCTCTGGACCAAATATATGATAGACATTATATTATCAATTAATACATGTAACAATCTCATAATATTCTCGGTCAAATACCATGTTTTTATCCAACTCTCGTTGCTACAACTTCTACAGGTCTTCTCTCTATACACGCAAACTATTAAGTTTAATTTTCACCATCTTTACAAATATAGGTGTTAGATATTCTTTATGTGATCCACTCTCCTTACTATAAATTTCACAAGTTTTTTCTCTACATTGTGTTACCTCAACTTTCTCTCTAATATTGTCATTTATGATTTTATTATATCTAATTTTATCACACATTCAACTCAATATTTTCATCAGCGCACTTAATTTATTTCAGCGTTGGTTCTTTACAGTCTCCCACTTTGTTACGAACAATATTGATGGTCTTATAACTTATTAGGAAGATCCTAAAGTCCAACATTGGTTGGAGATAGAGCATTGAAATAGTTTATATAGAGTGACACCCCTCACGTTACCAACCGGTTTTGTAGGGTTGTGTTAGGTCAAACTCTAATATGGTATCAGAGCCTATCGATTGGATCTTGTAGGGTAGTGTTAGGTCAAACTCTAATATGGTATCAGAGCCTAGCCTATCGATCGGATCTTGTAGGGTAGTATTAGGTCAAACTCTAATATGGTATCAGAGCCTATCGATCGGACTTTGGGCAGATTGGTTAAATCCACGCACCAAGCCAAAAAGAGCGTTGGGCAGATTGGTTGGCCAAAAAGAGCGTCAAACTCTAATATGGTATCAGAGCCTATCGATCGGACTTTGGCCAAAAAGAGCGTTCTAATATGGTATCAGAGTCTATCGATCGGACTTTGGGTAGATTGGTTAAATCCACGCACCAAGCCAAAAAGAGCGTTGGGTGATTAGGCCAAACTCTAATATTTTTATATGATAAAAAATTTCTTTCATTTTTAACTGAACTTTCGTATCACATAAACCCCTTGAATTCTTCTTCCATTTCAACAAATTTGATTGTTTACATCTCTTTCTAATTCTCATTCATTTGTACTATGAACTTAACATGTTTAAACTGCTAATGTGTGGTATACTATGATCTCCATGCACCTTTCACTTCTAAGCTAGAAACTGCTTTACCTTTTGTTAAATTATATACTCTATCTTGCTTCTCATTATGCGGAAGGCATACGCATTTAAGCTACATCTAATGAGAAAGAAATTGATTATTGGTTGATGTAAAACACAATGAAAATCATAAAATTTGCTATAAGTGATGGGAGAAAGAGGAGTCAGAATTTCAGTTAATAATCCACATATTCTTTGTGCATTAATTTTTTTCTAAAATCACATAAGGTCATTCGTTTTGTATGAAAGAATTAGAGCATGCTTAGCTTGGTTTTCTTTCACACAGGAACCTATTTCATTAGCAGTTTCTATATGTACCTTCAGATTTTGTCCACAAAGCTACATGACACCAATTGGTGGGTTGCATTCACCATCTTAGTACACATTTTCAATACTGGTGATCTCAAATTCTTGTTACTACGCTACTTGCCATATATCTGGAGTCACATATATGTGTCCTAAAAGATATTTTTCATTTTGAAGTTTTAGCTAATAATGAAATTAATTCTGTTTCTTCTATTTTTAAGTCCTAAAGTATGATACTCACAAATGATCTGATATTTGAAAACTTCCTGTTGTTAGGTAACACAAGAGTGGCCTGGACTACCTATAGGTGTTAAATTTGATCCATCTGATCAAGAGATAATATCGCACTTACTGACCAAAGTTGGCGAAGGAAACTCAAAACCGCACCCTTTAATCGATGAATTTATCCCTACTATTGATATGGACGAGGGGATCTGTTATACTCATCCTCGATATTTACCAGGTAGATAATACTAGTTTTATTCAAATTTGAATGCCTGATTATTATTTTGATCACCATACTAAGGTATATGTTTAACATAATGTAGGTGTTTCGTTTGATGGAAGCGCTTCCCACTATTTCCATAGAGCAGCAAAAGCTTATAGTAGTGGCAGTCGAAAGCGTCGAAGAATATCTGGTCAAGATGATTCTGGTGATGTCCGCTGGCACAAGACCGGAAAGACTAAACCTATTCTGCTGAACGGGGTTCATATAGGAAGTAAAAAGGTTATGGTTCTCTATTCGACACCAGAGAGTAAAGATTTATCTGGGAAAACTAATTGGATTATGCATCAATATCATCTTGGGACAGAAGAGAACGAAAAGCATGGACAGTACGTTGCATCGAAAATCTTTTACCAGCAGCCGGAGCATGTCAAACTGCGGGGCAAAGGTACTCAGGATGATCTTCAAACCGCTGAAAAAGTGAGTCCTGTCACTCCCAGTTCTTCGGCTCATGAGGCTCGTTGGATCAAAAAGCAACGCTCGGATATCGACCATGCACAAGAATCTCATCATTCTCCTGAGGTAAAAGATCTTTAAAATTATCATAGTTTTGATTCGTTAATGTAGTTTGTGGAAATATGAAAATAAGCTATGTTGGTAATTTTGTTCTTTTGTTTATCTTCCACGCCAGACTCCCCTAAACCTTTCTGAGTTAGAAAGTCTGTTATTTGATAGTCGGGATGACAATGATGAGCATACAAATATAGATCCGTCGATGTTAGCAACTCCTGTTAATGAAGGGATAGATAACATTGATCTGTCGCAGAATCTATTGGATCCACAGCAACTTGCAGAAGCATTTCCCTTGTTTACTGAGAATGGAGAAAATGGAGAACATAATGAACAATATAGTCTTTCTATATATGCTCATCTAGGACAAGACCAATTGAAGAACCATATCGAAGATTACCAAAATCTTAACCTGGACATTGCAAAGACGAACGATAAAGAAGATTATCAAAATCTTGACATTGGCATTACAAAGGAGAACGATATCGAAGATTACCTAAATCTTGACTTTGGTATTGCAGATTACCAAAATCTTGAACTTGACTCACCAACTACCGATATTCGATTAAGTCAGCTGGTATTCCTATCTTCTCAATGATTTTCCATTACATTATACTCATTTTAATTTTGTCACACGCCAAAATTTCTCGATTTGTTTCTTTTTTTATAGGACTTCAATTCGCAGGATAGCTATATTGCTTGGGGTGGTAACAAGACAATCAACTAATACTTTCTTCACCTAAGAAAGAGAGATGAAGCTGTAATCAATACTTTTTATTGTATGATGAAGTTGTAGAGTCATAGTATGTTTCATCCAGGTACTCAAATGTTGGAATGTGGAACTTCACTTGTCCACATATAAAGATACATGCTGCTGGCTCACTATGAAAGTGACATGTACACTGTTGTGTGTATTACTATCTTTGAATGGTTTATTGGTCCCATAGACAAATGCATTGTCTACCTTAGAGTTTGTTAAAATCATGTTTTGATAGATTCATGAATGTTAAGAGTGTTCCTGCCTTACAGGTAATGAATGAAATTGAAACTTGTCTTGCAAGAGACAGCTAATTGAATGACCCAAAAAACTTGCTTTCGTTTTCAAGGGAAGCATGATAGTGTTACTACCTATTGGGAGTATAGGGTACCCTACAAAAGCATAGGCAACCCTTTTCAATCATTCATAATAAATTTGAAGAGAAAACACTAACTAGCCATGGCTGGTTTATTAAGTAACAAAATCACATAAAACTAATGCTAGCTGTTATGCAACTATAATTAGAGCACATAATGACCTACGAATCGGGTATTCTTTGCCCGCAATTGCAGAGGATAATTCTTCAAATTGAAAAGGATTACACTACACGACAAAATTTTCTTTAAAAATATTTTACACTACTAGATTCCCGGGTTCATAACAACTTATTAGGTGTTGTGCGCATGATTTTAAATTGCGGTCCACAATAACAGTTGTGGCCACAATATTACTAATGAAATAGTCTCTGTAACCACATTGGATCACAGTTGCGGTGTCATTTAAAATCATGCGTTGTTCTACATTAGATACGTCTGCTAACAATTTCGCTCAGGTTTCTTCAAGTATATTTATTAAAACTCAAAATTTAGACCCCCAAACTAAATTTACTTTTGAAAAATCTTCGCAGTAAATGTTTTTTTACAGTTTATTTCAAACTCTTCTCAATCAAATTTCACGTTACAACAGCCACAATACGCATCACATAACTGCAATAACTATAATCGCAACACCAACAACCGCATCCACATCTTCAGCCGCACTGCAATTTAAAATCATGGTTGTCCGTAGCAGATATCTATTTTATGTCAAGAAACATTTTAATTAGTTTTCCATTTGTCATTGTAGAAGGGGGGCATAGACTTCCTTTATAGTGTGTAGTGTAAGAAAATTGTGGGTCATCTATGATGAGACAATCCAAATCCAATGAATTAGATCTCATGATCTATCATTTTAGTTGAATTCTCAATGTGGTAACAGAAAATGGCCCAGTTCTTTTATAGTGTTCAAAAGTATGTGCCTTTTGGGTCAAAAACTCATGCTGGCATTGCTGTTCTCCATAAACGAATAGGGACATGAACAACCTAAGTAATCTGGCTCTGACAACGACGAAGCACAATTTTGTTTGCTACACGTTTGGATTGTTCCTTGTGGAATAATTAAGTCAATGAAATCAATAGGACTTGCTTTTAAGCCAAGTGCGGTATTCCACGGCTATGGCCTATGAAATTATAAATCCTAGGCTGATTTTAAAAAAACCTTAAAATATAAGATTTTAAGTTTTAGTTGGTTTTATTTGAGTGAATCGATATCAAACCGTTGCATGAAAATATACGCGGCAATATTATATCAATGAAACAAAGAGAATCTATATTCTATAGCAATATCTAAGATTCTAATTCCATTCTTTTAATTAATCCCTACTAATCATGATCATTAAAATTAATTATAGTTATTGTGTGAGGTAATATATAGTTGCAGGGAATGTCGTTCTGTTAGGTGTTTCAAACCACCAACTCACTGAAAAATTGTTTGTGTCTTGTTTTAACAATAACAACAAACTTAATTTATTAGATATATATAGTTAGTTAAGATCAGTTTGTTATTATGTTTCTATAATAGAGTTAATTAGATTAATTATCATTACTATCTTTATATTTATATATAAACAAAATCGGTTGTACTATAGTATTTGACTAATTGGTAAATTTTCAATAAATAAGATATTTCATTAACATTTATGTTATGAAATTTTCTAACTTTTTATGCAAAAGAGAAGTGAATATATACATTGAAATACGTATTATAATACAAATCACTTTTTAAATATATCGGTGATAATTTGAAAACGTTACACTTGAAATTTGCAAAACAAGCAAACTATTATAACTTTATAGTTAAATTTGTTAGTTGGTTTTAGGCTTTACTAACCATTTAAGTAGGTATTTTTTCATTAACCTGTATTCATTTTATTCCAATAACATATCTCTCTCTCCTTTGATTTTCTCTAAAATTCCCCAATTTTTAAATAATTTGGAACACAAGTTTCCCAATAAATTGGTATCTAAAGTACTGATTATATCATCAACCTTCATCCATGGCAAATGGAAGTATAACCTCCAATCAATTCCTAGTCAATTTATCAGTGTTCAAGGGATAACACTATGAACATGATATGCGTAGATAAAAGTCATATTCATATTTCAAAGACAAGTTTGAAATTGTGAATGATGACTTCTTGGCATTAGAGGAAAATGTTGTTGAGGCGCAAAGAACTACTCATCGTGAAATGAGCAAGAAGGATGGAAAACTCTTGTTCTTAATCTATCAATGTGTATATTTGAATGTCTTTGAGAAGATAATTGAACAAGAAACAATCAAAGACGTGTGGGACAGTCTCAAGAAGATGTATGGGGGAGATGAGAAACTAAAGAAAGTTAAACTATAATCCTTGAGGAAACAGTATGAGAATATGTAAGTAAATTATGGTGAAGCAATTGTAAAGTTCTTCTCAAGATTGGTGGTTCTGACAAATCAAATGAAGTCGTGTGGAGAAAAGATGTCAAACAGCTGAAAGTGGAATATGTTCTAAGAGTTCTACCTGCTAAGTTTGATCACATTTTTGTTACCATTGAATAATCCAATGATTTATCTGAAGTGAAGCTTGAAGAATGGCAAACATCCCGTGAAGCTCGTGAGTTAAGGCTAAAAATTAGAAATTTAGAGAAGGTGTCTAAACAAGCTTTGCATGCCAAATTCTTCAAAAATAAAAAATTAAAGAATACTCCTCAAACTACAACAAAGACAAAGAAAGGTGGAAGAAGAAGTGTAATGAGAATGACGATGCAAGCGAGAATTCAAGAAGTCATGGTGAGACAAGCAAGAATGGTGCTCCTCGCAATCAGAAACTCAAAAATAATATGGAGATGAAGGAAGTCTAATGCTATTGTTGTCAAAAGTTTGGACATTATACTAGAGATTGTTACTTTAATAAAGAATCGAATGGAAATGACAAAGGTGTAGCAAAATTTTCTTATGTGTGAAGTAGTAACTTAAAAGATGTCATTTTGATAGAAAATACACATGTGGCTCAAGACAAAATCGATGTTTGGTACCTTGACACAGGGTGCAACAATTCCATGTCTGGAAATAAAAAGTAGTTCATCAAGCTTGATGAATCATTTAGGAGATTCATTAGATTTGCACATAATATCATGGTTACATTAGAAGGAAAGGGAAACATTCTTGTGTAGAAAATGGATGGATAATAAACAATGATGTTTTGTATATTGCTTATATGGCAAACAACCTGGTCAACTTGGGTCAATTGGTTGACAAAAACTAAACAATAAGGCTAGAAGTTAAAGAGCCCAAGGTGTTTGATGTAAGTTCCAAGCCAATCTTGAAGGCCCCATTATTAACCAACAAGATATTCAAGATTATGATTAGCATGTTTGACCATAAATATCTTGCAACAACCACAATTGAAGATCAAAATTGTATTTGGTATCAGAGGTATAGGCATTTCAATTTTAGGAGTCTCAGCCGGATGCACATGAAGAAGATTGTTTATGGACTTCCTAGAAACACAACGCCAAAGAAACTATGTGATTGCATTTTCAAGCAGGCAAGAAAATCATTCAAACATGAATTTCCAATTAAGTTACAGAAGAAGTTAGAGATTATGCACTCAGATGTGTGTTTCTGCCTTTGAAGTGAATTCACTATGAGGTAATTACTACTTCTTAACCTTCATATATGAATTCACTAGATACATGTAGATTTATTAGTTGGAGTAGAAAAGTGAAGTCTTCATGAGAAGTGATTATTGCATCATGTTTTTAGTTTATTTTCTTCATGTTTTTCCATGTGTTTTCATCGTTTTAGTTCAATTTTATGTGTTCTCATGTTCTTTTGATGTTTTTAGGAAATAAGAGAGTAATGGACCTTACTAGAATGAAAAAGGACAAGCATCACGCTAAAAGGAGCCCTCGTCATACAAAATACATGTGGCATACATGGCTTAACCGTGTCAGGTGACAAGAACCATGTTGGCCTATGTTGTTGTGCCCATACAAAATAGTAGGGGGAAACATAGGTTGGGCGTGTCCACTGACACGAGCCGTGTTTCCTGACATGTCAGGTGACACACCCGCGTTGCACCCAACGACGATTACGATTTCAATGGCTCTTTAGGCTTTTTATGGCTTTTTGATACCTGAAACCACCCAAGACTTTATGTTAGTGGGGTTTTAATGATTTAGCATGAAATTGTTGGTGACTATGGGAGATTAATAGCTAGTTTTTTTATAAATATGCACTTGAGCTTGAGGCAAAAGACATCACTTATCACTTGTTACTACTAGATGCTTTGTAACTCTTAACTTTTGTTATTTTCTCTCATTTGAATCCCTCTGAAAAATCGTTATAATTCTATGGTTTTCTTTTATTTAATCAAGTTTGCTCAAATTCTGGTTATTTATATTTCTTTAATTTATCTGCTTGCATGCTATGTCTATCACTTATTTAATTGTTATTAACCTCACCATGAGTGAGAAGTTTCATAAGGACAAGGGGGCTTGAGATTCTATCTCATGACAACCCCCATATGATTTATCTGAATATGAATTACAAGAATCAAATATAATTTTATTTTAGAATGTCAATTCTTATAAATATTTGTGTCAATTGTGAAAGCAAAGGCACCACAGATACGATCGTAGTCTGAAAGGACATGAATCGATATCAGACCGCATATTTCTAGACAATAAAATAGTGAGGCACCTGCCATGACAAGGTGACTCACTCTGAGAAAGCTTCTTAGTCGTGCCATAAACACCTCTAGATATGCACGTCACTAAAGTAGGTGTCGTACATATTTATCTACTTTTCTATAAATTTCTTAGATGTTCTCGTGTTCAAGTTTGGACAATCAATTGGGTAAGTCTTGATAGATGATCACAATCTTATGTCCTGTTTTATTTATTTGTTAAATATTATTTCAATTTGTACTAAACTAACAAAAATTGAAAGCGCTTTAACTAAACACTGCTATTATAAAATTTGGTACTCATACACATCTCCTAGTGGGTTCGATCTTATTATATATTACTTGACATTTTCGTGAACTTGCGGCTTAGCAACGTCAGTTCACCAACTTCAAAAGGTTCAGGCTAGTATTTTAAAAGTGGTTTGAATGTGTCATTAAAAGGTTAAGACTTGGTGGTGGTGGTGAGTACACCTCAACTGAATTTTATCTATTTTGTAAAGAATAATGAGTTAAGCATGAAGTTATATAACCTTAGACACCTCAGCATAATCGTATTACTGAGAGAAAGAACATAAGTACTTTGAGCATGGCGAGAAGCATGCTTAAGGAAAAGAAAATTTCATACCATTTTTAGGTGAGGCTACTTCCTCTACTGTATACATTACCAATAGATGTCCAACAAAAAAGTTGAAAGAAAAAGACACCTTATGAAGCATGGTCATACCTAAAACTAATTGTTGAACAATTCAATATTTTTGGCTCATTATGTTACATACATGTACCTGAGCAACTCAGAAAGAAGCTATATATAGGCCAGACTACAGTCTTGGTTTCTTACCATTCTAAGGGTGCCTACAAGTTGTCATCATCAAATGAGAAAGGGTGGTGATTAGTAGATGTTGTAAATGTGCCTTAAAATCTTTGTTGATGAAGAGAAAGAAAATATATTTTAGAGATTGCATTTACCATGAAAATCGTAAGTTTTAGAAAGTCGGACGAAAAATCTGAAAAAGAAATAGTCGGTGAATAGTGTTATCTGTACGGTGAATAGTATTTTCTAGTTTTCGGGCTTTTTTCGATTCGGTTCATGGATCCATGTGATTTTGGGCTTTGTTTATTGGGTATTTGCTATTATAAATATGTATCTCTTATATGCTTGGTGTGTGACAATCTTAGAGTTTTCACCAACAAGGGAGACCAAGGTTTTAAAGGTATAGCATAGGGTTTCAGCTATGCACAAAGAAAACCTTGGATTACACCTTGGGTTTGAGTGATTCATATATTGAGAGTTGGAGAGGTAAGGAAACACTTGGGTACAAAATATGGTTGTTCTTAGGCGCCTTCAGGGTTGTTCTTGGGAACTTGAAGGCGAAGGTTGTTTTCTTATAACTCATCTGTAATCTCTTGTAACAACTTTTCGAGTATAGTGAATTTGAGAGTTGCTCTCTCCCCTAGAGTAGATCATTTGATCGAACTGGGTAAACAAACCTTTAGTTTTTTCTTGCCTTATTCTGTTATATTATTCATGTGCGAAATATAAATGTTGAAGACCATTTATTTTGGTTGCTATTGTTCTTTTCCTCATAAATTGATATTGAATTTTATCATAATTCACAACAAGATTCATAACAGGTGGTGCGGTGAGCATGGAGCAAAGAGATATTGTTGACAAGTGAGCACCATGGTTAGTAGATGGCAGATCGAGAAATTTTCCGGTAACAACGACTTCAGGTTGTGGAAAATTAAGATGCAAGCAATTTTAATTCAAGAGAAGTGTATCGATGCTTTGAAGAGTGAAGCATTGATGTCTGCAGGGATTACACAAGTACAGAAGACCGAGATGATGGATAAGGCTAGGAGTGTCATTATCTTGTGCCTCGGGGATAAAGTTCTAAGAGAAGTCGACAGTGAGCAAACTGCGGTTGCTATGTGGGCAAAACTTGAATCATTGTATATGACAAAGTCTTTGGCTCACATGTTGTATCTGGAACAACAAATCTATTCATTTCGAATGGTGGAGAACAAATCCATAGTTGAGCAACTCATAGAATTTCACAAGATTATCGATGATCTTAAGAATATTGAAGTGAAGATTGATGATGAGGACAAGGCTTTGCTCCTACTGACATTACCCAGATTCTTTGAGCACTTTAAGGATGCCCTTCTTTGTAGTAAGGAAGGTACTATTACTTTGGATGAAGTCCAAACAGCAGTGAAATCCAAAAAAAATTCAAAATCGAAAGATTTGAAGATCGAAGATAATGGTGAAGGCTTAAATGTGTCAAGAGGAGGAGGTGGGCGTAAAGGGGTGTCCAAATCAAGGAGGTCTGACAAGTCAAAGGTAAAATATTTTAATTGTCAGAAAATCGGTCACTTTAAAAGGGATTGTCCTGAAAGAAAGGTCAGTGAAGATTCTGTTCAAGCTGTAGTTGCATTGGGTGAGGAAAGTTATGAGGATGCTGAAGCACTAGCAGTATCGAGTTTGGAAACTGAAGATAGTTAGGTCATTGACTCAGGTTGCTCTTATCACACGTGTCCAAGAATAGAATACTTTGAAATTTGAAGATGGTGCAAGGTGGAGTAGTTCGCATTTGTAATAATAAGACATGTAAGGTTCATGGTATTGGTACGGTCAAATTTAAAATGTTTAATGATCATGAACTTCTTATTCACAATGTGAGGTATGTTCCAGAACTTAAGCGAAATTTGTTATCTATAAGTATGTTTGATGATCTAGGCTATTGTACTAGAGTTAAACGTGGAGTGTTGAAGATTTCGCGTTATGAATTGAATATTTCTAAAGGGTCTAAAATATGTGGTCTATATATTTTAGAAGGTTCAAATGTTATTATTCATTCATCGTTAACTAGTGGAGGCTTTCATGAGAAGGAAGAGCTATGGGATTTGAGTTTAAGGCGTTATGAATGCCTTGAGAAAGTTTCAAATGAGTACAATGAATTTTGCAGAAATCAAGGGATAAAAATGCATGTAACTGCTGAGTTGTTATTGAGTTTTTAAGGAAGAGCTGAGGTTTAAATAGCTTACTTGGTTGGTAGAGAATTTCTTCAAAAGAAGAATAGTGAACACCAAGGGGAAAACCTGGGAGAAACTATAACGGAGAAAACTCAGTTTGAGGTGGAGTTTCCTACTATGGATGCTAGCAGTAGTGAGGGAACAGTTACAGAGATCTCTGATTATGATTTGACTCATGATAAGGTAAGGAGGGTTATTGTACCATCTCAAAGGGACGGTTATGCTAGCCTTGAATATTATGTTTTTAATATGGCTGAAGGACTGCAAAATAAAAGAAGAAAAACCTTCAGGGAGGCATTTGAAAACAGGTGGAGTCAAGGGTGGTTGAAAAATCATACTTGTAGGCTTGTTAAATTACCTAGGCAGAAAATGGTAATTGGGAACAAGTGGATTCAAGTTACAAGATCAAGATTCAAGGGTTGCTTGAATTTGATCAAAGTTATTGATTAAAGTTTCAACTTGGTAGAGAGCAACAATGTTGTTGATTGGTATCAACATGGTTTAAAGTCAATGTGGATATTGTTGTAAATGTTCCTTAAAACCTTTGTTGATGAAGAAAAATAAAACATATTTTGGAGATTTCATTTACCGCGAAAATCAGAAGTTTTAGAAAGTCGGAAGAAAATTCGAAAGAGAAAAAAATCAGTCGGTGAATAGTGGTGTCCATGTGGTGAATAATGTTTTCAAGTTTTTGGGCTTTTTTTCCATTCGGTCCATGGATCCATGTGATTCTGGACTTTGTTTATTGGGTATTTGCTATTATAAATATGTATCTCTTATATGCTTGGTGTGTGACAATCTTAGAGTTTTCACCAACAAGGGATACCAAGGTTTAAAGGTATAACATAGGGTTTCAGCTATGCACAAAGAAAACCTTGGATTACACCTTGGATTTGAGTGATTCATATATTGAGAGTTGTAGAGGTAGGGAAACACTTGGGTAAAAAATAGGGTTGCTCTTGGGCGCCTTCAGGGTTGTTCTTGGGAACCTGAAGGTGAAGGCTATTGAGCAGTGGTTTTTATACGTTATTTTACCATGAGTTTTAGTATCCGTCTTATGTGTTTAGTTGCATTTTATTTCTTTTTATCACATTTTATGAATTGGTTTGGTATTTCCATTGTTTTTAGGTTCAGGTAAGCAATCAAGAAGAATCAGAGCAAAAACCGGGAAAAACGGCAGGAATTCGAAAGAGTTTTTGAAGGGGAACAGTGGTCTGACACGACCACCCGTGTCACCTGACACGACCCGTGTCAGGAGGTTACCAAGAGAAAGAAAACAGAGTTTTAGACAGTGGGCTGACACGGGTGCCTGTGTCACCTGACACGGGTGCCCGTGTCACCTGACACGGCCCGTGTCAGCATGTCTGGAGTAGGCAATTTTTATATCAGATATCCAGGGGGCCAACACAGCCGCCCGTGTCAGCTGACACGACCCGTGTTGGATGAAGCGCATCATCTTCCAATTTTCTTATTTTTTGGACCTTTGCGATCCCTAAGGGTATTTTGGGTATTTTCCTATTACTGTGATGGACCTGAGAGTATTTAAGACAGATTTTGGAAAGGAAAAAAAGACTTTTTGGCCAGAGAAGACTTACACGGTCATGATTGGAGAGATCAAGGTGATTGGGAAACTGAAGGTTTTCATGAGCGGAAGAAATTGAAGATCAAATAATCATATTATCTTGTAATGTCTAGTTTTTGAAGGTGAGATAATACTTAGAAGGGGGGTTGAATAAGTATGAAAGATTAAGACTTAAAAATAATCACACAATTATTTTTATCCTGGTTCGTTTAAACAACTACTCCAGTGCACCCTTCCTAGAGTGATTTGCCTTTCTCAACAAGGACTTAATCCACTATTAAATCAAACTGATTACAATAGTAACACCTAAGAACAACTGTTCTTAGTCTTCTCAAGAGCTACTGATTCCAACTGAATCCTCTTAAGGAAAAACCTTTACAATCAATGTAAATTAAATACAAGAGTATTAATGCTTCTATAAAGCTTTTATCACAACAATGATTTTTCTCTTAAGTTTAAGTACAAGAAATTCTAAGAAGAATATGAAAGAATGAGAGCTTAGAATAATATGATTTCTTTTCAGCAAATTGTGTAACTGAAGAATGTGGTGGAGTTCTCCTTTTATAGGCAGCTGATCCAAGGATGCTGAGCGTTGAAAAGAGAGTCCCAAAAAGGTCTGAGCCTTTTTGTCTTCACATCAAGTGACCTTTCCTTGAAGTAGATAACACAGAAAAATCCTTTTTGTCTGTGTAATTGTGTCTAGCGCAAATGAGGAAAGAGACGTTGATTTACTCCAACGGATATATTCTTGAATATTTCTTCTTCAGTTTTCAGCAAGTTCTTCAGAGTCTGAATGGATCAGAGTCTTCTAATGATATTCAGAACTTTGCTGTATCAAAGTCTTCTACAGCATGTGTGCTTTCAGCGTGTTGATCATCAGAGCATATTTGACACAGAACTTCAGTACTTGGCAGCGTTAGTACTTTCAGAACCTTCTGTAGAATTATGCTTTGAGAAACTCTTCAAACAATATTCTTCTTTGCTTCAGATGCTTCAGCTTCAGATGCTTCTGACTAGCTTCAGATGCTTCTGACTCAGAATGTTCTGGAGCTTCTCGCTTCAGATCCTTCTGGAGACTACGATCAGGATCTTCTATAAAGAGCAATCAGAATCTTCTGTAAGATGCATTTGGCGCTTCAGAGTCAGGATAACTTCTTGTATACAATACAGATTTGCTTCTAGAGAGTTAATTTCATTTCAATCTGCAGTAAAACTCTCAAACAAATTTTAGAGTATATAATTCTTAAATATAAAATTTCCTAACAGTTATCATCAAAACAAAGAGTTATTATTAAGAACCAATCTGTGTTCTAACAATCTCCCCCTTTTTGATGATGACAAAAAGTATCAGAAATTTTATTTAACTGAACATATAGAATTATAACTCCCCCTGAGATGATGAATCTCCCCCTGAGTTAAATAAGAAAAAAAGAATAGAAACTTCCCTTTTGTCTTGAGTAATCTTCAGAGTTAGATCTTGTTTGTTCTTATAACATTTTAGGGTCAAAATGTCTTGCAGATATAAGATTCAGAGTTTGATAATAGACAAATGATCTGAGAGACTCAGAGTTTCTTTTATAGAGTGTTCTTATCAAATGTTCTGAAATAGTCAAGTTAAATGTTAGATAGGATAGATATGTCTGAAGATTCATTCTGGTGAAGTTATATTAAACAGTTCAGATCTATAGTTTGTCCCCCTTTTTTGTCATAAGCAAAAAGTAAAAACTTTTTAAAAGGACAAATAAAAGGAAACAGTAAATAAGATAATTCAATGGAGAAAACGTTGATTCATTCAAAATATAAGAGCAAGAGTACATAGATAATCATCAGAAGATATAGCAATAAGGTACAGATGCAGACAACAGATGCAAAAACATTAGAATGAAAAAAAAATCTAAGAGTGTTTGGACAAAAGCATCTTCAATAGATCTGTAATCTCGGAGGAGGATTGCTCTTGCTTGGACATCCACTTAGTCATAGTTTCATTCTTCTCATCTTGCTTTGACATCCATTCTGTCATATCCTCAGACTTCTTATCCTGCTTAGCCATCCAGGATTCTATCTCTGACTGTCCAGCCTCCAGAGCAGCAATCTTGTCTTCAAAGTCTGGATGTTCTGTCTTTATCTCAGATGAAGAATTAGGAGGTTCTGTAGCCTGAACAGAGTCAATTGCCATTGGTTTTGTAGATCCTGAAGAGGGTTCTACCAGAGTCATAGTCAATGCATTAGCAGTAGATTCTGTTGATGGTGGAGGAGCATCTAAACGAAGCAGAGGTTCAGTTTTTTTGACAGTCCAGAATAGAGTCCTTTCAGCTCTGAGCTTTGCATCATCAGAACAGACGTTCTTCAGATTTGAAGCTACAGTGTTGAATCTATTGATGAATCCATTCCAGATGATGTCAGATTCATTGGCATCCATTGTTTCAGAGGATTTCTTCTGAACAGTACCTAAATACATCTGTATTTCTTGCAAAAATGTTTGAAATAAATGATCAATATTAAGTCTGGGCTGTGGTTTAAGCAAGGTTTCCAGAGTTATATGTTTAGGTTTGGGAGTTGGTGGAAAAAGTGATTTTTGGATGGAAATCAGAGGAGGAGGATAATATGGAAAGAAAGGTATCTCAGGAGCTTTTTCTTTAGATCTGACTAAAGCATTAAGCAAATGAGGTTTTGGTCTTGTGTGATGGTAAACAACATCAAAAGGTGCATTTGAGTAGGGTTTGAAAGCAAATTTTGGGGGTGCAACAGATGCAACAGTGTTATCAGATGTAATTTGCAGAGCTGAAACAACAGCTTTACCAGATGTTGCAGATATTGTTGCTAAAGATCCCACATTAGTCATTGATTGAATATATGATAGAATCACAGATGGAAGAGCCTGTTTGAGTTTTGGTTTCAGAGGGTTAAGGGGTTCAGAAGGTTCAACTCTATCATAAAAATCTTTCAGTTTGAAACCATAAGACAGATTATGAAAAAGAGAAGAAACTTGGGCATAAGATATAGAAGATGTTGGATTGGAATTGGGGATTAATATCTCAGATGATGGTGCAGGTGGAGGCATAGGATCTGGAATGGGAGTTTTAGAAGGTATGGTAGGTTCAGGTTCAGGTTCAGGTTGGTTTATCTCAGATTATTTGTCAGATGGAGAGATTAGAAAATCTGGGTGGATTTCTGATTCTGAGGAGTTAGAGGATGTTGTTGGTGTACAAGAGGTAGAAGATACTTGAAACACTGTTTTTAAAGGTGTGATATCAAGAACTTCTGTCTCAGGGATATGAGGTTCAGAAGTGTTGGTAGGTTCTGAAGGAATGTCAGATTGTTTGGATGGTTGTTCTGATGAAACAGGAACAAAAGTTACTTCTGTAGGTTCAGAAGTAACAGGTGCAATGGGTTCAGAAGGTGGATTATTTGAAGGTGGGTTGTTAGAGGCTTTTTCTGGTTGAACTTCTTTTGGTTGGTTCTCTGGATGTTCAGAGGTTCGTTGTTGAAAAGATGTTTGTTTTTCAGATGGTTGTTGTTCTGAAGGTTGATGATCTGATGGTTGATGATCTGTTGGTTGAGGACGTGGAACAAAGTGTTTGATATGAATTTTGGGTTGAGAAGGTTTTGGTACAGAAACTGTTGGTGTTGTTGTTTGTGGTGTTGTTTGAGTTGGAACAGATGTTTGTTTTTATGGAGAAACAGAACTGGGAGCAGTAACAGAAGTGGTTTGTGTAGCAGGTGGTTTTGGAACAGACTTAACATTAGAATCATTAATAACAAGATTTGCAGAAGTTACAGATGATTTAGTACCTTTTACTTTAATCCTCTTGGCAGGTACAGAAGCAGCTTCTTCAGAATCTTTCCTCTTCAAGAGCTTCTTGGGCTTCTCAACAATCTTGACCTTCTTCTGAACAGGTTCAGATTCTTCTACAAGCTGATTCCTTTTCCTCTGAAGTGGTGCTTCTTCTTCCCCTGCATCTGGTAGTGGTTGTTTAACTAGCTGAAACACATTAGCAGGAACATGTATTCCTTCCTTCTTGCATTCTTCAATATACATAAGCACTATATGTCTGGGTTCTTCAGCAAAGAATAGAGGAAAGTCATCTACAGGAACCCTCTTATTCAATTCAGACATATTCAGCTTCTTGGGAGCTGTAGTGAGTTCATCAACAATTTTGAGTCTCAGAAGACTTTTAGCGTTCAGAGGTTTTCCCATTATAAACTCTAATTCCTCTATAACTCCAGCAGCGTACAGAGCAGTTACCAAGCCATTTTCAGTAAGAAGATTTGAGAGCAGTCTTCCAAAGGGGATCCAAGGTCTGATCTTCTGTCCTTTCTCTTTCACATATTCTCTAGATGCATTGATATGGTTCCACAGATGCATAAACAGAATGTATGGAAGATCTACCTTGGTGCTCTGACTAAGCCAATACATGAAATAGAGCTGTTCATTATTGACATAGTCTGGAGAATTTGTTGACTTCCTGTGGTGGATGCATCCCATGAAGATCTTGGCCCAGATCTTGTAATCAGGCTTCAGATCTTTGAATTTGTTAGAAGCTTGACCAACAGTCATTACTTCTTCATAAACCTCATCCATGTCCACACGCCCAGCTGGCAAGTGGGAAACACCATCTGTTTCTTCATATCCTATCAATCTTCTTATCAGATCCTCTGTTATAATAATCTCTTTTCCCAGCACAGAAGATAAGATGAACTTGGGGTAAACTGATGCATGAATCCAGAATTCTTTCACAAGGAGAGGGTAAACTGGTCCAAAAAGCCTATCAAAGTACTTAACCCATCCTTGAGCTCTAATTATGGAACGAAACTCAAACCCATTATCTGCCAGAGAATCAAACTCAACCATAGATTCACATAGAACTTCCAGTTTATCAACAGGCGTTAGAAGTGTTCTTTTGGGAGGAGAATATGGAGCAACACCCAAGTTTTCTGAAGTCACAGCAGCCATAGTAGATTGGAATTGAGCAGTTGTTGATGATGAAGTTGCCATTGAAGAATGCTTTGTCAAACACTTAGGTTTTGGGTTTTTATGCAGAGAAAATAGGAGATGAAAACGCATGTAATTTCTGAGAGAGTGAAAAGTGTAAAAGTGAATACAAGACAAGTATTTATACTAAGACACTTAGGCACATCAACAGTCAGAAAAATGCACGTTTGAACAAGCATTAAATGAAGAGAGTAAAAATCATTCCAAAACATTAAATGCTTCTGACAATTTGGGGGGAAAACCAAGATTCTTACTATTCAAACTTCACCTCAAACGTCTCTTCAGTTATGTTCACGCCACCTCTTCAGATTTTGTGTGACACGTGTTTACTTGCATGTTGTTCTGAATTCTCTTAAGAAATGAAACGTTAGCCAACGTTCAGATCTTCTAAAGATTGTTAGTTCAGAGTTTCACAACAGAAATATTGATCAGAATAGAATAAACAAACAGAAGAAATACTTCAGAGCATTTAAGCATTTTTGCATCTGTAACAATTTGCTTCTGATAAATATCATTCTGGACAAAAATCCATACCAATATTTTTCAGAATAAAATTGAATCTATCTTCAACAAGGGGTTTTGTAAAAATATCTGCCCATTGATGATCTGTATCAACAAAGGCTAAATTTATGATTCCCTTCTGAACATAGTCTCTGATGAAATGATGCTTAATTTCTATATGTTTTGCCTTAGAATGTAAAATGGGATTCTTGGAAAAACATATAGCAGAAGTATTATCACAAAAGATAGAAATGTTACTTTCAAAAATTTGATAATCTTCCAGTTGACTCTTCATCCAGAGCATCTGCGTGCTACATCCAGCAGTAGCAATGTATTCAGCCTCTGTGGTTGAAAGTGCAATTGTGGGTTGCTTCTTGCTGTACCAGGAGATTAGATTTCTTCCTAGAAATTGACAACTTCCAGAAGTACTTTTTCTTTCCACTCTGTCTCCAGCGTAGTCAGCATCACAGAATCCAACTAATTTGAAATCATCAGATTTTCTGTAACACAAACCCACATTAGAAGTACCTTTCAGATACCTTAGAATCCTCTTGACAGCTGTCAAGTGTGATTCTCTAGGATCTGATTGGAATCTAGCACACAGACAAACACTGAACAATATGTCAGGTCTAGAAGCAGTAAGATAAAGAAGAGAGCCAATCATACCTCTGTAGAGCTTCTGGTCTACTTCTTACTTACCTCTTCTTTGCCAAGTGAGCTAGTAGGATGCATTGGAGTCTTTGCCAGCTTGCTGTCAGACATGTTGAATTTCTTCAGAAGTTCTTTAACATACTTTGTCTGATGTATGTAGGTGCATTATGGAGTTTGATTAACTTGGATTCCTAGAAAGAATATGAGTTCTCCCATCATGCTCATTTCAAATTCTGCCTGCATACATGTAGCAAACTCCTTTCCAAGCATAATATTTGTTGATCCAAAAATAATATCATCTACATAAATTTGGCAAATTAGAAGATCTTTCTTAATTGTTTTACAGAATAGTGTTGTATCCACTTTGCCTTTGATGAAATTCTTCTCCAGAAGAAAATTGCTCAATCTCTCATACCAAGCTCTGGGAGCTTGTTTTAATCCATATAGAGATTTCTTTAATTTGAAAACATGATCTGGAAATTTTTCATTTTCAAAACCAGGAGGTTGGTGGACATAAACTTCTTCTTCTATAATATCATTAAGAAAGGCACTTTTAACATCCATCTGATACAGAGTGATGTTATTTTGTGCAGCAAAGGAAATAAGAAGGCGTATAGATTCTAACCTTGCCACTGGAGCATATGTCTCAGTGTAATCAATACCTTCTTGCTGACTGTACCCTTGAGCAACCAGCCTTGCCTTATTCCTCTCAACTTCTCCTTTCTCATTTAGCTTATTTTTGAAGACCCATTTTGTACCAATTATATTGAACCCTTGAGGTCTCTGAACTAGATCCCATACATCATTTCTGCTGAATTGATTTAGCTCTTCTTGCATGGCAATAATCCAATCATTGTCTTGCAGAGCTTCTTCTACAGAAGATGGTTCAATTTCTGACACTAGTCCAAATAGTGATGCTTCAGATGATCTTAGAAAGGATCTTGTTCTGATGGGATCATCCTTCTTTCCAATAATGACATCCTCTGGATGAGAAGCTTTAATTCTAGATGATGATCCTCTGATAGTTGACTCTTCAAAAATGTTTAGATTATTCATCTGAGAAGTTAAGGGAGTAGCATCTGGAGTTGCTTCTGGTTCCTTCACTTGAATTTTGTCTGCTTCTGGAACTTCAGAGTCAATAAAGACTACTTCCCTATCTGCAGAGTTATCAACCTGCTTTGGCTTTTCAGAGCCAAGCTTATCATCAAATCTGACATGAATAGATTCTTCCACAATCTGTGTCTCAGTGTTGTATACTCTGTAGCCTTTAGAGCATTCAGAATATCCAAGCATGAAACACTTTTGTGCTTTGGAATCAAACTTGCTCAGATTTTCCTTAGTGTTTAACATATAGCAAATACATCCAAAAGGATGAAAATAAGAAATGTTGGGCTTTTTGTTCTTCCACAGTTCATAAGGAGTCTTCTTCAGAAGAGGTCTAACAGACACTCTGTTCTGAATGTAACATGCTGTATTGATTGCTTCTGCCCAAAAATGTTTTGCCAGATTTGTCTCATTGATCATGGTTCTGGCCATTTCTTGCAAAGTTCTGTTTTTCCTCTCTACAACCCCATTTTGTTGTGGAGTTCTAGGACAGGAAAAATCATGAGCATTGCCATTTTCAGAAAAATATTTTTCAAAAAAATTATTTTCAAATTCACCACCATGATCACTTCTGACTTTTAGAATTTTGAAATTCTTTTCATTCTGGACTTGCTTGCAGAAGTCAAAGAACACAGAATGTGACTCATCCTTGTGTTTTAAGAACTTTACCCATGTCCATCTACTAAAGTCATCAACAATGACTAATCCATACTTCTTGCCTCTGATGGATGCAGTTTTCACTGGTCCAAACAGATCAATATGAAGTAATTCTAGTGGTTTAGAAGTAGAAACAACATTTTTTGATTTGAAAGATGTTTTTGAAAACTTCCCTTTCTGGCATGCTTCACAAAGAGCATCTGAAGTGAACTTCAGATTAGGGAGTCCTCTGACAAGATTAAGTTTATTAATCTGAGATATACGTCTCATATTAATATGGCCCAATCTTCTGTGCCAAACCCATTGCTCTTCATTAACAGACAAGAGGCATTTAACATTTTGAACTTTAAGTTCTGAAAGATTTATTTTATAAATGTTGTTTTTCCTCTTACCACTAAATAGGATAGAGCCATCCTTTTGACTAATAGCTTTACAACATTTTTGATTAAAGGTAATATCATAACCATTGTCACTTAATTGACTTATGGACAATAAGTTATGCTTTAACCCTTCAACAAGTAAAACATTAGTAATAGAGGGAAGTTTACCATTTCCAATAGTGCCAGATCCAATGATCTTGCCCTTCTGGTTCCCTCCAAACTTCACGTCACCTCCAGATCTAAGTTCCAGGCTTTGGAACATAGACTTTTCTCCTGTCATGTGTCGTGAGCATCCAGAGTCCAGGTACCATGATTGGTGTCATGACCTTGCTGCTAAGAACATCTGCAACAGGAATTATTTTGTTTTTAGGTACCCAAATCTTCTTGGCTCCTTTGGGGTTAGTTGGTTTGTAGGTTTGTCTAAACTTCTGTTTTTCAACATAATGTTTATTCTGACTTGCCTTGGGTTTAAACACATAAGTATTCTTCTCAGAGCTTGTGTGTTTAATGTCATTTAAGTGACCAAATTTAAATTGAGAATACAGAGGTGTCTTCTTGATGAAAAGTTTGTCAACAGGTATTGGATTGCTTCCAGATGAAGATTCATATCCAATACCTCTTCTGTTGTTTCCACTAACACCATAGATCATGGAAGCCATCTTGCTTCTGTCTATGTTCTTAGTAAGAAATCTCTGAAAGCTAGAGTCATATTTTTCTAAAATGTTTTCACATGACTTAGTCTCAGATTCAGATTCTTGTTGAGTTATTTCAAAGTCATTTTTGATTTTCAGATTAATTTCTTTTTGCTCAACAAGTTCTGTCTTCAGAAGATCAATCTCAGATTCAAGATTGCTTTTCAGCTTCTTGTATTTGAGTTTGATATTGTTATAACTTTTAAGAACTTCTGTTAAAACTTTTATGAGTTCTTCTTTGGTAAGTTTAGCCATTACCTCTTCTACGTCATCATCAGATTCAGAATCTGATTCATATCCTGAGGTACCTTCCTCTTGATCCTCTATGTTGGCCATCAGTGCAACATTGGCACATTCTTCTTCTGATTCAGAAGATGATTCAGATTCATCTGAGTCATCCCATGTTGCCATCAGAACCTTCTTCTTTTTGTTAAACTTCTTCTTGGGTTTTTCTTTCTGAAGTTTAGGGCAATCATTCTTGTAGTGCCCAAGTTCTTTGCACTCATAGCACACAACTTCTTTCTTGGCAGATCTTCTGTGTCCAGAAGATTCCTTTCTATTATCAGATCTTCTGAAGTTGTTGAACTTCTTTCCCTTGTGCTTCCAGAGTCTGTTGATCCTTCTGGACAGCATGGATAACTCATCTTCTTCTTCAGAAGAAGATTCTTCAGAGCTTTCTTGAATGACCTGCAAAGCTTTAGCAGTTTTGTTAGATTTTAATGCAACAGATTTACCTTTTTATTTCTTCTGAGGTTCATCTTCCTCAAGCTTAATCTCATGGCTCCTCAGTGAGCTGATGAGTTCTTCTAGAGAGATCTTGTTCAGATCTTTAGCCATCTTCAAGGCAGTCACCATTGGTCTCCATCTGGTAGGCAGACTTCTGATGATTTTCTTTACATGATCTGATGTAGAGTATCCCTTGTCCAGAACTTTCAGCCCAGCAGTGAGTATCTGAAATCTGGAGAACATGGCTTCAACAGATTCAGAGTCTTCCATTTTGAATGCCTCATACTTCTGGATCAGAGCCAGAGCTTTTGTCTCCTTAACTTGAGAATTTCCCTCATGAGTCATTTTTAGGGATTCAAACATATCAAAAGCAGTTTCCCTGTTTGTAATTTTCTCATACTCTGTATGTGAAATTGCATTCAATAATATAGTCCTGGCTTTGTGGTGATTTCTAAAATCTTTCTTCTAAGCATCTGTCATAGATTTTCTGTCAATCTTCTTGCCATTCCCATCTGTAGGATGGATATATCCATCTATGACTAGATCCCATAGATCAGCATCATATCCTAGGAAAAAACTCTCAATTCTGTCTTTCCAGTAGTCAAATTTCTCCCCATCAAACATTGGGGGTTTGGTGTTGATCCTATCCCTTCCTTCATATTTATTGTTAATATTGGATGTTGAATTATCAGCCATTGTAACAAATAAATATATATCAAAGTATTTCTCTCTGGATCTTTACTGACACTGTTAAGTGGTAGCACACTCAGAACCAGAGCTCTGATGCCAACTGAAGGTGAGATAATACTTAGAAAGGGGGTTGAATAAGTATGAAAGATTAAGACTTAAAAATAATCACACAATTATTTTTATCCTGGTTCGTTTAAACAACTACTCCAGTCCACCCTTCCTAGAGTGATTTGCCTTTCTCAACAAGGACTTAATCCAATATTAAATCAAACTGATTACAATAGTAACACCTAAGAACAACTGTTCTTAGTCTTCTCAAGAGCTACTGATTCCAACTGAATCCTCTTAAGGAAAAACCTTTACAATCAATGTAAATTAAATACAAGAGTATTAATGCTTATATAAAGCTTTTATCACAACAGTGATTTTTCTCTTAAGTTTAAGTACAAGAAATTCTAAGAAGAATATGAAAGAATGAGAGCTTAGAATAATATGATTTCTTTTCAGCAAATTGTGTAACTGAAGAATATAGTGGAGTTCTCCTTTTATAGGCAGCTGATCCAAGGATGCTGAGCGTTGAAAAGAGAGTCCCAAAAAGGTCTGAGCCTTTTTGTCTTCACATCAAGTGACCTTTCCTTGAAGTAGATAACACAGAAAAATCCTTTTTATCTGTGTAATTGTGTCTAGCGCAAATGAGGAAAGAGACGTTGATTTACTCCAACGGATATATTCTTGAATATTTCTTCTTCAGTTTTCAGCAAGTTCTTCAGAGTCTGAATGGATCAGAGTCTTCTAATGATATTCAGAACTTTGATGTATCAGAGTCTTCTGCAGCATGTGTGCTTTCAGCGTGTTGATCATCAGAGCATATTTGACACAGAACTTTAGTACTTGGCAGCGTTAGTACTTTCAGAACCTTCTGTAGAATTATGCTTTGAGAAACTCTTCAAACAATATTCTTCTTTGCTTCAGATGCTTCAGCTTCAGATGCTTCTGACTAGCTTCAGATGCTTCTGACTCAGAATGTTCTGGAGCTTCTCGCTTCAGATCCTTCTGGAGACTACGCTCAGGATCTTCTGTAAAGAGCAATCAGAATCTTCTGTAAGATGCATCTGGCGCTTCAGAGTCAGGATAACTTCTTGTATACAATACAGATTTGCTTCTAGAGAGTTAATTTCATTTCAATCTGCAGTAAAACTCTCAAACAAATTTTAGAGTATATAATTCTTAAATATAAAATTTCCTAACAGTTATCATCAAAACAAAGAGTTATTATTAAGAACCAATCTGTGTTCTAACAGTTTTTACTTTGTATTTTCTTCGAATATTATGAGTAGCTAAACCCCCCAATACTAGGGGGTGTCCCTAATTTGGATCTGTAATGACTCTGATATTAGTATTGCAATGACATTTCCTTTGTTTTCATAACTGATTTGATCTCTAGCTATTCTTAATGCTTGTCCTGTCAGACCAACAAGGTTTGATTTTCGATTAACGATTAGGTTGTACCGTCGTTGTTAATGCTTAGCTTTGGATCATTCTGTAGTAGATATCACCTAGGAATAGGGGTACCCTATCGGAACCAGAATATTCTTGATAATTGATTGCTTAATCTCATTTATAATTCTCTATGGACATAGAAATTAGGATAGATGATTAAAGTTTTTCTTACTAAGGACTTAGGAGTAAACATTCTAAAGAGTCGGTAATTAGTAGTTACAATAAGTTATTGCAGTGTTAATTTAGAGTTGTTACTGAGTCGGATCATACACTTCCCCTAGCATGTTACTCATATATCTTAAAACCACTTAGTCAATTTCCCTATTTTACTTGCAAATATTTTTATAATTAAACAAAACAATTTTAAAATCCCAAGTGTTTTTGTTCTACTGAATTATTTTAGAGCTTGTATTTCCTATGCAGTCCTCGAGATCGATATTCGGGGAAATCCCCCTTATTACTACATTGGAAAAATAGTACACTTGCTATTTTACCGATCAAGTTTTTGGCGCCGTTGCCGGGGACTGCTGAAATATAAGTTAATTGTAATTCAATTGAAATTTTTTCGCTTTGCGACAAAAATTTTATTTTCAGTTTTTAAAATTTTTTTATTTACATTCTGTTATTACTAATCTGTGTCTAACATTTTTATGCGAGGAGAATCATCAGCTAATTTTAGTTTTGATGCAGAGATCGAAAGAACTCTACATGCAAGGCGTAGACAAGCAAGACTGGCAGGTTCGAACTCAGATACTGAGACTATGGCTAGAGTTCCACTAGCAGAGAGACTACTTGGTGATTACAGTGGGGCTAATGCACTAGCTGGTAGGTTAACAATTATAAACCAACCGGTGAATGTGGCCAATTTCCAGTTGCATCCGAACACAATTAACCAACTTGAAAGGAAACCTTTCACCGAAAAGGTTAATGAAGATGCCAACAATCATCTACAAAGATTTCTAACTCTGAGCACTACTCTCAAGATAAAGGGGCACACTGATGAAGCAAATAAATTACAAATGTTTCTGTTCACTCTCTCTGAAGGTGCTGAAGAATAGTTTTACTGATTACTGTTAGATGCCCAATTGTGCTTATTGGAGCTATCAAATATGGACATCTTTCACTGCTTTTTATGCCGAAAACGTATTTATTAAGCCTTGCTTTTGTTAGTGTGCATCATTGTGTCAAATGCTTTTGGTCCTTTTGATTTGTGTGTTATTGTGCAGGATTTAAGTGTGAAAGAGCATTATTTGAAGGCACAAGAGAGATGGCAAAGGAATCAAGCAAAGAGCAAAACAAAAGTTGGTTCGCTCAGCGAGCACTTGGCGAGTGAGTAGCGAGTGTTCGCTACAGCCTCGCCTAGCGAGCACGTAGCGAACAACTCCAGACTTGGGCAGAATGGTTTTCAACACCAATCTTGGTCAGCGAGCAAGTGGCGAAGAGGCTCGTTAGGCGAGCTCCCAGCGAGCACCTAGTGAAGCAAAGCAGAATGTCTCAGGCACCCTTCGCTGGCTCATTTGCTGCAGCGAGCACCTAGCGAAGCAAAACAGAATGAAACTTGCAGACCTCGCTGGCAGGTTCGCTAGGCGAGGCTGTAGCGAGCGTTCGCCAGCAGCTCGCCTAACGAGTGAGTAGCGAGCGTGCCCAGAATTGTCACTTACTATAAGTAGCTTGGGCCACTTTTTGGAGAACATCTTCCTTTTTCACTTTTACATTGTTTTGCTGTAAGAAAGGGTTTTGTGACCTAAAAACCTATTTTGGCTTATTTTCTTCATCTCTTAACATAATCAAACAACAACAAGGTGGATCATCATCAAGTTGGATCATTCGACTTGGATGTTCATCAACCGACTTTAAAACTTCTTTTGCAAGCTACCATGAGAATGGGTAGCTAAGTTCATCTTGTTGTCAAAGATAGATGTAGGTAATCATTGAACTTTGTATTTGTATGGATGATCTTCATTTGTAAACTCTTGAATCATTTTGTTAGAAAGTGGTTAAGTGTCAGGTTTATATTATCGTCTCCACAGGGAATATAAGATTTTGTTGTTGTTCAACAGCTGTTAAATTTATAGTTTAGTGGTATCCAAGGGTTTGTGTTTAATGTAACAAGTATTTTGCATGAAAGGAATAAATGCGATAAAAGTTAGGTTTTAACGGGTTGAATAAAGATTGTCAAAGTTAGGTTTCGGTAATCACTTTGCATGTATACCTCCGATCAACATTTAATAAACTCTTTCGAATGATCAATGCATTCACAATATCCTCTCAATATGATTATCTCTAACTCATATTGTGAAGTTTATCATTTTAATCCATTGTTGATCTCTCACACAATCTATCAAAATGACAACTTTAAAGTTCAACATTTTAAGTGAACAAAATCATCCAAGACTATTTCTAGCTCAAGAAAAGAGATGGGTGAAAACCTAGGTCAAGAGTTGGTAAATATTTATCAATCATTAACCAACACAAAAGATTATGAATAAAACAAAGTTTTCACCATACATTAATCATTCAAGAGTTTACAAATGAAGATCATCCATACAAATAGAAAGTTCAATGATTACCTACATCTATCTTTGACAACAAGATGAACTTAGCTACCCATTCTCATGGTAGCTTGCAAAAGAAGTTTTAAAGTCGGTTGATGAACATCCAAGTCGAATGATCCAACTTGATGATGATCCACCTTGTTGTTGTTTGATTATGTTAAGAGATGAAGAAAATAAGCCAAAAATAGGTTTTTAGGTCACAAAACCCTTTCTTACAGCAAAACAATGTAAAAGTGAAAAAGGAAGATGTTCTCCAAAAAGTGGCCCAAGCTACTTATAGTAAGTGACAATTCTGGGCACGCTCGCTACTCACTCGCTAGACGAGCTGCTGGCGAATGCTCGCTACAGCCTCGCCTAGCAAACCTGCCAGCGAGGTCTGCAAGTTTCATTCTGTTTTGCTTCGCTAGGTGCTCGCTGCAGCGAATGAGCCAGCGAAGGGTGCCTGAGACATTCTGCTTTGCTTCGCTAGGTGCTCGCTGGGAGCTCGCCTAGCGAGCCTCTTCGCCACTTGCTCGCTGACCAAGATTGGTGTTGAAAACCATTCTTCCCAAGTCTGGAGCTGTTCGCTACGTGCTCGCTAGGCGAGGCTGTAGCGAACACTCGCTACTCACTCGCCAAGTGCTCGCTGAGCGAACCAACTTTTGTTTTGCTCTTTGCTTGATTCCTTTGCCATCTCTCTTGTGCCTTCAAATAATTCTCTTTCACACTTAAATCCTGCATAATAACACACAAATCAAAAGGACCAAAAGCATTTGACACAATGATGCACACTAACAAAAGCAAGGCTTAATAAATACGTTTTCGGCATAAAAAGCAGTGAAAGATGTCCATATTTGATAGCTCCAATAAGCACAATTGGGCATCTAACAACTCTCCCCAACTAGAATCATGTTTGCCCTCAAGCAAAGTATGCCTCTCGAGTAACCAAGAAGATTTGCTTAAAGAGTCAGGTATTTCCGAGATCGGAACATATGGCTTAAATTGCAAGTGACTTGACCAGACACATGTTTCCAACGGTTAGAAACAAAACAATGCTTCCAGAACTAAAACTTTTAAGCAATACTAAACATTCATCAAATCACAACAATGATATCATGAACGAATCACCCTAACTCTCCTCTTCGAAAAAGGATTGAAGAAAATGTCGCACATGAAAGCGCGGGGGAATTTTCACTCTCCAATAAACAATGTCAAAATCAACTCTATTCATACAATGTCTAACAATTCTACATGAAACTGTGGAAACACGAAGATCACTAAGGTCTTTTCCGGGTTATAGCTTGGTCGGGTTAACAAACAAGGGACATATCTAAGGCCATTGAACGAAGTTTCCGATGCAAAAGAGACATTCACTATACAATTATTTACACCTCTTCAACTTTGTTCCACCAATTCCTTATTTGAACCTTTCACAACTCCCTTTTGTTTTTCACACTTTTTCTACCAAGCAAGCATTTGTTTTCTTGTTTTTCTACACCATATTCACAAAAAATGAGTGTTTCTCTTCTTCTCTTTTTTTTTTAGATATATGCTTGCTAGTTTAACAAGAGTTGTGACCAATTACTCTTTACAAATTTTTTCTCCCCAACTTGTCTTTTCTTTTCCCCTAAATGAATGCCCTTTTCTTTTCTTTTTGCATCAGAAGAACAATTAATCCAAATTTCCAAGGTTTCAAGAAAAAGATTTTTGACACTCGCTTTATTCCAAGCAAGGATTCAACTATTTTAGGCTCAAAATTGGGTTACAAATACTCTCTCTGCTCACGGGTATCTTTATCTTTGGAAATGGTTATGCTCGAGAGAAACAAGTGCCTTGATCATTTCAACTACTTCCACAATTAATAATAATAAAAGACAACGCATGAATAAAATGAATCAACACAATTTATCAGAATCCAGCATTTAAGTACATAATGGAGGTTTCCTCACAATTTGTGGTTTAAAAGTCCTAAGTGAATCATTCAATCAATTAAGTTGCAATCGGAAAATATTTTATCACAAAAGGAAATGAAAGTTCCGCAAGCATTATATAGTTCTAACCGAAGGTAACAGTGTACCTTAGCTTTCATCACTTATTTAATTTTATCATCGCCATCCAAGCTCGGATGCACCTTCATTGGATACTTCTTTCAAGAGAGCAACCAATCTAGAAGGTTTGGACAAAAATCAATCACAAAAAAAAAATTATTTAACCAAAATAGTTGAAAATCAAAAGTACTGAAATTAAAGAAATTAAAGAAATAACAATGTGCGTGGGGGACAAAACACCCCAATAGTACAAGTCAAAATCAAAACACACTAAAACTGAAAACAGAACAAATCACATCACTCCTCTCCGTCCTCAGACTCATACTCCGAAGTGCCCTCCTCATCAAAATCTTCTTCACCCTCAACCTCTTCATCATCATCATCTGCATCCGCACCTGCCCCCTCAGAGAAAACAGGCCTGTCCACAGGCCAGCTCGCGTGCTGCATGAACTGCTCACACGTCATAATAGACTGCTCTGAAGTAGGATCACGGTTTTGCAACTGCAAGACCTGCATCGAATCATGTAAGTCCACCATTGCGCGCTGAGTCGCGTCCATCCAATCCCAATTGTAGTTACATACTGCTCGCTGGAAGGGATCAAACCCTCGAGATGAACCACCAGAACCATCAGTAGTCCTGGCACCATCAGCAGATGAACCACTCTTATCAACTCTTGGCCTACAGTACTTATTCACGTAGCTATCATCAATTGCAGCTGGTATCTTGACCAAACTTCTGGAGGGAAGCTTCAGCCTGGTTTGTGCACATAATGCCATAATGAGGCAGGGAAAAGCCAGGGGGCAATTAGCCCGCACCCCCGACTTAAGCCCGCTTTCAATGACAGACTTCAATTCTCGTGCAATAAGACCAGCCACATCAATTTGCACATTAGTTAAAATAGCGTGAACAAGCCGTGCCACTGGGATCGGCACGGTGGACGTGTGCGACTTCGGCTTAATGTTGGACAGAACCAACATCAAAATCAACTGAGCCATAGGTGTCATGTCTTCCCTTTTAAACCTAATAGCTTCACCAGAGTGATTCCTCTCAACAGTTCTGCCTTGCAGTAAGAGAGCAGCTGACATCTCATCAATCTTCGGATGCAACCTCAGAGTCCTTGAATACGCATCCAGTTCATTAGGACCCAAGTGGAGGGGTTCTCCAAGAATATGGTTGATGGCGTTCCTGTCAAAAGCAATCTGACGGCCGAACACCCTTGAAGACCAGGTGAACGGTTCATCATCGTTAGGCAGCGCGTTCGCATAAAACTCGCGCACCACCTCCAAACTGTAGCTCTCCACAGGGGACGTCAACATGCCCCATTTTTTTGTATCAATCAACCCTGCAAAGTTGCGGTATTCTCCCTCAGAGTCAATCACGAACCTTCTCTCCGGCAAAATCTTTTGTTTTTGCAGCGCCTGGTACCGGGCAGCTTGCTTTGCCCCCACAAATTTGTCCGTGTCGAACTGGATAGGAACCGTCCTAGAGGTGGATCCCACCTTTCGCTTTTTCCCGAAATTACCTGAGGCCATCTGCATTCATAACAACAGAGAAACAACAGCATAGTAAAACGTTAGTAAGCAGTATAGAATAGACAAAACAGAGTCTGCTACGTTCGCTACGGCTTCGCTTAGCGAGATGCCAACGAATGCTCGCTACGAGCTCGCCTAGCGAACTGCTAGCGAATGCTCGCTGCGTGTTCGCCTAGCAAACTACTAGCGAATCGCTGCGAAATTTTCAGAACAGCGACTGCTGGTATCAGAAACCACTAACGGACATTGCACAAATCTAAACACCAGATACCAAACGTGTACTATGCTAAGGTTTGTTCTAAAACCACATGAAACTCAATATATCTCAAACCCTAACATGCACAAAATAACCCTAATCCCTCAATTCAAAAAAAAAAAAAAACAGAGAAAGTAAAGAGATGAGGAACAAGTCAAACCTGGTGCAGTAGTGTAGATGATCTGAAGCACAATTAGGGTTTCAAGATTAGGAACAAAAGTTAGCTTAGAAAAGAATATGTGAGAGTGAAAGTGAGTAAGGGACTGGGGAACAAAATAGAAACAACTAACAAACATTTGGGCCCAATAAGTGGCCCACCACATAAACCAGAATTGCCTGGTTCGCGAGGTTCGCCTAGCGAGAAGCTAGCGAACGCTCGCTGAGTGCTCGCCTAGCGAGTAGATAGCGAATGCTCGCTGCGTGCTCGCCTAGCGAGAAGCTAGCGAGCATGATAGATTTTAAAAAAAATTAAGCACAGCAGGCAGATCCCAATTCATGCATAATTCAATATCAGTCCCCACATAACACATTAGAAAACATAACATATAAAAAAAACTTACAATATTGAGGTGCCTCTCAACTAGCGCTTGTTTAACGTCGGATAAGCTCGACGGTCCATGATGTTCAAGCTGGAACATCAAGGATAATTGCACAGCTTCCTCGGTGCACATGCCCGCCGAGGTAAATCTTTAGGCGCTGACCATTCACAGTCCAGTTGTCTTTCCCATCCATGTCCTCAATTACCACAGCTCCGAAAGATTTTACTTCTTTGACGCGGAACGGACCAAACCACTTGGATTTTAATTTTCCAGGGAATAACCTCAACCTGGAGTTAAACAAAAGCACAAGCTTCCCCGGCGCAAATTCTTTCTTGCAGAGCTTTCTGTCGTGGTACTCCTTCACTTTTTCCTTGTACAACCAACTTGAGTGGTATGTGGCATTACGCATTTCTTCCAACTCAAGAAGTTGCACTTTTCTCTTGTCACCGGCTAACTCTTGATCAAAGTTTAAAAATTTTAACGCCCACAAGGCCTTGTGCTCCATTTCAACCGGTAAATGGCAAGTTTTATCAAAAACCAATTGGAATGGAGTTAGCCCAATCGGAGCTTTATAGGCAGTGCGATATGCCCATAAAGCTTCGTCTAACTTTTGAGACCAATCCTTCCTCGAGCTAGACACAGTTTTTTCCAAAATCCTTTTGATCTCTCTATTCGAGACCTCGGCTTGACCATTCGCCTGTGGGTGGTACGGAGTGGTCACTTTATGCGTTACACCATAATGTTGCAAAACTTTTTCAAGCGGCGCATTGCAAAAGTGTGAACCTCCGTCACTAATCAACACTCGAGGGGTTCCAAAACGGGAGAAAATATTTCTTTTTAAAAAGCTTATTACCGTTTTAGCATCCGCTCTTGGTGAGGCAATCGCCTCAACCCACTTTGACACATAGTCAACCGCTACCAACAAATACTCATTTCCAAAAGACGGTGGAAATGGTCCGACAAAGTCAATGCCCCAACAATCAAATAATTCTACCTCTTGAATATTTTGAAGAGGCATTTCGTCTCTCTTTCCTATTCCACCACTCCTTTGACAGCTGTCACAATTTTGCACATGGGCATTTGCGTCTTTAAAAATAGAAGGCCAATAAAATCCCGATTGAAGGACTTTATTCATCGTTCTAGCCCCATTGAAATGACCACCATAAGGCGAGTTGTGACAGTGCCATAAAATACTTTGGGCCTTATCGCCCGTAACACATCTTCTCAATAAATTATCACCGCCCAACTTAAATAAATAAGGATCATCCCACACATAGTATTTGGCATCAGAGATGAATTTCCTCTTTTGATTAGGAGTTAGGTCGTGCGGCACAAAACCGCTCGCCTTGTGGTTTGCAAAATCCGCAAACCACGGCCTCACTTGCACTTTAAAAAGCTTTTCATCAGGAAACTCTTCTCGGATGTCTTTTTCTAAGGCGGTCACCTCATCATTGACAAGGCGAGATAAATGATCTGCTACCACATTTTCGGATCCTTTTTTGTCTTTTATCTCAACATCGAATTCTTGCAACAAAAGGATCCACCGGATAAGCCTTTGCTTAGAATCCGGCTTGGTTAGCAAATATTTAATCGCCGCATGGTCGGTGTAGACAATAACTTTTGAGCCAATTAGATATGAACGAAATTTCTCAAGTGCATACACTATTGCGAGCAATTCTTTTTCAGTAGTGGCATAATTAACTTGTGCCTCATTAAGGACTTTGCTCGCATAGTGTATGGTATGAAAAAAAATTTCTTTTCGTTGGCCAAGCACCGCTCCAATTGCATAGTCACTCGCATCACACATTAGCTCAAAATTCAAATTCCAATTCGGAGCGACTATGATAGGAGTGGTGACCAACTTCTCTTTCAATGTCTCAAAAGCTTTTAAACAATCATCAGTTAGGAGAAATACCTGATCTTTGGCCAGCAAATTACTCAAAGGTCTAGCCACCTTTGAGAAGTCTTTGATGAATCGCCGGTAGAAACCGGCATGCCCAAGAAAACTTCTGATTCCCTTTAAGTTCGCCGGAGGAGGCAACTTCTCTATCACCTCAACTTTAGCACGATCCACTTCGAGTCCTTTTGACGAGACCTTGTGGCCGAGAACAATCCCCTTTGTCACCATAAAGTGGCATTTCTCCCAATTCAACACCAAGTTTGTTTTCACACACCTTTCAAGTACCGTCGTCAAATTTTTCAAACATAAACCAAAAGATCCCCCAAACACCGAAAAGTCATCCATAAAAACCTCCACTGTTTTCTCTATAAGGTCGGCAAAAATGGCTTGCATACACCTTTGGAAAGTTGCTGGTGCATTACATAACCCAAAGGGCATTTTGCGGTAAGCGAAGATTCCAAATGGACATGTAAAATCCGTCTTTTCGTGATCGGCCGGGTCAACCGCAATTTGGTTGTACCCAGAATAGCCATCAAGAAAATAATAAAATTCTTGTCCCGAGAGTCTTTCAAGCATTTGATCCATGAACGGAAGTGGTAAATGGTCCTTCCGAGTTGCGGTATTTAACCGCCTATAGTCTATGCACATCCTCCACCCCGTTGCTACCTTAGTAGGAATCAACTCATTGTTCTCATTGCGAATAACAGTAATGCCCCCCTTCTTAGGAACCACATGCACCAGACTTACCCAAGGGCTATCCGAGATAGGGTAGATCATTCCCGCATCCAAAAGTTTTACAACTTCTTTTCTCACAACCTCTTTCATTGTTGGATTCAAACGACGTTGCGGTTGAGCTACCGGCTTGAAATCCTCCTCCATTAAGATCTTGTGCATACAATAAGAAGGACTAATTCCTTTTAGATCGGAAAGAGTCCATCCCATTGCTTCTTGATTTTTCTTCAACACATCAATTAAAAGAGATTCTTCATTTTTTGACAAGAGGTTGCTAATGATAACCGGCTTCTCCTCGGCTTCATCCAAAAATGCATATTTCAAATTGTTGGGTAAATCTTTTAATTCAATGCTTGGCTTTTCTTCATTGACCTCTTTTTTTAAGACTTCTTCCTCTACTTCCCACGGTTGCAAATCCTTAAGACTATCAAGCTCTCTCAAGCATTTATCTAGAGCTTCCTCTTCTTCAAGAGTGAAAACTTCAAAGGAGTCATTAAGGGCTAGCTCCATAGGGGTGATGTCGTTAACATGCTTTGCAACTTCAAAGGAAGCTTCCTCAATTACGTCAACTCGGAAACTATCATGCTTGTCCTTTGAATGCTTCATTGCTTCAAAAAGGTCAAAAGTGACATCTTCGTTTTGAACTCTTACCTTCATCAAACCGTCATCCACATCAATCATCATTCGAGCGGTTTTCATGAAAGGCCTTCCAAGAATCAAAGGCGCATCATCATCTTCCTCCATATCAATCACAATAAAATCCACCGGGAAGAAAAACGTGTCCACTTTAACCAACACGTCTTGAGCTACTCCTTGAGGATGAGTAGTAGACTTATCGGCTAATTGTAACGTCATGGATGGACTTAATCTCAATGTTGCCAAGCTTTTTCACGATAGACAACGGGATAAGATTTATGCTCGACCCCAAATCAATCAATCCTTTTCCAACATAAACGTCACCAATGGTAAACGGCAATGTAACTCTCCCCGGATCAACTTCCTTTCTTGGTAGAGTACGTTGGATGATAGCGCTACAACTTGCATCGAGTACTATTGTTTCCGGTTCCGTGTACCTCTGCTTCTTTGTAAGTATGTCCTTCATGAATTTGGCATACTTCGGCATTTGTTCCAAAGCTTCGGCGAACGGAATATTGATTTGTAATTGTTTAAAAATGTCCATGAACCGTGCGTAATGCCGTTCATTTTCTCTCCTAGATGGAGCGTGCGGGTAAGGCAAATTTTGAACCGGAGTGGTGCTCACCATCTCCTTGCTTCTAGATGCTCTTGGGTTCCTTTCTCTTTTCTTTTTCACTTCATCCACTTTTTCTTTATTATTTTCATTATTTTCAACTTCACCATTTTTTTTATTTTCAACTCCAACCACTATGTCTTTTTCAACTTCACCATGTTTTTCTTCATTTTCTACTTCCTCCTCACTCCATTCTCCAACTTCACCATCAAGTTTATCATCAATTTTTTTCTCTACCTCTTTTTTTTCACTCTCGTCAATCAACTCCCTCCCACTTCTCGTCCTTATAGCCTTACAATGCTCCTTCGGATTTGTTTGCGTATTTGCCGAGAAAGATGGTCCGGCTTGTTGTTCCGCTAATTGCTTAGCGAGTTGACCAACTTGAGTCTCTAGATTTTTTATAGCCGCATCATTACTTTTTTGGTTTGCCATAGACATTTGCATGAATTGCGTCAATGTATCTTCTAGCTTAGAAGTCGCAACCGGCGGTTGTTGAGGTACATACGGATTTTGACGGTTAGAGTTTCCTCCCCCATAACCTTGGTTATTGTGGTAGTTACCTCTAGGTTGGTATCCTTGATAGTGTTGTTGTTGCTGTTGTTGAGGATGATGGTATGGTTGTTGTTGTGGTTGCCTTTGTTGGTAATCTCTCTGGTTAGCCATGTAGTTCACTTCTTCGAATCTGGGAGGCGGACAAAATCCAGTATCATGTTCGCCTTTACAAAGCTCGCAACAAGATATTTGTTTAGCTTTTGACGGTTCTTTTAGCTCCTTGATTTGTTGAGTTAAAAGTTCCACTTGTTGTGAGATGAGCTTGTTTTGCGCAAGTATAGCATCATTTGTTCCTAACTCAAGCACACCCGGCTTTCTTTGAGCTACCCCTCGGTTGTGGTTCCCTTGGTGATCATTAAGTGTCATTTTATCAATGATCGCAGTTGCATCTTCGGTGCTTTTTGACATTAAAGAACCTCCCGCCGTTGCATCCAATAGGGTCTTATGAACCGAAAGGAGTCCATTTCGGAAAATATGAATTTGAGTTAGCTCATCGAAACCATGTCCCTTGCATTTTCACAACATAGATTTGTAACACTCCCACGCTTCATTGAGTGATTCACTAGCTCCTTGCGAAAATACCGCAATTGCAGTTTTAGCCTCCATGAACCGGTTATATGGAAAGAACCGTTCAAGAAACTTTTCTTCTAAGAGATTCCAATCGGTCATGACTGTTGTCGATTGGTCAAGATACCACTCCTTCGCTTTCCCAATTAAGGAATGAGGGAATAATCTCCTAAACAATGACTCTTCGTCAGCTTCGGTAGCTCCAGTTGCGCCCGCAATCTCATAAAATTTTGTAAGATGAGTAAACGGATCCTCATGGTCTAATCCTGTGAAAGGATTTTGATAGACAGGAGCTAGGATTCCCGTTTTCATTTCCACTTGTCTTCCATTTTGGAGATTACGTGCAAACTGAGCTGTATGTCTGGGACTGTTTGTGCATGGAGTAGAAACTGGTGGAGGGGGTGGTGGTTCTGCCATGATTGGTGTGAAATGTGGTAGTGATGTGGTAGTCGAAGAACTTTCTCCTTGATTTTGTCTTTGCCTGGCTTGTTGCCTCCTGCGTCTTGCTCTATTGTTCAGTCTCCTTGCGGTTCTTTCGATCTCAGGATCAAAAAGAATTTGGTCCTTAGGAATCTGTCCTCGCATAAACAAGGGCTGCACACTAACCAAACAAATTACAAGCACAAGTAAAAATGTCAAAACTAAAAATTCGGCAACTATTGCGATGCTAGCAATATCAATTTATATTCCCCGGCAACGGCGCCATTTTGTTAGAACAACAACAAAATCTTATATTCCCTGTGGAGACGATAATATAAACCCGACGCTTAACCACTGTTCTAACAATTACCCGCAAGAAGTATTGCTACTTGGGAAGAGATGGAGAAGGCCTTTCTTAATGATTATTTTCCCGCCTCTGTGTATATTCGTAAAAGATATGATATCATGAATTTTAAACAGAAGGAGGGAGAATCATTGGGCGATGCGTATAAAAGGTTCAAACGTTTATTGGTTGCATGTCCTACTCATAACCTGGATAAAACTGAACAAATTCAAATGTTTGTGAATGGTATCAAGATGAAGACTAAGAAACTAATTGATACAGCAACTGGTGGCTCATCAAACTTTACAACAACCACTAGTATTAAGAAGATCATTGAAGTCCTTGTTGCAAATGAGCATTTGGAACTATATGACCGTAGTGTGAGTAAACCTGAAGGAACGATTGATTTGAGAATGGCTACTCAAGTTGTGAAAATGGAAGATCAAATCAAAGTTGAAGTAGAAAGAAGGCTTAAAGCAATTAATGTAAGTACTTAACCTGTGGCTCAAGTTCAACCTATCCGAGCTGTGAGTTGTGAGATTTGTAGTGGACCCCATTTTACTGTGCATTGTGTTGTGACTGCTCAACAAATTGAAGAGATAAAGTTATTGAAGCAGAATAATCTCTATTCTCATACTTATAATCCCGGGTGGAAGAATCATCATAACTTCTCCTCGAAAGAGCAAAATCAACCTCCATATCAACAGCAGCAACAGGCTCCTCAGAAAGCAGAATGTGAAATAGCTTTTGAAAAGATGGCAGCTCACAATATTCAATTCTAAGAAGAGACACAGAATAATCAGAGGAACATCACAGCTTCTATAAAACATCTTGAATTTTATATAAGACAAATAGCCCAACAACTCTCCACGCATACTCAAGGAACCCTCCCGAGCGCGACAATACAAAATTCTAGAAATCATTAGAATGATAATGTTGTCACCGCAAGAAGTCAGAGAGTCGTGGAAGAAGAGGAAGAAAAAGAAATAAATTATTATCAGTGTATAGACGTTGAGCTTGAAGTGAGAGAAAACGGGAAAGAAGGAAGAGTCTTACCACCTATGAATCCAACTAAAGAGAAAAAGGAAGAGGAGGTTAAACCAAAAATCAAGCTACCTTACCCTCAGAGAGTTACAAAGAAGGATCAGAAAGAGAAAGATTTTGAAAATTTAAGCACGGTGTTCAAAAAATTAGAAATCAATATGTCGTTCTTTAAAGCACTTGAGAAAATTCCCTTGTATAAGAAATTCATGAAAGAGGTAATGGAAAAAAAGAGACCAAGCAGTGAGGAGCAAAAAATTTCAACTGAGCGGTGTAGTGAAATATCACAAGGAAGGGGAATCCCCATCAAGCGGAAAGATCTTGGACCCGTAGAAATTCCTTGCACTATAAAAGATAGAACTTTCAAGAAGATCCTCATTGATTCAGGTGCTAGTGTGAGTCTCACGCCTTTATCTATTTTTAAAAAGCTGGGTATTGGGAAAGTGAGCGATACGAGAACAAACTTGAAGTTTGTCGACCACACAACTAAGAGGTCATATGGGCTAACAGAGGATGTAATCGTGACGATTGATAACTTTACCTTCCTAGTTGATTTTGAGATTATGGATATTCCAGAAGATGAAGAGACTCCCATCATAATTGGCCGACCATTCTTGCTTACTAGTTGGTGCAATGTTAATATTGAAACAGGTACTCTAACCTTGAGATCTTTTGATGAGGAAATAACTTTAAAAGTGTTGGACATCAAGAAGCAAGGTAAAGAGGAATATAATCAACCTTTAGTTGGAATGATCAAAACAGTGAAAAAAGGTAAAAGTTCAAAACCACTTCTGGAAAAAGTCTCTGGTGTAATTTATCAGGTTGAAATATCTCAAGCATCCAAGGCACATAGCGGGACTCCAAAAGTCATTCGAGGAGTCAAGAATAGAAAAGTTGGATGTGATTTGACCAGAACTGCTAAGGCCTCAGACTCTGGAATCTTCAAAACTATTCTTCTACAAAGGGACAGTCTAGTAAATATACAGAATACTTGGAATGAAATACTGCAAACAGGTAAATTCCTTGGGAGAAAAGTATATCAAAGTCTTCTACCTATTACTCCTAATCTTACATGGGCTAAACTTATTCTTCACAATAGAGCCAGACCCCGGGCAATTATTACTCTATGGATGATCTGCCATGACAAGCTACCTACCAAGGCTAGACTCTTTAGACTAGGTATGCTCCAGAATAACAAATGTGGGTTCTGTAATGAAGAGGAAACCATTGATCATTTATTTTTCTGTTGTTTCAAATTGAAGCAAATATGGAGTGGTGTTCTTCAATGGATGGGCATTCAACGCATCCCAACAAGATGGAAAGAGGAAATGCAATGGGCTCTGAGAAATTATGGTGGGAAAGGCTGGAAATCTGATTTATTTAGGCTTGCACTCGCGGAAACTCTTCACGAGCTCTGGATGTATCGGAATGATTCCTGTTTTAATCAAAGAACAGATAATAGGAATTGCCTAGATAGTATTATAAACAACATAGTATATAGAGGGTGGACTAGTCCTAAGCTTAGACCACATATAGCTAGGTTACTATTACCTTAATTAGTTTGTTTGTTGGCTGGATCATGTGATCGCCTTGGATTGTAATGTGATTTTTGAGTTAATACCATAATTTTTGATTCAAAAAAAAAATTGTGTTTATCTCTGAACCTGACCGGTCCCTTGTTGCGGAAAGGTCAAGCAACAAAGTGTGGAAGCTGAGATACCCCCTATAACAATGGGGAGTGATTCGTCGAGCCATGTGACGTTAAAAGAAGCGTTGCGTGGGAGGTAACCCATGTTTTTAATGATTAAGCATTTTCTTTTTGTTGTTATTTTGTTTCGTTTGTAGGTAATAAACAAGACCTTATAAGATAGAGTGTTGCATTACCATCCAACTCCTCAGTAAGGATCTCTGTGAGTACATATCTCCCACTCCTGTTCTAAAATATTGAGGACAATGTTTAGTTCAAGTTTGGGGAAGTCTTTATTGTTTTGAGTTTTTATTTTAAGTACTTTGTAATTGCGTTTGGGTCCTTTCGTTGAAAAATCGCTTTGAACTCTCCCGATGAGGACCGTAAAAAAATTTCTTGTGAATACTGTGATGTGTGAAGTAGTCAGGAAAGTATATAGAGTTTGAGGGAAGAAAAGTTGAAACTAGGGAATTTTGGAAAGTTTGGAGATCGAAGTATAACCTGAACACCCTAGATTCCCCGAAGTAAGGTAACGAGTCCAACATGTAGATGTGTGTCATAGTACTTGGATTTGAGAAGTATTCTCCAATTAGTTCATAGTGATGGTCCGACATGATTAAAAATAATCGCATGTATAAAGTTGATTGAGAGAATGACTTATGGCACCCAAAAAAATGATGAATAATGACGGTAAAGACAACTGGTCCTTCTAAGTTGGGTAACTCTTACTCGGTTACTTAGCCTAACGGCGGTTGAATCTCTATAGTATTTCCAAAGTAGATTAATAAACGCCAATGCGCGAAAAAAAAAAGAATAAAGGTACCTCGAAAAAGTCTTGATCCAATCTTATACATGTGAGGGAAAGTGATCATAAGTGCCTTAATCTGATTATCTGAATGAAGAGGGTAGAAAATCGAAGAAAAGACTTAAGCCCAAAGCATAGTTGAAGAGGTGACCGAAAGGGGGATTTAGGTCTGTGGTTTTACTGCGATATGTATTTGTGTAATACCTTTGTTAACGGACGATTACCAAGAGAACTAGTTTTAGCCGATCGGAACAAAGACTCGCGTATGAGTATCGACACACCTTACCGTCACAAGTCTTTTATTTGATGTGTACCATTTGATCTGGAAAATGTTTATCTAAGCTTGTTACTTGAGGTCAAACAACGGTTTAAGTTTGGGGGAGTTTGATCAATGGTTTTTATACAATATTTTACCATGAGTTTTAGTAATCGTCTTATGTGTTTAGTTGCATTTTATTTCCTTTTATCGCATTTTATGTGTTGGTTTAGTATTTCCATTGTTTTTAGGTTCAAGTAAGCAATCAAGAAGAATCAGAGCAAAAACCGAGAAAAACAACATGAATTCGGAAGAGTTTTTAAAGGGGAACAGTGGCCTGACACGGTCACCCGCGTAGGTGACACGGTCCGTGTCAAGAGGGTACCAAGAGAAAGAAAATAAAGTTTTAGACAGTGGGATGACATGGGTGCTTGTCTCACTTGACACGGCCTGTGTCAGCAAGTCTGGAGTAGACAATTTTTATATTAGATATTTAGGGGGCCAACACGGTCGCCCGTGTCAGCTGACACGTCCCGTGTTGGCTGAAGCGCTTCATCTTCCAATTTTCTTATTTTTTGGACCTTTGTGATCCCTAAGGGTATTTTGGATATTTTGGGTATTTTTTTATTACTGTGTTGGACCTGAGAGTATTTAAGACAAATCTCGGGAAGGAAAAAAGGACTTTTTGGCCAGAGAAGAATTACACGATCAAGATTGGAGAGATCAAGGTGATTGGGAAACTGAAGGTTTTCATGAGCAGAAACAATTGAAGATCAAAGAATCCTATTATCTTATAATGTCTAGTTTTTGCTTTGTATTTTCTTCGAATATTATGAGTAGTTAAACCCCCCAATACTAGGGGGTGTCCCTGATTTGGATTTGTAATGACTCTGATATTAGTATTGCAATAACATTCCTTTGTTTTCATAACTGATTTGACCTCTAGCTATTCTTAATGCTTGCCCTGTCGGACCAACAGGATTTAATTTTCGATTAATGATTAGGTTGGACCGTCGTTGTTAATGCTTTGTTTTGGATCGTTTTGTAGTAGATATCACCTAGGACTAGGGATACCTTATAGGAACTAGAATATTCTTGATAATTGATTGCTTAATCTCATTTATAAATTCTCTATGGACAAGGAATTAGGGTAGATTATTAAAGGTTTTCTCACTAAGGACTTAGGAGTAAATATTCTAAAGAATCGGTAATTAGTTAGTTATAATAAGTTGTTGCAGTGTTAATTCAGAGTTGTTACTGAGTCGAACATACACTTCCCCTAGCATGTTACTCATATATTTTAAAATCGCTTAGTCAATTTCCCTCTTTTACTTGAAAATTTATAATAATTAAACAAAACAATTTTAAAATCCAAGTGCTTTTGTTCAACTGAATTATTTTAAAGCTTGTATTTCCTATGCAGTCCTCGAGACCGATATTCGGGGAAATCCCCCTTATTACTACATTGGCAAAATAGTACACTTGCTATTTTTACCGATTATCTATTTTCTTATAACTCATATCTAATCTTTTGTAAGAACTTTCTGAGTATAGTGAATTGGAGAGCTGCTCTCTCCCCTATAGTAGATCATTTGGTCAAACTGGGTAAACAAACATTTGGTTTTTTCTTGCCTTATTCTGTTATATCATCTGTGTACGAATTATTATTGCTGAAGACCATTTATTTTGGTTGTTATTGTTCTTTTCCTCACAAATTGATATTGAATTTTATCGTAATTCACAACAAGATTCACAATAGTAGAGATGTAGAATTTTATGATATCAATGGATGGAATTGGTTGAAAAATCCAACTATCTTAATGCAAGGTGAAGATTCAAGCTACATCATAACCACACTACAAGACGATGACCAAGAAATAGTGATTGAACCTACACAACCTCAAGAAGTGAGAAGATCAACAAAAGCCATAAATCAATTAATTAGATTGAATTATTATGAGATGTTTTATGATCAAGTTGTATGATAAAATGGTGATTTGGTTGAAGAGGCCATAATGGTTGAATCAGAACCAATTGATCATGTTTAAGCCATAAAAAATGAGAATTAGAATTGTGCAACCAATGAAGAGCTCAAGGCCATTGAGAAGACAAAAAACTCGGGAACTAGTCAGGTAATCAAGTAAGAAAGAAATAGATGTTAGACGGGTTTACAAGCTGAAGTTGAAGCCAAATGGTGAAATTTCCAAGTACATGACAAGGTAGGTGGAAAATGGTTTTATTTAAAAACCTGAAATTTATTTTAATGAAGTTTATGCACATGTGTCCAGACTTGAAACATTTAGACTAGTTATAGTAATTGCATTACATAAATATTGGAAGATTCACCAACTTGATGTGAAGTCAACCTTCCTCGATGAACCTTTAGAATAAAAAAATTATATGAAAGAAACCACCAGGTTTTCATGTAAAAAAGAAAAAGAAGATATGGTGTAAAAGCTAAGAAAAACTTTGAATGGATTGAAGCAAATAGCTAGAGCATGTAACAAGAGATTTAATATCTTATTGATCAAGATATATTTCAAAAGTTCACATCAGAACATGGAGTGTAAGTGAAAGGATTAAGTAAGCAACACCAAGTCATCCTTTGTCTCTATGTAGATGGTCTATTGATTACAAGTTCTAATGAAGATGAATTGGAAACGTTCCAGGCAAGCATGAAAATTGAGTTTGAAATGTGACACTTAGAAAATTTCACATACTTCCTAGGAATGGAAATTGTGAACATAAAGCATGGAGTTTCTTGGATTAGAAAAAATATGCAGAAGACATCTTGAAAAATTTAAAGATGAGCAATTGCAAACCTACAATCACACATATGGATACCAACATCAAATTAAAGGATTCACTATATGATCTGGTGGATATCATATGATACAAACATATCATTGGCTCTTTGAGGTTTCTTTGCTACACAAGATCATAAATTTGTCATATTGTGGGATTGGTTAGTACATTAATGGAGTAACTAAGGCCATGTCACCTACATACAGTAAAGAGGATCCTAAGATACATTAGAGATACAACTGGCCATGAAATACTCATGTCAAATAAATAAAACACAATAATGGAAACCAAGGTTTATGGCTATTCTAATTCAGGTCGCAATGGTGAACAAGATGATAGAAAGAATGTAATTGGTTATTTGTTCATGTTTGGACAAGTATCCATCTCATGGAGTTAAAATAACCAAGGAATTGTTGATTTTTCTTCATGCGAACTAGACAAAGTATGTTGTAACCTCTTATCCTTCATGTCAAGCACTTTGGTTGGAGATGCTACTTGAAGAGTTGAATCTAAACAATTGTATACAAATTAAGTTGCTAGTGGAAAATCAGTCATCAACTAATTTGATAAACCATCCAATGAGCCATGGAAAGAGGAAGCACATTGAAAGAATGTACCATTTTATAAGGAACTAAATTGTAAAAGAGAGGTTGAGAATTGAGTATTATAAAATTTAGTTGCAATTGGCTAACTTCTTAACAAAATATTGAAGCATGCAAGATTTAAAGGCCTTAAAGGGTTAATGGAAATAAGGATCTTGGAGAATCTGAATTTGGAACGGTATTAGAATATAATTAATTTTTAAATATAATTGTTTGTGATAGTTTGTAAGTGTTGCACTTGTAACTTACAACACAAGAAAAATGTCACAACTTGACAGTTAAATTTGTAAGTTAGTTTTAAGCATTAACAACCATGTAAACAAGCCTCATCTCATTGTACTTGTATTCATTATATTCCAATAATGCCTCTCTTTAAATTTCCTCTAATTCTCTCTAAAATTTCTCAATTTACAAATACTTGAAACATAAGCTACCCAACATAAGGGTTTTAATCTTGCTAGTACGGCGGCATATCTCCGATGGCATATGTCGAGTCAAGTTTGATTTTAGAATATTTGTTAATTCAGTTACAAAGGTTGAGGAATAAGCCTAAATATTAATTGTTATCGATTTATTTTTAAATGTGGCCATAACGATTTTAAAAGTCTGGTGTATGATCTTTTAAGCTACTTTGGCTTACCTTTAAATAGTTAATATATAAATCAATATGATTAAAATTTATTTTAACATGTAACATGATATTTTAGTGAATATAAATTTGTTAGAACAAGATTTGTTCATACCCTTAAATGTTTTTTATGATAACAAAGTATTTAAAGAACAATATGGTTTACTAATGGTTGTTCAAGTGCGCAGGATCAAAAGACATTAACCTTGATATAAATTAAGTTAATCACTCAGAAGAACCATTAAAGACAAGAAAAACTGTTATGAATCTGAAGGATCATAACCAAGCTTTCAGACTCTGAAGATTCAACTCAAGTCTTTTAGATGTTGAATCTAAGCTTACTTGGAATACAAAGATCAACAAAGCTCTGGAGACTGAAATCGTTTGAAGCAAGCGGGCTCTGTTATTAGGAACGACTGTGCATCTTCTGAACAAGCTTCATCAACAATTCTGAAGATAATGCTTCAAAATAATTTGTCTACATCAAGTCATTAACTCTGAAAGTGTTAATCCAGACTAGTCCTGATTAACACTCTGATAAGGGCAACCTCAGAACATATGAACTCAAGTCTCTTTCCAACTAGGTTCTGAAGACATACTTTAGCTTCTGATCATGCTTTAACTAATTCTATAAAAGGCCTCTAATTCAAGAAGTTAAGTATAAAGATAACAGTGACTCTGAGAAAGTCTCAACAAACGTCCACAAGACGTTTTCGATCAGAAGTTATCCAAAGAAGATCACGTGACAAAGGTACAACTTTATGTCTAATCAGCATAAAGTAATATGTCCAGATCTTCTCTCTCCAACTATTCTGAACTCTACTCCGCTACTCTCAACGTCTTTATGCTAGCTGAGTTTTAGCTCACCTTATTGTACACTAGCTAAAGACCTTCAACGGCTACATCTACCATGAGTAGTGTCAATCTTTAACGGATCTATTCTCAACATCTATTTAAAAAAGAAAATTGAAAACATTCAAGTGCTATACTCTCTAATAGATCTCTCAAAGAAAGTGAATGTTGGTTGAAGAATGTGTAATTGTGTTCACATAATACCAACTCACATAAATGGGTTGAGAGAAAATGTGTTTCACAGAAAACACAGTTGAGAGAACACACTCAAAAATAACTAAAAGGGTTAAGTGTGTGAGAGTAGAGTGAGACATATTCACATACGTTTTGAAGAAAGAATATATGAATATGATCAACAGAATAGAAAGGCACAGTAAGTTCAAAATCTGTGCAAGGAGAGAAGAAGAATGAAAATTTCATTCTTCTACACTTAGGAGGAAACAAATCATATTTTGCTCAAGAGTGTAAACCTTCGTGTATCTGCTTAACCAAGAAATACACATGTAAACACATGGTTAATACCAGAATCTTTGTTAAGAGAATATGAAGATTCTAGCCTCTGTGCTCAGTGTAAGCCTCTTTCAGATGATTGAGCATTGAAGTCTCATGCTTACAGGCAAAGTAGGAAGTCTCGATCTTAATAGATTGAGCATTGAAGTATCATGCTTCTAGGCAGAGCATGAAGTTTCAATCTAGTATGATTGGGCAGGAAGTATCTTTCCATGGGATTGAGCAGGAAGTCCTGAACGGGTTGTTTAGGCAAGGAAGTCTCTTGCTTGAGGGCTTAAGCGGAAGTCTCTTTCTATGTGATTGACCAGGAAGTCTTGAGCTGGTGGCTTAAGTAATTGTAATTAGTATGATTATAGTTAAAACCTTTTTGCCTGCAAGGGAACTGAACTACTCTCTGTTGAGAGGAATCAGGATATATTGTGTGTCTATTTTATTTACTTTTGTATTTATATTCCGCTGTGCAACAAACTCTGAAGTTAGACTCTGATCTGATTCACACTCTTACTAGTATTAGAATCTGAGCTTGACACCTTAGGTTATGAAACAAGGTTAAGAAAAAGAATTAAATTTTTATCTATTGGTACTCACTCTATTATCAGACTCCGAACATGGTTTAGAATCTAATGGTTCAAAAATAGTTAGTGAAATTAGTTTTTAAATTCTGGAATACACAATTCAACCCCCTTATTCTTGTGTATTTTTCTTAACTTTAGAATTTATATGATATCATATTTTAATTATATATTTAATATTATATTAGGGGTCAGGATCAAATGAAACTAAGGTGTCAAACTTAATAACATGACACATTCGATAACTCTTTATCACATATTCGTATAACAAAATCCATCATTGGATTGAAATCTATTATGACATAAATCATGTATATAAAATTTAATATCAATTGGAAATCACTTTACATGTCAACAAGATACATAAAAACAAACGTCTTACAAAAATTTATAAAAATCGTTAATTTTATCATTCTCTTTAACATATCAAATGGTTTTTGATTGATGTGAAATTTTATAGGCGTGATCTATATGATAATAGCTTTCAAACCAACGATAGATTTTGTTATATGGATATAGGGTGAAGAGTTATCGGAGATATCATGTTACTAAGTTTGACACCATACTATCATTTGATCGTGACCTTTATATTAGATATAAAGAGAAAAAAAAATTAATATTAATTGATTTTAGAAATGATAATGCGATGCAAAATTGAATTTTAGACTAGTTTTGGATTCCTTATGTTTTATATCTCTTCATACAAAGATAAGATATAATATGCAAAAAAAATTCAATATATTGATAATCATAGTTTATATATTGTGTAATGATCAATTAAAATTTTTATTATTATGTAAAGAGTCATCCTAATATTTATTTGTATTTAGATCATATCAATTAATTTAATATGTAATTAATTATCTCATTAAAAATTTAATAAGTCTTATTATTTAATTAATAATTAATCAATTAGAATTATATATATATATATATATATATATATATATATATATATATATATATATATATATATATATATATATATATATATATATATATATATATATATATATATATATATATATATATATATATATATATATATATATATATATATATATATATATATATATATATATATATATATATATATATATATATATATATATATATATATATATATATATATATATATATATATTAGAGTAGTATAGAAGATTGAATAAGTTTGTTAAGAGTTATTTATTATAGTTTAGGAAAGTTAGTCAGAACCTTAAATAACTTTCACACTCTCCCACTAATTTTGAGACGCTTGGATCAAGCTATATAAGTTAAGCTTCATGAATTATAAACGTTTAATGAACAATACTTAGATTTCATGCAAAGTAAGAGATCATGGTTTTATCTACTCCATCTTCTCCATTTTTCTTTCTCATTCTCATTATGGTATAAATGGTCTAAAGGATCATTTTTGCTCGCAAAATTGTTTACATTCTAATCTTGATCACACAACGGTTTTGTGTGTTCAAGATAATGGCATATTAAGATAGTGCACTACACAAAACACAATATGTGTTCAAATCTTCTCAAACAATGGTACCAACAATGGTGGACTCAATCTAGGGCAACATGTTTGCATATAAACTCTCTATCAAACTACAGGGGAACAATTTCCTTCTATGGAACCAACAAGTAAAAGGTGTGATTCTATCACACAAACTACCAAAAATTATGGTAAATCCATATATTCTGCCGATGTTTAAAATGAACAGTGAAAGACATTTGAATATTGTATTTGAAGAATAAGAAGCATGGATCATTCAATATCAAGCGCATTTCACATGGTTGATATCCATTATTTCTGAATTAGTTCTAACAAGAGTTCTCTCATGCAAACATGCATATGAGGTATGGGATAAAAAGCATTTTCACTCACAAATGAAGGCAAGAGTTCATCAACTCAGAGCTGAGTTGAAAACTATCAGGAAAGATAATTGAAGGTTCAAGAAAAACAAGAAAGAGGGGGTTTAAATTGGCTTTTTTGATTTAAAAACTTTTGCAACCTAATAACTCAAACATCGAAGATAATTACTAGATATGAACACGAGTACTTTTATTTTGGTTTATTGTTAACGAAGCCACGCCCAGTCCACATGCCTGAGTGATTTTGCCTTCTCAATAAGGACTTAATATAATAATCAAACTGATTACAACAACTCAAAGACACACATTCTAAGACTTTTTGAGAAATTCTTACTATACCATAGTCTCTCAAGGAAATACAACTCAAAGACTAATTGTCAGTGACTTCATGAGAATTCTAACTAAACTTAGTCTCTCAAGAAAATTAATCAAAGGTTAAGATAAACATGGTTTGTGTTTACATGTTGCTTCAAAAAGCAGATACACAAGTTAAAATCAAATTCTACACTTAACAAAGGTATTCAAAAAAAATATTCTAAGTTTATGAGTGTGAGAAACACTTCTTTTATTTTTCTCTTTTACGTATATTCTTTGAGTGTATGTGTTGCTATTACCAATATGTTCTCCTTTCGTTTCCAATATTCTAAGACCTCTTTATATAGGAAGAAATAGATCCGTTGGAAGGTGAAGTTGGAATATCCTCAATTTAATTGTTGTATGAAGGTCATTTTATATTGCAACATTAGAATTCCGCTTGCAACAGAGAATAAATGAGGATGACGGGACATGAGAAACTTCGTTGGTATAGAGCACAGTACTTTACTTTAGAAAGTATATTTGCTTTTGCACGTCTGTCACTTCAATTAGTCATTGACCTTAGGATTTAACCTTCTAGTCAAATACTTCGTATACAAGTTGATGAAGCTTGAGTAGAGATCATAATCTTTCTTCAGAACTTGGTGAGACTTTAGAGTCTATGGAGTTTAAAGTTCTGAGACTTTCAGATGTTGGTAGTCATAATCTTTATTAGAGTATATCTGGATAGTTTCTTTTTCCAAAATGTTTACTTGATAATTCAGAAGTTTGACTTCCTAGTAAACATGCTTTTATGTGATCCTTTGGTTCAGAGTCTAGACATCTTCAGAGTCAGAATCTGTTTCTTATTATCTACACACTTAGCAAAATAGTTAGAGTACAAAATTATTCTCTACACTTTGTTATCATAAAAAATTAAGGATAGTTGTAGAACTAAACTTGTTCTCGCAGTAACAAATATGTCTCGGAGTATGTTATTCACATTGGAGCAATTGCAGATTCATTACTTGTTGTTGGTGATCCTACCTCTGAAAGAGATCAAGTATATGACATTTTTCAAGGGTTACCTAAAGAATATAGTCCGTTCATCATAAATATCTATGGCAAAGTGGAACCTAATGATATATATGAAGTTGAAGCCTTAGTTTATGTTCAAGAAGCTCAAATTGAGAAGTACAAACAAGAGCTCATAGAAAAAAGTGCAACAACTAAAATAGCACATGTAGGACCAAATCAATTCATAGCCAGAAATGGAGGTGGCTCTGGATCATATCAATATTAGAGGGGAAGAGCTTGTGGCTTTAGAGGTAAGGGTAGAGGAAGACAACAATTTACTCTAGGAAACATGCCTACTTGTCAACTCTGCAATAAATATGGGCGTTTGGTTATGGAGTGTTGGCATAGATTCGGTTAGTACCTTTGTCCCTACTCCAAGAAAAACTCAGGTACAAAGTGGTCTTACAACTAGAGTTGACCAGGTCCAAGTGCAACCACAAGGTCAGACTTCAAACTCCACTCAAGCCACAACATACTTAGCTTACCAATATGTCCTTCAATTTCCACATAAATTGGATTCTCAAGCACGGCTTGTAGACTCGCGTGTATCCCATAATACAACCTTTAACTTTTCAAGTTTACAAAGTTTACACACTAGTGCATCACCTCATGAAGTCCTAGTTGGTAATGGACATAGTTTAGTAGTGTCTTTCATTGGCTCAACTAAAATTAAGTCCAAATGCATGCCTATAACTTTTGTTATGCTGAACAACTTACTTTATGTTCCTAGCATTACTATAAATTTTCTATTTGTTTCTAAGTTTTCCTAAGATAATAAAGCATATTTTGAATTTCATGCTAACAAGTGTTTGTCAAATCACGGGCATCTAACTTGTTCTTGCTTGAAGGTTTCATTGATGAAAATGGATTGTACTGGTTCAACAACCTCACTTTGGAAACCTCGATCAACCTCACTTGTCATAGTTCTCAAGCTTTGCATTCTTTTGTTAATAACAATATTGCCAATATTAGACGAGATGGTGAAGTCATGTATGTCAATAACTATAGTCTATGGCATGCTAGATTAGAACACACTCATCCTAGAGTCATTAATCGTGTACTTGACCTGTGTAATGTTTCCTTCAATAATAAAAAAAAAATAGAATTTGTGTCATGCTTGATGTCTAGAGAAATCTCAGAGGCTTCATGCACATTTATCTCATACAAAATATAGTTTATCTTTTGAATTACTTCACTTAGATTTATGGGACCCTCCCCAAAACCTTCTAGAGGAGGTTAATTTTATTATCTCTCTTTTCTTGATGTGCATACATGGTATACTTGGATCTACATGCTCAAGCATAAGAGTAATGTCCTTAATGACTTTAACCTTTTCATGAGCTATGTCACAACACAATTCAACTCTCAAATCAAGGCCATTCAGTCAGACTTTGGTGGATAGTTCAAGCCATTCATAAAGTTCCTCAATGAACTAGGTATCATACACAAGCTCACTTGTCCTCATACATCACATTAAAATGGCATAGTGGAAAGGAAGCATAGGTAAAATATAGAAATAGGGTTGACTCTCTTGGCTCATGCATCATTACCTCTAGACCTGTGGGATCATGGCTTCACTAATGTAGTGTATCTCATTAATTTTATGCCTATATAAGCTCATTCAAATTATGAATCTATATAACTTGTCTTACAACATAAGAAACCTGATTACATGAAGCTCAAACTTTTTGGCTGCTCATTCAACCCACATTTAAGGCCTTATAAACAACACAAGCTGGATTTCTTAAGCACTAAGGGTGTCTATCTAGGCATTTCTCCTACACACAAGGGTCACAAGTGTTTAAACTAATATGACGGGATATTTATCTCAAAATCTCAAATTTAATGAAGCATAATTTCCTAACTTGAGCCTATGTTAGATGCCCAATTGTGCTTATTTGAGCTATCAAATGTGAGCATCTTTCGCTCATTTTTGGTCTAATTTCGGTTCAAAACCGCCTTGTTTTTGGTGATATGCGATATGATGTGAAATGCTCTTGGTCCTTTTAATTTGTGTGTTATTGTGCAGTATTTGAGCATGAAAGAGAAATATTTGAAGACACAAGAAAGTTGACAAAGGAATCAAGAAAGAACAAGAGTAAAAGCATGTTCCCTAGGCGAACATCTGGCGAGTGTTACAGCAAGTTGTTCGCTAGGCGAGCTCATAGCGAGCTGCTAGCGAACACTCCCAGACTTGGGCAGAATCAAAATGGCATTATTCGCGGCAGCGAGGCAGGTGGCGAAGAACTCGCTAGGCGAGCAAGTAGCGAAGCATTCCAGAATCTTTTCCTCATCCCTCGCTAGCATGTTCGCTAGGCGAGGCTGTAGCGAACGTTCGTTGTTAGCTCGCTAGGTGAATGAGGACGCGAGCGTGACAAGACATCAACTTTTTCTATATATAGCCTTTTGTACTTTTTGAACAAATACCATATTTTTCACTTGTTTTGCTGCATAAGAGATTTTGTGACCTAGAAACCCTCTATCTCTTATTTTCTTCATTTCTAAACATTAATATACAAAAATAAGGTGGATTCTCATCCAAGTTGGATTCTTTGACTCGGATGTTCATCAACCTTCTTCCAAAACTTCTTTTGCATGCTACCATGAAAATGAGTAGCTAAGTTCTTCATTTTGTCAAGGTTAAATGTAGGTGATCATTAAGCTTTATAAGTATATGGATGATCTTCATTTGTAAACTCTTGGATGATGAATATATGGTGAAAACCTTGCTTTATCTATAACTCTTTGTGTTGGTTTATGATTGAAAGATATTTTCCAACTCTTGACCTAGGTTTTCATCCTTCTATTTTCTTAAGATAGAAATAGTTTTGAATGTGGTTGTTCATGAAAAATGTTAAACCTAAATGTTGTCATTTTGATAGATTGTGTGAGAAATCAACAATGGATCAAAATGGGAAAAATCACAATGTGAGTTAGAAATAATCACATTGGGAGGATGTTGTGAATGTGTTTATCATCTAAAGAAGTTTATGCTTATTGTTGATCGGACATATACAAGCAAAGTGATTACCGAACCCTAACTTTGACAATCTTCATTAAATCGTAAAATCAATCTTTTACCGCGATTCATTACCTTTTATGCAAAGATACTGTTACTAAAAACCAAACCTCTTTTGTTACTAAAAAGTTAAGAACTCGATAACTGTCGAACTGCGACAATATCTCACATTCCCTGTGGAGACGATAACAAAAACCCGACACTTTACCACTGTCACCAACAAAATGGCACCGTTGCCGGGGAATATGAATTGATATTGCGAGCATCACAATAGTTGTTGAATTGTTAACTCTTGAATTTTTTGACTTGTGCTTGTTAATTTGTTTGGTTTAGTGTGCAGCTTTCGTTTTATGCGAGGGCAGATTCCTAAGGACCAACTTCTTTTTGATCCCGAGATCGAGAGAACCGCAAGGAGACTGAATAACAGAACAAGACGGAGGAGGCAACTTGCTCGACAACGACAAGAACAAGGAGAAAGTTATTCTACAACACCACCACCTCATTTCATACCTATCATGGATCCACCACCACCACCGCCCGTTTCCACCCTGTGTATCAACAGTCCATGAAACACTGCTCAATTTGCCAACCACACGGGAAGGCAAGCCGAGATGAAGACGGGAACTCTCAACTTGTTATACGGAAGTCCATTCACCGGAATGGACCATGAAGACCCCTTTGCTTTTCTCACCAAATTTTACAAGATAGCATTGGCGGCGGGAGTTGATCAAGCTCAAGAGCTATCGTTGTTCAAAAGACTTTTTCCACATGCTTTGCTCGGCAAAGCCAAATATTGGTACTTGGATCAAACACCGGCGGTCATGACGGATTGGAACGTGTTGGAAGAGAAATTCATTGAAAGATTTTTCTCTCACAACCGGTTCATGGAATCCAAAACAGCAATTTTCGTGTTTTTCCAAGGAGCCAACGAATCATTGAACGAGGCATGGGAAAGATTTAAATCCATGCTTCGAGTGTAAAGGTCATGGCTTTGATGAATTGACACAAATCCATATTTTCAAGAATGGCCTTCAACCAAATTGTAAGACTTTGTTGAATGCCACTGCGGGTGGTTCTTTGTTGTCTAAAAGCACCGATGAAGCTACGGATATCATCAACCGTATGGCTCTAAATGACCTTCAAAGTCAGAGTAAAGGAAACACTTTGAAGAAATCGGGAGTGCTTGAACTTGGGACAAATGGTGCTATCCTTGCACAAAATAAACTCATTTCACAACAAGTGAAACTCTTAACTCAACAAATCAAAGAGATGAAAGGGCCCTCAAAAGCTAAACAAATAGCTTGTTGTGAGCTTTGCAAAGGTGAACATGATACAGGATTTTGTCCACCTCCCGGGTTCGAAGAGGTAAACTATATGGCGAAACAACGAGACTACCAACCGAGGCAACAACAACAACAACCACCGTATCAACAACATTCTCAAAATCAACCACAACAACACTATCAACCAAATCAAGGGTACCAACCAAGGAGTAACTATCACCATAACCAAGGTTATGGGGTGGTAATTCTAGCCGTCAAAATCCTTATCAACCTCAACAACCGCCGGTCGTAACTTCAAAATTGGAATATACATTGACGCAATTCATGCAATTGTCAATGGATAATCAAAAGAGCAACGATGCGGCAATCAAAAATCTTGAAACTCAAGTGGGACAACTTGCTAAGCAACTAGCGGAACAACAATCCGGACCTTCTTTTTCGGCGAACACGCAAACAAATCCAAAGGAGCATTTTAAAGCAATCACGACAAGAAGTGGAAGGGAGTTGGTTAGTGAGATTAAAAAAAGAGAGGATGAAAGAAAAGATGAGGAGAAAAAAATTGATGATAGAATTGATGGTGAAGTTGAGGAGGAAAGTGAGGAAGAAGTTGAAAATAATGAAAAAAAGGTTGAAGTTGAAAATAAAGAAAGTGTAGAAGTAGAAAATGATAAGAGTGAAAAAGTGAAGGTGGAGGAAGTGAAGAAGAAAAAAGAGCGGAATTCTAGAGCATCTAGAGGAAAGGAGGTAGTGAGCACTACTCCAGTCCAAAACTTACCATATCCACATGCTCCATCTAGGAGGTAAAATGAACGGCATTACGCCCGATTCATGGATATTTTTAAACAACTTCAAATAAACATTCTGTTTGCCGAAGCTTTGGAACAAATGCCAAAGTATGCCAAGTTCATGAAATACATACTAACTAAAAAGCGGAGGTATACGGAACCGGAAACAATTGTTCTTGATGCTAGTTGTAGTGCCATCATCCAAAGGACTCTTCCGAGAAAAGAGGTTGATCCGGGAAGAGTTACTTTGCTGGTTACTATCGATGATTAATATGTCAGGAAAGGGCTAATTGATTTGGGGTCAAGCATTAATTTAATACCTTTGTCTATCGTGAAAAGGCTTGGCAACATTGAAATGAAAGCCATACGAATGACGTTGCAATTGGATGATAAGTCGACTACCCATCCTCATGGGTTACCTCAAGACGTATTGGTTAAAGTTGACAAATTCTTCTTTCCGATTGATTTCATTGTGATTGACATGGAAGATGATGATGATGCTCCGCTAATCCTAGGCCGACCTTTCATGAAAACCGCTCGAATGATGATTGATGTTGATGACAGTTTGATGAAAGTGCGAGTCCAAAATGAAGAAGTCACTTTTGATCTTTTCGAAGCTATGAAGCATTCAAAAGATAATCGTGATAGTTTCTGAATTGATGTGGTTGAAGAAGCAACATTGGAAGTATCTAAGCATATTCAAGTGACCTCACCTGTGGAGTTAGCTCTTGATGACTCTTTTGAAGTTTTTACAATAGAAGAAGAGCAAGCTCTTGAGAAATGTTTACGGGAGCTTGATAATTTTAAATTGTTACAACCATAGGAAGTCTAAGAGGAGGTGTTGAAAAAGGAGGTCCGTGCAGAAAAACCACTCATTGAATTGAAAATGCTACCTTCTAACTTGAAGTATGCATTCCTTGATGAAACCGAAGAGAAGCCGGTTATCATAAGCAACCTTTTATCTAAAAATGAAGAATCCCGTTTAATTGATGTGTTGAAAAAAAATAAAGAAGCAATGGGATGTACTCTTTCCGATCTCAAAGGAATTAGTCCTTCTTATTGTATGCACAAGATTTTAATGGAAGAGGATTTTAAGTCGGTAGCTCAACCTCAACACCGCTTAAATCCTACTATGAAGGAGGTTGTTCGGAAAGAAGTTGTTAAGCTTTTGGGTGCGGGAATGATCTACCCAATTTCGGATAGCCCTTGGGTGAGTCTCGTGCATGTGGTTTCGAAAAAGGGAGGAATGACCGTCATTTGAAATGAAAAAGATGAATTGATTCCGACGAAGGTGGCAACGGGGTGGAGAATGTGTATTGATTATAGGCGGTTGAATACCGCAACTCGAAAAGACCATTTTCCACTTCCGTTCATGGACCAAATGTTGGAAAGACTTTCGGGCCAAGAATAGTATTGTTTCCTTGATGGCTATTCCGGGTACAACCAAATTGCAGTTGACCCGGCCGATCACGAAAAGACGGCTTTCACATGTCCGTTTGGAATTTTCGCATATAGAAAAATGCCCTTTGGGTTATGCAACGCACCATCGACTTTCCAAAGATGTGTGCAAGCCATTTTTACCGACTTGATCGAGAAAACGATGGAAGTGGTCATGGACGACTTCTCCGTGTTTGGAAGTTCTTTTGGTTTATGCTTGGATAGTCTGGAAACGGTGCTTGAACGGTGTGTGAAAACAAATCTCGTGCTTAATTGGGAGAAATGCCACTTCATGGTAACTGAGGGGATAGTGCTCGGACACAAAGTTTCTTCAAAAGGGCTTGAAGTGGATCGAGCAAAAGTTGACGTGATTGCGAAGTTGCCTCCTCCGGTTAATTTGAAGGGAATCCGAAGCTTCCTTGGGCATGCCGATTTTTACCGGTGATTTATCAAAGACTTCTCAAAGGTAGCTGGACCTTTGAGTAATTTTCTCGCCAAGGACCAGGTATTTCTCTTAACTGAATATTGTTTACATGCTTTTAAAATTTTGAAGGAAAAACTTGCTACCGCCCTAATTATAGTCGCTCCGAATTGGAATTTGAATTTTGAACTAATGTGTGATGCGAGCGACTATGCTATTGGAGCGGTATTGGGACAAAGGAAAGAAAAAAAATTTCATGCTATACACTACGCAAGTAAAGTTCTAAACGAGGCGCGAATTAATTATGCTACCACCGAAAAAGAACTACTTGCGATAGTGTATGCGCTAGAAAAATTTCGGTCTTATCTTATTGGTTCTAAAGTGATTGTGTATACCGACCATGCGGCGATTAAATATCTGCTCACCAAACCGGATTCAAAGCAAAGGTTCATCCGTTGGATCCTCTTGTTACAAGAATTTTATATTGAAATTAAGGACAAGAAAGGATCGGAAAATTTGGTGGCGGATCATTTATCTCGCCTTGTGAATGTGGAGGTTACATCTTTTGAAAAGGAAATCCGAGAAGAATTTCCTGATGAAAAACTTTTTAAAGTTCAAGTTAGGCCGTGGTTTGCGGACTTTGCAAACCACAAGGCGAGTGGTTTTGTGCCTCACGACCTAACTCCGAACTAAAAAACGAAATTCATCTCGGATTGTAAGTATTATATGTGGGATAACCCATACTTGTTTAAGTTGGGTGGTGATAACATTTTGAGAAGGTGTGTTACCGCCGATGAAGCGCAAAGTATTCTATGGCATTGTCACAACTCGCCTTACGGTGGACATTTCAATGGGGCAAGAACGGCAAATAAAGTCCTTCAATCAGGATTTTATTGGCCTTCTATTTTTAAAGACGCAAATGCCCATGCGCAAAGTTGTGACAGTTGCCAACGAAGTGGTGGGATAGGTAAGAGAGACGAGATGCCTCTCCAAAACATCCAAGAGGTGGAATTATTTGATTGTTGGGATATCGATTTTGTCGGACCATTCCCACCCTCTTTTGGAAATGAATACTTGTTGGTTGCAGTTGACTACGTGTCGAAATGGGTTGAGGCGATTGCCTCACCGCGGGCGGATTCTAAAACGGTCATAAATTTTTTAAGGAAAAACATCTTTTCCCGTTTCGGAACCCCCCGTGTGTTGATCAGTGACGGAGGGTCACACTTTTGTAATGCAGCGTTGGAAAACGTTTTGCAACATTACGGTGTAACACATAGAGTGGTAACTCCGTACCACCCACAGGTCAATGGTCAAGCTGAGGTCTCTAATAGAGAGATTAAGAGAATACTTGAGAAAACCGTGTTCAACTCTAGAAAAGATTGGTCGCAAAAATTGGATGAAGCTTTATGAGTATACTGCACTGCTTATAAAGCTCCAAATGGGCTAACTCCATTTCAACTGGTTTTTGGTAAAACTTATCATTTGTCGGTCGAAATGGAGCACAAAGCCTTATGGGCTTTAAAATTTTTGAACTTTGATAATGAGTTAGCCGGTGAAAAAAGAAAGGTACAACTGCTTGAGTTGGAGGAGATGCGCAATGCCGCATATCACTCAAGTTGGTTGTACAAAGAAAAAGTTAAAAAGTATCATGACAAAAAGCTCCGAAAAAAAGAATTTGTGCCCGGGCAGTTGGTGTTATTGTTTAATTCCAGGTTGAGACTTTTTCCCGGAAAATTGAAGTCAAAATGGTCCGGGCCATTTCGTGTGAAAGAGGTGAAAACTTTTGGGGCTGTTGTGATTAAAGACTTGGAAAAGAAGGACAGTTGGACAGTAAATGACCAACGTTTAAAGGTGTATCTTGGCGGCCTAATTGATCGAGACAGCTGTGCCTTTCTTTTAGATGTTCCGGTGTGAGCATCTTGGACCGTCGAGCTTATCCGACGTTAAACAAGCGCTTGTTGAGAGGCACCTCAACATTGTAAGTATTTGTTGTGTTATCGGTTGTGTTTGGAGTCTACATGAGGAAGCATGCTGAAACTGACCTTGGGCTGCTGTCCTGATTTTTTTGAAAATTCTGTCATGCTCGCTAGCACGTTCGCTAGGCGAGCATGCAGCGAGCCTTCGCTATCCGTTCGCTAGGCGAACGTACGCGTATCTGGAATTTTAAGTTGTTTAGTGGGCCACTCTTGTAGGCCCAAAATCAGTTTTTCTTTTGTAAACCATGTCTTTGTCACTCACTCTCACTCTCACACTTCCACTGCAAAACACAAGCACCCAGAGCTCTCCTCTCTACTCTCTTGCAAGCCCTAATTTGTGTATACCAATCTCTCTGCTGCAGTAAGGTTTGATCATTCTCCTCTCTTTTTGTTCTTTATTGTTTTAATTGTAGAGACATTAGGGTTTAGGTTAGACTTTGCAAGATAGAGAATTGAGAAACTTTAGGTTTGCATGTGTACCAAAACCAATGCCTTTCATTTTTAATCAAGTAGTTCTGAAATCGTATTCAACAAATTTGGGATTTTGGATGTTTGGGGTCCAACACAGTGGCTGTTTTTAAAACTTTCGCAGCACTCGCTAGCTTGTTCTCTAGGCGAGTCAGTAGCGAGCATTCGATATGTACTCGCTAGGCGAGCAAGCCAGCGAGCATGACAGAACTTGGTTTTATTTTTTATTACTGATAATCTTGTGCTGCTGTTTGTTGGTGTCTTCTATGTTTGTTTTGCAGATGGCCTCAGGTAGTCATAGTAAGAAGAGAAAGGTTGTCAGCACCTCCCGTACGGTCCCGATCCAGTTTGATACAGAAAAATTCATAGGGGCGAAGCAAGCTCTCCACTTTGGGGCGCTGCAAAAAAGGAAGATCCTCCCTGAGAAGAGGTTCGTCATAGACCCACAAGGCGAGTACCGCACTTTTCCTGGGCTGATCAACAGTAAAAGGTGGTCCAGGCTGGTTTCTCCTCTCGAAAACTACAGCATCGATATTGTGCGCGAGTTCTACACGAACGCGCTGCCCAATGACGACGAACCCTTCACATGTTCTACAAGAGTGATGGGTCGTCAGGTCACTTTCGACAGGGATTCCATTAACAGAGTGCTAGGAGAACTACTCCATCTGGAAGCAAATGAATTGGACAGATACACCAGAAACCTGAGGTTGCATAGAGATACAGACACCATTTCCGCTGCCCTGTTGCTAGAGGGTAAATCGGTTGAGCTAAACTAATCTGGACACCCTACGAGATATCATAGGGAGGACATGACTCCTATAGCTCAACTGATTTTACTTCTGGTCCTGACAAACATTATGTTGAAATCCCACACATCTACCGTGCCAATCCCAGTGGCACACCTTGTCCATAGCATTCTCACTAACGTCCAGATTGATGTGGCTAGGATTATTGCCAATGAGATGAAGTCCATTGTTGAGAGTGGTCTTAAGTCGGGGTCGCGAGTTAACTGCCCCCTTGCTTTTCCCTGCCTCATTATGGCCTTATGCTCCCAGTCATGGATGAAGCTTCCTTCCCGCAGTTTTGTGAAGATCCCGGGCCCCATTGATGACAAATATGTGGATAAGTACTGTAGACCTAAGAACTACAGGGGTGGTGCAGCTGCTAGTACCAGGACTACTGATGGTTCCGGCGCTTCTATTCAAGGGTTCGACCCTTTTCAGCAGGCAGTGTGCAACTATAATTAGGATTGGATGGCGGCATCGCAGCGAGCTATGATGGATATTCATGATTCTATGCAGGTATTGTAGCTTCAGATCCGAGATCCCTTCGTTGAGCATCCTATGATGACGTGTGAGCAGTTTTTGCAGCACGCGAACTGGCCTGTGGACAGGCCTATTTTTGGAGAGGGGGCGGGTGCTAGTGGTCCTGCTGATGATGATGATACTGACGATGATGATGGTTCTGATGATGTTGAGGGAGAGGAGGATTATGATGATGATGGTTCTGAGGAGGAGGAGTCTGAGTCCGAAGAGGACTAAGTTGTTATCTTTTCAGTTTTAGTATTTTGTTTTATTTTCAGATATTCTGTTTTGATTTCAGTATTGTGAGTTGTACTTTTTGGGGTGTTTAGTCCCCCACGCACACTATTTTTATTATTTATGGTTAATGTTTTGTTTTAAATTATTGTGTTTATTTTAAATTATTATGTTTAATAATTTTTGTGGTTGTTGGGTGTCAAAACCTTCTAGATTGGTTGCTCTCTGAAAGAAGTATCCAATGAAGGTGCATTCGAGCTTAGATGGCAATGATAAAAACAAACAAGCGAATACGGCTAAGGTACATGGTTACCTTCGTTTAGAACTTTAGAATGCATGAAGAACTTTATTCTTGTTGTAATTGAATATTGTTCTTTTTGCAACATGATTGAATGAATGATTCACTTAGGACTTAAGACCACAAATTGTGAGGAAACCTCCATTGTACAAATAAATGTTGGATTCTAATGAACTGTGTTGATTCTTTCAATTCATGCTTTGTCTTTTATTATTGTGAACTTGTGGAAGTAATTAGAAATGATCAAGGCACTTGTTTCTTTCGAGCACAACCAGTTCCAAATACAAACTACCCATGAGCATAGAGCATTTGTTAACCCTTTTGAGCTTAAACTGTTGAATCTCAGCTTGAAACAAAGCGAGGTTTCAAAAATCTTTTTCTCGAAAACCTGGAAAAAAAATTTATTATTGTTCTTTTGCCGTCAAAAGTAAAGAGCATTCACGTAAGAAGGAAGTAGAAGATAAGTTGGGGAGAACGAAATTGTAAGTTGGTAGTTTGCCACAACTCTTGAAAAACAAGCAAGCATTGAAAAGAAATAAAAAAAGAGAGAGAAACACTTGTTTTATAAATACGGTATGAAGAAAAAAATGATGAAAAGAAAAGAATGAAAATGAATGCTTGCTTGGAAGAAAAATATTGAAAAATTTTGAGTTGTGGAATAAGAGTTGTGAAGGTTTCAAATAAGAAATAAGTTAAATGAAGTTGAGATGTGTGAATAATTGTGCAGTGAATGTCTCTTTTGCATCGACAACTTCGTTTTCAATGGCTTTAGATATGTCCCTTGTTTGTTAACCTGACCAAACTACAACCGTAAAAGACCTTAGTGATCTTCATGCTTCCACATTTTCATTTATAAGTGTTAAGACATTGTATGAATTGAATTGAGTTTGGCATTGTTTGTTAGAGAGTGAGATTGCACCCGCGGTTGTAAACGTGTGATCTCTTCAATCTTTATTCAAAGAGGAGTGATAGGGTGATTCATTCAGGATATCATTGTTGTTGATTGATACATGTTTTGCATTGCTTTAAGATTTTAGTTTTTGTGTATTGTGTTGTTCTAACCATTGGAGACTTTTATCTAGTTGAGTTGCTTGTGTTTGAGCCATTTGATCCAATTTTGGAAAAACCTTTTTCTTTAAGCAAATCCTCTTGTTCTTCGAGAGGCATACTTTGCTTGAGGGCAAGCAAGATTCTAGTTGGGGAGAGTTGTTAGATGCCCAATTGTGCTTATTTGAGCTATCAAATGTGGGCATCTTTCGCTCATTTTTGGTCTAATTTCGGTTCAAAACCGCCTTGTTTTTGGTGATATGCGATATGATGTGAAATACTCTTGGTCCTTTTAATTTGTGTGTTATTGTGCAGTATTTGAGCATGAAAGAGAAAAATTTGAAGACACAAGAAAGAACAAGAGCAAAAGCATGTTCGCTAGGCGAACATCTAGTGAGTGTTGCAGCGAGTTGTTCGCTAGGCGAGCTCATAACGAGCTGCTAGCGAACACTCCCAGACTTGGGCAGAATCAAAATGGCATTATTCGCTAGCAGCGAGGCAGGTGGCGAAGAACTCGCTAGGCGAGCACCTAGCGAGTAAGTAGCGAAGCATTCCAGAATCTTTTCCTCAGCCCTCGCTAGCATGTTCGCTAGGCGAGGCTGTAGCGAACGTTCGTTGTTAGCTCGCTAGGCGAATGAGGACGCGAGCGTGACAGGACATCAACTTTTTCTATATATAGCCCTTTGTACTTTTTGAACAAATACCATATTTTTCACTTGTTTTGCTGCATAAGAGATTTTGTGACCTAGAAACCCTCTATCTCTTATTTTCATCATTTCTAAACATTAATCTACAAAAAGAAGGTGGATTCTCATCCAAGTTGGATTCTTTAACTCGGATGTTCATCGACCTTCTTCCAAAACTTCTTTTGCAAGCTACCATGAAAATGAGTAGCTAAGTTCTTCATTTTGTCAAGGTTAGATGTAGGTGATCATTAAGCTTTGTAAGTATATGGATGATCTTCATTTGTAAACTCTTGGATGATGAATATATGGTGAAAGTCTTGCTTTATCTATAACTCTTTGTGTTGGTTTATGATTGAAAGATATTTTCCAACTCTTGACCTAGGTTTTCATCCTTCTATTTTCTTAAGCTAGAAATAGTTTTGAATGTGGTTGTTCATGAAAAATGTTAAACCTAAATGTTGTCATTTTGATAGATTGTGTGAGAAATCAACAATGGATCAAAATGGGAAAAATCACAATGTGAGTTAGAAATAGTCACATTGGGAGGATGTTGTGAATGTGTTTATCATCTAAAGAAGTTTATGCTTATTGTTGATCAGACATATACAAGCAAAGTGATTACCGAACCCTAACTTTGACAATCTTCATTAAATCGTAAAATCAATCTTTTACCGCAATTCATTACCTTTTATGCAAAGATACCGTTACTAAAAACCAAACCTCTTTTATTACTAAAAATTTAAGAACTCGATAGCTGTCGAACTGCGACAACATCTCACATTCCCTGTGTAGACGATAAGAAAAACCCGACACTTTACCACTGTCACCAACATCCTACAAACTCAACAAGCCACAAATGCTTCACACTCTCACCTATAAACTCTAACCCTTCTTGCACCATCATGCCCCAATCCTTAAGTCCATACATCAGGCCCCACACTGCATGACCTGAACTTAAATTCTCCTCTTGAAGCTACTCATATAGCAACCAAACTTCTCTCTGATTCTACACAACCACACCAAGCTCAATCTAATCCTACAACCTCAAGTCCTCTAATACCTAGTGGTCCTAACCATGAAATAGTTGTGCCCACTGGTAACTTTCCTGAGTCATCTGCATCATCCAACTCTAGACATCATGACTTTAATTTTAATCAACTAGCCTTTAGCTCAGCACATATGCAACATCAATTCAGTTCAGACATTAAATTAGCCAACAAGCCACCTTAGAAAACTAACTCATCCATTTACAATTATCTTTCACAAACCACATCATATTTTTCACCTTTCTTTCACAGTCAACCTACACCTACACCTCAACTAGTTAATAATCTTTCATGCTAACTCAAGCCAAAAAAGGTCACTCCAAACCCAAAGTTTTTCTGGTACATTCAGAACTAATAACGACCAAATAAGCACTAGCTAATCCTAATGACTTAAAGCAATGCAAACTGAGTTCAACTCACTTCTCAAAAATGGAACCTGGACTCTAACTACACTTCCACCTCACAGTCAAACCATAGGCTGCAAGTGGGTCTTCAAAGTCAAGAAAAATGCATATGGATCCATCAATAAATACAAGGAAAGACTTGTGGCTAAAGGCTTTCATCAACAATAAGAGTTTGATTCCCATGAAACCTTTTCTCTTGTGGTCACGCCAATAAGGGTAATTCTCCCACTGGCTCTCACTTTCAAGTGGGATATTCAACAAATTGATGTTAATAATGTTTTCTTAAATGGATACCTTCAAGAGGGAGTATACCTGCAACAACCTCCAAGGTTTGTGACCATTGACACCATACTTATGTGCAAATTGCAAAAGGATATATATGGTTTCAAACACACCCTCTAGGGTTTGGCATGAGAAGTTACACCAGGAATTAATTCAATTTGGCTTTAACTCGAGTAAATGTGACCACTCACTCTTCATCTACCAACACCAAAACATTATACGTTATGCTTTGGTGCATGTATCTAATATATTGATTACACGCATATCCTTCTCGCTGATCCACGATCTCATTTCCAAACTCGACCAAAAGTTTTCTCTCAAGAAAATTTGGAAGCCACAATATTTTCTAGGAGTTGAAGTCCATGAGCAGCACAATGGATCAATTCTCCTCACTCAAACCAAGTACATTAAGGGCCTATTAGCCAAATAAAATATGGTAAGAGAAAATTGAGTCAACACACATTGTTCACCACATGCAAACTCATTAGGCATGGCATTTATGTTATCTAAAATCCAACTCTCCACAGGTCCGCAGTTGGTACACTTTAGTATGTCACCTTAACTAGCTAAACATAGCCTTCAGTGTCAACAAGGCATGTCAATTTATGGCTCAACCATTGGAGTCTCATTAGAGTGTAATCAAACGTATCTTTTGTTATCTCAATGTTACAGCAGAGCATGACCTACTTCTCAGTCCAACAAACTCACTGCAAAACCTGGTACTTAAAGCCTATAGTGACTTTGATTAGGCAAGTGACCTTGATGACAAGCACTCCACATCCGACTCATGTGTATATCTTGGCCCCAATTTCATATCATGGAGATCCAAGAAACAATCATTGGTGGCACACTCAAGTGCATAAGCTGAGTATAGAGCTCTTGCACATACTACAACTGAGTTCTTATACATATAATCACTCGTTGAAGAATAACGTGTAAAACTTGAAACACTAACGTTGATGTGTGACAACATTAGTGTAATTAGGGTGTCTCACAATCCCGTGCTTCATGCAAAGATAAAACATATTGAGATCGACATCTATTTTGCACGTGAAAGAGTGGTTGGTGTCTCACAATCCCGTGCTTCATGCAAAGATAAAACATATTGAGATCGACGTCTATTTTGCACGTGAAAGAGTGGCTGCAAACAAGCTTATCGATTTATCATTCAACATATACTTGGAACATTGTAAGTGGCCGACGAGCTCACTAAGACTTTATTACATAACTATGAACTTTTGAAGAGATATTAAAGTAGTATATAATATTGAATAAGTTTTTTAAGAGTTAGTTGTTATAGTTTAGGAAAGTGAGTTATAGAACCCTAACTAACTTTTAGACTCTCTAACTAACTTTGTTAAACTTGAACCAAACATATAAGTTAAGATTCATGCATTGTAACATTTAATGAACAATAATACTCTTAGATCTCATGCAAAGTGTGAGATCATGATTTTATCTACGTCATTTTCTCTTTTATTCATTCTCATTAATATGTATATATAACGTAACGTATGAGAATGCAATTTTGATGTGAAAACATGAGAATTAATCTGAACCATTAGATTTTAAAATAAATTGTGAAGTGCTTTTTTTTCACATTCCTCCATTATTAAAATAAATGATGGAGGAGAGAGGAAAAAAAATCACACATAATTTACAGAGATTATTTTAAAATCTAATAATTTAGTTAATTCTTATGTTCTCACATAAAAATGATATTCTCGTATGGTAATATATATATATATATATATATATATATATATATATATATATATATATATATATATATATATATATATATATATATATATATATATATATATATATATATATATATATATATATATATATATATATATATATATATAAAAGATAAACTAATACCCTTATAACATTTGTTAGCATCGTTATCATTTCAAATTATACATATCATTAGTTTGAGAGGAAAAAGAAACAAGATCAATTTGAATTCTGTTATGAATTATAGTGATGGTATTATTAGAGATTGGGATGAGGATGTAAAATGAATTGAGGAGATGTATCAAAAATAGAAATGGACCACAAGACAAGAGGGGACAATGCTGTGACTAAAAAAGAATCAAAAGTACGTGGTGGGGTTTGGGATAACACACCCACACGTGGTTCCCATAAGGCTGCAATTTGACCAAACCAAACAACTTGTGTTGTGTTCTGTCTTTCTCCACAAACACAATATTCACACTTGACTCACTTTGTTTCTTCGATAATATCCTCTCTTTTTTGCAATATTTGTTGATCATATTCATTTATTTTGTCATAAATAACCTTTTATAGTTCCTGCCTAAACAACCTTTTAAAGTTTTATGTTCACACACTAACAATCATAGAATATTCAAAATAAAGTTTAAATATAATGTGAGTCAAGGAAAAATAAATATGCAAAAGATTTAAGGAAAATAACTCTTCTATCTATTTTACACATTTAAATGTTTTATATTCTAGTGTTGGATTTCTACCAATGCACTTATTTATCACTGAAATGTTCATATTCTCATATATCAAATTGTGAATGCCTTATAAAGTAGGGACTATTCATGGTTTACTCTATTTATGTATTCATTAGTTTTATTAGATGCGTAAGATTTTGAGATGTAGCCACTATAATTTTTTAATGTATTAAATTGTAAATAAATAAACTAATATTTTTGGGTGCGTAGAATTCAACTGATATATATTGATTGATATAAGTGAGTGTAAATTACTGTTCTAAATTTCCAAACAGTATTATTTATTTTAAATATTAATGTAAGTAAATTGTTGATATTTATAAATTAATAATTAAAAAAAACAAATATTTTCTAAATAGCTACTTTATTTAATTTAATTTTAGAATTTGCTTTTTGATGATCAATTTATTGCATAAACTCATTAAAAAAATAATAAAAAATATTTAAAAACAATAATGACAGTATGCCACATATTCAATGATAAGAATGATTTTTTTAATGAGTGTTTTTTGTGTTAGTATTACTCAATGGTGAAAAACTTTGGTTGAAAAAAATGTGGCCAAGATGAAGTGGACACGTGGCAAACGTAAAAATGGGCTTGAAGGCAATAATTCAATATAAGGCACACAAACACAGACAGATTTGACTATTAACTCGCTCACCTATTTTGTTCTTTATGGAAGCATTTATATTTCTGTTAATTAATAGCTTAATTAAAAAGTTGAACAAGATTTTGATGTTGTTAGGTTGAAGACAAGAGGATCCAAGATCCATCTCAACCTTCACCTATTGTCGTTGCACAACAACTATGTAGGTTTTTGTCCTAAGTTTATAATTAACTTGAGGCCATAATTCATGTTTCCCAACAACTGTATCTAACTAATGTATTTTAAGAGGAAGAGGAATATACAATACAAGGATACAACCTTCATCTATTTAAGTATTTATTTTTATTAAATAGTTTCATAAATTGGATTAGGTTATACAATTCATACAAATTAAAATATGGAATTGAATATGTTTGGTATGAAAATCAGAAATGGATGCAGTTGAAAATTGATGATCTTAAATGATGGTTTCGATCTCTTTTACGATGGTGCAGGGTGAACCTGCATAGTTAGAATTTCAGTGTCAAAGTTAATTCAAGATTCATGATAAGTATAGTGAAAATAGAGATCAGAGATTGTACCTTACTCTTTAGCATGTGAACTGATTTTATACTTTAGGTCATATGGAGTAGTGGACTTGATATGGATTGAGCTTTTGACCGATTCAGAACAGTTGTCTCTAAGGCTTTGCCGAACATTGAAGAAGTCGGGGAAAACCTTAAATAATGTTGGTTGGTCTCTAAGACGAAGTCTCGTGTGATATGGAACTGAAACACTTGAAATCAATTGAAAAATAGTGTGGGGCAAAAACATTAAATGATTTCATAGGAACGTTTCGATATCTGCTTCCAGCACGTCTACCTAATGACATATGATATGGAATAATGTTCCTATTTAGGGTACTTGACTACTTCCATCAGTACCATTTTTGCATTGTAAAGTTATGTGACAATTGCCATTGGGTTGATATTTTACATTTAATCTGGATCGCTAGTACTTAATTGGTTTTCTATTGAGTTTTGTCCTCATGCCTTTATTTTACTCTTCTTATTGCTCCATGGATGTTGCTTTTTGTGAATCATTAAATGTCATCTTCTTAGCTCCAACCTCAAGTTTACATCGTGATTTCCCTTTCTCTTTATCCAAGTATGTTTTTCCTCTTTTCTATAAGTGAGTGAAGCTTTTTATCTTTTTATCATTTTAGAGGGTCAATCCTCTATTGTCGACCCATCGCCACTAATCCACGAGATCTATTCGTATATAGAGGTGAAATACAATCAATATGAATGAAAAATGATAGAGATTATTCCTGGTAGACCTACAGTATTTGGGGTCTCCCTCAAAATATACATAAAGGGACAATGGGATAGAGTTTCCCTTTGAAGTGCGATATCCTTTGAATTGGAAAAAAATTGGTGATCCATATAGATAATAGGATGTGCCATAAATTTTAAAGGTGTTATATCCCTTTTTACTCATGTATCTTTTAGAAATTAGGAGTACACCTCCCATTAACTGCTTTTGAAAAGTGGGTGTTGAATCGTCTTTGCATTCATCCATTGCAACTCCATCCCTGTGCCCAGAGCTTTGTGAGAGTATTTTAATATTGGTACGAATATCAAGGGAACATGGATTCATCTTCTCTAAATCTCTTCTTTCATCTCTTTGAAGTTAATCGCCTTTCCAAGAGTCAAGGTTGTGGACTTGTTTGTGTTCATCAATTAGGAAACAAGGTATTCCATGTTTACATTGATAGTTGGAAGTATCTCAATGAGCATTATTTCCTGATTTCCCTTCTTTCTCCTCTTCCTCATAATGAGTTTTGCATTGTTTCTTCTCCTTCTTCGGCCCCAGTAGTTTGTTCAAAACGAAGGAGGCGACGTTGGTCTTTATATCACTTTTCCTGAGTAACCAACTGTAGAATATTTTGACGATGACCTGAAAGACGATGTCTTTTATAATGTTTTGGAATAGCTGGAGTCCCTGATGCATGGCCTCCGGGATTTTCATGATTCCATCTCGTTAACATAAACATAATCCTTAGGTAACCTGCATATTTAATATATTAAATAATATGTGTTTCTGCATTCATTTTATTTGTAATTGACCTTCTATTTCGGTAAGTTGTATTTAGCATTTCTAGATGCCGCTTCGCCCAATGATGGGGCTCAAATTCATCGAGATTTGTCGTACCTTTAAATTGCGATCCACATCACAAATGACTGTTCCTTTGGAATTGGTAGAATCCTCGTCCCTGCCCTGAGGTATGACTCAGATCAAGGTGGATGTCTTTAGGATCCACCACCTAACACCCTTGGATTGGTTAGATTTGAAGGTGGGGTGCGCCAGCTATGCATCGATGCGTGGAATGCGTTTAATGCCATATCAGATACGCAATACTGTGTTTATTCTATATTGGATACACAAGAGTATGTGAAGCGCATTTTAAGTCATATCATATATGAAATAATGTGTTTAGTCTATATGGATATGCAGGAATGTGTGAAGTGCGTTTTAAGTCGTATCATATATGCAATAACACGTTTAGTCTGTATTGGATACACGGGAATATGTGAATTGTGTTTTAAGTCGTATCAGATATGCAATAATATGTTAAGTTTGTATCAGATATGCAAGAATGTATGAAGTGCATTTTAAGTCGTATCAAATATGCAATAATGCATTTAGTCTATATCGGATACGCATGAATGTAAGTAATTTTCGTCTTTATTTTTCTGCGAGATGAGAGACAAAAAAGATCGCAATAGGGGAATAAAAAGAAGCATTTATTTGCATTCATACCAGACTCAATTAGTTACATAAAGTTGGAATTAAAACAAATCATTAACTATAATACCGCGTCAACTTGGAAAATTCCATGTCCTTGATATCTGCTCTTCTTCGAGGGACTCTATGAAATACACCTCTCTTTTAGTGCTAACTTGTATGCAGTAGTGACCTTCCCAATTTGCTGCTAGTTTTTCTTATTTTTTTAGGGATGGAGTTCAAAGACACAAGTAAAAGAGTGTTCCTGAACCAGAAGAAATATGCCCAAGATATCTTGAAGAGGTTCAAGATGAGCAACTCTAATATAGCTGCTACGCTATTAGAAACTGAAGTAAAGTTAAGGAAGGCGACAAATGAAGAGATTTTAAGTACAACATTGTATAAACAAATCATTAGATCCTTGAGGTATATTTGCAATACCAGGTCATATATCTTTCAAAGTGTCACACTGTTGAAAAAATTGATGGAGAAACCCCAAGAATGTCATCTCACTGCAGTCAACAGAGTTTTGAGATACATCAAAGGTACAATTGATCACGATGTGTTGATGAAAAGGCAGAAGAAGAACGGAACAAATGCAACGGTATTGTGGTGATACTGATTCAGATTTTAGTGGAGATCAAGACGAGAAGAAGAATATTGTGGGCTTCATATTCATGATCGAAGGTGCTCCAATCTCGTGGAGCTTAAAGAAGTAAATAATTGTGGTTTTATTATCTTGTGAAGCAGAGTACGTGGGTGCATCATATGTAGCATGTCAATTAGCATGTATAAAGATGTTGCTCGAAGAGGTCAAGATAATGAAACCTAGGAAAATGAATTTGTTTGTCGATAACAAATCAGCTATTGACATGACGAATCATCCAGTGTGCCATGGTCGAACTAAACACATAGAGAGGAGGTATCATTTTCTTAAGGATCAATTTAACAAAGGAATGCTTGAACTTAAGCATTGAAAGAAAGAATACCAACTAGCTCCTATACTCACCGAACCCTTGAAGAAAGTCAGGTTTGACAAGTTAAAGAAAATCATTGGGATGAGAAGTCTTAATAACATGAGTTAGGTTGTGTGTTAATAGTTTTGTAAGAAATTAGCATTCGACTGTGACGAAATAGCTAGTCAAAGAAGTAGGAGCCAACTGTATTCGACAGAGTTGAATACATCACATAATTGTTATGTCGATGTGTAACTTGTAGTTTTATATTTTTCACTTTGTAAGTCTTGAGTCTGAGCTTTTTTTTTTCTATATAAAAGGTATGGTATGATGTAAATAGCAACAACTTCACTCAATAAATATTCCGCTTTTCACAAATTCAATTTATAATTTTTCTCTTTTTCTTCTTTCATCTTTCTTAAAATCCCTTTGTTTTCCAACATTTAAAAATATAATAATTATTTATACAAATTATAAATATTTTAAAAATTGACAGTTGTATTAAATTTATTAACAACTGATATAATATTTTTAAAATTAAAGAGATAAGTAGTTAATATTTTATAAATTATTTTAAAAATTAAAGAAAAAAATATAGTTAAACATATAAATAAAGTAATAATTAATGCAGTTGATAATTTTAAAAAGATTTTATAAAGAAAAATAAATAGTAAGATTTTATATTTTGGAACCAAAGTAGTATTAAATAGCAAAGTTTTTTTATAGAAAAAACAAGGATGAATAGTAACTTCTTTGAGTAATATTATTTCTATGATAAAAATAAAATTGAAAATTCACTTTTTTTATGAGCTTTTAACTTGCCACCTACCGAATCATATTTGATATTTCTCGAAATTTTTATATTTTTAAAAGTGTCCTTGACATAATATTGGTTCAAATTTTCATACAAAATTTCTGATAGTCTTAATGAAATTTTCAATATAGACCAAAATTTTCAGAAATTTCATAATTTTTATTAAGTTTCATTAAGTCCTGGTAATTTAAAATTTACATATTGATACCGAAAATTTAAACTTAAATGAAATTTTCGGTAGTGTTATTTGTTTGATTTTTCAGGATTTTGTCGGCAGTTTTGGATGGTTGTGATTGCACCATCAGTTTTGTGTGGTCCAGAGTAAAAGTAAAGTTGTATAAATAGAGAATCACACGTTGTTTGATAAACACATCTCAAAAAATGTCTCTTCCTTAATTTTTTTTATTAAGGCAGAAGTGTACTTCAACGAAGCTTCTCCTCCTGTAGAGTTTCGCCTTCCAGATGGCACCACATCTCTTGCTGGTCTAATGTCGAAGTTGAATGAATTGTTGTCTGATGTCGAAAACAGAAAGGTGAGAAAGATCAAGTTTCGTGAAGATTGGATTGATACTGACGGGATGATGAAATACAACCTTATTAAGTTGAAGACCGACGAAGATGTGAAGAAAATGTTGAGATCATTTCTTCATAGGATAACAAAGGGGCTGATCGAGCTAGATGCTAAGCTTTCAAGATCTGTTGATAACATAATAGAGATGCTGAAACGTCTAGAATCGTCTGGTAGTGTTTAAGTTTTTCTTATTTTTTTAATCATTTGGTATTGTTAAGTTGTTTCTTAAGTTATTTTTAATTTATGTTTAAGTTATGTAATCGATTATTAGATGTTAGTTAATGTTAACATTACAATTTATGGAAGATAAAAAACATTAGCAAATAAAGAGTTAGGATGAGGATGTCTGAATAATATACAAATGATACAAATAATACATAATAGACCAAATCCATGATATACAAAAGATGTCTAAATAGAACCCCCACGGGCTACGTGTGCAGCCCGAGATAATCCAGTATAAACCTCGCCATCTGGGTTTACCAAACTCATGAGGTTATCCATAATAACTGCAATCCTCTAGAGGCGCTGCTGGTCGTCGGCATCATCTGCTAGAGGAGGCAGTGACAACACGTCATCAACAATTACCCAAACATTAGAAGGCCCAACATCAGTTGTAGGTGGGGTGATACAGAGGTGTGATACAGTGAGGTACCACTCTAAGGAACCATCTTCACACTACAAGGGGTGCTGAACAGTGTTTGATCAATCTCTAATGGCACGACCCAAGCTGATGAAAATACTCTGAAACCACCAATCAATACCTAAAGATGGTATATCTGGAACTGGTCGTGGGGTACTCTGAACATAAACAAATTGTTGCAGACACCTCTCAAGCAAGTATCTAGCAACCATGGTCTCCCACTGCATATAACCTGAATATAAAGACGACTCCTCGAACTCACGGTGGACTTTATGATTAATGTATTCTGTTTAGATGATATCATCTACAGTTAGCGCATCGAGTCTCCTCCTGTGATCAACAACACCATCAAAATGTGCCTGCTTAACCTTCCATCTCTTTTCCCGTGGAGACCTCACCTCACAATATTGTACTCTCTTGTCACAGATGATGGGAAAATGCTCGTATATCCAGCACCGATTTCAAAACAGATACACAACAATAATAAATAAGAAATATTGTTCGTAACAATTAAATAAGAAATCAACAATAAATAATAATTTCAAATATACCTAAAACAGACTCAAATAGTCAGCAAGTTGTTTGGTCTCAAAGATCGTCGCCACTTCAAGAGCTGTATACCAAAGGGTCAATGCAACACACCCCTAAGTACAACTGGTGTCCTTGAGGCTACTAAAAAGGCACGGGTATCAGGTATTGATATAAACATCATACTTGTCCGCAAAGAGAGTGCACGCTTCTATATGTAGCATGTACGCCCTAGCGGCAACCTTATATCTCCAATAACTACAAGCTGATCGTATGTCTTCTGAAGCCAAGACCTACGAAGGTGTGCACCATTGGTCTCGCCAAACTCATTCTGCACCTCTTCCTCAAACAATCCCAAATCTCGGTGCAACAGTCTAATATGCAAGGGACATGGTAAGAATGGGAGTTGTCCAAAATCTGTCGCCGATAGGGAGATGGAACAATACAGAGACATCATCCAGAATGATAGTCATCTCCCCGAACAGTAGATAAAGTGAAGATGTCTTCTTGTGCCACCTCTCGATAAACGCACTAAGTAATGGAGTGTCGAGCATGGCGTGAGAGCAGTGGGAAAAATCAAGCATCTGGAACTCCTGTATAATCCACTGACTTGCTCAAGCATCATAATCTTTGGAAAGTCCTCCATCTTCGACCCATGCAATGCCACCTTCAGTGTGGGTCGCTATTGTGACAAAAACATAAACAAATTAGTTGATATCTCTTGTGACAAACATATATAAATAATGTTTAACGTTAAACATAAACGACATATACCTCGCCCTGCCATAGTCATAACGCCACATGGTAAGTGTACTCTGTAAGCATCGATCGGCCGATGGGTCTTCTAGGGATTCCTCCATTAGTGTGTATAGAGGGCTCGGTTGAAGGAGTCGTAACCTCTGTGTCAATAGTAACCTGTGGGACCGAATCAGCAACAACAACATTGGTTGGACCATCTAAACAACCTTCTCCTCAGCAACATTCTCAACTACCAAATCAAAAATTGGATCAACAACTGCATCAAAAACCGGACTAACCACTGGATCATCCACCAGATCAGCAACAGTAGCATCTAACACTACCTCATCTCTAGGTTGCTCTACTGATCGTACCGGTCGACATCTAGTACAACGAGGTACCCAGAACTGACCCTGCTCAGTCAACTGTTAAGTGCAAATTTTGACCTAAATTAAACCATCTTTCTTGTCATTTTTCAACTCATTTCTCATGTTTTAATGAATTTATTTCTTTTCCTTGTGTGATTCTTCAATTATATTGCAAATATATTTGGATTCTTTGATGTGTGTGTTATTGTGCAGGATATAATCATAAAACATCAATGATTAAGACACAAATGATTGGACAAGGAGGCTAAAGAAATGAAGAAGAATCAGCATGTTCGTTGTGCGAACACTAGCAAGGTGAAAGAAAATGTTTGTTGTGTGAGATCATGGCAAAATCCCAGCGAACCATCCCAGATTAGAAGCAGTAGGAAAAGGATCCTAAGTTCGCTGGGCAAAGTTATAGTGAATGAGTCCGTTGTGCGAAGAATGAGCTCTCACTGCGAGCTTAGATATTTCCAAGGGCGGTTTAACTGTTCCTTCAAGTGCCTAAAAGTGGTCTTTACTGTACGAAGAAGGTGTTCATTAGGCGAACAAGACAGATTTTTGTTTTACTATATATGTACTTTTCTCACTTTTTAGAAACATAATTTGTATAACATATATTTTGAGATCAGAACTTTATCTCTCTTCATTCCAAGCATATTCTAGAGAGAGAAACACAAACCCTAAGAGGGAGAAGCACAAATCGAAGCAACTCAGAGCTTGATCTTCGAGTAAGTGTTTCGATCTCTTGTTGGGTTTGGATGTAGTCTATTGATACCTTATGTATTTCATCTAATCTATGTTTTGTGAACTAGTTTTGTTTCAATATTGATGTTGTCTTTGATTTCTTATTTGTGGGTCTTGACAAAACCTTTTCAAATTTTAGATCTAAGATATTCATTTATCAATGAGCAAACTTTTGACATAGTCTTATAAGTTGATATTCACTAGTGTCCCTTTTATTTTATTGTGTTGATTATTAGCATGAGTAGCGATCAATATGCTAAAGACCACGATACGTTTTTGACACAAATAGTATTGTGAGGATGCGTGATAATAGAGATGAAGAACGATGTTCACTTACATTTAGAAAATTAGTTTAATGCATGTAAAAAGGGTTAATCGTATGTACGTATTCTGATCATGGCATTTTATATGAATCAATCATGTATCTGATATGGATGTTATCCTTGTTTACTTGTTTACATATTGATTTGAATCGCTATAAAAATATACTCTTCAGATCTGGATCTAGGATGAATATCTGTTAGGTTCTAAACTCTAGACATAGGTTTAGGTTTAACATTTGCGTGAGTATCTTAATGCTCTGTGTTGTTGATTTGCGCGAGACATCACAAATGAGACAATACAGTTGTTCTCTCGATGTTGCGTTAGATATAACTTCTGTTGTGGGTGATACATGAGGATATTAGACGAATGATTAATTTTTGTTTAATTGGTCAGAAGAATGCATGTGTTATAAATTGATGAGATCCAATCCCAACAAGGCTCTGTTTATTTTAAGTCTTTACTTTACATTTTCCGTCTTTATATTTTCAACTTTTATCTATTTTACCTTGAATATGTTAAACAATTTATCAACAAGCTTAGGAACGCATAGACCGTTGAACGAAATTCTTTCCCTCGCACCGATCCCTGAGGAGACGATATAAATCTCGGAGAAAATCCTTCCAAAACTAAATTTTTGCTTCTTGCTGCTTTACTGCAGTTGGAACACCAACCGCTTCCGGTGCGAACCGGTTGGGGCCACTTGTCTTGCCCGCAACTAGGAAGACTCAGCATCAGCACCCCTGACAGTCCTACTCTAGTCTTCCGCTCGATTAACATCTCTCCCTACAATAGTGTTGTCTCTGCCTCTGTATTTCACTGCAAACGAAAAAAAATTGGCAACTACTAAAAATTTCTGGTACAAAACCACATAATATACCAGAAATTTCAGGACTTCCAATACAAAATCAAGTTTTTATAACTATCGAAAATTTTGAAATTTCCTGTATGATCAATGGGACTTTATACCCAAAATTTCGAAATTTTTGATAAACTTTTCAATGTAAACACTGGAAATTTTGAAATTTCCGATATAAATTTCAATATAAACACTGAAAATTTTGAAATTTTCGATTCAAAATGTCATAAATTTTAAAAAAATCAGGATAAAAATTTACTGTTTTTAAAATTTCTGATAGCTACTCCAAATTTCTGATATGGCTCTAAGAATTTCAAAATTTCGTCTTCACACTATAAATTTCAAAATTTTTAAAAATAAATAAATATATAGGAGGATCGTCTTTTCATAGATAAGTCTAATTAGACTGAGGTATCAAGTTAAATCCTCATTTTCTATGGCCAACTATGAAAAGAACACCAAAAACAAATTAAATATATTTGTTTGTTAAACTTTTTTTATAAATTGTTTTGTCACACCTTTGTTCAAGCTACAAGCACTTCAGTTCACATGTATACTTCCGTTTTTTGGGTAAAAAATGTGAATAAGTAGATTCCATCATTAACCATATAAAAAATGTTATTGCTATGCTGTCAGTTCCAATTCTATAGTCATCAATAAAATCTTCACTTCAAATGATTAAAGGCCCTACATCATGTGACTAATTATTTATACCACTTGTAACTAATTAACTTCATCCTCACATGCACTACTTTTGTTTCATAAGCTTTCCCATTTTTAACAATTTTTTTTTAAAATTTTAAATCCTCTTATTTTTGTTTTGTTAGGTATTCTTAACAAAAACTTATCCTTGTGCAAAAACATAAAATTATCCTAGTTTATACACAACTTAACAAGTTCTATAATATATTTTGTTAAGTGACTCAGTTATTAACTATGTAGAAATGTTAATATGAAGTGTTAGTTCGAATTTGTGACATTCAATTCTTTTACTTTAAAGAGTAAATTCTACTAATTACTGGAGAAAAAAAAAACAAATTCTATGATATAGTAAAAATAAACATTCAAATAAGCACAATCTAAATTGTTGTTTTTCTTCTTTGTGTTGAATATTCACATAATCTAAGAAAGCCTACCAAGTCAGAAGATTCTTTCAATGTTTCTGATCATTCAAAACTATTAATCAAGATTCAAATCAAGAAGATTCATCAAAGAACAAAATAAAAGGAGAAGTTGAATGAAGAAAAGAATATCAAGATCAAAATGGACTTTGAGGCAAAATTGAAATTGTTAACCTTTAACATAATTCATTGACACTCTAATGTACATAAAGGCTATAGCTAGCAACCCATGAAAAAAAATTGTTACACTCTCCCATAATATCCAAGCCGTTAGCTATTTACACCCCACCATGAATCAAAGGAAGAAGGCAAAAAGAAAAACCTAAAGAAGAAACAACCAATCTTGTTCTAGTGCCAAAGAACCAAGTTTGAACTTCTAAATCTTATACAAACCTCAACTCAACTAACTAACTACTTAGCAGGTGTTTGGATTAACGTTGAATAACGCTAACAGGTGTTCAAAGCTCTCTAGTTGTGAATTTTAGAAACTCCAATGTGTAGCTTCTGATCCTCGAAATTTTTGTATTTTCCAAACACAAACACAATTACTCATGCCAACATAGAAGCATGACCACACACCTTCTTATGATGTATAGCCTAGCTCTTTGTTCCTTAAGGACACCTCCAAGCCCTCTACTTGATGATGATGATAATCTTGATCTTTTTGAGCTTCCAATAGAACCCATCTTCATATTATGAGTGAAGTATTATAGAAACTCTTGGAAAACAAAAAGGTTGTTTTTCTTTAGTTTTTAGAACTTGAGTTGTGTGTGAAAGACTTGATTTTTAGAATTGGTTTTATGATGGGTTCTTATAGAACTTGAGGTAGTGGTCCTAAGCCACGTTGGTCTTAGTAAAGAGGCACCAATGGGGCATGAAAGGGCGTGCAATGCCTCCAAAACCACCAGACAAACATCAATTGGACCCCACCTTACCATTTTGGAATCCATACCATACCCAAATAAACAACGATTCATAAAAAAAAAAATAAAATAAAATAAAATAACCTCAATCAATTCAACATTGCCTCTCTTTCTTACATTGTGCTATGTCACACTCTTTAGTCCTAATCCTAATCCTAATGCTATATGCATAGGCACTACCCACCATCATAATAATGGATCTTCCATTAGCATTTTCTTTGAGTAAAGATGCATTTTTGTTTTCCTTAGTTCATAAGATGCCCTTAATTTGTGCATCACATAGGCGAGTTAATGGTTGCACATGAAGACAAAAGTATTTTCTCTTTTTGCTAATTAAAGCTTCTTATTTTGTTGTTTTTTTCTCTATATTTCATTGGATCCACATAATTAGGCGCATGACTAATGGATAGGGGTCTGGTTTTGTTGAATCCTACACAAGATTTCATAACAACAACCATTTGAAAGGTTTTTTTTAATAATAATTACCTTGCACACAAATGGAAAGACCTGTTTTTCAAACTAAAGAGAGCCAAAATGAATAGGGATGACAAACCAATATGCCTGTTCTATTAAGGTCAATCTAACGGAGTGGGATGGAGCGAGCATAGTTGAGGGTGCGACGGATCTAAAAACTTTGGTCCGCCTCGTAAAAAATAAGGATGATGCGGTTTGAACTTTTAAAGTCTAAAATAAAAAAAAACAATGTTAATATCCACGTCTGCAAAAATCTAGAAAGAAATTACAGGGTTGAGTGTGACAGACAGATTAGAAGGCTGATTTAAAATCTTGATCCGTACTCTTGAGATTTAACATTACTTTATTTTCAAAATAGATTCAAAGATGTGGTACATTCTGTTTAAATTAGACACCATTTAAATTATTTGGGGTCATTTTTGGAATTATTAGCTGTGAAATTTTGTTGACATTAAATTCAAACCCTTTAGGCAAAAGCTGCCTAATGGATATCCAGAACAAACCGAATATCAGAATATGTTAATATGTTAAGAGCATTCTGAGTCTCTGACAACTTTGGAACAGTCTGCAAGAAAATGGAAGCAGTATATTTGTGCATCACCCAACACTTTGAATCAAAGATTCTCACACACATTAATATCATAGGCCACAATTTTCAGCCCCTTCTTCATATTGTCTTTTGTTATATCCAAAAATAGTATATAACCAAAAAAATAAAAAAATATGGTAAAGTGGCTTTTGCATCAACCTGAAAGCATATTTTTCTTATGTAATGCACCAAAAGTGATAATTACTAGTATTATTTTATAATTTCTTCTGCATGATTATAGAGAGTTAAGAAAAGTAAGCATGGACGTAAGTTTCAAGCTTTTGACTTGAGATTCCATATAAAAGTGATAAAAACACAGTTAACTAGTTAAGTGATTAATTAAATTAATCCTAAGCATGTAACTTTCTCTGTCTTTTTACTACTCTGACATGTAGTAAACTTAAGTAATTGTCGTGTATACACATACACAACATTAGTAGTAGTAGTAGTAAATTTCAAATGATTCTCACTTGTTTAAGTGTGAAACATTAGAGACAGAAGTGATAACATTAATGACTGAAATACTCTGTAATCAAAGTGGTCCAACGTTGGTAGTATATTTTGGAATTCATAAAAAATTGGTCGGTTGTAGTAAACAAGAAAGTCAGAAATTGCACGTGAAGTTTTCGTGATTCACAATACCATTACCTGCGGTTTAATCAACACATAAATTATTATTCATTCTATTACTGGTACTTCCTAGTAATACACCATCAAACACTCTTTCTCATTGTGAATCACAGACACGTCAATATCAGAAATAACACTAACATTGACACGTTAATATCATTACTAATTAAAAAAAATGTCGTTTTCCAATACTGACACAGACACACATTTTTTTAGAGATGTCGGTGCTATGGAGATTTTAAAGATAAAGATTTTCGAATATGTTGATTTGGTAATTTCCAATACATACTGTAGCTTGCTAGGTAAGTAATGGACAGAATAAGAGTTACCCTTATGTACAAACACAGTACTAGGTAGCAGTTCAGATGTCAATTGGTAGCTGCTAATTTACTACTACTTAGACAGCATGGTTCGTAGCTGGTTATGAAGCATTGACAGCTCTAGTCACTGTTGTTAACAATTGTCCAAGGTCCCCACAGCTGCTACATAACAATAACAATACATATGCAACTTTGGGATTCCAGCCATGGCTAATTCCTGCGGATTCTTGACTAATTCTTGTACTTAGTTTCAAAGCTTTTTTGTCTAAGGAATAAGGGTTTGATCTCGGACCTTAAATTCGGAGGTTCTAACTTTGAACTCATCGGGAAAAATGCCGCTGCCGCAGAGAGGCAGTCCGGCGAGGGCATCCGCCAGCCAGTGGTCGGAGTCGGAAGTGGTGTGCAGCGGTGCAGGATCCGCTGCAAGGCACCATTCAATAATATTGCAAAATTAAGGAGGAAAATTAACATTTTAATACTTTCTAGATAAGAATGGCAGTGACAGGTGACAACATTACAACATTTCTATGTTTGTCATTTATGTATAATTATTGCCACACACATCTAGTGATACAATTAGCTCGAGCAATCTTAACCATTCAGAAAAATATCGATTATGCAATCTCATACTACCAACACTTGGCCACATAGAATTTGTCCTCAATCAATTCAGTCATGATCATAAAATTTCTCAAAACTTATGCAGATCCGAAATAGAGATCTTATGTTTGAAGCAAAGTCGTCATCCTTTGAAAAATATCTATACTAGTTACCATGTCCTTCACACAATATCAAAGTGAGAAGTTGCAATGTCTTTTCATGCTCTATAGAGTCTAAAGGGTGCAAATTAGTTTTTAGTATGTCAAAAAGAAACATTAAATTAAGAAAGTGTCATACTAAGATAATGTCATGTTATTGTCATATGATTTTGATCATTCAACACCTTCTCACAACATATCTAACATAAAAAAGATTTACACGTGCGGTCAAAAGATTCTAGTTACATCTCTATCAAGCTCTAGGCTTTTTGTTTTCTTTTCTTTTCATATTCAACAGTATTTGATATTATCAAGGTAATTTCATTTTGATATGGACAAAATCATCGGTATATTGTAATCATTTACAATCTTCATTTTCTCTGCGGATCCATCTGTTCACCAAAAGACTGTTTCTATACTTAGGGTTTATAGAGAACAAATTGTATTTAATTGTGCACCCTTGCCACTTAACAGTAAACTATAAACTATATCCATCATTTATTTTTTAATAAAATAAGTTTTGTATTATAAAGTGGATCTTGATACTTATTCTCAAGTTGTAATCTTGTAGCCATAAGTTTTGTTAAGAGAAAAGAGTAAATCACGTGCATGTAATCGGTTGATATATTATACGGATAGTACTTTAGTTAATAACCTATTTAGTAGTTAAGTGCAATTGGTTGGTATAATATGTCAACCGGTTACACTTGGAAGTTTTTATTTTTATTTGTTTGATAATTGTACCTCATCTTGTATTGTTGTATATATATTTTTTGGGTATCTTATGAAGGAATGAGTGCAAGTATTTTCACCTTGAATTACTCTCTCTCATTCTCTCACTCTCTCCCTCTCCACACTTAGTTATTCACTAACCTTGTGGTTCCAAATTCCAACATTAGACATCAAGAGTTTGCTTCGATCCATCAAAAACCTAGTGTGAAACATGACTTTTGTCTGCAATGAAAGAATTCCTGCAAATCTACATATCCTTGATACGAAGAATTATGACAAGTGGTGCAAACAAATGAAGGTGTTGTTGGACTATCAAGATGTTCTTGAGGGGTAACTACACTTGTAGAAGGTGCAACAGACGCACAACAATATAAACATAAGAAAGAGAAGACAAAATATTTCAAAGCGTTGTTTTTTATCCATCAATGTGTTGACGCGGATAATTTCGAAAAAGTTGGTGATTGCGAATGATCGAAGAAAGCATGGAAAATTTTGGAGAAGGTATATGCAGGGGATGGCAAGACGAAGTTTGAGAGGTAACAAACTCAGAAAAGACAGCTTGAGTTAATTCAAATGAAGGAGAAGGAGACCACCAATAATTTTACAACGAGAATTACTCGGTTGGTGAACCAAGGAAACGTGTGTGGAGAACAATCACAGAGCAGTATGTTGTCGTGAAAATCTTATGTTCCTTAACGCCAAGATTTGACAATATGGTGGTTGTGATTAAGGAATTGAAGGATCTTGCATCGATGAGCATAGAGGTGTTGCAAAGCTCTCTTGAAGCGCGCAAGCAGAGAATGAAGGAAAATAATGTTGATAAGGCAAAAATTGAGATCACTTTGCAAGTTAGTTTCAATAAAAGAGACAAGAAGGCGAAGGGAAAGTGGCCCATGAACAAATGTAGAGGGAACTTTCAGAATTTTGGTGGAAGAGAGTCCCCAAATTTCAAGATATCAACATTCCAAAAGGGTGAAAAATGTGGCAATAGGGTTGTTGAATTAAACAACTTTATAGGAGGAAATCTAAGAGGTAGAGGAGGAAGAATGATGGTTGACAAGAGCAGTGTGTAGTGTTATATGTAACACCATAAACCTCAGTAAGTATTTTTTTTTTTTCATTTTTAAAAATTATGAATCGATGCAAAATATGATGATATCAGTAAGGGTATTACATGACAATCACTCAATATTTATTCAAGTATGAAGACATAAATTCAATTAAGAGCAAAGCATGATAACTCAATTCAATTACTAGAAAATAATAAAACAAATATTTCGGCGGGATGTTACAATATCAGAGTTGTGAACAAAATAAAAACTACTAGTCGGTGCAAGGTTCAGCAAAATGAGAAATAACATAAAACGATGAACTATTCCTACAACTAGTTGCACTAGAACTCCTCGATATCAATATGAGAATCACATGTATAAGTTCATAATTATAACACCATAGCAACAACAAAGGGGTGAGAATACATTCGATAATTATCATCGGCATAATAACAACAAGGATAGTTTATCTCACACATTTAAACATAACCATAATACATGATATCATTTACAGTTGACGACACATTTATACTAATCAGTCAAGCAAATTGTACAATAACATAATTTATTCAATAATGCAATCCAATGCTCATATACTATACTCCCATGCATGTGGTACCATCGTCATATTTCAGAGTTATGTTACTAAGAGTCCTACGTAGTTGGAACGAAGTCATGCATCATTCGAACGAAGTCATACATCGCCGGACCGAATTTCTAACCTAACTGCGATATATATGATACATGATAATGAAAAACAAATGCAATGCTTCCAACCGAACCTTCAACACCATAAAACACCTCGCTAGATTTCAGAGTTATATTATTGAGAATCCTACATCGTCGGACCGAAGTCTTACATCTCCGAACCAAATTTCTACATCATCGAACTGAAGTCCTAAATCATCGGACCGAATTCCTAAATTTTCGGTTAAGGCTAACACCGGTTCTCACAAACCTAATACATCGCCAAAGGTTAAAACACCAGTCCTTGCGAACCTTAGCACCAACAATGCCAGTTCTTACAAAACCTAACACAATTAGTGTGTGTTCTTTCCAAACCTCCACCTATGACGCTGGTCCATAATGAATCACAAGGTATTCACATATCTTTCGCATACGCGATTCCCATCGCATTAACACTTATCTTGCATCCCTGACTACAACTCGACTCATTTCTAATTATCCTAATAATAATCGTGACCAAGAAATTCACAATTGAGTACAACTATGTGTATTTAAAAAATGAACTCACCTCATAAACACATTTACTCCCTCTCACCAAGCATACTTTCAATCCTTCAATTTGTTCAACAATTTTCCTACCAAAACAGCCTGAATCATGTTTTCTACTATTCACGCCTTAACTTTAAATAATTTTTAAAAATATTAAACAAAGTTGAAATCAAGAAAATGAATATGTTCTGGAAATTTTAGAATGTCTGATAGACCTAAAATGTACTATATATTTGACTCGAATTACACGCGTTCCTTAGAATTTTATTACTGTTTTCTTGTGTTATGCTTCCCGTTTTGTTTCATTTTCAGGATTTTATATTTCCAGAGCTCTTCGAGAAGAAATAAAGAAAAACGAGCAAAAAGACCAGCTTTTATGGGAATTGTACACATGGCATCCACCATGGTGGGCGCCATAGGGTATGCCATAACTTGGATAAGAGACTAACTTCTGACAACTGCCACGTCTCCCACTTCTTTCTTCTCTAGTTCACATGGTGGGCGCCATGAGGGTATGGCGGGTGTAACCCGGTGAACTGACTTTAAACAATGTTGTGGATAGCAAGAGTCGCCACCGACTTTTATTTTATCCATAAGGAAAGGTTATAAAAGAACAGGAAAGACCTTAGAGAATATTTTGGGTCCGGGGGGTAGGTTATGAAAAGGGAAGGTGTTAGCACCCTTTTCATCCATGGTTATCCATGGGCTCTTAGGTACTTAAGCTCACTTTTGAATTGTTTTGAAAGTGTAGTGTGTGAATAGAAAATTTTCAGAATAGTTAATAAATAATCCATGTAAGGATGTGTTAAGAACTTGTTTGAAAACTTGTTGAAAATTTGTTTAAGTGTGAAACAGTTTTGAAGTGAGCAAGCACCTAGGAGTAACCTACCCTAATGTTTAAAGGTCCTTCTTATTCTTCATTCTTTCCTTTAGTAAGACTATCCCTACTATAATGGAGTAGGTAGTCCTTACTTTGGATGTTAAGGGGTATGTGAGGGACAATTTGACTTTGAAGGCCATTGTGGGATGTAATAAGCACATATAAGGGACCATCATCATTTTTCGAAAGGGACTTGATTCGTAAAGGCAACCATAAGGGACTTTGATGATTTTTTTATTTGAGGGACTTGCTTTATACACCCCACTTAACCATTATTCGTAGGCAACTTGAGGGATATCCTTAGGAAGTGAGACGGCGATTAAAATCGACTTACGTGTGTGACGTGTTTATTTTAATTATCTTTATTTAAAAGTGATATAAATTTATTTTAATATTACATACATGTTGTTACACTCCCTAATTACTAACCATAATAATAATTAAATAATTAAACAACTTTACATCCAAGAAACAATTACAAAATAATAAGCAAAATAATTAAATAGCAAAGATAAATAAAATATAAATAAGCAATAATAAATAATAAAGGGGGTTAATTCTAAGTTTACTCGGCAAGACATCGCATCTTGTGCCTACGTATCCTTACGGGAGTGGAATCAGAGTAATCGTAGTTCCCCTCAATAGGGAGGTTAGAAACTTCTTGACTGTGGTCAAGGTCTCAAGGGGAATAAACGCATCTTAAGGACACGCTTACGTGGAGTGTAGAAACTCCAAATCTCTACGTTGAAATGTTAAGTTGTAATTAGGGTTAAATTAGGGATTCCACGGCGGGAAACCCTAAAATGAGCGCGGCGGCTCTTTGACCTAATGCTAAGGGTAAAATTGTAATTTTGCCTGCGGCGAGGCATTTGTGAAAATTAGGGTTTGTAGTTTGTAGTTTTGAGGATTTGAAATTGAATGTGTGAAGTTTTACGGACTATTGGCGCGGCGGCCAAACAGTTAGACCTAACCTTCGGATGTGTGCAATGTGACAGAAATAATAGTAAACGCGTGAGATAATTGAATCATGCAAACAGAGAGATAATGTCATAATTTAAACCATGCAAGCAGAAATTTAAAGGCAGAATTTAAAGAGCGATTGTTAAGTTCGCGAGGTTACATGAGAGGAGCAGATACAATATGATAATGAAATTTGAATTGAACAATAATAAAATAAAATAAATAACGGTTCTAGTTATTATTTTAAAAAAAAGATTTTAGTTATTATTTTAAATTTATCTAAAAAAAAAGTTTTTCTTAAAAATAATAGGTTTTCATATTAATTTGGAAAAGATGTTAATGTTATTTATTTTAAAAAAACAGATTTTTATATTATAACAAATTTTAATAAATTAATGATAACAATAATAATAATAATGGTAATAATAATGATAATAATGATAATAATAATAAATAATGATAATAATAATAATAATAATAATAATAATAATAATAATAATAATAATAATAATAATAATAATAAAGCAATAATGAATTTTAAATGTGCCAAATAACCCAACAATGTTGCTAACGCAGAAATGCGCTCATCGCAACCAGATCTAAATCGGACGAAACAAAATTTATCGCAAAGAAAAAGAAATTAAGCAAAAAATAGTATTATTGCTCACACAAAAATGCGATCATCGCAACCAGATCGAACTAACACAAATGTCACGCGTCATGCACACAAATGTGCAAACATCGTATCGACATAATTCGATCAAAAATCTTATATATATAAACTCTAACAATTTAAAAATTATATATATATATAAACGTAACAGTAATAGATAAAGAAAAAGAAATAACGGTAATAGATGAAGAAAAAGAAATAACGGTAAAAGATGAAGAAAAAGAAACAACAGTAATAGATGAAGGAAAAGAAATAACGGTAAACGATGAAGAAAAAGAAACAATAGTAATGGATGAAGAAGAAAACTAAATAACGGCAAACGGCACTCACTCCTCTTAGGTTTTTTTCCTTCTCCCCCCTTTTTCCAACAAGGCAACACATGTATATATAGGGAACAAATTAGGGTTAACACCAAATTGTCAATAATGTCCCTAAAGCCCATTTTAAAGCCCAAACTAAATAATTAGTTAAGAAAAAATAAAATTTAAATAATTTAAAATAATTAAAATAAACTTAAAATAAAAACTAATAATCCTATTGATTCCTAAAATAAAAAATATTATAAAAAGAACAAAATTTTTTTCAATATTTTTTATTTTATGATTTTTTGGATATTTTTATGAATAATTTAGAAAAAAGTGAAAAAAATAATATTTTAAAAAATGATTTAATTAAAATACGAAAATAATAATTAAATAATAATAAAAAACTATTTTTGTTATTTTTTTAATGAAAGATAGAAAAATTTAGAGTAAAAATAATAAAAAACAAAAAAAAATGACAAAGGTGAGATTCGAACTCTCAACCTCTTACACTCATAACTCCTTACACATGTCCTCCTGCCAATTGTGCCATTTTTACTTTTTAGAAAAAAAATGCATGCCATATGATATTTACCTGCAAAAAGTCAAACGACTACACAAATTTGTTAGTAATTGATTAAATGCAATGAAATGCGACGACAAATCTTAGGGCAAAATTTGGGGTATTACAGTTATTATGATAATATTTCTCACCCAACCTCTCTTTGATGTTGGCAAAAAAATCATGAAGTTTGACTTTGGTTTGACCACAGTTGACCTCAGTTTGACTTTTTAACTGCATTGACTGCTTTTGGCTTATCTGATCATCTGACTGAGCAATCTTTTGAGAAAAGTCTTGAAACTTGACATGGGGGTTCTTATACACATATAAGATGTTATGAAGCTCACTTGAAGTCTTGGAAGTCCATTTAGCCTGATTAAAGTCAAAACCCTAGTTTTGGATGCACTGCTTAGGAGGTGCATTGTCTGAGGGAATTGTCAACTCTTCTGACCAATTGTGAACTTTGTGAACCTTGTGAACCTTCTTGGAACACAAAGTCTTGTATTGTGAGGGCAAATTTTGGGGTGCAACAGCTGCCCCTGTTCAATTTTCTGAAACCTGAGGGGTTAGATTGGTATATTTGCCAGTCGTAACCTGGAAGGTTGAAGGGGATTGAACACAAAAGCCCAAAAATTTGCACTCACCAGTGCATGGAGTGATATTGATGGTTGGTTGAACATGATTGAGTGGGCTTAAAGATGCCACTAGGGGAAAGTTCTTCAGTAGTATAATGAGAACTGTCAGGAGTCTGGAGTAATACTGATGTAACAGCATGTCTTCATGAGGATAGAGCAATCAATAATGATAACCCTAAAGCAGTCTTGAAGTGATAAATCTGACCTCAGGAGGATAGAGCAATCAATAGCTCTAAAGCAGTCTTGAAGTAATAATGGCTTCAGGAGGATAGAGCAATCAATAGCTCTAAAGCAGTCTTGAAGTAATAGAATGGTTTCAGGAGGATAGAGCAATCAACAGCTCTAAAGCAGTCTTAAAGTAATGATTTCAGGAGGATAGAGCAATGAATAGCTCTAAAGCAGTCTTGAAATAATAACGTGATATGTCTTCAGGAGGATAGAGCAATCAATAGCTCTAAAGCAGTCTTGAAGTAATGATTTCAGGAGGATAGAGCAATGAATACTCTAAAGCAGTCTTGAAATAATAATGTAATTTCAGGAGGATAGAGCAATGAATACTCTAAAGCAGTCTTGAAGTAATGATTTCAGGAGGATAGAGCAATGAATACTCTAAAGCAGTCTTGAAATAATAATGTAATTTCAGGAGGATAGAGCAATGAATACTCTAAAGCAGTCTTGAAGTCATGAGATGTTCTCAGGAGGATAAAGTAACCCTGAAGTTACAATAAAGCAGTCCCAAAGTAATAAGAAGCTCATCAGGAGGATAAAGTAACCCTGAGGTTACAATAAAGCAGTCCCAAAGATCATAAGCTTGTTTGTTGGATAATTAACCTGAAAACAAGGTAGCATTATGTATAACAACATTAGTTTATGCTTTATGTATGCATGTATGACATGATGCACTTAGGTAATGTACTATAGACATATATGTTATGGTATGATGTAAATGATGTATGTATGATATGACACTGCTGGAAGTGTCTGGATATCCTTGTATAACAACTGCTGGCTAAGGAAAATAAATCCCGATTCGTTGTTGAAGAATATATAACCCTCCGTCTGCTGGGGATAACAAGGTATAGATAACCTCCCGTTGTTGGGGATAACAAGGTATAGATAACCTCCCGTTGTTGGGGATAGTAGGGTATAGATAACCTTCGTTTTCGTCTGATAGTAGGATAAGTATAACATCCCGTCTTCGTTCATCGTGCCCTTATTGGAAATTAATTTCCCGTATATCCGTATGAGGATAAAAAAGATGGATATAAATTCCAGGGGAGATTAGACTTTGTGAAAATGGATTAGTCCTACTGATGGTTTGTAACTGTCTTGTAAAGATGAACCGGCGAAGCTTCGTTGAAATCTTTCCCTCGTTCGTCCTTAGTAAATACTATTACTGCATTTTCATGCATTTCTGGTAAACATCAATCATATTAAAAGCATACATGCGTTTCTGGTAAACATCAATCATATTCAAAGGCATACATACATTCAAACACAACCAATGGACGTTTCGCTTATGTAAATAGGGTAAAAGTGAATCTGGATTCAAAAGATGGAATTTATTTATATCAAAAGTGACCCATACACGGGTAAGTTTGTACAAGGAGACATAAACCCTAGTAAGAGAATTTTGTCATGAAGCTTTACAAAAAGAATCAGCTATGTGGGAAATAATCCTATTGAGTTTCAATTCTACTATTGCCACTCAAGTATCTCATCTTCTTGCTGTTGAGACGGAAACGATTGGATTGAGCTTTATCTGTTTGAGCTTGAGTAAGTAGTACAACTGGTTGCAGTTTCATGAGTGATCCAAACGAGACATAGTCATACGCTTTAATCCCTAACTTTTGCCTGGATTGCCCTTTCAGGTTTTCAATCCACCGGGATACCCTTTTTTGCCCAAGCCGCCTTTTCAGGTTTTCGACTTGCCGGGTGTACATCTTTTTATATATATATCCCTAATTTTTGCCCAAACCCTTTTGGTTTGCCGGGATGCCCTTATTTTTGCCTAGGCCTGTCAACCTAGCGGGTCTCTTTTTATGCGTAGTATTTTTTAACTATGTCTGCGTTTACAGGTTGTGGGAAGTCTTCACCATCCATTGTAGTCAGTATCATGGCACCTCCTGAGAACACTGTCTTGACTACAAATGGTCCCTCATATGTTGGAGTCCACTTGCCCCTAGGATCACCCTGTGGTAATATGATACGCTTGATTACCAAGTCACCAGCCTGATATACCTTTGGCTTAACCTTCTTGTTAAAAGCTTTGATCATCCGTTTCTGGTACATCTGGCCATGACAAACTGCTGCTAACCTTTTCTCATCAATCAAATTTATCTGGTCAAGTCGAGTCTGAATCCACTCATCTTCATCCAAGCCTGCATCCTTCATAATTCTCAAGGAACTGAATCTTCATATCAATAGCAACTTGCATACCCATGATACAGGCCTCATACTCAGCCATGTTATTGGTACAATAGAAACAAAGTCTGGCAGTAATCGGGGTATGACAACCTTCAGGGGAACTAATCACAACACCAACACCATTACCATGTGCATTGGAGGCACCATCAAAAACCATAGTCCATCGGGATCCTTGTTCAGGTCCGTCATATTGTCCAGGTTCTTTGGTAACAGACATAATGTCTTCATCAGGGAACTCAAAATTCATTGACTGGTAATCATCTACTGCTTGATGAGCCAAATGATCAGCAACAACACTCCCCTTAATGGCCTTCTGAGTGGTATACTGTATATCATATTCCGTCAAGATCATTTGCCATCTTGCAATTCTTCCGGAGAGAGCAGGTTTCTCAAATATGTACTTGATTGGATCCATCTTCGAAATCAACAAGGTAGTATGGGTCAACATATACTGTCTTAGTCGGCGAGCAGCCCATGCCAAAGCGCAGCAAGTTTTCTCGAGCAGTGAGTATCTTGTTTCACAGTCGGTAAACTTTTTGCTAAGGTAGTATATTGCCTGCTCTTTTCGACCAGACTCGTCATGTTGCCCCAATACACACCCCATTGAGTTGTCTAATACTGTTAAATACATAATCAAGGGTCTTCCATCAACTGGTGGCATTAAAATTGGAGGTTCTAGCAAATATCTCTTGATTTCATCAAAGGCAGTCTGGCACTCATCATTCCATTCCATCACCTGATCTTTCCTCAACAACTTGAAGATTGGCTCACAGATGGTAGTTAATTGGGAAACAAATCTTGCAATGTAGTTCAATCGTCCCAAGAAACCTCTAACCTCCTTCTCAGTACGGGGAGCTGGCATCTCTCGTATAGCTTTCACTTTTGCAGGATCCACTTCAATACCTTTTCCACTGACAATGAAACCCAAGAGCTTTCCAGATCTAACTCCAAAAGTACACTTGTTTGGATTTAATCTCAACCTGTATTTCTTCAACCTCTCAAACAACTTGTGCAGATGATCAAGATGTTGTTCTTCATTCTGAGACCTGGCTATCATATCATCCACATATACCTCTATCTCATGATGAATCATATCATGAAACAAAGCCACCATAGCACGCTGATATGTTGCCCCTGCATTCTTCAAACCAAATGGCATTACCTTATAGCAAAAGGTGCCCCACTGTGTCACAAATGTTGTCTTCTCCATATCTTCAGGTGCCATCTTGATTTGATTGTAACCAGAGAAACCATCCATAAAAGAGAATACCTTATGCTGAGCAGTGTTGTCTACCAGAATATCGATATGAGGAAGTGGAAAGTCGTCTTTAGGGCTAGCCTTGTTCAGATCTCTGTAGTCTACACACATACGTACCTTACCATCTTTCTTAGGAACTGGTACCACATTTGCAACCCACTGAGGATAAGAAGTTACGGCCAAGAACCCTGCATTGAACTGTTTCATTACCTCTGCTTTGATCTTTTCTGACATTTCAGGACGCATACGACGAACCTTCTGCTTCTTTGGACGACAATCTTCTTTCACTGGCAAACGGTGAACCACAATGTCCGTATCCAACCCTGGCATATCTTCATAAGACCAAGCAAAGATCTCCACATAGTCACGTAGCATCTGAACCAACCTGCTCTTGACACTGTCCTCTAAATCAGCCCCTATCTTGACCTCTTTTCTGTTTTCTTCAGTTCCCAGATTCACAACTTCGACTGGATCTTCATGTGGCTGTATAGCTTTCTCTTCTTGTTGTAACAACCTAGCAAGCTCTACAGGTATTTCACAATCGTCCTCGTCTCCGTCTTCAGTTTGATAGATCGGATTCTCGAAATTGTAATTGGCAATAGTAGAACTGTTATCAACTGGATCCAGAGTGGATGGGGATCTGCATTTTAGTGACGTGGGTGTGTGTAAGAACACATAGCTGATAAAGCAAAAATAAAAGAAAAAGAAAGACAAGGAACACAATATTTACGAAAACGAAACGTCCATTGATTTTATTGAATGAAGTATGCAAATGAAATGACAACCCGTAACAAGCACACCATTGTGCCCCGGGTAAGGCACATGGCTTGAAAGTTTTAGTTGTTCCAGAAATTACAAATTTAAAAACATAACACAGTAATAGTATTTACTCCTGACTAAAGGAGATAGGGATAACATCTTCAGCTTTCCAATTATTGAGTCCAGCACCCACAGTAGGAAAAATCCATGCCTCCAAGTTGTGGTCTTCATCTTGATCTCCCACAGCATTGATAACCCCTTGATTGGTGATACGAACAGCACGAGCACGACGAACAGCCTTCTGGGACTCTGCAGTGAAACCCAAACCAAACTTGTCAGACTTGTATGGAATATCAGGAAGCTGACCCCAAATAGTACAACCACCTTCTTCCACCACAGCTTTTGCATCATTGAGGGAGGCCATTGCCATTGTTGGAGGGTTTCTGATGACCACAGGAACCTTCTTCACAGCAGGAGGAGTCACACAATCCTTAACAGCCCAGGGAACCACTTCAAATGACTGACATGGAGTTTCAATGTATTCACCTTCTACTTCCAGATACTTGAAAGTGTTTACATGGCTGACAAAGTATTCTTCCTCTCCAAAGACAGTAACAACTTTTCCATTCACCGGATATCTCAACTTTTGATGTAATGTGGAGGTCACAGCACCTGCCCCATGGATCCAGGGACGACCAAGCAGACATGAGTACGAAGGACGAATATCCATCACATAGAATGTAGCAGTGAACACCTGAGAGCCCACCTTGATTGGAAGATCAATTTCCCCATGCACTACTCTTCTAGAACCATCAAAAGCCTTTACCACAATATTACTGGGCTTCAATACCGTATCTTCAGGACTCAGCTTGTTCAGGACTTCCTTAGGCAACACATTCAGAGAGGAACCATTGTCTATCAGCACATGAGACAGGGTAGTGCCCCTGCATTCAATTGAAATATGCAAGGCCCTGTTATGATCCCTCTTGGCAGGGGTCAAGTCAGCATCAGAAAATCCTAACCCGTTGTCATAGGTCAGGTGAGCAACACAATTCTCAAACTGGTCCACAGAAATTGCACTGGGTACATGAGCCATCTTTAGAAACTTGATCAATGACTTGGCATGAGCCTCTGAACATAATAACAGGGAGAGCATAGAAATCTTTGAGGGAGTATGCCCCAGCTGATCAACAATATCATAATCACTCTTGCGAATGATTTTCAATACTTCTTCCATCTGCTTAGAGAGGTCATTAGTAGCTGGCACATCAGCAGATACAGGCTTAATAACAGGACCCTTGCCCCGAGCATCAGTGGTGGAAGTAACAGCAGGAGTAACTGCACTCTTAGAAGCAACTGGAGGAGAGAAGACTCTTCCACTACGAGTGATCTTGCTAGATCCAGCAATATTATCAGGTAAAGGCTCCTGCTTGACACCATGGATGTAAACATCAGACCCATAGTACCAAGGCACAGCTTTGTCAGATGTATAAGGAATAGGACCGGGAGTGGTAATGATCAGAGGAGCTACTTTGGCTTCAGCAACAACTTTCACAGGCCCTTCAGCAGTAATCTTGATTGGGCCCTGATGAGTGATTTTAATGGGACCCTTTGAAGTGATTCTTAGTGGTACTTTGTCAACCATGTCAACCTCTTCAATCTTCTTACCCTGAGTCAGATGATCCACCATACTTTCTACAGATGCTGGTCTTCTTTCAAACACTATAGTATATTTATCCATGAGACGTTGAATCCCATCTCTCAAAATGAAGCAACTATCCGGCTTATAGGTACAATATAGACAATCTTCATGACAACCTGGAAAGATCCCAGCTTGTACTAGCCTCTTTTTGATAACAGACAATGGTGTGCTCAACTCCATAACTGAATAGACATGCAGATCTTCATCAATATCTTCATCAATGGCGTTGACAGTCTTCTCGTGATTTGGCATTGGAGCTGTAATCACATTTGGAGTACCTGGTGGATCAAACTCAATTTCTCCAGCATCAATCATATCCTGAATTTTGTTCTTCAAGACCCAGCAGTTATTAGTATCATGTCCTGGACAGTTTGAATGATATGCACATCGTGCATTGGGATTGTACTTGGGAGAGGTAACATTGGGATTCTGAGGAGCCTCCCTCAGGGTAATAAGTTCAGCCTTCAACAAGTGTTGCAATGCCTGAGCCATTGACATGTTGATCTTCGTGAACTGTCTTCTAGCCCTCTGTTGGTTGCCTTGAGGCTGCTCTGTTGTTGCAGGAGTTGGATTTGAAATATGAACTGCACTAACAGACTGATGCCTTCTGTTACGATCAGGCTGACCATACACAGCATTAGATTCTTTCTTCCCAGTGGGAGGCTTCTTTGCAGCACCTGATGAAGAAGTTCCCACTTGGATCTTACCACTCTTGATACCATTCTCTACTCGCTCTCCTGTCATGATCAACTCAGTGAAGCCAGATGATGAGCTTCCAATGAGATGACTGTTGTTGCACCCTAAAATTTGCCCAACCTTATCCACTTGGTTTATGTTTCATTATCATTAGCATTTGCATATAGAGTCATGTACATAGACTAACCATCTGCATAGCATAAGCATAGCAAGTCATTCAACAGGGGACCAATCATTATTCTCATCTCTAGAAGCCTATCAAGAGGTTATTATCCCAAGTCAATCTCATTCAAGTCATCAGGAAAGAATTTGAAAGCAAAGAGTTCAGCAGATCAAGCCTTGAGTCCATCTCCTAGCTGAGGGTATCTGAGGGTCAACAAGAGGGTTGTGAGCTGTGAGTTGAAGGCATGGAGAGTATCTATACATTATGAGAGACTTAGAAAGTCATTTGAAGAAGGAGACAAGTCATTGATGAGAGCACAAGAGCTACAGTTGAAGACAGTCAACTAGGGTTTCATCTGGGTCAACCCTAGGTCAACCCTAGGTCAATTGACTGATTTAAGGGGCATTCAAGTCTAGTGGAGAGATGTGGGGTTCATCATTGGACATATAAAGAAGGATATGGAGATATGCCAAGGAGAATTCAAGAGAAATCAAGGAGAAGAGGAGTTTCTAAATTAGGGTTTCTCTGTAAAATCCCCTAGTTTAGGTCAAATTTCCAAGCAAGATAAGTCAAAATGCTAGCTTCAAATGGCTTCTTGGCCAACATGAAACTTGTAGAGGATCTCAATACCTTTAATTTGAGTGGTGGAAGACATCAAGGAGATTTATAGAACTCAAGTTATGGTCCTTGCAAGTTACAGGTCATCTGAGGTATCTGAATTTTTGTCTGTGAAAGTGACTTGACTTCCAAGCAATTTTTACCCCTCAAGGAGATTTCAAATGAATTCTTGGTCAACATAATAATTGTTCCTCATTGTCTTAGCTTTCTATAATGGTATAGTATGCCTTCATATGATGTGTGGAACTCAACTTATGGTCTTGGCAAGCAAAGGGTATTTTGGGCATTTGTGAATTACAGGTCATTTTAACCTATGTCCAAAACTCATACAAGGAGGCCTCAAATGGAAAAACTTACAACATCAAACTTGCTCCAAATGGGATTTTAAGTCTAGAAAGAAGGTCACAAATTGTTGGAAAAGCTCATAGCATGAAGTTGCATAATTGGTCAAAATTTGAACTAAAAAGGCTTATAATTTAAAGAAATTCAAAGTGAAAAATGGTTTGGGAGATTTATGAGTCCAAATGGAGACTTCCAATATATGATTTTGAATGGAAAAGCAATTCTAAGAACAATGGTTCAAACACTTTTTTGAGTTTAGAAGGAAAAAAGAAAGTTATCTTTGGTTACTTGTAATTGAAGAAACATTTCAAAAATGGATCAAAGTTGGAAGGCAAGGGAATGTGCAAGATGGATCTAGAATGTTCATATGAGCTCTATATATTCATGAAATGAGGATTGATCAAGGGTTGGCTTCATTTTCACCAAAAATCTCCCAAATTCTCTCATTCTTTTTCATTGAAGTTTCATTCCAATTCCTCAAATTCTTCACCAAATCATCATCAAAATCAACTTCATTATACTGTTTCATCATCATGGATCATAATTCAATCAAGAACCAAGTGTGATTCCTCCATTTTCGAGCACTTCCATCATCAACATCAAAATCACAATCTCCATTGGACAGCACAATTCAAGCCAGGAATCATCAAAGTATTGCATACAGAATTGAGTATTGAGTTAATTGATCAAGATCCAAGCCTTGGAAGCCTCAGATCCACAAGTCTCCATAGCTGTTTTCAAGATTTTACACCAGGTGTGTTTTCATTCAAACAGCTTAATTCAATTAGGTTAGCATGATTTTGTTAGTTTAGATGTAATGTAGAAGGTTAGTAGAGCAATTAGGATGAATTTGAAGTGGTTTGGTGATGATGATTAACAGGTTGTAGAAACTGTTTGGATGTAGAACTCTTAGGTTAGTGCATTATAATTCTAGGTTGTTAGCGCAGGTTAATCACCATTAGTTATGGAAGAGTTTAGTCTAGGTTTGAGGGAGAATTGTGATGATGCATCTCAGAGTATGTTCATGGTGACCAGATCTTGTTGCTATCGGGTTTGTTGATCTAGTGAGTTTCAAAGCAAACTGAGACCATAGGATTGTAGAGGGAAGAATTCTGAGCAGTTTTCGTGTTTATGGCATGGCGTGTCATGGCCTGGAGAGGGAGAACTGAGAGCTTGAATGTTGCTCGTGCATGGCTGCCATGGGAGAGGAAACCCTAATCCATTTGAACTGAGGAGGAAGATGTAATCTGGGCCGTTCAATTTGTGGTAGACCCTTGACTAATAGAGCCATCGTGTGGCTAGCATTCAATTCTGATTTGGAGGGAATTGAGTCAGGTGCCAAACGCACCGTTTCATTAATTGAAACGGGCGGGCCTGAGTGGATGCTGCTAATCCCACCCCCCAGTTAGTGAGCCCAATCATTTTGAACGTGGTTTCGTTTCTTTTCTCACCCCCTGCGCTGCTTTTATTTTTCACTAAGTCTGAGTGGTTCTGGGCCTGAGTGTTAGTGCTATGCGCACCCCCCTGTCTGCCTGGCCCAATGAATTCCAACTGAACGCGCCTACTATTCTAACCCCCCTCTCTCATTTTAATTCAATTTAATTTTTCAATTCCACTTTAATTTTCACCAACTTTAAAAATTCATAATAAATGCATAAAAAATTCATTTCACTTCATTTTTTTTACACTATTTTCTTTAGAATGTGTAGAAAATTTTCATTAAATAAAATTGCATTTTTATTTTCATTTCATATTTTTTTCCATATTTTCTAAATAAATGTCATATTAAATAGCTTCATTTCATGCATGATTTTACTAATTTTTGTTCTATTACATACTTTCATGTTTTTTGTTCATTCTTTTTAGGGTGTTTAGATTAGATGTTGAACTTGTAGATTTAATTTAGTTCCCATTTTTAGGAATTAATTTTAGGTGATTAATATAGGCTTGAACATCATGAACAAATTAGGGTTTTTTAGGTGATGACTTAGGAAGTTTGATTTCACTTCCCTTAGGACTTAGGGTTTGAATAGTTTAGCTATGGGACTATAGGGGCTATGGGTAGTTATTAGATCCCCTTGGAAAAAGTCAGGATTCCCCTACTGCTATTAATACTGTCTGTATATCTGATTGACTGGTGTGGTGTGCCCTCTGGGGATTATTGCTTGCTTGCTTGGGTGTTGGGATTGTCTGGGGCCTTGGGAGAGCTGAAGACTTGTGAAGATGAAAGCCATTGGAGATCAAGAGATTGAAGATCAACTGTCAGAGTTGGAGAGGAGGTTCTTGCTAGCAGCTGCTGAGGAGACTAGGGTTTAGGAGCTAGGCAGAGCTCTAGATTAGAAAGTTTGTTTCTCAAACATGGATTGCCTTGTCTGCATCCATTCTTCTCTGTGATTCAGAGTCTCTCTAAGACACTCACCCCCTTCCTTTGGAAGGCTTGGTGACAGTGTCTATGAGATAGAACTCTTGAGAGAAAATGTCTCTTGTGTTAGAAGCAGTCTGTTCACCACCCTTGGTAGTCAGCTGATTGCTTAACACCCAATTCACTCTTGTGACTAATCCCTCATCCTGGAGGTTTGAACTTGAAGAAAAGCCATTGCTTATAGAAGACTGATGATCAAAGCCCTTGCCTGAAGGCCATGAAGATGGAGATTGATGCTTGTTGAAGCCTGAAGCTGAATGGAGATTGCTTGAAGTCAGATGTTGATTCAGAGCTGCTGATGCTGTTTATTTTTGCTGTATTTCATTGCTGATGTATTGATTGGTTTTCCTGGCTGTATTGTTTGCTGTTTACCCTGTTGGGTTGAAAGTGAAGCCTGTTCACTTTCGCCCATTGTTTTCTAGGTTCGAGGTTGAGTGGGACTCCCTTGCCTCGCTTGTACTGTTGCATCCATGCATTTTACTGCTTTACTGTATATATCTGGCATTGTTTCTGTTTCTGCCTATCCCGTAGGATCTCTGTTTCTCTCTGTGCAAGAGAGGAGCATGATAGACACTAGGTCTTAACCCATGCATGATAACATTAGGTTAGTTTGTTTCCCTTCGCAACCGTAGGTTAGAGTTCTGTCTCTTTCTTTCTCAAAACAAACAGAAAAACACATAAAGATTTCAAACACAATAAAAGACACTTCTTTCGTAAAAGAATGTGAACTCATCAAGACGTCATTTTTGTCCTCTTGGACTGTTAATCAAGAAAACCTTTTTCAGAAGGAATAAAATCAACCAGGACAAGCTTGTGTCTTCCGTGGCCCGAACTACGTTTGCTCTGATCTTTCATGCTGTGTGGAAGTACGTAGGCATAGGATGCGATATCCTAGCGAGCAACCTTCCCCTCCTTTCCCGTAGGTAGGCGAACTACGTTGACTCTGATTTCTCGTTCCAGGCGGGAATACGTAGGCATAAAGTGCGATACTTTGCCGAGTCATTTTTATTCTCATTTTATTTTCTTTTTCACCCTTGACCTATAGTTTAGATAGAATAACAATCCATACCCGAAAACAAGCGTGGATCCCGTCGAGTACGACGGACGTGAGGGGTGCTAATACCTTCCCCTTGCGTAACCGACTCCCGAATCCAGGTTTTGGTTGCGATGACCATACCTTTCCCGTGTTGTGCGAGGTTTACTCTGAGAGTTTCCTTTCCCTCCCGTGGGATAAATAACGCACGGTGGCGACTCTTCTGTTCAGCCGGCGCCGATTTTCGCAGTAGCGACAGCTGGCGACTCTGCTGGGGACCTACAATAGTTCCCTATACGAGTCTCGCCTTAGGTTTTTTCCTAGCTGTTTGGGGCAATCCCCAGCAGCTGGCGACTCTGCTGGGGATCCAACGTCCCCTGGCTGCTAAGAACTGCGATGGTTCTTATGCATTTGGGATCCAACGTCCCTTAAGAGAGTCAATCCTAACGCTTGTTTTCCCGTCGAGGATTTTGTATGGATTTATATTTCTAACCTTGTATTTTCAGCTTTGTATATTGATTATTATTGCTGTATCTGGGGTGTGACGGGTGTTCTGATATTGAGAGATAAGCCGGACCTGGGCTTGAGTGCACCTAGAATTAGAGTAGAAATTAGTGGGCGCCCGCTTGCTTTGCTTGCTTTGGTGTCCCATGAAATCTACACTCAGACGAGGTTCCTCTGGTTGGCCTCCTGCCCCTTCCTTTGGTTGGCGTGGGTTGCTGGTTAGTTGGATTGTCGACTCTGGGGACCGATCACTTGGAAGTTGGCTGAGTGAGGCCTCTTCAGGAATTGATGATGCCACTCCTTCTGGGAATCGTATCATCAACCCTGAAAGTCTGTGACGCCGACGACCGCATAGGATGCCGTACCTTGTGCCAGTTATAGGGCCACCCACCTGTGAGGGGATTCAGGGTTATGCAGGTAACCAGACCTTCAGACCACCGGTTATTTCTTGATCAGAGATCCTGGTTATTTATGGAGAGTTATGAGGTCTGTCAGAGACCATTTGGAGATGTGTTTTGAGGTCTGTCAGAGACCAGTTGGAGAGTTCTGAGGTCTGTCAGAGACCAATTAGAGGTGTGATTTGAGGTCTATCAGAGACCAGTGGGAGTTATGGTTTGAGGTCTGTCAGAGACCAGTGTTGGAATTTTATTTTAGGTCTATCTGAGACCGGGGTTTGAGGATTTCTGGAGGGTCTATCTGAGACCTTTCTTGATTGAGTTCAGGCTATTCAGCTGCAGCTTTGGTCCCTGTTGCATGTTACTTGCATTGCATTGCCTGCATATCCATTACCATTTGCATTTCACTAACGTGTGTCTGTGCTGCAGGTGCATTTGCATTTCCCTAGTTCTAGTGCCCAGACTTCTGAGTGTTTGATCATGACTAGCTTACGGAGAACAGTTGCTTACAAATTGCCTACGCCTGATATTGTTCCTTTACTGGGGCTGATCTCTCTTGCTGATGAGGGTGTTCGTAGGAGTTTCCGGATGAGCTATGGTAGACTACTGAGATTAGTGTGCAAACCTACAGAGGTAGAGTTAGATGGGCTGTATGCTTTGATGCAATTCTACGACCCTGCTTTGAGGTGCTTTACGTTCTCTGACTTTATTATGGGACCAACCCTGGAGGAATACGCTGAGTATGTTGAGCTGCCCGTGCAGAACCAGGTTCCATTCATTCATTATGACGCCAAGCCCAAGCCGGAGGATTTGGCAAAAGCCTTGCATGTTGATGCTTCTGAACTTGTGACTACTGTTTCCCGTGGAGTTCCAGGCTTCTCACTCCAATTCTTAGTTGGTAAAGCCCAAGAGTATGCCAAGAGCGGGTGCTGGGTTGCTTTCAATGCTGTGTTGGCCTTGTGCATTTATGGCATAGTACTATTCCCCAATATACCGGATTTTGTGGACTTCGACGCTTTCTACTTGTTTGCCGCTGGTAATCCTGTACCTACCTTACTCGGAGATCTCTACCACTCACTGCATTATAAGAATGAGAAGGGAAGAGGGAAGAATGTTCACCTGTGTGTGCCCCTATTGAGTATGTGGTTTGAGAGTCACCTTCCTAAGAGAGGATCTGTTGCAGAGATTACAGTCCCAGTTGGTTGGCCAGAGCGCCTGATGAGGCTATCGTCGGAAGATATGGAGTGGTTTGATCGAGACCTGTTGGGATCCGAGCTCATCTTCAGCTGTTCTGGGTACCCTAATGTGCCGCTGATAGGAAGAAAAGGGTGTATCAACTACAACCCCTCTCTATTCATTCGCCAGTTCGGATATGCGCTGAAGAATCCCCCTCAGGAGGAAGAAGTACAGGAATCTCTGTACTTCACAGGTGATTTGAAGGGGGAGTTGTTAGCCAAGTTGCAACGTGCCTGGACGCGTATTAACCGCAAAGGGAAGCCACTGTTAGGAAAAAACGATTGCCAGGCTTATGAACCTTATAGAGTTTGGATTCAGGAGAGGGCTAGTCAGTTGAGGATGCCGTTTCCAGATGCACCAATTCTTGTTCCTATTCCGGTAGCAGAGCCGACTACTGTTTCTAGAGAGGTCTATGAGCAAGTTGTGAGAGAAAAAGAAGCCTTGATGAAGATTAATGAAGGGTTAGAGCAAGAGTTAGCCCAGGCACGCAGCGAGAAAAACAAGGCCGTATATGCTTTCCAGCAACAGATCGAGCTAGTAAACAGGTTAGGGGCTGAGTTGACTGAGGAAAAGAAAAAGCGTGAACGTCTGGGGCAAGAGTTCAGAAGCTCCCATGACATGCTGGAAGCCAAAAAGAAAGCGCTCGACGCAGCATACCGAGAGATATCCTCTTGCAATAAGACTTGGAATGCTACACTCACCAACAACAAGAAGAGGGAAGATAAGCTGAAGCAGCAAATTTCCGACCTCGAAGAGAAGTTGAAGTCTAGCATCAAGAAGTGTGAGGAGGAAGTGATGACCCGGTATAGTGTCCAGCATGCACTGAACAAGGCAATCAAATCCAGAGATGAAGCGGTGTCTCAGAAGCGAAAGTTAGAAGATTGCTTCGGAGAAGCAACCTGGGAAGAAACTGCTGAAGACGTACGCCGTGTCCTTAAGAGGAGACACCAGCTTGTTGAAGGGCTGCTTGATCGACCAAGCCATCCGGAGACCAAGAAGTTGATAGAGGAGTACCAGACTTTTGGGAGGATTTGATCATTTCATGTAGTTATTCGTATGCTTTATTTGCATAGTGCTGACCATCACCAGGATTGTTGGTTGAGGTCATGCCTTCTTTGTACTCTCAGTGATTTTTGTGCCCTGGGCTTATTGATTCTCTCTGCAATATATGAGGCTTTCTATGATTCAGCTCCGATATTCCTATTGTCAGCACTGTCACTGCACCGGCACCTTCGCACTAGAACTGGGGGAATGTACTTCCCTAATGCACAGGCACATTGCATTGCATTCATATTCATATTGCATTACAGGTAATCTTTGAATGGTGTCTTATTTCTGGTTCTGTATCAGGTACTTAACAGGATTCCAGATCAGCATCCGCACCGCTATTCTACACGCTCCAACTGTCGAAAAGTCATGGACCAAATACAGAACGAGATGCAGGATGTGCGCGAGAAGCTCGCCCTCTTCATGCAGACCATGGAAGCTATAGCAAAAGGGCAAGAGAATTTGCAGGCCATGGTCCAGCCTCTGTTGGCTCGCAACGCTGGTCATGGTAATGAAGATCATCAGTCCGTCCGGGTTGATACTGCTCATGGAGACGGCACTCCCACGCCAGTGGCTCCGCCTGTGGTCAATATACCTGCTGCTAATATCAACAACGCTACCGCTGCTGTGAACGGTAACGTCGGAGTAGGGAATGAGACTGCTGTCCATAACGCTGGGCTGGGTGATGTCAATTTGGGAGATAATCTAGGAGGCAACGGCTTTGTCAATACTGGGTTCGGATTCAACGATCAGGGATTCGATAACACTGGCAAGTATGGCTTTAACGCTCAAGGCTTTGGGCAAGATGGTTATGGTATGGTCAATCAGGGTTACGGAGGCTTTGGAAACGGAAATGGTACGGGATTTATGGGTTTTGGTCCTGCTGGAGGTGTTCAAGGGTATGGCAACAGAGGCCGAGGTCCGGGGATGAATCAGATCAGAGCTGGACGTAATAATGCGTACGATGGGTACGGGGCTGGAAACGGTCTGTGGCAAGAAGATCAGCAGGACGACGCCTTCTCCGGAGGAGGTTTTGAAGGGCCGATGGATGATTCCCAAAAGATTAGAATGCTGGAAGAGCAGATGAAGGGAGTCTTAAATCAGAGTGCTGTGGGATTGGACATGGCAACCATGGGCTTGGTACCTGGCTTGAGGGTGCCAATTAAATTCAAGGCTCCTGCGTTCGATAAGTACAAAGGAGACACATGTCCGAAGGTGCATGTACGAGCTTATTACAGAAAGATGTCTGCATACTCAACTGATGAAAGAATGCTAATGCATTTCTTTCAGGATAGTCTATCGGGCCCTTCCCTAGAGTGGTACATGGGGTTGGAGCCAACTGATATCAAGACATGGAAGCAATTGGCGGAGGCGTTTGTAGCCCATTACAAGTATAACAGCGACCTGGCACCCAATCGGGTCCAGTTGGCCGGGCTTTCGCAGAAGAAGGGGGAGATTTTTAAGGAATACGCGCAAAGATGGCGCGATATGGCTGCCAGGGTACGTCCTCCTGTAGAAGATAAAGAAATGAATGATATGTTTGTCGGCACATTCACAGGGCTGTTTCATGATATGTTGTTTCATACGTCTCTGGCTAGTTTTTCAGACCTGATTCTGATGGGGGAAAAGATTGAACGTAACATTAAGCAAGGAAAGTTCCAAGTCGAGGAATCAACTGCATCTGGCAGTAATAGGAAAGCTTATGGTGGGCGCCGTCAGGGCGAGGCAAGCGCGGTATTTGGGGGCCGAGGCCGAGGCCGAGGCAGGGGACGAGGTCAATATCGTCAGCCGCAGCAGGTATCGAGTGTTACTATCCCATATCAACAACAACCACTCCAGCAACAACAACCGGTTCAGCAGCAACCAATGCCACAGCAGCAGCAGCCTCAGCAGGGGGCACAGCAAGCTCAGCGAAGATTCCAGGGTAGTAAGCCGAGAAGAGTGTTTGAGAAGCCTCCCTCTACCTATGCCGATTTGTTGCAGACATTGTTGGGATTGAATCTGGTAGAGAAAAGAACTCTGGCGCCGATAACGGGAGCTCCCCCGTTCGGCTATGATGCAAGCAGGCACTGTGAGTTTCATTCTGGGGCCCCGGGCCACGATATAGAAGGTTGCCATGCTTTTAAGCACGTTGTGCAGGATCTTTTGGACAACAAGACTATCAATTTCGGAACGGCAGGTCCGAATATAGTCCGGAAACCCATGCCCAACCATGGGGCGAACGCCATTCTGATGGAGGACGGGTTGAATCTTATTATGAATGTTGAAGATTTAAAGACGCCGCTGAGCGAGATAAAGAGTCGACTGTTACAAGGAGGTGTTTACCCGGGTTGTAATGAGTATTGCTTAGACTGTTGGACCCTATCTGGGGGGTGTGAGGATTTGAAGAAAGGCATTCAGGCCTTAATTGATGAAGGTATATTGCAGTTTGATCGAGCGGCAACTGATGAGCCTGCAGGGGCAGTAGTGGATAATCGGAGTGATGTGGCCACGGTGACGATTCCTCGGAAGACGATCACTATTGCAGCACCAGCTCAGCGACCACCGATTACCATAACTAAGGCCGGGCCAATCCCGTATGAGAACACGAAAGCAGTCCCATGGTCATATGGGCTAGAGGTGTATTGTGACGGGATAAAGATTGATGTTAACAAGCAGTCAGCAGAGATTGTGGATAATGTTGTTGGCTCAGGGGGCATGACGAGGAGTGGCAGGATCTTTATATCCCCTGAAGTGGAGGCTGAAAGACTAGCGAAAGGAAAAGGTAAAGTGGTTGAAAATGTTCCGGTACAAGCAAGTGAAAAAGAAGCAGCATCGAAGGATGTAGAAGAATTCATGCGCTTGATTCGGAAAAGTGATTATAAGATTGTGGAGCATCTGCAGCAGACGCCGTCCAAAATATCTATCTTATCATTGCTGTTGTGTTCGGAAGCTCATAGAAACGCTTTGCTGAAAGTCCTAGACACTTCTTTTGTACCCCAGGACGTCTCTGTAAATCAGCTAGAAGGAGTGCTGGCACATGTGAATGCAGGCCACAGTCTGGGCTTTACTGATTTTGACTTGACTCCGAAAGGGAGGGATCATAATATGGCATTACATATATCTGTTGAATGTAGAGGGTCGGTAATGTCGCATGTATTGGTTGACACCGGATCATCTTTGAATGTGCTGCCCAAGAAGGCGATGATGAAGCTGGATGTTCGAGGGATTTTGTGTACACCCAGCGATTTGGTAGTCAGAGCGTTTGACGGCACGCGGAGAACAGTCTTCGGATCGATTACCTTGCCTCTGCAAGTGGGGCCGGAAGTGTTTGCAACTGAGTTTTATATCATGGATATACAGCCTGCGTACAGCTGCTTGCTTGGAAGACCCTGGATTCATGGGGCAGGGGCAGTCACGTCTACCCTGCATCAGAAGTTAAAGTATATGGTCGGAGACAGTGTAGTCACCGTGTGCGGAGAAGAAGACATCCTGGTCAGCCATTTATCATCATTTAAATATGTGGAAGTCGACGGAGAGATCCACGAGACGCCCTGCCAGGCATTCGAAGGTTTGCGCATCAAGGACAAAGGTCCCGGGCCGAGCAAAGTGCCAGAGATAGCTGTCTCATCGTATAAAGAAGCTCAAGCTCTAGTAGAAGCAGGAGAAGCCAAGGGCTGGGGCAAAGTGCTGGACATTCCTGTGAAAATGGACCGGTTCGGGCTGGGGTACCGACCGTCGTCATCAACTCCTTCCGTGGGGGCCCCCCATTTCAGAAAGTCAATCACCATCTCTGCCAGTGGAGTATGTCATGAAACTGTCAATGCTGCTTCAGAGTCTGATGAAGGAGACAGCGACTGTGATATGGATGCCTGGATTCAGCCAAGCACGCCAGGACAAGGACTGTGCAACTGGTCTATTCAGGAGCTTGTTCATGTGACTTTTAAACAGTAATGCTTTGCTTTATTAATTGTTGAATAATCTGATGTCTTGCCCGGGGCATCAGGATTTGCTTAGGGCTGTGTTGTTATAAACATTGCGCGTTAATCATTAAATAAATGGCGTTTTTTCATGTGCAAATACTGTAATCCCTGTCTTTCCTGTTTTGTATTTTTCAATAAAATGGCAATGTGGTTATTCGCTTTATACGCATTTTGAAGCACTTAACCATTCCTTTTGCAGGATAACATTTTCAGATGACGTCCTTGAACCACCTATGACTCGTCCCGACTTCGATCACCCGGTATTCCAGACCGAAGAAGAGGTTGTCGAAGATAGCGACGTTCCTGAAGAACTGTCTTGGTTAGTGAAGCAAGAGGAAAGAGCCATTCTGCCTCACGACGAGGTCATCGAAATTATCAATTTGGGGTCGGAAGGGGTTGAGAAGAATATTCGTATCGGAGCCGCACTGCAGAGTGATATCAAGCGAAGACTGGTTGAAATGCTCCGAGAGTATAATGATGTATTCGCTTGGTCGTATGAGGATATGCCAGGGCTCGATACAGATATGGTTGTGCATCGCCTGCCACTGAAAGAAGATTGCCCACCGGTTAAACAAAAACTTCGCAGAACACGACCAGATATGGCAATGAAGATCAAAGAGGAGGTTCAGAAACAGTGGGACGCTGGTTTCCTGGCTGTAACGAAGTATCCCTCATGGGTTGCTAACATCGTACCAGTGCCAAAGAAAGATGGCAAGGTTCGAATGTGCGTGGATTATAGAGATTTGAATAAAGCAAGCCCAAAAGACGATTTTCCACTTCCTCACATTGACGTGTTAGTTGATAATACTGCTCAGTACTCCGTATTCTCCTTCATGGATGGCTTTTCAGGCTATAATCAAATTAAAATGGCGCCAGAGGATATGGAGAAGACTACTTTCATAACGCCGTGGGGAACATTTTGCTACAAAGTGATGCCCTTTGGCTTGAAAAATGCTGGGGCAACATATCAGCGTGCGATGACGACTCTCTTTCATGACATGATGCATAAAGAGATCGAAGTTTATGTTGACGATATGATTGCCAAATCCCAGACGGAGGAAGAGCATCTGGTGAATCTGTTGAAGTTGTTTAAAAGACTTAGGAAGTTCAGGCTGAGGCTGAACCCTAATAAATGCACCTTCGGGGTGAGATCGGGTAAACTGCTGGGGTTTATCGTAAGCGAAAGAGGAATAGAGGTCGATCCTGCTAAAATAAAAGCGATTCAAGAAATGCCGACGCCTAAAACAGAGAAAGAGGTGCGCGGGTTTTTAGGGAGATTGAACTACATTGCCCGGTTCATATCTCACCTAACGGCCACGTGTGAACCATTATTCAAGTTGCTAAAGAAAGATCAAGCTGTAACGTGGAACGAAAATTGTCAAAAGGCGTTCGACAAAATAAAGAAGTATTTGCAGGAGCCTCCTATTTTGATACCCCCGGTGGCAGGGAGACCCTTGATCATGTATTTGACGGTTCTTGAGGGAAGCATGGGTTGTGTTCTCGGTCAACACGACGAGACGGGGAGAAAAGAGCATGCGATCTATTACTTGAGTAAGAAATTTACAGACTGTGAATCTCGATACACAATGCTGGAGAAAACTTGTTGCGCGCTAGCCTGGGCCGCCAAGCGTTTGAGGCAGTACATGCTGAATCATACAACCATGCTCATCTCGAAGATGGATCCAATCAAATATATATTCGAAAAGCAGGCGTTGTCAGGTAGAATTGCCCGATGGCAGATGGTCTTGACTGAATACGATATTCAATACGTCTCGCAAAAGGCTATAAAGGGGAGTGTGCTGTCTGAGTATCTGGCGGAGCAGCCTATTGAAGAGTACCAGTCGATGAGGTTTGATTTTCCTGACGAGGATATCATGTACTTAAAGATGAAAGATTGCGAAGAGCCGTTGCCAGACGAAGGACCAGAGTTGGGGTCCAAGTGGAAAATGATATTTGACGGAGCTGTGAATGCTTACGGTAGCGGAATAGGGGCAATTATCACCACGCCACACGGGTCGCACATCCCGTTTATTGCCCGATTGACCTTTGCCGTTACCAACAATGAGGCCGAATACGAAGCTTGTATAATGGGGCTTGAAGAAGCCATTGATTTGCGAATCAAACATCTAGACGTATACGGAGACTCAGCTCTGGTGGTGAATCAGATCAAAGGGGAATGGGAGACACGGCAGCCTAATTTGATACATTACATGAATTATGCAAGGAGATTGTTGCCTTTCTTCGACAAGGTTGAATTGCATCACGTACCGCGGGCTGAAAATCAAATGGCTGACGCTCTTGCCACTTTGTCTTCCATGTACAAGGTCAACTTCTGGAACGAAGCTCCCCAAATCACTATCTCTCGGTTGGACAGGCCAGCTTATGTATTTGCTATTGATGAAGCATCTGATGACAAACCGTGGTATTTTGATATCCTTAATTTCCTGAAGAATAAAGAGTATCCGGCTGGGGCATCCAGTCAAGATCAGAAGACTCTCAGGAGATTAGCGGGTAATTTCTACTTGAATCCGGATGGCGTCTTATACAGAAGAAACCACGATTTGGTGTTGTTGCGTTGTGTAGACGAAAAAGAGGCAAAGCTTCTCATGGAGGAAATTCACGAAGGTGCCTTTGGTACGCATGCTGGTGGACATGCTATGACGAGAAAACTGTTGCGGGCAGGTTATTTTTGGCTGACGATGGAAACTGATTGTTTCAAGTTCGCAAGGAAGTGCCACAAGTGCCAAATCTATGCTGACAAGATACACGTGCCTCCGAGTCCTCTAAATGTGATGTCATCTCCATGGCCATTCTCGATGTGGGGAATCGATATGATCGGAAAGATCGAGCCGACGGCTTCTAATGGGCATCGGTTCATCCTAGTAGCAATCGATTATTTCACCAAGTGGGTGGAAGCGGCGTCTTACGCAAATGTAACGAAGCAAGTGGTGGCTAGATTCATCAAGAGAGATATCATTTGCCGATATGGGATTCCCGAGCGGATAATCACGGATAATGGTTCAAATCTGAACAACAAAATGATGAAGGAGCTCTGTCAGAATTTCAAGATCGAACATCACAACTCCTCCCCTTACCGACCCAAAATGAATGGCGCTGTTGAGGCGGCCAACAAGAATATCAAGAAAATTGTTCAGAAAATGGTGGTGACTTATAAGGATTGGCATGAAATGCTACCTTTCGCTTTGCACGGTTATCGTACGACGGTACGGACATCAACCGGGGCAACTCCATTCTCGTTGGTATACGGAATGGAAGCGGTATTACCATTGGAAGTTGAGATCCCTTCTCTGAGGGTATTGCGAGACGTTCAGCTGGACGAGGCAGAATGGGTAACGAATAGATTGAACCAACTGAGTTTAATGGACGAAAAGAGGCTAGCTTCTCTGGCATACGGTCGTTTGTATCAAAGACGAATGAAGAAAGCGTACGACAAGAAGATACTTCCGCGAAGCTTTCAGACGGGCGACCTTGTGCTGAAAAGGATTCTCCCGCCGCAAGCAGATCACAGGGGCAAGTGGACCCCCAACTACGAAGGGCCATATGTTGTTAGTAAAGTCTTTTCGGGAGGAGCGTTGTTGTTGTCCACCATGGACGGAGAAGACTTTGCGTCACCTGTGAATTCGGACGCAGTTAAAAAATACTTTGCTTAAAATAGACCCGCTGGACAGAAAAAGAGAGTCCAGGCAAAAATGGGGCATCCTGGCGAACCAAAAACAGAATGAAAGGTTCGGGCAAAAGTTAGGGATAAAATTGAAAAAATGTACACCCGCGAAGTTGAAAACCTACACTGGGCGGCTTCGGCAAAAAAGGGTATCCCGGTGAACCGAAAACCCGTAAAGGGCGGTTCACGCAAAAGTTAGGGATTTGAAAAGCAAATGACTGCGGTCCAAATTTGATATTGCAATGAGCATCAATGCGGGAGAATATATTTGAGGAGCCAGTTATCGGATACAATCTCTTCAGAAGTGGGGATACCGGGAAAGCATTAGAGTCGGACGAGTCATGGGAGGATCAGTTCGTGGTGTTCATCTGCATCCTGTTGCCGACATGTGTACAAAATTTAATTTGTCAATATTTATGCTTCTTGTGCATACTTGCATACTTGTATATTTGCTTTGTGTAGCTTCCTCTTTTCAGGAGTTACATCCCATGTACAAAACTCCGCCCATTCAGGGGCCCAATCAATGAAAATGTGTTATTCAGTACTTGATGCCTGTTCTTTACTGTTTTGTGCATGATAAAACGCCTAAGTTTATTGAAACTAGCATGAGTATAACATCACTGGCCCTTGCCGACAGTTGCTAAAGCTTTGAATTAATTGAAAGTAACGTCACTAACCTGAATTGATTTGATTGCATAGGCTTGTCGTGTCTTGCTTGTGTTGTTGCAGGTTTCATAACCATACGAGGAAGATGATCAAAAGATCGCGATAACGAAAGACTTAATCCCCACGCAGGTCATGCATGTTCTTCCTGAAGAAGGATAGAATTCCCCAGCTAGCCGTAGCTTACTCCAAAGGACGTGCTCCAGAAAAGTTATTCGTCCTCAGCAGAGTTTGGCGATTCCAGGATCATAAGGCTGTATTCAGACAGGATCATCTTTCCTTGCAGGGTCATGCACTCTCCCCCCAGCGGAGTCAGTTAATTTTCCCCAAGAGAATCATCCCATCCCCAGCGGAGTTCTCAGCAAGTGTTCATTCCTTCCGGTGGAATTCGAAGATTATGACTCTCCCAAGCAGAGTTGATGGTGGGTCCTGTCAGTTATTTTGTCAAGGATACTGGTGATATCAGTTCACGTTCCCGCAGAAAGTCCGATCGTGCTATGCACATCTGTTATTCCCCAGCAAAGTTATGTTCCCCAGCAGGGGGTTACCTCAACAAGGTGTTTGGTGAGTTCCCAATTTCCCAGCAGGGTTGACTTCACCCTTCCAGCATTTATTTTGCTGGAATAATTCTGTAGCATCTGGCTATCCCCGGCGGAGTTGGCATTATCCTTCCAGCATTTATTTTGCTGAAGCAGTTTCTGTGCTCTAGCAGTTCAAGTGAAGAGAGCTCTGGCTCGAATGAATTACCAAACACTCAAGATCTCGGCGTGAGACATCCAATGATAATGTCAGTTTCGGCAGTATTCCCCCACAGAGTTAGCATGAAGAGATTCTCTTTGTCTCCGAGCAGAGTCATTTATGCAAATGTCTCTTATTTTCCCCACCAGAGTTGCCAGGATAAGTGTCTCATTATCCCCAAGCAGAGTTTGTTTGTCATCAACGGGTCCCGCCGGTTATCAGAGCAGGCGTCCGATAGTTGGTTTCTAGACATCCCCAGTAGAGTCCGTCTCAAAGTCGCTGTCACGTCAGTGCTAAGAAGTTTGTGGGTGAGGATCAGTGAAGAACTAGGTCCTGACGCGGACAATTTACTCCTGGATTGACGGGATTTCTTCAGAAGTGGGCGTCCTAACGTGGACAGGTTTATTTCCCCGGCTTGGTGAGGTGTGTTAGTCTTAACGTGGGCAGATTCACGTTCTCGAAATTAGTGGAATGGGAGGTCATGACGTTGACAAAAGTGATTACTCTTTGTGTTGGTGTCCTGACATGGACAGATCAGACGAGGGTGTGAGTCCTTACGTGGACAAGTCTTATCTCCTCAGCGGGTCGAAGGCGCCTGAGTCCTAGCGTGGACAAATCAAGACTAGATCAGAGTCCTAACGTGGACAAATCAAAGGAGTTATTCCTAACGTGGAAGAAGAAGAAGTATTCCTAACGTGGAAAGAAAGCGTGTTCCTTACGTGGAAGAGAAAGAGAAGTTTCAGTTCCTTACGTGGAAAGATTGAGATTCCTTACGTGGAAAGAGAAAATGATTCCTTACGTGGAAAAGAGACGGAGATTCCTAACGCGGAAAAGATTGAGTCCATACGCGGACATATCAGAAGAGGATTCCTTACGTGGAAAGAGGTGATTCCTAATGTGGAAAGAGTGGAGTCCTTACGTGGACAGATTAAGATGGCATTCCTTACGTGGAAAAATGTAGTCCTGACGCGGACAAATCGGAAGGAGTTGGTTGCCTTATGTTTCCTTACGTGGAAGAAAAATGGTTTCCTTACGTGGAAAGACGAGTTTATTCCTTACGGGGAAAGATTAAGTCCTCACGCGGACATATCAAGATTGATTCCTGACGTGGAAAGAAAGAGATTATTCCTGACGTGGGAGAGATTGAGTCCTGACGCGGACAGATCAAAGAAGATATTCCTAACGTGGAAGAAGAAGATTTACTCCTTACGTGGAAGAATTGGGGGGTCCTAACGCGGACAGATTCAAGAAAAGTTGATTCCTGACGTGGAAGAATGATGTACTCCTTACGTGGAAAGTTGAGTCCTGACGTGGACAGGTTCGGAACCAAAGTTGAATTCCTTACGTGGAAAGATTGGAGTCCTGACGCGGACATGTCAAGTGGTATTGGAGTCCTTACGTGGACAGATTGATATGGTTCTCCTTATGTGGAAAGAAGATCGCTTCCTGACGTGGAAAGATGAAAGGGTTAGCCCTGACGTGGACAGATACAGAAGAAATGATTTCTAACACGGACGATGTCATTCCTAACGTGGACAGGTGTTACTCCTAACGTGGAAGAGTTTTATTCCTAACGTGGACGATTCAGTTTATGGAAATGCAGACGAATTATCCCCAGCGGAGTTGCCGAGATTTTTCTGGGTTAACAGCAAGTGGAGTCCTAACGTGGACAGGTTTTAGTTGAGATTTCTTCGTATTGACGACAGACAGAGTCCTAACGTGGACAAGCAAGCAATCTGTCATGACAGAATCCTTTTCAGAACGATGAAGACAATCCCCAGCACGGTCGCACGAGATCAGTGGGTTGCTGTAACAGTCAGATTCAGCTGATGAAGGTCGTTCCCCAAGCAGGAGCGCAATTTGGTTTTGCGGTTGGCAAATTTCTGGTTTCACTAGTATTCAACCGTCTTGTACCGCGAATGTCCGAAGGCTCCGGGCTCTTCACCCAATCGGGTCCAAGTCGCTTGAATAGGGGCAGCTGTTGCACCCTAAAATTTGCCCAACCTTATCCACTTGGTTTATGTTTCATTATCATTAGCATTTGCATATAGAGTCATGTACATAGACTAACCATCTGCATAGCATAAGCATAGCAAGTCATTCAACAGGGGACCAATCATTATTCTCATCTCTAGAAGCCTATCAAGAGGTTATTATCCCAAGTCAATCTCATTCAAGTCATCAGGAAAGAATTTGAAAGCAAAGAGTTCAGCAGATCAATCCTTGAGTCCATCTCCTAGCTGAGGGTATCTGAGGGTCAACAAGAGGGTTGTGAGCTGTGAGTTGAAGGCATGGAGAGTATCTATACATTATGAGAGACTTAGAAAGTCATTTGAAGAAGGAGACAAGTCATTGATGAGAGCACAAGAGCTACAGTTGAAGACAGTCAACTAGGGTTTCATCTGGGTCAACCCTAGGTCAACCCTAGGTCAATTGACTGATTTAAGGGGCATTCAAGTCTAGTGGAGAGATGTGGGGTTCATCATTGGACATATAAAGAAGGATATGGAGATATGCCAAGGAGAATTCAAGAGAAATCAAGGAGAAGAGGAGTTTCTAAATTAGGGTTTCTCTGTAAAATCCCCTAGTTTAGGTCAAATTTCCAAGCAAGATAAGTCAAAATGCTAGCTTCAAATGGCTTCTTGGCCAACATGAAACTTGTAGAGGATCTCAATACCTTTAATTTGAGTGGTGGAAGACATCAAGGAGATTTATAGAACTCAAGTTATGGTCCTTGCAAGTTACAGGTCATCTGAGGTATCTGAATTTTTGTCTGTGAAAGTGACTTGACTTCCAAGCAATTTTTACCCCTCAAGGAGATTTCAAATGAATTCTTGGTCAACATAATAATTGTTCCTCATTGTCTTAGCTTTCTATAATGGTATAGTATGCCTTCATATGATGTGTGGAACTCAACTTATGGTCTTGGCAAGCAAAGGGTATTTTGGGCATTTGTGAATTACAGGTCATTTTAACCTATGTCCAAAACTCATACAAGGAGGCCTCAAATGGAAAAACTTACAACATCAAACTTGCTCCAAATGGGATTTTAAGTCTAGAAAGAAGGTCACAAATTGTTGGAAAAGCTCATAGCATGAAGTTGCATAATTGGTCAAAATTTGAACTAAAAAGGCTTATAATTTAAAGAAATTCAAAGTGAAAAATGGTTTGGGAGATTTATGAGTCCAAATGGAGACTTCCAATATATGATTTTGAATGGAAAAGCAATTCTAAGAACAATGGTTCAAACACTTTTTTGAGTTTAGAAGGAAAAAAGAAAGTTATCTTTGGTTACTTGTAATTGAAGAAACATTTCAAAAATGGATCAAAGTTGGAAGGCAAGGGAATGTGCAAGATGGATCTAGAATGTTCATATGAGCTCTATATATTCATGAAATGAGGATTGATCAAGGGTTGGCTTCATTTTCACCAAAAATCTCCCAAATTCTCTCATTCTTTTTCATTGAAGTTTCATTCCAATTCCTCAAATTCTTCACCAAATCATCATCAAAATCAACTTCATTATACTGTTTCATCATCATGGATCATAATTCAATCAAGAACCAAGTGTGATTCCTCCATTTTCGAGCACTTCCATCATCAACATCAAAATCACAATCTCCATTGGACAGCACAATTCAAGCCAGGAATCATCAAAGTATTGCATACAGAATTGAGTATTGAGTTAATTGATCAAGATCCAAGCCTTGGAAGCCTCAGATCCACAAGTCTCCATAGCTGTTTTCAAGATTTTACACCAGGTGTGTTTTCATTCAAACAGCTTAATTCAATTAGGTTAGCATGATTTTGTTAGTTTAGATGTAATGTAGAAGGTTAGTAGAGCAATTAGGATGAATTTGAAGTGGTTTGGTGATGATGATTAACAGGTTGTAGAAACTGTTTGGATGTAGAACTCTTAGGTTAGTGCATTATAATTCTAGGTTGTTAGCGCAGGTTAATCACCATTAGTTATGGAAGAGTTTAGTCTAGGTTTGAGGGAGAATTGTGATGATGCATCTCAGAGTATGTTCATGGTGACCAGATCTTGTTGCTATCGGGTTTGTTGATCTAGTGAGTTTCAAAGCAAACTGAGACCATAGGATTGTAGAGGGAAGAATTCTGAGCAGTTTTCGTGTTTATGGCATGGCGTGTCATGGCCTGGAGAGGGAGAACTGAGAGCTTGAATGTTGCTCGTGCATGGCTGCCATGGGAGAGGAAACCCTAATCCATTTGAACTGAGGAGGAAGATGTAATCTGGGCCGTTCAATTTGTGGTAGACCCTTGACTAATAGAGCCATCGTGTGGCTAGCATTCAATTCTGATTTGGAGGGAATTGAGTCAGGTGCCAAACGCACCGTTTCATTAATTGAAACGGGCGGGCCTGAGTGGATGCTGCTAATCCCACCCCCCAGTTAGTGAGCCCAATCATTTTGAACGTGGTTTCGTTTCTTTTCTCACCCCCTGCGCTGCTTTTATTTTTCACTAAGTCTGAGTGGTTCTGGGCCTGAGTGTTAGTGCTATGCGCACCCCCCTGTCTGCCTGGCCCAATGAATTCCAACTGAACGCGCCTACTATTCTAACCCCCCTCTCTCATTTTAATTCAATTTAATTTTTCAATTCCACTTTAATTTTCACCAACTTTAAAAATTCATAATAAATGCATAAAAAATTCATTTCACTTCATTTTTTTTACACTATTTTCTTTAGAATGTGTAGAAAATTTTCATTAAATAAAATTGCATTTTTATTTTCATTTCATATTTTTTTCCATATTTTCTAAATAAATGTCATATTAAATAGCTTCATTTCATGCATGATTTTACTAATTTTTGTTCTATTACATACTTTCATGTTTTTTGTTCATTCTTTTTAGGGTGTTTAGATTAGATGTTGAACTTGTAGATTTAATTTAGTTCCCATTTTTAGGAATTAATTTTAGGTGATTAATATAGGCTTGAACATCATGAACAAATTAGGGTTTTTTAGGTGATGACTTAGGAAGTTTGATTTCACTTCCCTTAGGACTTAGGGTTTGAATAGTTTAGCTATGGGACTATAGGGGCTATGGGTAGTTATTAGATCCCCTTGGAAAAAGTCAGGATTCCCCTACTGCTATTAATACTGTCTGTATATCTGATTGACTGGTGTGGTGTGCCCTCTGGGGATTATTGCTTGCTTGCTTGGGTGTTGGGATTGTCTGGGGCCTTGGGAGAGCTGAAGACTTGTGAAGATGAAAGCCATTGGAGATCAAGAGATTGAAGATCAACTGTCAGAGTTGGAGAGGAGGTTCTTGCTAGCAGCTGCTGAGGAGACTAGGGTTTAGGAGCTAGGCAGAGCTCTAGATTAGAAAGTTTGTTTCTCAAACATGGATTGCCTTGTCTGCATCCATTCTTCTCTGTGATTCAGAGTCTCTCTAAGACACTCACCCCCTTCCTTTGGAAGGCTTGGTGACAGTGTCTATGAGATAGAACTCTTGAGAGAAAATGTCTCTTGTGTTAGAAGCAGTCTGTTCACCACCCTTGGTAGTCAGCTGATTGCTTAACACCCAATTCACTCTTGTGACTAATCCCTCATCCTGGAGGTTTGAACTTGAAGAAAAGCCATTGCTTATAGAAGACTGATGATCAAAGCCCTTGCCTGAAGGCCATGAAGATGGAGATTGATGCTTGTTGAAGCCTGAAGATGAATGGAGATTGCTTGAAGTCAGATGTTGATTCAGAGCTGCTGATGCTGTTTATTTTTGCTGTATTTCATTGCTGATGTATTGATTGGTTTTCCTGGCTGTATTGTTTGCTGTTTACCCTGTTGGGTTGAAAGTGAAGCCTGTTCACTTTCGCCCATTGTTTTCTAGGTTCGAGGTTGAGTGGGACTCCCTTGCCTCGCTTGTACTGTTGCATCCATGCATTTTACTGCTTTACTATATATATCTGGCATTGTTTCTGTTTCTGCCTATCCCGTAGGATCTCTGTTTCTCTCTGTGCAAGAGAGGAGCATGATAGACACTAGGTCTTAACCCATGCATGATAACATTAGGTTAGTTTGTTTCCCTTCGCAACCGTAGGTTAGAGTTCTGTCTCTTTCTTTCTCAAAACAAACAGAAAAACACATAAAGATTTCAAACACAATAAAAGACACTTCTTTCGTAAAAGAATGTGAACTCATCAAGACGTCATTTTTGTCCTCTTGGACTGTTAATCAAGAAAACCTTTTTCAGAAGGAATAAAATCAACCAGGACAAGCTTGTGTCTTCCGTGGCCCGAACTACGTTTGCTCTGATCTTTCATGCTGTGTGGAAGTACGTAGGCATAGGATGCGATATCCTAGCGAGCAACCTTCCCCTCCTTTCCCGTAGGTAGGCGAACTACGTTGACTCTGATTTCTCGTTCCAGGCGGGAATACGTAGGCATAAAGTGCGATACTTTGCCGAGTCATTTTTATTCTCATTTTATTTTCTTTTTCACCCTTGACCTATAGTTTAGATAGAATAACAATCCATACCCGAAAACAAGCGTGGATCCCGTCGAGTACGACGGACGTGAGGGGTGCTAATACCTTCCCCTTGCGTAACCGACTCCCGAATCCAGGTTTTGGTTGCGATGACCATACCTTTCCCGTGTTGTGCGAGGTTTACTCTGAGCGTTTCCTTTCCCTCCCGTGGGATAAATAACGCACGGTGGCGACTCTTCTGTTCAGCCGGCGCCGATTTTCGCAGTAGCGACAACTGTAAAACGGACCATTCAGCGTACACATGAACATATCAACCAACTCCCTATCAGTCAAAGGGGGTTGAACTCTTCCAGCTAAGTCTCTCCACTTCTGAGCATACTCCTTAAAGCTTTCTTTGGCACCCATAGACATGCTTTGAAGCTGCATGCGAGTGGGGGCTAAGTCAGCATTGTATTGATACTGCTTGTAGAAAGCTTCAGCAAGGTCATTCCAATCTCTGATGTTGACACTCTCCAACTGATAATACCACTCTAGCTGAGCTCCAGATAAACTCTCTTGAAAGAAATGGATCCACAACTTTTTATCAGCAGTGTGGGGTTGCATTCTTCTGACATAAGACCTCAGATGCAATTTGGGACAAGAGACCCCATCATAGACAATAAATGTAGGAACTTTGAACCCAATGGGTATGACCACCCCAGATATCAAGCTCAAATCCTCAAAATCCAGCCCAGATGATTTCTGTAATTCCATAGCATCCATTCTTTCCACCAGCATCTTGAATTTGTCTTCGTTAGGCTCATGGTAGTAGTTAGCCTCAGAATCAGAGTCCCCCATAGTGTTGTGGAGACTGCCTCTCTCCTGCACAGATTCTTCAGATTCATAGTCTTCAACATGTTCCTTGGTCTTGACAGGACCTTTGAACCTTCTTCCCATGTTGAGCAGCCCAGCAGACCTTCTAGCCTTCTTAGTCTTCTTGGCCAGCAGTGTCTTCAATTCATCCTGCCCCTTGGATAGGTTCAGGATCAGCTCTTGGAACTGTGCATTCTGTGCCTGGAGATCCTTAACTGATTGTTCAAGAGCCATTGCTGAAATAAACGGCGAGAAGATGAGAAACCTGTGCACAATTATAAACCTGTGATGCAATGATATGGGAATGCATATGCAATGTTTTCAAGGACCGCAGGATTTAAATTTGCTTAAACAAACAAGAAAGTAACTTTTTATTAGTAATAACTTGTTTTGCCTTTTAGGCTTACAAAAAATGAAAACGAAATAAGTACAAAAGATGGGGTTTTAAGTCTCCCATGGACGTTTCCTCTTTGTGTTGAGGTATGAGTTGAGGTTTCGTTCCTCATGAAGTAGCTTTGTTAGCTCTAGGATCCTTGCTTGGCTTGCTTTGTAATGAGCCTCGAAAGTATCCCTTTGCTCTTTCAGTTGGATCCATGATCTCTGCAAGTCTTCCATATCAGTAGGCATGTCTGGGTGAAGGATGGTATAAGCTGTGCCTCCTTCAGCAACAGGTTCCATGGTAACTGGTAGGATGGCAGGATATGGCATCATGAGTGCCTGAGCACGAGATCGTACCCATCTGAGATAAGCCTCCATAGGAATAGTGTACTTAGGCTCCAGTGTCTTGCTGTCAATCCTGTTTACCTTTCCCCAAGCTCGGATGAATCTCTGACGGTAACCCTGAAGATCGTTGTCGTAGTCAAACACAATGCCCTGAATCAACATGTCATGTGGACCATCGCTCCGGGCGTAACCAAACTGTCGTAAAGCTAGAGATGGGTTGTAGGTGATGTCTCCTCTTATGCCTAGAAGTGGCACATTAGGAAACTCCCCACAACGGTCAATGATGGTGACATTCTCCATAGATCTGGAGCACCAATGGATGTCTGAGTGAGAAAGTGACATGATCCTCTTGGACCATCTGAACCCTTGCTCATTCTTCATTACTGAGCGAGGAAGGTGAGAAATAAACCACCTAGAAAGTAAAGGTATGCAGCACATCAAAGTTCCTCTCGCCCTTGTAGTACGGGTGTGAAGAGAATGTAGGATGTCTCCAAGTAAGGTAGGCACTGGATTGTGACTCAGGAATATGTTGATGGCATGAACGTCTATGAACTGATCAGGATTGGGGAACAACACTAAGCCATAAATCAATAAGGCTAAGATCTCCTCAACAGCACCGTAGCTCATAGCCTTCAAGAACATTTGAGCTTTATCCACTAATACCTTGGCAAGAATACCTTTAACTCCACTTCTCGTCTCTAGAACAATGTCAGACTTCTTCAGATGTAGAGCTGCAGCAATAACTTCTGGTTTAAGCTCCTTCTCTAAGCCTGTGAATGGCTTCTGATCAAGAACAGGTATACCCAGAAGTTTAGAGAACTCCTCCATGGTTGGAACCAGCTGATAATCAGGAAATGTAAAGCAATGGTGCTTAGGGTCAAAGAACTGAAACAACACACTCATCATGTCTTCACTGAACCCTGAAGTAACTAGATCCAATAAGTGACCATGTCTCTTGTTGAACTGGGAATGATCAGGCACTAGGGAAACCAACTCCTTGAGCTTAGCAGGTATCCCTACAAAGTTGATCCTGATGGTGTTTCTACGAGCAAAAGCCATGACCTGCAACAAAGAACAAAGATAAATCCTTTGGTCCTTGAAATGGTTAGGGAAAATGATATGCTTATGATGCATGATGATGTCATGATGTCATGCTCAATCACAAACATGTGGCACACACAAACAAGTCACACCATAGCCCTAGGTTTAAAGGCTTGCATGAGGTTCAAAGGCAAGTACCCTCCCCTGAAGTTAGATGGTTCATCCTGTCCTACAAAAGTAACCAGGTTCTAAGGGATCTCAATATCATTGATCCTTCACAAGGGTGGTTGTTCAGAAGGCAACTTACTTGCCAACCAAAACCCTCCAAGTTTAAGATCTCAATGAGCGTAGTATCGAGTGTCAACCAACTTCAGTCTGCACCAAAGCCGGTTACCTCACTACTTTCTAAAGGCCAAGATGAGTTAACTAGGGTTCTAAAAGTCAGTTAGTGCATTGACAACATATGGCAGCCTCAATATTATCCTCAACTTGACTTAAGGAATATAAGCACCAACCAAGAAGTCGCACTAACTATGGCCACCAGATCAACCGTATCGATATACGTCGTACAGTTTCCTTGGTCTATTGCCATTTACCTAAGGTACACTAGATCCGGGTTAGGACCTTTCACACATAAGAGCACCCCAACAATATAATAATAAAGCAAACAAGGCAAACAATTTAAAGTGATCTTAATTCCTAAGGGTACCCCTCTTAAATAGATCCCCAGCAGAGTCGCCAGTTCTGTAACCCGGTGAACTGACTTTAAACAATGTTGTGGATAGCAAGAGTCGCCACCGACTTTTATTTTATCCATAAGGAAAGGTTATAAAAGAACAGGAAAGACCTTAGAGAATATTTTGGGTCCGGGGGGTAGGTTATGAAAAGGGAAGGTGTTAGCACCCTTTTCATCCATGGTTATCCATGGGCTCTTAGGTACTTAAGCTCACTTTTGAATTGTTTTGAAAGTGTAGTGTGTGAATAGAAAATTTTCAGAATAGTTAATAAATAATCCATGTAAGGATGTGTTAAGAACTTGTTTGAAAACTTGTTGAAAATTTGTTTAAGTGTGAAACAGTTTTGAAGTGAGCAAGCACCTAGGAGTAACCTACCCTAATGTTTAAAGGTCCTTCTTATTCTTCATTCTTTCCTTTAGTAAGACTATCCCTACTATAATGGAGTAGGTAGTCCTTACTTTGGATGTTAAGGGGTATGTGAGGGACAATTTGACTTTGAAGGCCATTGTGGGATGTAATAAGCACATATAAGGGACCATCATCATTTTTCGAAAGGGACTTGATTCGTAAAGGCAACCATAAGGGACTTTGATGATTTTTTTATTTGAGGGACTTGCTTTATACACCCCACTTAACCATTATTCGTAGGCAACTTGAGGGATATCCTTAGGAAGTGAGACGGCGATTAAAATCGACTTACGTGTGTGACGTGTTTATTTTAATTATCTTTATTTAAAAGTGATCTAAATTTATTTTAATATTACATACATGTTGTTACACTCCCTAATTACTAACCATAATAATAATTAAATAATTAAACAACTTTACATCCAAGAAACAATTACAAAATAATAAGCAAAATAATTAAATAGCAAAGATAAATAAAATATAAATAAGCAATAATAAATAATAAAGGGGGTTAATTCTAAGTTTACTCGGCAAGACATCGCATCTTGTGCCTACGTATCCTTACGGGAGTGGAATCAGAGTAATCGTAGTTCCCCTCAATAGGGAGGTTAGAAACTTCTTGACTATGGTCAAGGTCTCAAGGGGAATAAACGCATCTTAAGGACACGCTTACGTGGAGTGTAGAAACTCCAAATCTCTACGTTGAAATGTTAAGTTGTAATTAGGGTTAAATTAGGGATTCCACGGCGGGAAACCCTAAAATGAGCGCGGCGGCTCTTTGACCTAATGCTAAGGGTAAAATTGTAATTTTGCCTGCGGCGAGGCATTTGTGAAAATTAGGGTTTGTAGTTTGTAGTTTTGAGGATTTGAAATTGAATGTGTGAAGTTTTACGGACTATTGGCGCGGCGGCCAAACAGTTAGACCTAACCTTCGGATGTGTGCAATGTGACAGAAATAATAGTAAACGCGTGAGATAATTGAATCATGCAAACAGAGAGATAATGTCATAATTTAAACCATGCAAGCAGAAATTTAAAGGCAGAATTTAAAGAGCGATTGTTAAGTTCGCGAGGTTACATGAGAGGAGCAGATACAATATGATAATGAAATTTGAATTGAACAATAATAAAATAAAATAAATAACGGTTCTAGTTATTATTTTAAAAAAAAGATTTTAGTTATTATTTTAAATTTATCTAAAAAAAAGTTTTTCTTAAAAATAATAGGTTTTCATATTAATTTGGAAAAGATGTTAATGTTATTTATTTTAAAAAAACAGATTTTTATATTATAACAAAATTTAATAAATTAATGATAACAATAATAATAATAATGGTAATAATAATGATAATAATGATAATAATAATAAATAATGATAATAATAATAATAATAATAATAATAATAATAATAATAATAATAATAATAATAATAATAAAGCAATAATGAATTTTAAATGTGCCAAATAACCCAACAATGTTGCTAACGCAGAAATGCGCTCATCGCAACCAGATCTAAATCGGACGAAACAAAATTTATCGCAAAGAAAAAGAAATTAAGCAAAAAATAGTATTATTGCTCACACAAAAATGCGATCATCGCAACCAGATCGAACTAACACAAATGTCACGCGTCATGCACACAAATGTGCAAACATCGTATCGACATAATTCGATCAAAAATCTTATATATATAAACTCTAACAATTTAAAAATTATATATATATAAACGTAACAGTAATAGATAAAGAAAAAGAAATAACGGTAATAGATGAAGAAAAAGAAATAACGGTAAAAGATGAAGAAAAAGAAACAACAGTAATAGATGAAGGAAAAGAAATAACGGTAAACGATGAAGAAAAAGAAACAATAGTAATGGATGAAGAAGAAAACTAAATAACGGCAAACGGCACTCACTCCTCTTAGGTTTTTTTCCTTCTCCCCCCTTTTTCCAACAAGGCAACACATGTATATATAGGGAACAAATTAGGGTTAACACCAAATTGTCAATAATGTCCCTAAAGCCCATTTTAAAGCCCAAACTAAATAATTAGTTAAGAAAAAATAAAATTTAAATAATTTAAAATAATTAAAATAAACTTAAAATAAAAACTAATAATCCTATTGATTCCTAAAATAAAAAATATTATAAAAAGAACAAAATTTTTTTCAATATTTTTTATTTTATGATTTTTTGGATATTTTTATGAATAATTTAGAAAAAAGTGAAAAAAATAATATTTTAAAAAATGATTTAATTAAAATACGAAAATAATAATTAAATAATAATAAAAAACTATTTTTGTTATTTTTTTAATGAAAGATAGAAAAATTTAGAGTAAAAATAATAAAAAACAAAAAAAAATGACAAAGGTGAGATTCGAACTCTCAACCTCTCACACTCATAACTCCTTACACATGTCCTCCTGCCAATTGTGCCATTTTTACTTTTTAGAAAAAAAATGCATGCCATATGATATTTACCTGCAAAAAGTCAAACGACTACACAAATTTGTTAGTAATTGATTAAATGCAATGAAATGCGACGACAAATCTTAGGGCAAAATTTGGGGTATTACAGTTATTATGATAATATTTCTCACCCAACCTCTCTTTGATGTTGGCAAAAAAATCATGAAGTTTGACTTTGGTTTGACCACAGTTGACCTCAGTTTGACTTTTTAACTGCATTGACTGCTTTTGGCTTATCTGATCATCTGACTGAGCAATCTTTTGAGAAAAGTCTTGAAACTTGACATGGGGGTTCTTATACACATATAAGATGTTATGAAGCTCACTTGAAGTCTTGGAAGTCCATTTAGCCTGATTAAAGTCAAAACCCTAGTTTTGGATGCACTGCTTAGGAGGTGCATTGTCTGAGGGAATTGTCAACTCTTCTGACCAATTGTGAACTTTGTGAACCTTGTGAACCTTCTTGGAACACAAAGTCTTGTATTGTGAGGGCAAATTTTGGGGTGCAACAGCGGGCGCCACCCTTGTAATTCGTTTTCCCTCCCAAAAGAAGTTGGGGGGTATTCTAGTCTTTCATTGTACTTTCCTAGCACTATAAATAGAAGAGTTCTGACTCATTCCTAAGCATCCAAGCTTAGTTACAGAACTCAAGCCATAAATTTTCATCTGTTGTAAAGTGATAAAATTCTCACATCGAGTAGTTATCACATTGTCTAATCGAGTCTGTAATCGGGTTTAGAGCACTTTGGTAGAAGTTAATCCTGCCGCCATTTACTTTCCAGTCTTTTACTTCAATTTGTACCAGATTTAAAACCTCCTGATTGGAGCAGGTTTCTATTTGTTTTCTGCATTTATCTATCCGCATTTATTTCCTGCACTATTTACTTACTCGCACTTTATTTATCACACTTATTTACCGCACCTTATTTATTCGCATCTATTTACTATGTCTATTTATATTCCCATGTCCGGCTAAATCTTAGAGGTTAGGATGTGAGGATCATAGTTAAAATGGTATTCCATATAGTTGTCGATAGAATCACTTAGGGGTTATTCTGACTTTTAACACATATTTTCTGCACTTAAAATCTGTTGGGTAAGATCGAAAGCCGTCAAACCTTTAGTTAAACTTGGTTAGTCTTAACTGTTCAAAGGAAGAGAAAGCACTTGGTCCAGTTAAGTAGGAATCTTTAATACTTTAGAAAAACGATTTTAAAACTATTTTCGGACGCGTTTATGGGTTTAAAGTCCGGTTCGCATGAACCTCTTTTGGTTAGGAATTCCAGGTCAAAATACTTTTCAACTAAGTTAAGAAACTATATTTCTTAAAAATAGGTTTATTACTTTAACGCAATACGCGTCTTTTTATAAGTGACAATAAGAGGGATCGATTAGGGGATAAACTCGGTTTTGAATATGCGAAAGCGAAAGTTCCCATAAAATTAGTTCTTTTCACAAGTAGAAAACACTACCCCATAAGACGTTTTATTTACACGCACTTGGAATACTACCCAGCTATGTGAATTACATCCAAGCCTGTTGTTTTAATATTAAATTTATTCTCGTACTTTACCTTTACTTTGCATAAACCAATTCCCAAGTGATTTGCCTTAGATAAACACCGTAACAATAGCAATCGATAGATTGACGTTTGGTCTTTGTGGGATCAATAATATTTTGTATTACTCTGACGCTATCCATATACTTGCGAATCCTGCATCAAGTTTTTGGCGCCGTTGCCGGGGAACGAATTACGTCAAAATTTTGTACCCTGTTGTTACACCGTCTAGACTAAGGTTTTACCTACTGGTCAATGCGATGAACTCGCAGCACCGGTAGTCTTATAGATCCTTTAGAGGAACCTGAACGTTAGACTTACACATGTCTCTTACTTTGTAGAATTTATTAAACTATGGCCGAAGACCGTAACCAAAGACCCCTTAAGGATTTCTCCCAACCATCAAATGACGAACCTAGTTCTAGTATTGTGAACCCCAATATCCCTGCTCACAATTTCGAACTAAAACCCTCCCTATTACAATTAGTACAACAAAACCAATTCACGGGCCTCCCTACTGAGAACCCGAATCAACATTTTAAAACCTTTATCCAATTAACTAACACTTTTAAAACCAATGGTGCTACTCCTGAGGCAATTCGTCTAAGACTATTTCCTTTTTCCCTCAGAGACAAATCCCTTACTTGGTTAGATTCCCTTCCAGCCAATTCTATAATAACTTGGGAAGACCTTAGGAGAGTTTTCCTCGCTAGATATTTTCCCCCAACCAAAACAGCTGTTTTTAGAAACCAAATAACCAGATTCACTCAAAACCAAGGTGAATCACTCTTCGAGGCTTGGGAGAGATATAAATACTTATCGAGAATATGTTCACACCAAGGCCTAGAATCATGGCTAATCTTCCACACCTTCTATAATAGACTTCACTATAACACTAAAATGACCATTGACGCTGCCGCAGGTAGCGCTCTGATGAATAAACCTTATCCTGAAGCTTGCGCTCTCATTGAGGATATGGCTCAAAACCATTGTCAATGGGGGATAGAGCGAGCAACGGTGGAGAAGAAGGAAGCCCAAGGAGGAATACATGAGATAAGTTCCATAGACATGATGTAAGCCAAAATGGACGCTTTGGCCCTTAAGGTCGAACATATGTACGCAAACCCAGTTGCTACAGTAGCAGTCTCGACTGAATGTGAATTATGTGGAGGCAAAGGACACCAATCAGTATAGTGCAATCTGCTGAATGGAACTTATTCAGGAGAGGTCAACTATACCCAAGGGAACCCATTTTCAAACACTTACAACCCTGGATGAAAGAATCATCCAAATTTTTCCTACAAAAATAATAACCCTATCCAAAATCCTACACCTCCGAGACCATCCGGTTTTCAAGCTCAAAGACAAAACCCGCCTATGCAAGTTGTGCAACCTAAGCCGAACCTTGAGAAAATCATGGAAAATTTCATTACGACTCAAACCCAGCAAAACAAAGAATTCCTAAATCAGAACATTCATGTAAATGAACTAATTACTCAGTTAGGAACTAAGGTAGACCAAATAGTCATCCATAATAAGATGCTTGAAACCCAGATCTCTTAGATAGCTCTAAAACAAGCCCCCGAAACTACACCCGGAGGGCAATTCCCTGGACAACCTCAACAAAAACCCTTAGGGTAAGCCAACGCGATTACTTTACGAAGTGGGACCGCTTACGATGAACTAGTTAACCCGACATTGAGAGAACCCAAGAATTCTAAGGAAAGCATGGTACCCACGGACGAAGTAGAGGAACCAGTAGGATCTGAAAAATAGAAGAACCAAGACAAAGAAAATTTTATAGAAAAAACTAACGAACCACCTCCGCCATACAAACCTCCTATACCCTATCCACAAAGACTAAAACAAACCAAGATCAATAACCAATATCAGAAATTCATTAAAGTCATAGAGAAACTTGATGTGGAGATCCCTTTCATAGAAGCCATCACCCAAGTACCATCATATGCAAAATTCCTCAAAGATATCCTTACCAATAAACGTAGACTTGACGATCCAAAACCTTTAGAATGCAATTCCATTTCCAAAAATAAACTTGCCAAAAAGGAGAAAGATCCTGGACATTTCTCCATACCTTGTATTTTGGGGAGTCATGTCATCAATAAAGCTTTCCTAGACTTAGAAGCCAGTGTAAGTCTGATGCCTCTGGCAGTTTGTAAAAGGTTAAAACTAGGAGAATTACAACCTACTAAGATGTCTCTTCGGTTAGCCGATATATCTGTCAAGTATCCGGTTGGCATATTGGAAGACGTCCCGGTCAGGATCGATTAGTTATCCGTCCCTACTGATTTTGTTGTCATGGACATTAAATAAGATGATGACATCCTAATCCTCCTAGGTAGGCCATTTTTATCAACCGCAGGAGCCATAATAGATGTCAAGATAGGGAAGTTGACTTTTGAGGTAGGTGATGAAAAGATAAAATTTGTTCTATCAAAGTTTCTTATGGCACCAGTATTAGGATACGCATGTTATGCCATAGACATCATTGATGAATGCATTAGGGAACTAGAGCTAGAACAAGAAGAAACCATCACACTGCCTTCAACTTTCATAAAGGAAGATGATGGATTTATGGAACCCTACATTGATGATAATCTACACAAATGTTTATCCCTTATCCTCGATATAATACCATGCGCTAAGAAGCCAGCTTTAGAACTTAAGAAACTACCCAAAAATCTAAGGTACGAGTTCTTGGACGAAGAAATGAACCGTCCAGTTATAGTCAGTGCTACCTTGAACCACGGAGAAACAGACCAGCTCTTATATGTCTTACGTAAATACCCATCAGCCTTAGGATATAACATCTCTGATCTAAAAGGTATAAATCCATCTGTGTGCATACACCGGATTTTACTCGAGGAAGACTCAAAACCCTCTAGAGAACATCAGAGAAGAATAAACCCTATAATTAGTGATGTTGTAAAAAAGGAAGTTCTTAAGTTACTGGAAGTAGGCATAATTTATCAAATCTCAGATAGTAAGTGGGTAAGCCCTGTGCATGTAGTACCTAAAAAGGGAGGCCTCACAGTCGTGCAGAATGAGAAAGGAGAAGTAGCAAAACGAATAGAAGGAGGATGGCGTATGTCCATAGATTATAGGAAATTAAACAAAGCTACTAGAAAATACCATTTCCCCTACCATTTATAGATCAAATGCTGGAACATTTAGCCAGACACTTCTATTTTTTCTATCTTGATGGGTATTCAGGATTTTTCCAAATCCCTATCCATCCAAAAGATCAAGAAAAAAATACCTTTACATGCCCATTTGGAACCTTTGCCTATTGACGAATGCCTTTCGGCCTCTGTAACGCACCAGCTACCTTCCAGCGTTGCATGATGGCAATCTTTGCTGATTACCTAGATGGAATTATGGAAGTATTCATGGATGATTTGATCACACTAAAATTCACCGTATTTCTGACTCCGATTTCGCATGCATTCTTAGCTTTTATTGTTGTTTTGCTTTGTTATTGCTTTGTTTTCTTATGTTTTCAGGTTTTTATAATAATCGGAGCTTGAATCGGGAAAAGGAGCGAAAAAGGAGTGAAAACGGACGAAAACCTAGAAATTCAGCATTTTGCACTTGCGGCACCCACCGTGGCGGGCGCCATGGGGTTAGCCATGACGTGGCCACGTCTCAAGACCACTCCTCAACCTCCAAGACCCACGATCCCCACTCCATCATCCCCTGTAGGGACCATGGCGGGCGCCATGACCTTGTGGCGGGCGCCACAAGGCAAAATTTCATAACCTCCACTTTTTAGTGGAGGGGCGTCCCGGTCATTTCATGCTTTCAGTTTTTACTATAAATAGGACCTTAGATTTTCGTTTTTCTTCATCCAGAATTAGAATTCTCTAGGCATATATCAGTTATAAAGCAGTTGCCATTCCACATCGGGGTGCCTCTGCAATCGAGTGATCGAGTCTGTAATCTGTCTGTGGTTCGAGTTTTGGAGCACTCTGGAGGAAGTTAATCCTGCCGCCATTTTAATTCCAGTTAGTGTTTTATTTTTCCGCATTGCTTTACTTTTATTTATCTTCTCGCACTTTACTTTGTTTATTTCCCGCACTCGCACATTTACTTTGTTTATTTCCCGCACTCGCACATTTACTTTGTTTATTTCCCGCACTCGCACATTTACTTTGTTTACTTCCCGCACTCGCACATTTACTTTGTTTACTTCCCGCACTCGCTTTAAATTACTCATATGAAAAACTATAAAAAGAATATTTACTTTATCATGTCTAACTAATCCCATAAAGGTTAGAATGTAAGGATCGTAATTAAACCAGTAATCAGTATAATTGTTCGTGGAAACACCTAAGGGTTATTTTATCTTTCAATTCAAGTAATTGTTTTTAACTATTTCAAAAACAGCCAAAAGCGCTTTGTATAGTTCATTAGGAGTTTTTAGATTAAAAAGAAAAGAGATTTTAAAACGATTTTCGGACGCGTTATGAGATTTAGAGTCTGGTTCATAAGAACCTCTTTTTGCTAAGAAGTCCAGGTTAAAATACTTTTCAACTTTGTTAAGAAACTATATTTCTTAAAAATAGGTTTACTACTCTAACGCAGTACGCACCTTTTTATCCGTGACAATAGGAGGGGTTGATTAGAGAGTACAACTCGGTTCTGAATACGCGAAAGCGACAGTTCCTGTTAAATTAGTTCTTTTCAAAGGAGAAAACATTGCCCATAAGTAGTTCCATTAACAAGTACTGGATTATCATTGATTACGTGAATTACATTCGAGCCTGTCTTTTATTTATTATTTAAAATTATAATTTTATTTACCATTGCACCCTTACTAAAACCCTTAAAAATAGTTGCCTTAGATAAACACCATAACAACAGGTACGATAGATTGACACTTGGTCTCTGTGGATTCGATAATCTTTTATATTACTTTGATGTGATTCGTACACTTGCGAAAAACACGCATCAAGTTTTTGGCGCCGTTGCCGGGGACCAATATCGTCAAATTTCATTACCCTGTAGTTATACCGTTTAGACTAAGGTTGTTACCCACCGGTCAATGCGAAAGACTCGCAGTGCCGGAAGTTTAGTAGACCCTCTAGCTGAACCTGAACGTTACGCTCGCGCACGTTTATTTTTCCATAGGAATAGGAGAGCTATGGCCGAAGATCAAAATCGAAGACCTCTTAAGGACTTCGCCCAACCATCAAACGAGGAACCTAGTTCCAGTATAGTAAACCCCGCTATCCCAGCCAATAATTTTGAACTTAAGCCATCCCTGCTGCAATTAGTGCAACAGAGACAATTCGCAGGTCTCGCTACTGATAACCCGAACCAACATTTAAAAAACTTTCTTCGATTAGCAGACACCTTTAAAACCAATGGAGCTTCTCCTGAGGCAATACGCTTAAGATTATTTCCCTTTTCCCTCAGAGATAAAGCTCTATCATGGTTAGATTCCCTTCCACCCAATTCAATAACAACTTGGGATGACCTTAGAAAAGTTTTCCTTGCTAGATATTTTCCCCCAAGTAAGACCGCTCTTCTTCGAAACCTAATAACTAGATTTACCCAACACCAAGGAGAGTCGTTGTTCGAAGCCTGGGAGAGATATAAAGAACTATTAAGAGCATGCCCACACCATGGCCTAGAGAATTGGCTAATCATCCAAACCTTCTATAATGGACTTCTTTATAACACTAAAATGACCATCGACGCTGCCGCTGGTGGCGCACTGATGAACAAACCTTACCCTGAAGCTAGTGCCCTTATCGAGGATATGGCCCAAAACCATCAATCATGGGGAGTAGAACGAGCGACAGTGGAAAAGAAGGAAGCCCAAGGAGGAATACATGAGCTAAGCTCTATAGACATGATGCAGGCTAAAATGGACGCGTTGGCCCTTAGAGTCGAACATATGTGTACAACTCCGAATACTGTTGCCGCAGTTTCGCCGAATTGTGAGATATGTGGAACGCAAGGACACCAATCTGCCGAATGCAATCTGTTGAATGAAACCAACACTGAGCAAGTGAACTATACCCAAGGGAACCCATTTTCAAACACATATAACCCTGGATGGAGGAATCACCCAAACTTCTCCTACAAAAATAATAACCCTATCCAAAATACCGCACCTCCGAGACAACAAGGTTACCAAGCCCCTAGAACAAATCAACCTATGCAACCTGTACCACCTAGCCCGAGCTTTGAGGAAGTTGTAAAAGATTTTATCGTTGCTCAAAAACAACAAAACAAAGAGTTCATGAACCATAACGTCCATGTTAACGAACTAATTACCAAGTTAGGAACCAAGGTTGATCAAATTATTACTCATAATAAGATGCTTGAAACCCAGATCTCTCAGGTAGCGTTAAACCAAGCCCCACAGACTACACCTGGAGGACAGTTCCCTGGACAACCTCAACAAAACCCGAAAGGGCAAGCTAATGCCATTACTCTACGAAGTGGAACCGCTTATAAGGAACCTTTAAACCCTAGATTAAGTGAGCCCGAAACTTCTGAGAGGAATGAGGAAAAGGAACCAGAGAAGCCTGAAACCCCGGAAAGTCAAGAAAAAGGAGAAGAACCTAAAAATAAAACCTATGTACCGCCACCGCCATACAAACCACCAATACCTTACCCTCAAAGATTAAAGAAAACCCAAATCGATAATCAATATCAAAAATTCGTTAAGGTTATAGAAAAACTTCACGTAGAAATCCCCTTTACAGAAGCCATCACCCAAATACCTTCTTATGCTAAGTTTCTCAAAGACATACTTACAAATAAACGTAGACTCGAAGATCCGAAACCCGTGGAATGTAATTCTATTTCCGAAAATAGGTTAGCAAAGAAAGATAAAGATCCCGGAAATTTTTCCATTCCTTGTGTTTTGGGGAATCATGTCATCGAAAAAGCTTTTCTAGACTTAGGAGCTAGTGTGAGCTTAATGCCTTTAGCAGTTTGTGAGAGATTAAACTTAGGAGAATTACAACCTACTAAGATGTCACTTCAATTAGCCGATAGATCCGTTAAATACCCTATAGGCATACTTGAAGACGTCCCTGTTAGGATAGGTCAGTTGTTTATACCTACTGATTTTGTTGTCATGGACATTAAAGAAGATGACGACATACCAATCCTCCTAGGTAGACCGTTCTTATCGACTGCTGGAGCCGTAATAGATGTTAAAAAGGGAAAACTAACTTTTGAGGTAGGTGGCCAGAAGATAGAATTTATATTGTCAAAATTTCTTATGGCACCTGTGATAGGAGATTCTTGTTATGCCTTAGATATCATCGAAGAATGTATTAGGGAATTAGAACAAGAAGAAGAAACTGAATCTATAAAATTGCCATCAACCCTTATTTTGGAAGATGACAATTATAAAACACCCTACATTGATGATAAACTTCACGAATGTTTATCTCTTACCCCAGATCCTATGCCTTGCCCTATAAAACCGACCGTAAAACTTAAGGAACTGCCTAAAAACCTGAGATATGAATTTCTTGATGAAGATATGAACCGTCCAGTTATAGTCAGTGCTACCTTAAACCAAGAAGAAACCGATCAATTATTAGAAGTTTTACGTAGGTACCCCTCAGCCTTAGGATATAAGATCTCTGATCTAAAAGGAATAAGCCCATCCGTATGCATGCATCGGATTTTGCTTGAAGAAGATTCAAAACCTTCTAGAGAACACCAACGTAGAATAAATCCTATAATGAGTACTGTAGTTAAGACTGAAGTTCTTAAGTTACTAGAGGCAGGTATAATATATCAGATCTCGGACAGTAAATGGGTGAGTCCTGTGCATGTAGTACCTAAAAAGGGAGGCATCACAGTCGTGCAAAACGAGAAGGGCGAACCTGTAGCAAAAAGAACTGATGGAGGTTGGCGTATGTGCATAGATTATAGAAAATTAAATAAAGCAACTAGGAAGGACCATTTCCCATTACCATTCATAGACCAAATGTTGGAGCGCCTAGCCAGACACTCTTACTTTTGTTATTTAGATGGATATTCAGGATTCTTCCAAATACCTATTCACCCCGAAGATCAAGAAAAAACTACCTTTACATGCCCAGTTGGAACCTTTGCCTATAGAAGAATGCCTTTTGGACTTTGTAATGCTCCTGCAACTTTCCAACGCTGCATGATGTCTATCTTTGCTGATTATTTGGATGGAATCATGGAAGTATTTATGGACGATTTCTCAGTTTGTGGGTCAGATTTCAAAAATTGTCTTGTCAACCTTGAGAAAATCCTGGAGAGATGTGTGGAGGTAAACCTTGTGCTAAATTGGGAAAAATGTCATTTCATGGTCACCGAAGGGATTGTTTTAGGACATATAGTTTCCGAAAAAGGTATAGAGGTAGATAAAGCAAAAATAGAAGTCATAGAGAATCTAAAACCGCCGAAGACTATCAGGGAGATAAGAAGTTTTCTTGGACATGCCGGATTTTACCGACGTTTTATCAAGGATTTCTCCAAAATAACAAAGCCCTTAACTGGTCTTTTAATGAAAGATGCTGAGTTCATCTTCGATGAAAAATGTAATGAAGCATTTAATCTTCTGAAGCAAGCTCTGATTTCAGCACCTATAATGAAACCCCCTGATTGGTCGGAACCGTTTGAGATAATGTGTGACGCCAGTGATTATGCTGTTGGAGCCGTTCTAGGTCAGAGAAAAGATAAGAAGTTACATGTGATTTATTATGCCAGTAGAACCCTAGACGCTGCACAGCTCAACTACGCAACAACCGAAAAAGAGCTCCTAGCTGTAGTTTTTGCAATAGACAAATTTAGATCTTATCTAGTAGGAGCCAAGATTATAGTTTACACCGACCATGCTGCCATTCGTTACTTACTAAGCAAAAAGGATGCCAAGCCTAGGTTACTTCGATGGATTCTATTATTACAAGAGTTTGATTTGGATATCCGTGACAAGAAAGGCACTGATAATGTGGTAGCTGATCACCTATCTAGGCTAGAATACCTGAAACCTGATCCAGTACCCATAAATGACGATTTTGCCTACGATAGACTGATAGCCCAACTAGAAACCATTGAAGATGATAACCCAGACCCTCATGAGCAATTTCATAAATCCTTAGCTATAAGCAATGTACCTTGGTATGCAGATTTTGTTAATTACCTAGCCGCTGACATCATACCCCCTGATCTAAACTACCACCAGAAGAAGAAGTTCTATAGTGATGTGAGAAACTTCTATTGGGACGATCCATTTCTTTTCAAGAGAGGTAAAGATGGCATTTTCCGCCGCTGTGTTCCAGAAGAAGAGGTAAATAATATAATTGAGCATTGTCACTCTGCACCCTATGGTGGACATGCAAGCACATCTAAGACCTACGCCAAGATTCTTCAAGCTGGCCTATTCTGGCCTACTATGTGGCGTGATGTCCATGCTTTCATTGTCAAGTGTGACAGATGCCAACGCACAGGAAATATTTCAAGACGTAATGAAATGCCGTTAAGAAATATCCAAGAAGTAGAACTCTTCGACGTATGGGGTATGGACTTTATGGGACCGTTCCCACCATCTTTTGGAAATCAGTACATATTAGTAGCTGTTGACTACGTGTCTAAATGGATTGAAGCTATCGCCGCACCCACAAACGACACCAGAGTAGTCATCAAATTATTCAAGAATTATATATTTCCCAGGTTTGGAACACCCCGTTTAGTCATAAGTGATGGAGGATCACACTTCATATCGAGAATATTTGATAAACTTTTAAGCAATTATGGAGTTAAGCATAGAGTAGCAACACCATACCACCCACAGACCAATGGACAAGTGGAAGTATCTAATAGGGAGATAAAACAAATCCTCGAGAAGACTGTCTCTATATCTAGAAAAGATTGGTCGCAGAAACTTCAAGAAGCATTATGGGCCTATAGAACCGCTTTCAAAACTCCTATAGGAACAACCCCTTATCAACTGGTCTATGGAAAAACATGTCACTTACCATTTGAGTTTGAGCATAAGGCCTATTGGGCCATCAAAACTTTGAATTTGGATTACTTGACAGCTGGTGAGAAACGTATCCTTGATATCCACAAATTAGAAGAGCTCAGACAATCTGCCTACGAAAATGCCATCATATACAAAGAAAAAACAAAAGCTTGGCATGACAAAAGAATCATAAGAAGAGACTTCAAAATAGGCGATCCTGTTCTCCTGTTCGATTCTAGGTTACGACTATTTCCAGGTAAACTCCGTTCGAGATGGACTGGCCCTTTCGAAGTATCTAAGATCCTGAGATCCGGTGCTATTGAAATCAAGAACCAAACATGTAAACCGTTCATAGTCAATGGACAGAGGTTGAAGCCCTACGAAGGAGGTGACATTCCAACAACATACACCTGTCATACTCTGAGTGATCCACCATATCCTTCCAATGATGTTTAAATATCGGTCGTCGAGCTAATGACGTTAAACAAGCGCTGCCTGGGAGGCAACCCATGGTTTTTCTTATTTTTGTACTTTTTATTTTTATTTTTATTTTATTTTAATTTGTTTATTTTATTATTATGTCAGGACTCACGATTGAATGTTTTATGTGCTTTCAGGACTTGTTTGCTAACCTTGTACAGAATGCAGAACCCTGATGACATGCACGTGGCCTTTAGAGATGATGCACAGAGAGAGCGTTACTATGTTCACATGAGACGCCCTATGGCTCCTACCAGGTACCCTGACCATGACTGCATGGATGCCTTGGGGATAGAGCCAAGCGTCAGATTTTTATGCCATCAACTCCAGTGGGACCAGTTTGACGACAGGAACAACACTTATAGGAACTTGAATCTTGAGTTCCTCAGCTCGTTTCATCATGACCCTTGGGCTGGACCCGATGGACTCGCTGTTTTCAGGTTGTTCGGGATTGACTACTCATTCTCTCACAAAGAGTTTGGTGATTTACTAGGTTTCCAGACTACTCCTGATGCTATTCCAGAGACTCCGATGGGGTATTTTATGAGCAGGGAAGTGGAAAAGTTTTGGACTAAAATATCAGGCGGAGGGAGCCAAGATCCTTCTACCCAGTTTTCTCAGGTAATCCACAACCCTGCATTGAGGTACTTCCAGATGATTCTAGCACATTCTTTCCTAGGTTTTCCAGATACAGAGACACTGCTAAGTGAAGAGGAGATTTTCCTACTGTTTTGTGCGACTCAGTCTCGCCCTGTTGCTTGTGGCAACTTTCTACTGAAGGGCCTTGCTAGTGTTGCCAGATCATCAGTAGGAATCATCCATGTCGGTGGGATTGTTACACAGATTGCTACTGCATTGGGTTTGTCTCGCAAGCTATTGCACCTCAGGACCTTCTGCTGCTACACCACCCTGGATATTGATTTTTGTCTTGATAGAGGACTGATGAGGAGGGCTTCTTTTGAGCCCAACATGTTTAGATTGCTGATCGACGGTGAAGCGATACACTACTTTACATTACCAGATCCGCTGATGACCAGTGTCCATGATCCTGCCAATTGGAGTTATGCTCTAGAGGGTTATGGAGAGACTGTCGAAGAGCCGAAATCGCCTCCCGCCGCTGAGTACACTCCTACACCTCTTACTCCCCGAATCACTGTTATGTCTAACAATATGTCTCTGCAGCCACCTGACCTACAAACACAGATTTATGAGCTCCGCAAGGAGACTGCCCTGCTCAAGCAGGAAGTGGCAGACTTAGAGTTACAGATGCAGGTTTCTGATCTCACTCATGCCTCGGAGACCGATGCTCTACATCAGGCGATCGACGAGCTTCGGAGGAAGATAGCTGGGATTCGTGGATCAAGCCAGGATAAGAAACCTACCACATGACTCATTCCACCCTGACAGCACTACCCTAGTATTTAACTTCCTTTTATTTATCGCATTTCCACTTTTATATTTTCATGCACTTTGAATTCCTTATATATATACATATTATGCACTAATTTTTATTTTTCTTTTTCTTTTTTTGATTTTTAATTATTTTATTTTTGTCGTGCAAAGAAAAAAAATATATAAGACAAAAATATGCAAGCCAATGCCTTGAAAAGAAGAAGAAAACGCTATTCAGACCCCCCGGAAGACAAAGGTGCAAGGAAGGCCCAAAGGAGGATCCAAAACCACAAGGCCCAGGAATTGGCCTTGTGGCGGGCGCCATAGGCCCTGTGGCGGGCGCCATAGGCCCTGTGGCGGGCGCCACACCGTACCATCAACAAATACGGGATTCAATCCCCATTTCCACCATTTTCATCCCTTTCTTCACCAAAAACCCATTTTTCCAACCTTCCAAATCCTCCTTGAACCCCATTAAAGCTCCCCCATTTCCAAAATACCCTCCATCCATAAAACATATCCAACATCCATTTCCATTTTCATCCATCAAAAACCAAAAAAATCAAAACTTTATCATTCCCCTCATAAACCACTTTTCTACTATTTTCACTACCTAAGGAGCTTTTCAACAATGGAGTTCAACGGATTTATTCTTCGTGATGGAAGACCGGGCGAAAGGCAACGGAAAATTATTCAGAGGCTTCAAAGTCGAGAAATCCTCTCGACTAGGTACGTCGACGATAACTGTCTGTATGCTTTGGGTATTTATCATAGTGTTTTTAATTTATTAGAATTTCTAGGCTTGCATAATATTTTCATTAATCAGGAACCTACCTATGAGAGGCCGACAACTGAGTTTTTGAGTTCTTTGATATACACTGTCAGTCCTAACACTGCTAGCACTGTCGGTACTGTTATTTTTAGACTGTTTGGAATTGAATATGAATTCAGTACCAATGAGCTAGCAGATTTGTTAGGAATCCCTCATAGGGAAGGTTCGATTTGTGAGGCACCTTTGGATGCTGAATGGTCGGCCGAGGTATTTACCTTCTGGCTAAGGCTTTCAAGTACTTCAATTAATTCTTTTGAAGGGATACTTGCGTCGACCATTCACAACCCGGCCATAAGAGTTTTTAGACTTCTTTTGGCATGTACTATTTTTGGCCGGGAAAGTCCAAACAAGGTTAATGCTCGTGAACTCCTATTTTTGCAAGGATGCCTCACTAGAACCCACATCAATCCGGTCCCGTTTATGCTTGCCCACATGACTTTATTTACTAATAAAACATGACCGATTGTTTTTGGAGGGCTTGTTACGTCTATTGCTCGGGCTCTTGGCCTGAATGATGAGATAGCTACACTTGAACCACTACCTCCTCGCACAATTAATTTAAAATTTCTGAAAGACATGAAATTGTGCCGAACAAGGAGAGAAGGTGGTTATGAGTTGATGGTTCATGGGGTAGCTATCCCATCTGTTGCTTTACCATGCAGTAGACGTACTGATGTACGTGATGAAAGGAACTGGACCTATGATATTAATGCTCCACGTGTTTTGGGTCCACTTCCTCCTAATATTCCCGATGGGGAGGCACATGACACTGATGATGAGTATGATCGGAGAGAGCAGTCTCCCATCCCTCACATGTCCCCCCATCGTCCTTCACAGTCACACACTGCACCATCTTCCTCTAACCCTGTTGCAGGTACTGCTCCTGGATTCTTTGTCACCGAGGAGATGTGGCGTGATATGACAGCTAGAGAAGAAAGGCGTGATGGCCTTCTCTCTACTATTTCACAGCAGCTGACGAACAATATGAGCTTCATGCAACAATCGCGATTGGTTTCGGATCGTGCTTATAGCAACGTTTGTCGTACCTTGAACGATATTTCATTAGAGCAGAACCGTCAGAGAGAGTTCAACAGCCGACACTACCAGCTTGTAGAGGCTACTCAGGGTTCCATCTTGGGTAACCTTCGAGAGGTCCGGAGTGCTCAGGCTGCTTTATCAGCACGACTCGACCGGAGGGACCAGCATCGTAGTAGATCCCGTCGTTCCAGACCATCACATCAGGACGGCGAAGGCACCAGTGCCCCTCCTCAGTAGTCTTTTTCCAGGTTACCCCCCTTATCTTATTTCGAAACATTGGGGACAATGTTCGATTTAAGTGTGGGAGGGGATTTTATTGCTTTCTGTTATTTCCCTTTTTAGTTAATTTCCTTTCAGTTATTTCCCTTTTCAGTAATTTATTTTTCTTAGATAATGCATGAGTCTGACGAGTCACCAGTATAGTGTCTTTTTAGTTCATCTTCATTTTTTCCCATTTCCTTAGCCTTACCAGAAAATTTTTAAAAAAGAAAACAATGTTGTTTCACATGTTTTTTGGGCTTTGAGACAGGTTTAGATTAGGATGTGGTGACTTAGGTCAACTTTTTGAAACATCAGAACCATTTTAGCACCATAGACCTCTTGAATATAGGAATCACTCCTAAACCCCGCCACCATGGCCTTTACTATCATTCAAAAAATTGTCCTAAGTAGTTTATTTTAGCAGTCAGCTCCGGCCTAAGCATACTCTACGTAGGGGGCCGATGAATATAAGTGAATGATCCAGTGCTAATAAAAAAAAAAAAAAAAAAAGGCAAACTCTGGTATAGGTGACCCTCACAAAGTCATTTAAACCGAAAAAAGAGAAGAAAAAAAAATTTTTGCCACAAAAAGAAAAAAAATTTTGCAAGTCACCTATTGTTAGTTGGTTCAGAGGTATCTGGCACTGAACTTGGTAGGGCGGATTACGATCCGATCCCCCGCAGCTACATTTAGGCGAAATAAAAACAGGTTTACACATGCTTATGTGCCAGAAACCTTATGTTATGGATCAGAATCACTAACCGGTCACTCTACTATGAAGCATGTACGGATAACGGGCTTAATGTGATTGCGCCTGAATGAAAAGGACACAAAAAGATGAGAAGATAGGCCTAGGTATCGTGGGATGACATGGAGTGGTTAATATAGGATTGAAGTTTGTGTTTGTGTTACTATGGTACCCTTGGTTCACTTAGTTAGTATCTGTCACTGCATCCTGACTTGAACTTAGAATCCCTTTAGCCCAAAGACAAGTGTTGACACCATATTTTCTTAAGCTTTAATGTTTGCTTGAGGACAAGCAAAGGTTTAAGTGTGGGAGAATTTGATCACACTAAAATTCACCGTATTTCTGACTCCGATTTCGCATGCATTCTTAGCTTTTATTGTTGTTTTGCTTTGTTATTGCTTTGTTTTCTTATGTTTTCAGGTTTTTATAATAATCGGAGCTTGAATCGGGAAAAGGAGCGAAAAAGGAGTGAAAACGGACGAAAACCTAGAAATTCAGCATTTTGCACTTGCGGCACCCACCGTGGCGGGCGCCATGGGGTTAGCCATGACGTGGCCACGTCTCAAGACCACTCCTCAACCTCCAAAACCCACGATCCCCACTCCATCATCCCCTGTAGGGACCATGGCGGGCGCCATGACCTTGTGGCGGGCGCCACAAGGCAAAATTTCATAACCTCCACTTTTTAGTGGAGGGGCGTCCCGGTCATTTCATGCTTTCAGTTTTTACTATAAATAGGACCTTAGATTTTCGTTTTTCTTCATCCAGAATTAGAATTCTCTAGGCATATATCAGTTATAAAGCAGTTGCCATTCCACATCGGGGTGCCTCTGCAATCGAGTGATCGAGTCTGTAATCTGTCTGTGGTTCGAGTTTTGGAGCACTCTGGAGGAAGTTAATCCTGCCGCCATTTTAATTCCAGTTAGTGTTTTATTTTTCCGCATTGCTTTACTTTTATTTATCTTCTCGCACTTTACTTTGTTTATTTCCCACACTCGCACATTTACTTTGTTTATTTCCCGCACTCGCACATTTACTTTGTTTATTTCCCGCACTCGCACATTTACTTTGTTTACTTCCCGCACTCGCACATTTACTTTGTTTACTTCCCGCACTCGCTTTAAATTACTCATATGAAAAACTATAAAAAGAATATTTACTTTATCATGTCTAACTAATCCCATAAAGGTTAGAATGTAAGGATCGTAATTAAACCAGTAATCAGTATAATTGTTCGTGGAAACACCTAAGGGTTATTTTATCTTTCAATTCAAGTAATTGTTTTTAACTATTTCAAAAACAGCCAAAAGCGCTTTGTATAGTTCATTAGGAGTTTTTAGATTAAAAAGAAAAGAGATTTTAAAACGATTTTCGGACGCGTTATGAGATTTAGAGTCTGGTTCATAAGAACCTCTTTTTGCTAAGAAGTCCAGGTTAAAATACTTTTCAACTTTGTTAAGAAACTATATTTCTTAAAAATAGGTTTACTACTCTAACGCAGTACGCACCTTTTTATCCGTGACAATAGGAGGGGTTGATTAGAGAGTACAACTCGGTTCTGAATACGCGAAAGCGACAGTTCCTGTTAAATTAGTTCTTTTCAAAGGAGAAAACATTGCCCATAAGTAGTTCCATTAACAAGTACTGGATTATCATTGATTACGTGAATTACATTCGAGCCTGTCTTTTATTTATTATTTAAAATTATAATTTTATTTACCATTGCACCCTTACTAAAACCCTTAAAAATAGTTGCCTTAGATAAACACCATAACAACAGGTACGATAGATTGACACTTGGTCTCTGTGGATTCGATAATCTTTTATATTACTTTGACGTGATTCGTACACTTGCGAAAAACACGCATCATGATTTCTCGGTATGCGAATTTGATTTCAAAAACTATCTCGTTAACCTTGAGAAAATCCTATAAGATGTGTTGATGTTAACCTGGTGTTGAACTGGGAGAAATGTCACTTTATGGTCACCGAAGGTATAATTTTAGGATATGTAGTCTCCGAAAGAGGTATTAAAGTAGATAGAGCCAAGATAGAAGTGATAGAAAATCTAAAACCCCCTAACACTGTCAGAGAAGTCCGAAGTTTTCTTGGACATGCTGGTTTCTACCGGCGTTTTATAAAATACTTCTCTAAAATAACCAAACCTTTAACCGGCCTCCTGATGAAAGATATCGAGTTTAACTTTGATGCAAAATGCCTCGAAGCATTCAACTTTTTAAAACAAGCGTTGATCTCGGCACCCTTATCCAACCTCCAGATTGGGCCGAACCTTTCGAAATCATGTGTGACGCTAGCGATTACGCTGTAGGAGCTGTTCTAAGGCAAAAAAGGATAAGAAATTACATGTTATTTACTATGCTAGTAGAACCCTAGATGCTGCTCAGCTTAACTACGCAACCACTGAGAAAGAACTCCTTGTCGTAGTTTTTGTGATGGACAAATTTCGATTCTATCTGGTAGGAGCTAAAATTATAGTTTATACAGATCACGTTGCCATTCGTTACTTATTAAACAAAAAGGATGCCAAACCTAGGTTACTTCGATAGATTCTTTTATTACAAGAGTTTGATCTAGATATTCGAGACAAGAAAGGCACAAAAAATGTAGTTGTTGATCACCTTTCTAGGCTTGAGTACCTGAGACCAGATCCACTCCCTATAAACGATGAGTTTACCTATGACAAGTTAATAGCTAGGATAGAAGCCATAGAATAAAATAACCTAGACCCTTATAAGACCCCCGAGAAATCTCTGGCAGTAAGCGGCGTACCTTGGTACGCAGATTTTGTAAATTACCTAGCTGCCAACATCATACCCCCTGACTTTAACTATCAACAGAGGAAGAAGTTCTTTAAAGACGTAAGACACTTCTATTGGGACGAGCCACTCCTCTTCAAAAGAGGCACATACGGTATTTTTCGCCGTTGCGTTCCAGAAGAAGAGGTAAGAAATATTATAGAACACTATCACTCTGCACCCTACGGAGGGTACGCTAGCACCTCCAAAACACACGCCAAAATTCTTCGAGCCGGCCTGTTTTGGCCCACAATGTGGCGTGACATACACGCTTATATAGTTCAATATGACCGGTGCCAGCACACTGGGAACATCTCCCGGTGTGACGAAATGCCCTTAAGAAATATTCAGGAAGTAGAACTCTTTGATGTTTGGGGCATTGATTTCATGGGACCATTTCCGTATTCATTAGGAAATAAATATATATTAGTAGCAGTTGACTACGTGTCTAAGTGGATTGAAGCTATAGCCTCACCCACCAACGACACGCGTGTAGTGATAAAGCTATTTAAGAATTATATATTCCCTAGATTCGGAACACCCCATCTTATTATCAGCGATGGTGGACCGCATTTCATATCAAGAATTTTTGACAGGCTTTTAAGCAAATATGGAGTTAAGCATAAGACAGTGACACCTTACCATCCACAGACTAGTGGCCAGGTAGAGGTATCTAATTGAGAGATTAAACAGATATTAGAGAAAATAGTTTCTATTGAGAAAAGATTGGTCTCAGAAGCTACAAGATGCACTATAGGCCTACAGAACCGCCTTCAAAACTCCTATTGGAACAACTCCTTACCAATTGGTCTATGGAAAGTCCTGTCATCTACCCTTTGAGTTAGAGCACAAAGCCTATTGGGCCATAAATACCCTAAACTTTGACTGCGGGAGAAAGACGCATCCTTGACATTCATAAACTAGAAGAACTTCGTCAATCCGCCTACGAAAACGCCATAATATATAAAGAAAGAACCAAGGCCTAGCATGACAAAAATATCCTAAAGAAATATTTTCATATAGCAGACCATGTTCTCCTCTTTAATTCCAGGTTGCGAATTTTTCCTGGCAAGCTTCGTTCAAGGTGGACATGTCCTTTTACAGTTTCGAAAGTCTTAAAATCCGGAGCAGTTGAGATCCAGAACCAGTCATGTATCCCATTCATTATAAACGGGCAGAGATTGATATACTATGAAGGAGGTGACATTCCCGATGATTACTCCAGCTACACTTTGATTGATCCACCACTGCCTACTTCAACCACATAGGTTTTACTCGTCAAGCTAACGACGTTAAACAAGCACTTCCTGGAAGGCAACCCACAGTTTTCTTTATTTTTCTTTACTTATCTTTTATTTTATTTTAATTATTATTTTGTTATGTGTCAACTAACCGTTTATAATGCTTGTGCTTTTAGGTCCTGTTCTCTAAAATTTTATTTGCAGGATGCAGCCTCTTGATGACATGCACGTCACCTTTAGGGACGGCGCTCAGAGACAGCGGTACTTAGTTCTTCAGCAGCGTCCTATGGCACCTACCCGGTACCCAGATCAGGCCTACATGGAAGTCTTGGGCATTGAGCCCAGCATAAGGTTCCTCTGTCATCAGCTCCAGTGGGATACATATGATGATGAGTTGCACCAGACCTACAGACACCTTACTCTAGAGTTCCTTAGTTCATTCCGCCATGAGCCATACGTTGGTCAGGACGGTATCACCATATTCAGACTATTTAGGACGAAGTATGCTTTTACCATTAAGGTATTCGGCGATTTGCTCAGTTTCCAGACCACACCAGATGCCATACCTGACTTGCCGATGGGGTATTTTATGAGTCGAGACATCGACAAATTCTGGAGTGACATTACAGGTGGAAGAAGCCTCGATCCGTCCACTCAACTATCTCCAGTCATCCATAACCCAACTCTAAGGTACTTTCATATGGTCCTAGCCCACACTTTCCTCAGAAAGGCTGACTCTGATATTCATGTTAGTGAGGAAGAGATATTCTTCCTATTTTGTGCAAATCAGTCACGTCCAGTGGCTTGTGGGAAATTTTTGCTGAATAATCTTGAGCTCACAGCTAGATCCTCTGAAGGGATTATTCATGTAGGAGGTATCGTTACTCAGATTGCCACAGCCTTGGGTCTCACCAACCAGCTGCTTCATCTGACCCCATATTACAGGTATACCTTATTGGACATTGACTTCTGCTTAGATAGAGGGTTAATAAGGAGAACATCCTTTCAACCTGACTATTTCAGACTCCTGATCGACTACCAGACCATCCATTACTTTACATTGCCTGATCCTACTATGACCAGTGTCCATGATCCTTCTAACTAGAGTTACGCCTTGGAAGGTTATGGAGAGACAAGTGATGAGCCGCGCTCACCACCTTCAGTTGAGTACCATCCTTCACCACCCTCTCCGAGGACTACAGTATTTTCCAACAATCATTCACTACAAAGGACTGACTTACACACTCAGGTAGCAGAGCTGCGTATGGAGATAGCCAGGCTCCAACAGACAGTTGTTGACCTCACTTTGCAGGTATAGGTATCTGACATGACTCATGCGACGGAAGCCGACAATTTATATCAGGAGATCTCAGACCTGCACCGAGAGTTACACGCACTCCGACATCCTGACCAGACCGAAGAGCACTCGACTCCGTAATGACACTACTTTTGTTATTTTTATAGCTTGATTTATTTCTGTTTCCTTTATAGACTTATATATATTTCACGTACTTACATTTCTTTTTCTTCCATGACATTGATTGTGCATTATATATATATATATATATATATATATATATATATATATATATATATATATATATATATATATATATATATATATATATATGATATTTATTATTCCTTATTTAAATAGTGTTATTTTATTTATTATTTACTTATTTTGTTTTTCTGAAATTTTTATGTCAAAATAAGAAAAAAAATATAGGAGGAATATAAGTGTGCTAGGACAAGTAAATCTTGCTGCCTACTGTTAAGTGCAAATTTTACCTATTTTTGTATATAAGTTTTGTTGCACTTAACGTTACTTTATGTTAAAATCGTTCGAATAAACCCCGCTTTGTTTATAAATGCGCTTACTTTACGTTATAGTGTATATATTATGTTTCCCTGTAAATATCATTGAGTTTAATTGAATTTCATTCATTTTTGTAGGTAATAAAGCATTGATGTTGGAGCATTGTTAGATAGAGCATTGAATAAGCTTTCCAACGCTTCGAACCGGGCAAAAAACGGAGTTACGGTTAAAAAGTTATGGTCGAAACAAGTTGGTTTGCTGTCATGTTCGCCAAAGTTCGGCCGGCGAATGTTCGCCAGGCGAACCGAAAGTTCAAAAACGCGTGAAAAACACTGTTTTTACAGAAGCAAAAGTTGTATATATTCGCCAGGCGAATGGGACTTCGCCAGGCGAATACTGGGACCCATTTTTGTCTATTTAAGTGATTTTTCAGCATTTTTTAGGTTATGTTGTTTGGGAACTTTTTACCCCAACTTCATCAAACACATTCTTGAGTAGATTTAGCTTAGAAACAACATTGGAGGGTGCATCTTGACGATCCGGAGTCGAATCCACTTCAATCGGAGTTGACAGACCGTGAGATTTGTGTTCTTCTTCCTTCCTCTCTATGTATTTTTCATTTGTTAGGGTTTTGTATGTAAGTTTATCTTGATTGTATGTATATTTATGGATCTTTGTATAAAATCTCTTTTACAACTCTTTATCGATGGTTATCTTGATTTTTTACTTAATGGGTTTGGATTGTGATAGACATATACTGTTCGAACTCGATCTTAGATGAACATCTATTAGATTCTAAATGCTAGAGATAGATTTAGGACTAATATTCACGTGGGTATCGATTCTTAATGCTCCGTGTTGTCGATTTGTGTGAGAGATCAACAATGAGACGATACGGTTGATCTCTCGACTTTGTGTTAGAGATAAACTCTGTTGTGACCGATACGTGATGATATTGACGAGTGAATTAGGTTGCGTGCATTTGATCCATATATTTTTTAGTACATGATGGGTAGAACGAAATACAACTCCTGACGAGTTTTCTCATTTCTTAAGAATGTACTTACTTTCTTGTTTTATGTTTTTCCTTTTGAATTTTTATCCCAAACCATTCAAACCCAAGCTTAGAGACGTAGAGATTGTCGAATGGCATTCTTTCCCTCACACTGATCCTTGTGGAGACGATAAATCCCGGAGGAAATTCTTCCGAAAATAATATTTTTGCTTGCTGCTTTACCGCTTCAACACCTACACACCCAAAAAACAAGGAGGAGCACAAAAGCGCAAGCATGAAAAGGAAAATCCGGCCCACAATCATTTGTGAGGATGACGCCCGCCATATAGTCCATGGCGCCCGCCATGGGGTCTAGACTATATGCAGAGCAGAACCTCCATAACCACAATTTTCACACATTCAAACCTTCAAACCTCCATTTTTACCCATTCCAAAATTTCCTTAAAACCCCAAAAAGTTTCAAACTTTACCATCCACTCACCATCCCTTTAACCATTCCAAATCCCATTTTCATTTCTCTACATCAAAATCCATCAAAAATCCATTTTTACCAATTTCCCAAAAAATACCCATTTCTCTCATTTTCCACCTCGAAGGTACATCCATGGAGTACGACAGTTACATTCTTCTTCAATGAAAGCCCAGAGAAAGGCAGAAGAAAATTCTCGACAGATTGCAAAGCCGAGAAATTGCTTCGACACGGTACGTAGACGAAACCTGTCTGTATTCTCTTGGCATTTACCATAGTGTTTTTCATATGTTAGAAATTTTAGGACTGCACGGCATTTTTGCTAGGCGCGATCCTACCTTCGAAAGGCTGACCAGGGAATTCTTGAGTTCCCTGATTTATATAGTCAGGCCTAACACTGGTAATACTGTCGGCATGGTAGAATTTAGAATGTTTAATGTTGAGTACGAATTCAGTACCGACGAACTAGCAAAGAGGTTGAGATTGCCTTTTGGTGAGGATGTTGTTTGTGAAGCACCCTTGGATTTTGATTGGTCAGTGGAGGCATTTTCCTTCTGGAACAGGTTGTCAAACTTTACGATTACATCTTTTAAAGGAATTCTTGCCTCCCGGATCCATAACCCGGCCATCCGTGTGTTTCGTTATATGTTGGCCTGTACTATTTTTGGCAGGGAGAATCCAAATAAGGTGAATGCAAAAGAACTTCTATTTTTGCAAGGATGCCTCACAAATAGGAAATTTAATGTGGTTCCTTTTATGATTGCCCATATGATTGCCGTAATCAAAGGGCACATGACTCATTGCCTTCAGAGGACTAATTACGTCTATCGCAAAGGCTCTGAACCTCGATGCTAAGATAACAACCTTAACACCCCTTCCTCCTCACACGATAAATTTAAAATTTTTAAAAGACATGAAATTGTGCAAGGTAAGGAAGGAAGGGGGATTTGAGCTCATGATCCATGGGAATGCTATCTCATCTATTGTTTTGCCTTGCACTAGACGTACTGATGTGCATATCGTGAGGAACTGGACCTACAATTTAGATGCTCTACCTGTTACGGGTCCATTACCTCCTAATGTTCCTATTGGTGACGGCGATGCCACCGATGACAAGTATGACCGGAGAGAGCAGTCTCCCGATCATCTTATATTTCCCTGCCATATATCACCCGCACACACCGCACCGTATTCTTCTCACCATTCTGCAGGTACCGCTCCCAGTTTCTATATTTCTGAGCAGATGTGGCGTGACCAGTTAGCCAAAGAGGAAAGACGTGATGACTTGCTCACTGCCATACAGTAGCAGTTAACTGACAACATGAGATTTATGCAAGAGTCTCAGTAGTAGATGAGCCAATACATGCAAAGTATAATGCAATCGCAGGCTGCTTTGACCATCAGATTCGATGAGTTTGCTACTTCTCAGAGCGATCATCGTCGCAATAGATCTCGTCGCCCTAGGCACTCACCGCACGCTGGCAACAGTACCAGTAGCATGCCTTAGGACCTTCAGGTACCTCGTCTCTATCTTATTTCGAAACATTGGGGACAATGTTCGGTTTAAGTGTGGGAGGAGACTTTATTTGTGTTTTTCCGTTATTTGTTTTTTCGCGCATTTTCTTTTCTTTTATCGCTTTCTATTGTATTTCTAGTTTATTTCTCTTATTTCTTTTTCGTTCTTAGAATACACACGTCCTTGACGAGTCATTTGTAGTACACCCTTATTCCCTCATTTCTTAGCCTCACTAAAAAATAATTATTGACAAAAAGTGTACTATCCTAAAAAAGTTTTAGGCTTTGAGGCAAGTTCGAGTTAGGATGCGGATGACTTGGAAAATCCTTTTTGAGACATCAGTATCATTTTAACACCTTAGGCTTCGTGAATGTAGAAATCGACCCCGATACCCTATGTACCATGGCCTTAATAATAATGTTCATAGTAAGTCCTTAGTAGTTTATCCTAGCAGTCACATCCGGCCTAAGCATGCTCTAAGTGAAGGACCGATGAATATAAGTGAATGATCTGTGTGTTCAATAAAATAATTGCAACTCGGGTATAGGTAACCCTCACAAGGTCCTTTAACCCAAAAAGTTGTAAAAATTTTGAAAAAATATATATATAACAAAATAAAATAAAATATCTTCCCATTGTTAGTTGGTTCAGAGGCGTCTGGTGTTGAGCTCGGTAGGGCGGGTTACGATCTGATCCCCCACAACTACAACTGGATCAATAAAAGGGGTTACACCAGTTTGTGTACCAGAGCCCCATGCTTGAGATCAGAATCACTAACCGGTCACTTCACTATGAGTATGTATGGATAACGGGCTTAATGTGATTGCACCAGAATGAAAAGGACCCAAAAGGAGATTTAAAAGTAGGCATAGGTACAGTAGGGTAGTATGAATTGGTTTATATAAGAGCGAAGCCTATGTCCGTGTTTTTGGAGAAGTGTCATTTCGATACCTGTGGTTCACTGAGTTAATACCTATCGCTTCATCCCAGCTTGAACTTAGAATCCCTTTTTGCCCAAATCATTTATGGATATCACTTTTTCTGTCATAATGTTTTACTTGAGGACAAGCAAAGGCTTAAGTGTGGGAGAATTTGATAGACCTAAAATGTATTATATATTTGACTCGAATTACACACGTTCCTTAGGATTTTATTACTGTTTTCTTGTGTTATGCTTCCGTTTTATTTCATTTTCAGGATTTTATATTTCCAGAGCTCTTCGAGAAGAAATGAAGAAAAACGAGCAAAAATACCAGCTTTTGTGGGAATTGTACACATGGCATCCACCATGGCGGGCGCCATAGGGTATGCCATAACTTGGATAAGAGACTAACTTCTGACAAATGCCACGTCTCCCACTTCTTTCTTCTCTAGTTCACATGACGGGCGCCATGAGGGTATGGCGGGTGCCACCCTTGTAATTCGTTTTCCCTCCCAAAAGAAGTTGAGGGGCATTCTAGTCTTTCCTTGTACTTTCTTAGCACTATAAATAGAAGAGTTATGCCTCATTCCTAAGCATCCAAGCTTAGTTACAGAACTCAAGCCATAAATTTTCATCTGTTGTAAAGTGATAAAATTCTCACATCGAGTAGTTATCACATTGTCTAATCGGATCTGTAATCGGGTTTGGAGCACTTTGGTAGAAGTTAATCCTGCCGCCATTTACTTTCCAGTCTTTTACTTCAAGTTGTACCAGATTTAAAACCTCCCGATTGGAGCAGGTTTTTATTTATTTTCCGCATTTATTTCCTGCACTATTTACTTACTCACACTTTATTACTCGCGCTTTATTTATCGCACTTATTTATCGCACTTTATTTATTCGCATCTATTTACCATGTCTATTTACGTTTCCATGTCCGGCTAAATCTTAGAGTTTAGGATGTGAGGATCATAGTTAAAGTGGTATTCCATATAGCTGTCGATAGAATCACTTAGGGGTTATTCTGACTTTTAACACATATTGTTTGCACTTAAAATCTGTTGGGTAAGATCGAAACCCGTCCAACCTTTAGTTAAACTTGGTTAGTCTTAACTGTTTAAAGGAAGCGAAAGGGCTTGGTCCAGTTAAGTAGGAATCTTTAATACTTTAGAAAAACGATTTTAAAATTATTTTTGGGCGCGTTTATGGGTTTAAAGTCTGGTTTGCATGAACCTCTTTTGGTTAGGAATTCCAGGTCAAAATACTTATCAACTAAGTTAAGAAACTATATTTCTTAAAAATAGGTTTATTACTTTAACGCAATACGCGCCTTTTTATAAGTGACAATAAGAGGGATCGATTAGGGGATAAACTCGGTTCTGAATATGCGAAAGCGATAGTTCCCGTTAAATTAGTTCTTTACACGAGTAGAAAACACTACCACATAAGACGTTTCATTTATACGCACTTGGAAAACTACCCAGCTATGTGAATTATATCCAAACCTGTTTTTTTAATATTAAATTTATTCTCGTACTTTACCTTTACTTTGCATAAACGAATTCCCAATTTATTTGCCTTAGATAAACACCATAACAATAGCAATCAATAGATTGACATTTGGTCTTTGTGGGATCATTAATCTTTTGTATTACTCTGACGCTATTCGTATACTTGCGAATCCTGCATCAATTTCTATTTTAAGGCTATAATGATATATCACGTAGAAAATGAGATGCTAAGTCACAATCATGTATCCAATTGTGAGAAGAGCCATATTACTTGAGCTGGAGCGAAAATCTTTAGTTTATCAATGTCATTTAGAATGTTAGAGGAGTAGAGAGTATCATGGTAGAGTATACCACAAAGTTCCCTAAACGTTATATATATATATATATATATATATATATATATATATATATATATATATATATATATATATATATATATATATATATATATATATATATATATATATATATATATATATATATATATATATATATATATATATATATATATATATATACTGATCTGACCTGATCAGAAGGGGATCACAGGCTGGCCACACTCTATTGGACTGCTACCTGTTCGCCGGTGATGAGGAGGAGAAGGGGGGTATAGCTGCAAAACACTCTGATGCCAAAGTAAGAAATTGGGCAGAGTGAGAGCAAAGTACAGAAAGGGCAAGATGTGAATTACCTGACCCTCTTGTGGAAGAGGGTATTTATAGAGAGACCCCAGCGCTGGGCCAACAGTAATTTGAGGTGGGCTGGATGGCCAGGCCCAACCCTAATGACTGTTAGGGCTTACGTGGCGTAGTGAAGACCAGAACGTGGTCTTCGCCCTAGTCTAATCGTCCCGTGATCTCCGAAAAATGGGTTTGACCTGCTCTTTTGAAGGTGGGCAGCACGTGGAGAACGTGCGCCGGGCAAGTTGTTCTCCCCGCGGAGGGGAGCTCGGGAGGTTCTCCGGAGGGCGTTGTTCTCCCCGTGGAGGGGAGCACGCAAGGATGCGGGAGAGCTATGTGGTCTCGCTCGATGGACCGGGGATGCTCTATTCGGCCGAAAAAGGGGGCGTTGAGGACGCTACGAGACGTGTCGTCCCGCTCGGCGGGGAGCGTGCCCTGCCCGTCCTATGGGGGTGTGTGCCAGGTCAGGCTAGTCCACTTAACGAGCCTTGTGCGTTATTAGGCCGGACCGCGAGGCTGGGCCCTGACCAGAACAGGAGCCCCCCAAGTCGAAGCTCTGTGGCGAAAGAGTGAGGACTTAAGGTCGTTTCTTCGGAGAGAGAGGTAGCGAAGCGAGAGGCTCGTCGGTTTTGTGCCCGGTGGAACGCGTGCATGCGCGAGGGTCTCCTTGTCGTCGGGAGAGCGGGGTAAAGGTATATGAAAAGACGCGATTGTCGGGTTACCGCCACGTGTCGCACGTTGAATGGTAGTAGGGGTGGCTACCCTAGGTCATTTAAGAGCCTAGTGTCGCTTCGAGTCCCGCGCCGGGTTATAAATATGGGGGTCCCCGCTCATTTTTCTACTTTCCACCTTGCTGTCTTACCTGCGAAACTCTGAGATTCCTGCTCGTCCGTCGTCGTTGTAGATCGCCGCCGTGCCGTTTAGTTCTTCCTCCCGTTCGCCGCCGTCACAAGTGAGTTTCTCTCTTTTCTCCTTTTATTTCTGCCGTTTAATTAGGGTATGTGGTCGGGGCGTAATGAATGCCCCGAGGAGAGACGCGAGTTCCGCCGTATCTGGCGGTTTTCTAGGTCAGTTCCGATGAATGCCCCGGGGAGGATTGGTTGTTCCGGTGAATGTCCCGAGGACGGGGGCTTTCTCCGATGAATGCCCGGGGACGCGCGCCTTTTCCGATAAATATCCCGAGGAGGGGTGATAGGTTGGCTTTTGAACGCCCCGTGGAGGAGCGGCGGGGAGTGCCTGCTCGCTCGTTGTTCTCCCGCCGTTGTCGCTCTTTCACTTGACCTGCGGTGGAAGGGTGGATTTGATCTTGGCTATCGAATTCACCATTGTCCTCTGCTTTTCAAGTGTAAATGTCAGCCTTGGTACCGGGGACGATGGTCGAAGATAATGAACCCGAGGTCCCGGATTTCGATGAGCGCGTCCTCCCCGTCGAGGAGTGGGTGGCCGAAGAGCCGTTGTCCACCCCATCTTGCTTCGTGGCCGACGCGTCCGATGTCTACACTACCATCGAGGATACGCCTGAAAGGGAGCCGCAACACTGGCAGGTGTATCGCCCGAAGGAGCATCATCGCATCTGCTCGCGATATGGGTGGCGGATGTTTCCCATGCACGAGTTCTACTTCAAAGAGGCTCGGCTCAGATTGTCGTTCTCTGCTTTCCATTTGGGCTTCTTCGATTGGTTACGTTTGGCCCCGTCCCAGCTTCACCCTAACGCTCTGGCCTTTATCCGCGCGTTCGAGGTGGTGTGCTTTTATCTCGAGGTGGAGGCCACGGTGCCCTTGTTTTTTCGCCTCTTCCACCTGCAACGCCAGTCGGTGAACGGCCGTCAGGGATGGGTCTCGTTTAAGCATCCGACCAAGCTCTTAAAGACGTACAGCGATTTTGTTCGAGATTTCAAGGGTCGGTTCTTCCTCGTGAAACCGATCACCCAGGAAGGCTCGGATACTCTTTTTACCGAGGGAGAGCGAATGGTAGACGGCCAGCGGTTCCTTGCGTGGCTCCCCAAGGTACATTTATTGTGGACCTCGGAGCACTTCAACCGCGGTACTGACCGGTACATCGTGCGGGCTGGGACTCTTGACGAGAAGGATATGGCCGCATATATGAAAATAGTTGCCTTTGTGCGGGATCTTCCCCCGTCGAAACTGGTGACGCCCGATGGTCGCTACATCCTCGATGCGCAGGGGAACATGCGGACAAAGAAGAGGCTGATTAACACTAAGACCCTGCTCGGTTGCGCCACGGGGGCGGATGCTCTGAAATATCTAGGTAGGGACGTTTCTTCTTTCTTGTGATCGTATGTTTTGACCGTCGCTAACTCTCTGTTTGTTTTTGCAGCGAACATGTCTTCCGTCGAGGAGCGAGTGAAGAAGTTGCGCGCCTCAAGGAACGCCGCGGTCCCGAAGACGCGGGTGAGTCAACTGGTTGGGCAGGAGGCCGTGACGCCGGGAGGCCAGAGTTCGTCTTCTTCTCCCCAGGAGAGTCAGTCTCCTACGTCCCAGGGAGCTGCGAAGAGGCCGAGATTCGAGGAGCCCCGTGGCTTGATTGATCTGAAGACCGGCTCGGCCGAGGAAGGTTATGTCGTTCTGTAACACCCATTTTATTTATTTAGTCATTTTGGTGTTAATTTAATTATTTTATGTTGGTGTGCCCTTAGGTGGGGTGTGTTGGTATGTGATTGGTGAGTATCCTTGATATATAAGGATCATTGGTGGTGTGGAGATAATAATATAATAGTTAATAGTAATATTTGTGGTATTATTATTATTATTATTATTATTATTATTATTATTATTATTATTATTATTATTATTATTATTATTATTATTATTATTATTATTATTATTATCGGTATGAATATTATTATTGGTGGGTGTCTCTGATAGGGGAGGATTATTGGTGGTGTTTTGGTGAATATAATAATATAGTGTATAATATTGATATTGGTGAGAATATTATTAGTATTATTATATTTATTATAGTTACTATTGTTATTAACATTATTATTATTTTGGTGAGATAATAATAGAATTATTATTACTATTATTATTATTATTATTTTATTAAGTTATTAACATTATTATTATTTTGGTGAGATAATAATAGGATTATTATTACTATTATTATTATTATTATTATTATTATTAAGTTATTATTATTATTAGGATTAGAGAATTAAAATAGAAACATGAGGGATTAGTAGTTTTACGATACATTGTGAGAAGTTAGAGAAAGTGGAAAAAGAACGATAGAAAGGAGAGAACGGAAAAGGGAACGGAAAAGGGAGAAAAGAACGAAGGATACAGGGAAAATCAGAATTGGCCAAACCTTGGAGGGTTCTTTCATCGATCAACCGATTAACAAGGTAAGGGGGGAGAAACTTGATTTGGGATGGTATATACATGTATAGGGTAGAGGGGATTCCTTAACCCCGTAGGAAAATTCCGATCTATGAAGTTTTATATTGGCATGCTTGTTATTATTGTTGCTGATGATAAATTGATGTTTGACATTGATGAATTGTTGATTGGTATTGGTGAATTTGGTGTATATATATTATGGTGATGTTAGTGAGATTATATGTTGTTACTGCAGTGTTGATAGTAACTATAAATAGAGTTTTGGTGAGATTTTGTGTTGTTACTGTAGTGTGGGTAATGACCATGATTATAGCTTTGGGGAAAATTATATGTTGTTACTGCAGTGTTGATAGTAACTATAAATAGAGTTTTGGTGAGATTCTGTGTTGTTACTGTAGTGTGGGTAATGACCATGATTATAGCTTTGGGGAAAATTATATGTTGTTACTGCAGTGTTGATAGTAAATATAAATAGAGTTTTGGTGAGATTCTGTGTTGTTACTGTGGTGTGGGTAATAACCATGATTATAGCTTTGGGGAAAATTATGTGTTGTTTCCCTATAGTGTCGTTAGTAACTATGGTTAGGACCTTGGTGAGATTCAGAGTGACTCTGAAGTGTCGGTAATGTACCGTAATGTTGGTTCTAGAGTAGGAAGTATAGGATAATTGGTAAGTATAATGTTTATTGGTGTGTTTGTGTTTGATGATAACTAGTAATTGATAGTGATGGAGTATAAGTCAATGTTAATGAATTGGTGTTTTGGGATGATTTGGCATATAGGGCATATAGGGTGTTTTACAGTTTTTAGGGAAAATTCTGTATGGCTTTTGAGGTATCGATAGAGTGTGTAGGTGATGATTTTGGGAATAGGAATTAGAAGCCTATTGGTTACGGTAATGTGCAAGATTGGTACTAGAATAGACTAAGGATCTGAGTTGAGATGATAGGTACAGTTTGGCCTTGATGCACTGTAAGAATGATGAGTGTGGGAACTAACTTGTGTACTTGGTGATAGTGCATGTTTCCCGTAATAATGACTGGTGGACAATTAGTTGATGTATATGTATGTAGTGATCAGTAGGATCGCGTACCCCCGAGTGGTGGGATATGTTATATCTTGGTGTTAAAGTATGAACTTGTTTACTATCTGGTTGATTTATGTGGTGTTGGTGTATGTTATATCTGTATATATGTGCATTGGTGTATGATGATATGATCAGGAGGATCGTGTGCACGTTGAGTGCCTAAATATATTAGTTATGCATTGGTGTGTGCATATCATGGTGTTTTGGTGGGATGAATCATGTCTCAGGAGGAGCGTAAGTGATTCATCCGTACTCCTTTGTGGAGAATGGTGGGGGATAGATCATGTCTCAGGAGGAGCGTAAGTGATCTATCCAGGTTCGATTGAATGAACCAATGAGTCGGTACCGCATGCATGGTGTTGAGTTGCATATTTGCATTATAATATGTTATATTGTAATTTGAACAGTAGGTTCGTCATATGGAGTTGTTGGGGGTGAATATTGGTGTGTTGGTGTGTTTTACTACCTTATTTACATGTATTACATTACCATTATATTCTGATCATTATTTCTCACCCCTTTGTTGTTGTTGTGGTCTGTGCTTCTTCGGAAGTACAGATAATCCAGGTGTTTAGCTAGCTTGGATATTGGTGTGACCGTCGAGTCTAGGATGCTCTGATACGTAACACGGGATAGGGGTGTTGTAATTGTTTTATGTCAAACGTGTTGAAATCCTGTGACGTATCATGTTTTGATGTATTTTACTTTATGAAACAAATTCCGCTGTATTATTTTGAAAAGAATGAATAAAGTATTTTTATAAAATTTGGAGATGTGATATCCCACTTTTTGGTGAAAACTCTGATTATTATTATAATATTTATATTTTATTTAATACGGGAAGTGGGTTGTTACAATTGGTATCAGAGCAGGTCGGTCCGTCCGGCCAGTGTTGTTGAGTTGAGTTGAGTCTGTCCTTTGGGATGGAGACTGTGTGTTGTTTAACCTGGTGTTGTGGTTTAAATCCCTAGTATACGGCATGTGTGTGAAAACACTGTCGGTACGTGTTTATTTCCTAACCTTGTCTGCAGAAGCAGGAATGATTCCAGTGGGGGAGAAGTTTGTAATTCTCCGGAATGCTACGGTGTGGTGGCTTAATGTGTTGAGGAATGCTATCATAGTTTGGTAAAGATGGTTTGTACCCCATCATGATTTCGGCTGTCTATTAACAAATTGAGGAACTGATCACCCTTAATTTCTTATTAATAGTAGACGGGATTGTGTTGGATGGGATAGACGTGTCTTGCAAGCTTGTGTGGCGTGAGCAATGAATTGTCCTGAGTTAAGCTAAGTGCTTAAGGGATTATTTTGAGGAGTTGGCGTAATACGGTGTTGAGACGTTTATTTTGACGGAACCTTTGAATGAGAAGGAAAGTGAGAAAATTGGGATTTGTCAATTTGTTGAAATTGTCGGAGGTTCCCTGAGGAAGTAAGCGATTTACTATCGGAGTGTGAAGTAAAGCTTACACGTTTATTTTGTTTTTGGGACGAGTCTGATATTGATGACTCCATATTGTATGTTTACGTTGGGATTGGAGAAGTTGAAGAGTCAACTTGAAGACCCGCTGGGGGAGAGGTCCTTTTGTTTGAGTGTGTTACCGTAAGGTGCACCAATTTTGTTGGTTAGACAGACAAAAGGTTTTGTGAAGCTTTGGGTGAACTATAGATAAGTGAACAAGGTGACTGTCAAGGATAAGTGTTCGCTTCCTAGAGTTAATGATTTGATGGATCAATTGATTGAAGGACGTGAGTTTCCGTGTTCGTAAGATCGCGAGTAGAATTATTGTGTTGTGGTGTCGAAGGTCGAAGTGGTATCGTAATAGGAGGCTCCACGATCTGCTGTTAAGATTGGAAGTAATCGGGTTTTAAAATATTTAAAGATTGAAAGTGTGTTGGACGGCCTCCTAAGTATGAAATTATGGTTATACGTTGAATTCCGAGATCGCAGCTTTTTACGGAATCGAAATCGGACACGCGGAAGTCAGGTAACGGTCGAAAATAGAATTTCGGGACTGTCATGTTCGCCGAGATTCGCCTGGCGAAGTGCCCTGAGCAGAAAAATGTTGTTGTGGTATTTTTGTCGTAACGGGAGAACCGTAACTCGGAATGACGCCCGGTTCGAAGTGTTGGAAATCTATTGAAATTATCTATGAGATGGTGAAGTATTGACATAGATTTAATCTATTTATTGATGAAGTGTGTTTGAATGTTGTGGTAAGGACGGGCGGTACGGTATGTGTTCCCGCTATAACTCACAACTTGTTTGTCCACTTGGCATGGGATCTTCTTTAATTATTTATATAAGGAAATGGTTGTGTTGATAAATGATATTTTAAGGTATTCGAAGAGTATAGAGGATTATGTTGAGCATAAGGAACTGGAGTTATCAGTGTTAGAAAGAGAGCGGTGATATACTTCCGTAAGGAAAGTTCTGCCGAATCCGATAGAACTAATTGTGGTGTTTGTGATGCTTGTTGATATAATTAGGGGATTTGCTAAAGACAACTTTAGCGAGTTTCAGTTATGCAAAAGGCAACTCGAAGTGTGTAAGAGAAACCATCTGACCAGTGATTTAGAGTTGGTTGCTATTGTGGTTGTACCGGAGTCGGAGGCTTCGAAAGTTCAGACTGAGATCGGAGATGTTTGGTGATCTTAAGAGTTTAAGGTGTTTGTTTGATTTGAAAAAGTTGAAAATGAGACAGAGGAAATAATTAGGATTTCTGAAGGATTACGACTTTGAGTGTAATTACCCTTTGGGTAAAGTGGATGTGGTAGATGATGCGGTGAGTTGGAAATGTTTGTGTTTACCGAAGATGATGGTGAAAAGAGGTAGAACTGATTGAGAAATTTCATAATATGCGTTGTGTGAGTAAGGATACTTCTTATGGAGTTAATCTTTTATTATTAAGATCTGACTAGTGATATCCTTGAGAAGAACCGAGAAAGTCAGAAATCTGGGTCGAGTAGTGAATTAGTTGAAGTTGATAAATTAGAGTCGAGGAGTGGATTGTCGGGCTTGTGGAAATAATACCACGAGATGTTATGATAGAGTATGTGTACCAAATGTTGTTGAGGGGAGTAGAAGTACTCGTGAAGAAATACATTGGGGTAGATGGAGTATCCATCCCAGTGCTATGAAGAAGTAACCGAATTTGAGTAGATTGTTTTGGAGACCATGGATAAGGGGAGGAGTAATTGAGGTGGAATATGCTGGTTAGAATTGTAGGAATTCGAAGAGTGAACATCAGAGACTGTTGAGTCTGATGCAGTCGTTAAATATTCCAGGGTGGAAATCAGGTAGTATTTTCACGAAATTGGTGTTGAGATTTCCAAAGAATTTGTAAAGATATAATTTTAATTTGAATTGTTAGGAGTGGATTAACTATTCCGTGTTGAGAATATATGAGATGCATATTGAGAAAGTGGTGAAGTTGGATGAGATACTGACGAATATTGTGTCAGATGGAAATTTGAGGTTTATATTGAGATTTTGGAAGGGCTTACAGGAAGCTTCGGGTACTAAGTTGAAGTTGAGTTCGACTTACCATCCGCAAACTGATGGTCAGTCAGAGAGGACTATTGAGTCTGTAGAGAATTGGCGAGAGCTTGGGTGTTGGATCGAGGTGGATTGTGGGATGATTAATTACCGTTGATTGAGTTACCTATAATAACGGTTACCATCCTAGTGTCGGAATGGCACTATATGTGGCTTGGTGAAATAGGGAGTGTAGGACTCTACTGTGTTGGAATGGGTCGAGTGAGAGTGTTGTGCTCAGACCTGAAAATTATGTGGAGATGGCTGAAAAGATCAAGAGGATCCAAGGAAAGATATGTTTGGAGAGTCACGCCGATGACTGATGTTGGTCGAGCTTCGAAGTCTCAGAAGTTCGCACCGTGTTCTGTGGTTTGTATCAGAGTGGCGCAGCAGAGGCATGGGAGGAGTAACATGTTAGACCGTTTTTCCCGCTGTCGCTATGAATTGGCATGATATGTTTCATGTGTCTTAGTTGAGAAAGTACATTGAACCAGGTGGATGATGTACAAGTGAAAATAATTTGATTGTTGAGGCATTGCTATTTCGTTTGGACGAGCGAGAAACAACTCCGAAGGGAGGAGATATCTTTGGTGAAAGTAACTTGGGGAGGTGTTGCAGAAGGCAGTGTGACCTGTTAGTTGGAATGAAGGATGCGGGAAGCGTATCCGGAAGTGTTCCATCAGGTAATTTTCGAGGACGAAAATACTTAAAGTGGGGGAGAGTTGTAACACCCATTTTATTTATTTAGTCATTTTGGTGTTAATTTAATTATTTTATGTTGGTGTGCCCTTAGGTGGGGTGTATTGGTATGTGATTGGTGAGTATCCTTGATATATAAGGATCATTGGTGGTGTGGAGATAATAATATAATAGTTAATAGTAATATTGGTGGTATTATTATTATTATTATTATTCATATTATTATTATTATTATTATTATTATTATTATCATTATTATTATCATCGGTATGAATATTATTATTGGTGGGTGTCCCTGATAGGGGAGGATTATTGGTGGTGTTTTGGTGAATATAATAATATAGTGTATAATATTGATATTGGTGAGAATATTATTAGTATTATTATATTTATTATAGTTACTATTGTTATTAACATTATTATTATTTTGGTGAGATAATAATAGGATTATTATTACTATTATTATTATTATTATTTTATTAAGTTATTAACATTATTATTATTTTGGTGAGATAATAATAGGATTATTATTACTATTATTATTATTATTATTTTATTAAGTTATTAACATTATTATTATTTTGGTGAGATAATAATAGGATTATTATTACTATTATTATTATTATTATTATTATTATTATTATTATTATTATTATTATTAAGTTATTATTATTATTGGGATTAGAGAATTAAAATAGAAACGTGAGGGATTAGTAGTTTTACCATACATTGTGAGAAGTTAGAGAAAGTGGAAAAAGAACGATAGAAAGGAGAGAATGGAAAAGGGAACGGAAAAGGGAGCAAAGAACGAAGGATACAGGGGAAAATCAGAATTGGCCAAACCTTGGAGGGTTCTTTCATCGATCAACCGATTAACAAGGTAAGGGGGGAGAAACTTGATTTGGGATGGTATATACATGTATAGGGTAGAGGGGATTCCTTAACCCCGTAGGAAAATTCCGATCTATGAAGTTTTATATTGGCATGCTTGTTATTATTGTTGCTGATGATAAATTGATGCTTGACATTGATGAATTGTTGATTGGTATTGGTGAATTTGGTGTATATATATTATGGTGATGTTAGTGAGATTATATGTTGTTACTGCAGTGTTGATAGTAACTATAAATAGAGTTTTGGTGAGATTCTGTGTTGTTACTGTAGTGTGGGTAATGACCATGCTTATAGCTTTGGGGAAAATTATATGTTGTTACTGCAGTGTTGATAGTAACTATAAATAGAGTTTTGGTGAGATTCTGTGTTGTTACTGTAGTGTGGGTAATGACCATGATTATAGCTTTGGGGAAAATTATATGTTGTTACTGCAGTGTTGATAGTAAATATAAATAGAGTTTTGGTGAGATTCTGTGTTGTTACTGTGGTGTGGGTAATAACCATGATTATAGCTTTGGGGAAAATTATGTGTTGTTTCCCTATAGTGTCGTTAGTAACTATGGTTAGGACCTTGGTGAGATTCAGAGTGACTCTGAAGTGTCGGTAATGTACCGTAATGTTGGTTCTAGAGTAGGAAGTATAGGATAATTGGTAAGTATAATGTTTATTGGTGTGTTTATGTTTGATGATAACTAGTAATTGATAGTGATGGAGTATAAGTCAATGTTAATGAATTGGTGTTTTGGGATGATTTGGCATATAGGGCATATAGGGTGTTTTACAGTTTTTAGGGAAAATTCTGTATGGCTTTTGAGGTATCGATAGAGTGTGTAGGTGATGATTTTGGGAATAGGAATTAGAAGCCTATTGGTTACGGTAATGTGCAAGATTGGTACTAGAATAGACTAAGGATCTGAGTTGAGATGATAGGTACAGTTTGGCCTTGATGCACTGTAAGAATGATGAGTGTGGGAACTAACTTGTGTACTTGGTGATAGTGCATGTTTCCCGTAATAATGACTGGTGGACAATTAGTTGATGTATATGTATGTAGTGATCAGTAGGATCGCGTACCCCCGAGTGGTGGGATATGTTATATCTTGGTGTTAAAGTATGAACTTGTTTACTATCTGGTTGATTTATGTGGTGTTGGTGTATGTTATATCTGTACATATGTGCATTGGTGTATGATGATATGATCAGGAGGATCGTGTGCACGTTGAGTGCCTAAATATATTAGTTATGCATTGGTGTGTGCATATCATGGTGTTTTGGTGGGATGAATCATGTCTCAGGAGGAGCGTAAGTGAGTCATCCGTACTCCTTTGTGGAGAATGGTGGGGGATAGATCATGTCTCAGGAGGAGCGTAAGTGATCTATCCAGGTTCGATTGAATGAACCAATGAGTCGGTACCGCATGCATGGTGTTGAGTTGCATATTTGCATTATAAAATGTTATATTGTAATTTGAACAGTAGGTTCGTCATATGGAGTTGTTGGGGGTGAATATTGGTGTGTTGGTGTGTTTTACTACCTTATTTACATGTATTACATTACCATTATATTCTGATCATTATTTCTGACCCCTTTGTTGTTGTTGTGGTCTGTGCTTCTTCGGAAGTACAGATAATCCAGGTGTTTAGCTAGCTTGGATATTGGTGTGACCGTCGAGTCTAGGATGCTCTGATACGTAACACGGGATATGGGTGTTGTAATTGTTTTATGTCAAACGTGTTGAAATCCTGTGACGTATCATGTTTTGATGTATTTTACTTTATGAAACAAATTCCGCTGTATTATTTTGAAAAGAATGAATAAAGTATTTTTATAAAATTTGGAGATGTGATATCCCACTTTTTGGTGAAAACTCTGATTATTATTATAATATTTATATTTTATTTAATACGGGAAGTGGGGTGTTACAATTGGTATCAGAGCAGGTCGGTCCGTCCGGCCAGTGTTGTTGAGTTGAGTTGAGTCTGTCCTTTGGGATGGAGACTGTGTGTTGTTTAACCTGGTGTTGTGGTTTAAATCCCTAGTATACGGCATGTGTGTGAAAACACTGTCGGTACGTGTTTATTTCCTAACCTTGTCTGCAGAAGCAGAAATGATTCCAGTGGGGGAGAAGTTTGTAATTCTCCGGAATGCTACGGTGTGGTGGCTTAATGTGTTGAGGAATGCTATCATAGTTTGGTAAAGATGGTTTGTACCCCATCATGATTTCGGCTGTCTATTAACAAATTGAGGAACTGATCACCCTTAATTTCTTGTTAATAGTAGACGGGATTGTGTTGGATGGGATAGACGTGTCTTGCAAGCTTGTGTGGCGTGAGCAATGAATTGTCCTGAGTTAAGCTAAGTGCTTAAGGGATTATTTTGAGGAGTTGGCGTAATACGGTGGAAACCCCATTTCGCCTCACGTATGGAACCGAAGTCGTGATACCTGTCGAAATACGCGAACCATCCAGACGAACGGAAGCTCCCCTGGACAACGACGACAACGACGGCGCCCTACGAGAAGAGCTCGACCTCGTAGAGGAAATCCGCTCAGGAGCAGCCCTCCGAGAAGCCCGGCTGAAATAACAAGTAGCACTTCGCCACAACAACAAAGTCCTAAAACGCGATTTTCAAAATGGCGACTTAGTTCTGCGCAGAAACCAGAAAGACTCACACGAGGGCAAATTGGCTGCGAATTGGGAAGGCCCCTACCGTGTCCGCGACAAGACGGAGCACGGGGCCTATTACCTCAGAAACCTGCACGGGGAACAACTAGCTCGACCATGGAACGCCGCGAAACTTAAGCGGTACTACAGTTAAAACACTGCCCGTGACGACCCCTCGTCCCGGCCACTAGGGGGCGACATGGTACCACCGCACTCCCACGCGTCCACTACCGACCAGAGAAAAGCAAGCCCTGCCTCTTGTGTGCGCGGGCAGACGGCCTCGCTCGGTGGGGAACACCTCGACCGAGACTTCCCACCACTGTACAAAAACCGGCAAGACGCCCAGCTCGCGATGGGACGTCCACGCCACGGGGAGAACTACCCCCGAAACGGTCCGGCCACACCGCCGACCAAACCGGCCAGTTCCCTTCACCGCCGGTAACAAGTTTGTCGAGCTAACACCCGGACAGGCCCGAAAAGCATACCAACACATGCACATCGAACATAATTCAAGCGAACAAATGCGAAAATAAGACGAGCATAAACATCATGCAAATACCGAGCGCACACTTAGAAAATTCTCAAAAGATATATTAAACAAAAGCGGGCACCAACCCAATAGTCAATATTACATGAATAGGGGCACGCAGGCCCAACAAAGAAAAATAAGTTACAAAATGTCTGCACGCAGGCCAAGAAACTACGAGCACGCAGGCCCGGGAAACCTATACCACCTCGCCCTCTTGCTCAGCAACCACGGGGACATCCTCGGGAACGACAAGCTCGGGGTCAACTACCTTCCCGTAGACGATCTCGTGATACGGCCCAATCCCTTCAACGATCAACGCAACGCCGGGGTTGACAACTTGGATCTGCGCAACGGCGCTCTTGAACCCGACCTCGACAGCATCCAGACAATCTCCTTCCAACACCCGAATCCGGGCGACCAAATCAGCACGCGTGATCAACCGCTGGTCCTCCTCAGTCTCGTCCTCGGCCGGGCGAAGTGCGCTGTCCAGGACTTCCATGCGAACTTTCAGCGCCTGCACCTCGGCCGCCGTCGCCCCCAGCTTCTCCTCCATCGAGGTCACCTTCTCCTCAGCGCCCTCCGCTCGCTTGCGCTGGTCAGCAGCATCTTTCCGACTCTTCTCCAGCTCCTCGGCAAGCTTGGCCAGGCGCGACTGCATGAAGGTAAGGTCCCCCTGCAATTTGGACAACTCAGCGGCAGAGCAACCCTCCTCGTTCAAGACAAGGGTCGTCGTGAACGTCCGCATCATCACGGCCAAATCCTCCGCCAGGATACGTCGACGAGACTCTCGATCGGCTTCACGAACAACCTTCACTTCCCCAGCAGAGACGGTAGGAGACCGGGCACCATGAAAATAGCCCGGATGCTGATGGTACGGCGGAACGACATAACCCTCCTCGGCCGAGCTGGTCGTCAAATCAATCAAGCCGCGGGGCTCCTCGGATCTCGGTCTCTTTGCAGCTCCCTGGGACGTAGGAGACTGGCTCTCCTAGGGAGAAGAAGACGAACGCTGGCCTCCCGGCGTCACGGCCTCCTGCCCAACCAGTTGACTCACCCGCGTCTTCGGGACCGCGGCGTTCCTTGAGTCGCGCAGCTTCTTCACTCGCTCCTCGATGGAAGACATGTTCGCTGCAAAAACAAACAGAGAGTTAGCGACGGTCAAAACATACGATCACAAGAAAGAAGAAACGTCCCTACCTAGATATTCCAGAGCATCCGCCCCCGTGACGCAACCGAGCAGGGTCTTAGTGTTAATCAGCCTCTTCTTTGTCCGCACGTTCCCCTGCGCATCGAGGATGTACCGACCATCGGGCGTCACCAGTTTCGACGGGGGAAGATCCCACACAAAGGCAACTATTTTCATATATGCGGCCATATCCTTCTCGTCGAGATTCCCAGCCCGCACGATGTACCGGTCAGTACCGCGGTTGAAGTGCTCCGAGGTCCACAATAAATGTACCTTGGGGAGCCACGCAAGGAACCGCTGGCCGTCTACCATTCGCTCCCCCTCGGTAAAAAGAGTATCCGAGCCTTCCTGGGTGATCGGTTTCACGAGGAAGAACCGACCCTTGAAATCTCGAACAGAATCGCTGTACGTCTTGAAGAGCTTGGTCGGCTGCTTAAACGAGACCCATCCCTGACGGTCGTTCACCGACTGGCGTTGCAGGTGGAAGATGCGAAAAAACAAGGGCATCGTGGCCTCCACCTCGAGATAAAAGCACACCACCTAGAACGCGCGGATAAAGGCCAGAGCGTTAGGGTGCAGCTGGGACGGGGCCAAACGTAACCAATCGAAGAGGCCCAAATGGAAAGCAGAGAACGGCAATCTGAGCCGAGCTTCTTTGAAGTAGAACTCGTGCATGGGAAACATTCGCCGCGCATATCGCGAGCAGATGCAATGATGCTCCTTCTGGCGATACACCTGCCAGTGTTGCGGCTCCCCTTCAGGCATATCCTCGACGGTAGCGTAGACATCGGACGCGTCGGCCACGAAGCAAGATGGGGTGGACAACGGCTCCTCGGCCACCCACTCCTCGACGGGGAGGACGTGCTCGTCGATATCTGGGACCTCGGGTTCATTATCTTCGACCATTGTCCCCGGTACCAAGGCCGACATTTACACCTGAAAAGCAGAGGACAATGGTGAACTCGATAGGCAAGATCAAATCCACCCTTCCACCGCAGGTCAAGTGAAAGGGCGACAACGGCGGGAGAACGACGAGCGAGCAGGCGCTCCCCGCCGCTCCTCCACGGGGCGTTCAAAGGCCAACCTATCACCCCTCCTCGGGATATTTATCGGAAAAGGAGCGCGTCCCCGGGGCATTCATCGGAGAAAGCCCCCGTCCTCGGGACATTCACCGGAACAACAATCCTCCCCGGATCATTCATCGGAACTGACCCAGAAAACCGCCAGATACGACGGAACTCGCGTCTCTCCTCGGGGCATTCATTACGCCCCGACCACAGATCCTAATTAAACGGCAGAAATAAAAGGAGAAAAAAAGAGAAACTCACTTGTGACGGCGGCGAACGGGAGGAAGAACTAAACGGCGCGACGACGATCTACAGCGACGACGGACGAGCAGGAATCTCAGAGTTTCGCAGGTAAGACAGCAAGGTGGAAAGTAGAAAAATGAGCGGGGACCCCCATATTTATAACCCGACGCGGGACTCGAAGCGACACTAGGCTCTTAAATGACCTAGGGTAGCCGCCCCTACTACCACTCAACGTGCGACACGTGGCGGTAACCTGACAGTCGCGTCCTTTCGTATACCTTTACCCCGCTCTCCCGACGACAAGGAGACCCTCGCGCATGCACGCGTTCCACCGGGCACAAAACCAACGAGCCTCCCGCTTCGATACCTCTCTCCCCGAAGAAACGACCTTAAGTCCTCACTCTTTCGCCACAGAGCTTCGACTTGGGGGGCTCCTGTTCTGGTCTGGGCCCAGCCTCGCGGTCCGGCCCAATAACGCACAAGGCCCGTTAAGTGGACTAGCCTGACCTAGCACACACCCCCATAGGACGGGCAGGGCACGCTCCCCGCCGAGCGGGACGGCACGTCCCATAGCGTCCTCAACGCCCCCTTTTTCGGCCGAACAGAGCATCCCCGGTCCATCGAGCAAGACCACATGGCTCTCCCGCATCCTTGCGTGCTCCCCTCCGTGGGGAGAACAACGCCCTCCGGGGAACCTCCCGAGCTCCCCTCCGCGGGGAGAACAACGTGCCCGGCGCACGTTCTCCACGTGCTCCCCTCCGCGGGGACACGTCATCCCCAACTGCCCACCTCCGAAAGAGTAGGTCAAACCCACTTTCCGGAGATCGCGGGACGATTAGACTAGGGCGAAGACCACGTTCTGGTCTTCACTACGCCACGTAAGCCCTAGCAATCATTAGGGTTGGACCTGGCCATCCAGCCCACCTCAAATGACCGTTGGCCCAGCGCTGGGGTCTCTCTCTCTCTCTCTCTCTCTCTCTCTCTCTCTCTCTCTCTCTCTCTCTCTCTCTCTCTCTCTCTCTCTCTCTCTCTCTCTCTCTCTCTCTCTCTCTCTCTCTCTCTCTCTCTCTCTCTCTCTCTCTCTCTCTCTATATATATATATATATATATATATATATATATATATATATATATATATATATATATATATATATATATATATATATATATATATATATATATATATATATATATATATATATATATATATATATATATATATATATATATATAATATATATATATATATATATATATATATATATATATATATATATATATATATATATATATATATATATATATATATATATATATATATATATATATATATATATATATATATATATATATATATATATATATATATATATATATATATATATATATATATATATATATATATATATATATATATATATATATATATATATATATATATATATATATATATATATATATATATATATATATATATATATATATATATATATATATATATATATATATATATATATATATATATATATATATATATACCTCAAAATGGACCATCCCCTCTTTTGTAACTTGAATTTGCCTAAAATTATTCACTATCCTTGAATATACTTTTTCTGGTTTGTTCATGATGAAGTCTTTGAGATGGCTTGACACATTACTCTAAAAAATTTAAAACTTCAAAAATAGCTCTCGTCAACACATTGTTGTTTAAGAACATACTGGTTGAGAATTTTTTGTTGAAGTATTTTTCTTGAATTTGAGATGAGAAATCATTTGACTCATAATTTGTTAATGATGTTATTGCAAAGGTTTGGATTTTTTTTTTGTGTCATTTATGATGATAAGATATCACAAACAAGTAGAAAAAAAATATCTATAAAATGAAGAAAATAGAAGAAGATATGAGTGTTGAAAGAAAAATAAAATGGAGGTGCCTTTTTATAGGCATATTCTAATCAATTAAGGATTAAATGCAATCGATTAGTTGATTGGATGATAAAAGCTCTCGTAGGATTTTGAAAATCTAATAAAATATATCTCTATTCTAATTGACGAGCAATCACTTAATTTGAAATTTGAACAGGTTCTAATCAATAAACCATAAGGTCTAATTGATTAGAGGACAAGAATTCCAACTTTCTTATACGTTTTGGGTTTGAAATGACTTTGGGCCAAACTTCTATTTGCACCTCACTTTTATTTTCCTGAAAAGTTGTATCTTTATTTTTATTTTATTTTTTATTTGTAAATTAAGTAATCTATTTCTTTGGTTTCTATAATAATCGATGGATTAAATAATCAGATTTTACTATAACAATACTCGTTAATTTTTTTTACTCTAAAACTAATTTATATGTAGTCGCTTCAAACTCATACCTGTCATTCTTTGGGATAAATTGAAAGACAAAAAAAATCTTCAATATTTTGTGTTCTTCTTTCTTGAACAAAATATTTTTGTCTTCCTTTACAATCTATCTCACATAATGGTGTTGATGTTGCTGTATTTTTGGAATTCAATAAAAAAAACAATTTATAATCTATTGTTTTTCTCGTTAACAAGATTGAGAAATTTATTCCTAAACATGCTGTAAATTGTAAGCAAAAAATGGTGAATGGTAAAAGAAATTGTAAAAGAAACAAGACATGTTACTTTCAACTTTTTGTAATTCACCATTTTTTTCAAGTAATTTATTACCTCAATTTTGTTATTAAACTGAGGGGGAAGTCCTTATTTTATTTTATTTTTCAATTAAAAAAAAACTTTAACCTCAATTTTAAATAAGAATCGAGGGGTTTAGTTACTTAGCTACAACAACGAATCTATGCCCTACATTCATAAAGTAACAACGCTAAAGATAATGGCAAGACATCAATCCACAAGAAATTCTCTATATATTTTCCATAAATTTTAGATTTGCACTATATATTATTTCAATTGCAGATCTTGAGAAAATATTTGCTCAAGATAATGATGTCATGTTTGGAACAGATCTCTGAGATGGTTTGCAAGTGCAGAAAAAAAATTCTCATGTTTGGAACAGATAACTCCTTAGAAATTGGATGCATACAAATGATTGAACTTGAAAAGAATAAGCAAAAAGGGTATACAACAAAATATGGATAACAACAAAAGATTTATTGTTCTCCAAGAATAACAGTGACGATGGTGAATCAGATTTATCAAATTCTGAATCAGATTTATCAAATTCTGAATTTGTTGTAAATAACGTATTTTAATATTTTGTGTAAACAATGTAATTTTTTAATTAAAAAAAACTTATTTCTCTCAACTTTTAAAAGAAACCGAGAGGAATATGACACTTGAGATGAATCATATTTCATTGTATTTTTATTTCAAAATGAAACACATTTCACCTCAGTTTTGACTCATAACCAAAGGGATATATAAGTGTGTTTATTGAGTTTCTTATTTGTCCTTAAACACATATTTGTCGCCCATTTAATAAGTATCAATGCTCAAGACACTATCATTTATGATCCGTGTGAATCCTAAAAGACATCCATTATAAAAGCATTTTGAATATAAAAAATTATTAATGAAACATTTGACATGAAAACTTTGAAACGTAAAGAAGCTTGACAAAGTTTTCTATGATGGATTGCAAGAGCAGAAAATTATTTGGGTTCAAGGTTTGTGTTCTTCAATAATCATATAATTGGATATTTATTTTATTAATCTAACCCTTTTTTTGTTTAATATCATAAACAAATTAATGCAAAAGTAATAGAGAATATATTACATCCACTATTTGATCTTCTCCAAGATTTTAGGGAAACGAGGATGCATTTATTCTTCACTGAATGTGATGACGTTGAATCAGATTCAAAATTTATTATATATTTTTTACTTTAATATTATTTTTAAACAATGTAATATTTTATGTAAACAATGCAATATTTTATGTAAACAATGTAGTTTCTAAAAAAATTAATTTATTAATATTTTGTCTAAATAATTGTCGCGGCGCGAAAAATACCCGAGCGTATTGCACGCTCGAAATACAACAGATTCGCCACCGAACTTTATTTATTCCAAAAGGAAAGAAAAAATATTGATAAAACCCATAAAAAAGAAATGAGCATCACAACCTGATTAGGTTTAGGAGTCGGTTATGCAAAGAGAAGGTATTAGTATCCCTCATATTTGTTGTACTCAACGAGATCCATCCATTGCAATCTTCTACTCATTCACTATGCCAAAAATAATTTTTGGCAGCGCAGAAAAGACAACGCTTTCTGTAAAAGCGCTGCTAAAGAGTTAAAAAAACAAAGGAAAAAATTCGCTGACTTTAGAAAGCGCTTTTAATAAAGCTCTGCTAAAGGGGGGGATTTATTACAAAAGAAAGCGCTTTAATAAAGAGCTGCTAAAAAGGGGGGTTACGAAAGCGCTTTTAATAAAGCGCTGCTAAAAAGGAGTGGTTACGAAAGTGCTTTTAAAAAGCGATGCCATATGGGGGTATACGAAAGCGCTTTGTAAAAGCGCTGCTATAGGTCCTGCCTAAGACAGATCTTAGAGAGTGCTTTTATAAAGCGCTGCTAAAAGTTGAGTATACGAAAACGCTTATTAGATGAAAGTGTTGCTATAGGTGGGGGTTTGAACAGCGCTGCTATAGGTGTTAATTTTCTAAAATTAATAAAACGATATTTTTTCAGAAACAGTATACTTTTAAAAAACATATTTCAGAAACAACATTCTTTCTTTCTTTCCCTCTTGCGACAAAACCCTCTTTCACCATTTCAGAAAAAACCCTACTCCCTCTGTCGACTGTCATCCTCCCTTCGTCCGTCCATCATCTTCTTCCTTTCTGTTGATCGTAGTACTCCCTCTGTCCGCCGCACTACCTTTGTCCGACCATTCCACCATTTTCAAGGTGTTTTAGTCATTTTCTTCATTTTCATGGTCATGGATTGATGAGTTTTTTTGTTGTGGAAATATTGTATAAGTTTTTCAGGTTGAAAAATTGTGGAAATGTTGTGGAAATTAATTATGATAAAAATAGTTGCTTTATTTGTTAAATAGAACACTGCTTCATATTTTGGAAAGAAAGTAGAACAAGTTGTTGCGCTTTGCATCTCTGGAAACAAAGCTGCTTTTCACCATTGTACATTTTGTGGAGTTCAAGACACTCTATATGATCACAAAGGCCTTCACTATTTCAAAAATTGCTTCATAGAAGGCTCTATTGATTTCATCTTTGGTTTTGGAAGGTCCCTATATGAGGCATTCTTTCATTTTAATTTCTGTTTTATTATAGGGTCCTTAGAATTATATTTTACCACTACTAAATTGAATAACAGGTTTAATGATGGTCCAAAATAAATGGAAACTTAATACATCCTATAAAATTACTTCATATTAAAAACATGTAATTCTATAATCCAAATTCATAATGAGTTATTTTTCTTCTTCGTAGTTTAGACTATATAATTTGAAACGTGTAATTGGATTATTTTGTATTTAATAGTTACATGAGAATTAGGCAACTTTTGATTAGTTGCTTCATACCAAATGTATCATTTTCTGACGTTGTTAAATGCGATTCCAAATATTGTTATCGATGTTGTCAATGTTGATGTTGTTAATGTTGATGTTGATGCTGTTGATGAAAACATGAATTAATTTTGTATGTTAATTTGTTATAGGGGTTACCTATGAAGATTGTGATCGTTTCCAAGAATCTTACTGTGTAGTTCTAGAAGTTGGTGATTTCTCTACAAGTGCTACATGTATTCGCTGTTTTTGTTTAGCTTACTCAGTTTAGTTGCTTCATACCAAATGTATCATTTTCTGACGTTGTTAAATGCGATTCCAAATGTTGTTGTTCATGTTGTTAATGTTGATGTTGTTAATGTCGATGTTGATGTTGTTGATGAAAACATTAATTAATTTTGTATGTTAATTTGTTATAGGGGTTACTTGTGAAGATTGTGATCGTTTCCAAGAATCTTATTGTGTAGTTCTAGAAGTTGGTGATTTCTCTACAAGTGCTACAGGTATTCGTTGTTTATGTTTAACTTACTTAGTTTAGTTTAGCCTACTTAATTAGTATGGATAAAAAAAATGGATGTCTTCCAATCGATTGTCAAACGAGTATGAGAATGGGGTATCAAAATTTGTTAAGTTTGCTATTGAACATGCCAAAGACCCTAGTAGGATCACATGTCCTTGCTTAGGTTGCTGTTATGAGCGTCGAATTGACGCAGTTCAGTTGGAATCTCATTTAAAGAGACATGGAATTTATCGAAGTTATACATGTTGGACATTACATGGTGAGATAAGTAACGAAAATGTTGAACCGGGGCATAATACGACATATGCTTCAAATGACAATGGCAGAGATACATATGATTGTGATCGAGTCGAAGAGATTGCATAAGCACTTGAAGAAGATCTTCAGGATTGTCCCAAGATATTTAAGAGGTTGGTAAGCGATGCAGAGAAACCGTTTTATAAAGGTTGCACTACTTTCACAAGATTGCATGCGGTATTAAAGTTGTACAACTTAAAGGCGGGTAATGGATGGTTGAATAAAAGTTTCACATAGTTATTAGCCCTTATGAGAGAGATGCTTCCAGAGGATAATGTTCTTCCCAATCGAACCTATGAAGCTAAAAAAATGATATGCTCTATTGGCATGAGCTATGATAAGATACATGCTTGTCCAAATGATTGCATTTTGTTTCGAAATGAATATCCATCATTAAACGAGTGTCCTAAATGTGGTGTATCTTGGTATAAGAAAAAATTGTCACCAGCAAAAGTCTTATGGTATTTTCCTATAATTCCGAGATTTAGACGCATGTTTCATAGTGAAACAGATGCAAAACACTTGACTTGGCATGCATATGATAGAATCATATATGGAAAGTATCGACATCCGGAAGATTCACCATAATGGATGAAAATTGATAATGAGTATCCTGATTTTGGAGAAGAAGCTAGAAACCTTCGCTTGACATTATCAACTGATGGAATGAATCTGCATGGTCTACAAAGTATCTCACATTCCACATGGCCCTTAATTATTATGATTTATAACCTACCTCCATGACTATGTATAATGATGTTATTTATGTTAATTTCTGGTCCTAAACAACCAGGGAATGACATAGACGTATACTTGACACCTTTAATCGAAGACTTAAAGAGTTTGTGGGAGAACGGTGGGGAGGTTTATGATGGATATAGGAAAGAAAGTTTCAATTTGAGGGCAATGTTGTTTGGCACAATTAATGATTTTCCAGCATACAGAAATCTATCGGGGTATAGCATTAAAGGTCAATGTGTGTGTCCTATCTGTGAAGAAAACACAGATTGGACGCGATTGGAATTCGGTCAGAAAAATGTCTTTCTTGGTCATCGTAGATTCTTAAATTCTAATCATCACTACCGTGGGTGGAGAAAAGCATTCAATGGAAATTCAAAACAAGGTAGAGCTCCACCTACATTGACAGGTGAACAAATTTTTGAAAAGGTGAAAGATGTGAGTACTAAGTTTGGCAAGCCTTTTTCTCATACGCTTGTCACGCATGGGTGGAAGATGAGGTCAATTTTTTTTGAATTTCTGTATTGGAAGTCGTTGTATGTAAGACATTTTCTTGATGTTATGCATATTGAAAAAAAATGTACTTGAAAGTGTTATTGGTACGTTACTCAATATACAAGGAAAGTCTAAGGATAACCTTAAAGCAAGAAAGGACTTGGTAGCGATGGGAATAAGAAATGAATTAGGACCATTGAAGAAAGGAAATCGAACATATCTACCACCTGCTGTTTATACTTTATCTAGAAAGGAGAAAAAGATATTGTGTAAGTTTCTAAGTGAAGTTAAAGTTCCAGAAGGATACTCTTCAGATATTAGAAGACTTGTGTCTATGAAAGACCTCAAGTTAAAGAGTTTAAAGACACACGATTGCCATGTTATAATGGAAAACTTTCTACAAATAGGTATACATTCTATTTTGCCAGAAAAAGTAAGAAGCGCAATAACTAAATTGTGTTTTTTCTTCAGGTCAATTTATAGTAAGGTGATCGATCCTGTGATCTTACCAACATTGCAAAAAGAAATAGTTATTACTTTGTGTGAGCTTGAAATGTATTTTCCTCCATCATTTTTTTAACATAATGGTACATCTAGTTGTTAATCTTGTGAAAGAGACACAATTGTGTGGACCAGCTTATATGAGATGGATGTACCGTGTTGAACGTTATATGAAAATATTGAAAGGGTATGTGAAAAACCAAAGTCAACCAGAGGGATATATTGTTGAACGATACATTGTTGAAGAAGCGATTGAGTTTTATACTGAATATTTGTCCAATGTTCAATCCATTGGCCTCCCAAAATCTCATGTTGTTGAAAAAATAGTGGGAAAACAGTTAATTGGAAATAAAGTTGTGACAGTTTCAAGGGCTGAACTGGAGCAAGTGCATTTGTATGTTTTGCACAATGATATTGAGGTTGAGTCGTATGTTGAAATGCACAAGGACGTTCTCCGAGGTTTAAATCTAAATAGAAATGAAAATTGGATAGTACGTGAGCACAATCAAAGTTTTATAACATGGTTCAAGAATCATATATTTTCAAAGTTTTATTCTGATCCCGCTTCAATAACAGAAAGTTTGAGATGTTTAGCATATGGTCCAAGTTTGCATATGTTTTTTTATAGCGCATACGCAATTAATGGATACACATTTTATACCAAAGAACAAGATGATAAAAGTACAATGCAAAATAGTGGTTTCACCGTGCTTGCTGAATCAATACACATTTCAAGTGTGAAGGACTTAAACCCCCAAATATGCAAATCTGTCGTATTTTGGGGTTATCGAGCGCATTTGGGTGTTTGATTATGAGAAGTTTCAGATTCTTATCTTTGGATGCAAGTGGGTTGAAAATAATAGTGGCATACGAATGGATAAGTCAGGATTTTTGCAAGTGGATCTTAATAAGGTAGGGTACAAAGATGAACCTTTTATTCTAGCCACGCAAGCTAAACAAGTGTTCTATGTCACTGATCCGACAAGTACGAAATGGTCTATAGTTCTTTTTTCTAACAAAGTAATCGATGATAACATTGGAGATCAGGGGGGTGTTGATGTTGAGAAGGAATCTTATATTATAGATGATCAAGATGAGAATATTTGAGCGGACGAATCATACATTAGAAATTATCATAACAAGGGAATTTGGATCAATCCATCCATCTGTGTTGTTAAGAAACAAGTAAACCACGTTCCAACGAAGAAAAGAAAGAGATGTTAGTGACAAAGGTACTTGTAAAATTATATATTATATCATTCAACAAAATTATATATTATGTCATTCAATAAAATTATATATTTGTTTTTCTTATTTATATGTTTTTCATTTTCATATATATTTGTCATTCATTTTATAATTTTATTTTTCTGAATTACAGGTATTATGGCTAACAACGAGGAAAAATCACATGATACTTCTAAACATGATGGAAACGAACCAGCACAAGATGTGGAAGGAGATATTACAAGAGGAATAGCAATTATGAAAGGAATCATTCGTGCGAGAGATAAAGGTATAAAATATGGTGTGCATTGGAATGAAACAGACCAATTAATTGAGCCTAACAGTGTGATGTTGACAAGTTATATTGGGGCACTTGTTCGTTCGCAAATTCCAATCACTTGCGATAATTGGAGAATTCCTTCATTGAAACCGACTAAAGAAAAAATATGGAGCGAGATACAGGTATGATATCTCATATTTTTTAATTATGTCGACGGTTATGTCTTTAAATTACTTATACTAATATACTATATGTATGTTAATTTGTTTGCAGATGTCTTTTAATATTGATGACGACCAGAAAAAATATTGTCTTCAATTGGCCGGAAAATGACTAAGAGAATTTCGAGCATTTTTAACGAACAAATTTCTTAAGGATTCCGATGGAAAATTTGTTGAATCAGAGCGTCTAAAGAAGTATGTTGATCTGATTTCACTTGAAGAATGGGAAACATTTGTTGCCAAGCGAAGAACCCAAGAATTCCATGTAATTCTAACCTATCATGAACAATGTATAATATATATACTTCTTCCACATGAGTTATGATATGACTTAAACTTGTTTTTTCAGGTTGTGAGTGACGTAAATCGGCATCAACCATCAAAACCCGCGTATCCATACAAAAAAGGGCGTTTGGGATATGCACGCTTACAACAAAAAATAGTAAGTATATATAAATGCTTTAATATGATATAGTTAGAATACGAGAAAAGTGAAGCTTATTATCTGTCTTAATGTGTAGTTAGAAGAGGAGAAAAGTGATGCAACATCTCTTCCGGACCATGTTTTATGGAAGGCTGCCCGTGTGGGTAGAGATGGGGTCGTTCAGGAAGAAGTTCAACAAGTATTTGAGCAATGTGTAAGTACAATATTAGTTCTGTCATAAACTCAAAAGTGTATGATATATTTATACTTTTATCTATAATTCAGGAGAGTCTATCCCAGACTATAACTGTAGCTGAGGACGATGATTGCAGGAGTGTACTGAGTCGAGTGTTAAATATTCCTAAGTATTCTGGTCGTGTGAGGGGTAAGGGATTTGGTGTCACTCCATCAAAATTGTATAAGCAGCCAAAGAATAAAAATCCTAGCAATAAACAAGTAATGAAGTTGTTGGAAGAATTGAAAGCTCAAATTCATGAATTGCAAAAGGACAAAGAGAGATACATGTCAGAAAGGCGCGGTTCAGAGTTTAAAGATACTAGTGACAAAGATAATATCAATTGTAATTTTCAGCAGAAACTTCCCGAGGTAACTATATATATTACATTGAAACTAATTTAGCACAATTTTCTTTATTGACATATAAACACATTAATCATATTCATTATTTGTTTAGGGCATTTCACCTTGTCAGCTCTATTTATCGTCACCGACTTATCGCATGGTTGGCAGGGGAAAAATGCATAACACTTTGGGAGACTTACTTCATCATAAACCGCTCCCTGCTAGATTTTTTAAAGTATCGATTGATATTGCTTTAGAGGGGTGCGTTATTGCCTATACCAGATGATGTTTCGGATGCAACATTGGTGGGAGATGCAATAGGATCGTATTTTGCATGGCGTCAAATCTCATTTTCATAGATGATGAGGTAGGTTGAACACCATTATGAATCTTGTAGTATTCAAATGTTTTACGACCCATACATGTAAGTTATTCTTACATTTACGTACCATTTATTTACATGATGATCTTAGACTCCTACAAAATCCAAATCAAAAGATAAAGGGATTGTGCAGGAAACCGAGTCAGCTGCATCAAAAAAACAGGTACTACTACATTAATTGATATATATGCATAGAAAATGTCAATTAAATCCTTCGATTTCAATAGCTTCATGATCTTATACATTAATTACCTAACTTATATGACTTTTAGGTTCATGCTCAAGAGTTGCAACAAGTCAACAAGGGTAAGATGCCTGAATCTAGCAAGGTGTCCAACAAAAAAAAAGGCCGAGCCAAAAAAAAGTATTTGTTCCTCGATTTAGGTTGTGCCTTGAAACATATGTAGGAACAACAGATGTGATGGAGGGTGGCATTCGTCAAGTACCTATGAATGAAGGTATTTTCGATTTTGCTTATGTCGAAACAATTGCTAAAGAGGATTTGGGTCAGATTTTCCAACATTCTGAATTAGGCATCGGTATTATGCATTCATACATCAGGTACTCCGATCAATTTTAATTAAATAATTGAACAATTTATTTACTCATTTCAATGAATATTCTAATGTTGATTATGTTTTTTATTTAACGTTCTTGTATGATAAGTTGTTGGTCCCGCATCAATTGACAGAGTGATTCACATTTTTATCTTCTAGCTGTATCAATGCATGATTAATCGATCACATTTTTATCTTATAAGTTATATGATTTACTTTAATATTTAACTGATATTTCATCTGAGTAATTAGTTTTTAAACTAAATCATGCATATTATGTAGTGCTTTGATGAATTCAAGTGTGGTACTTACTCGAAAGACAAATTGGAAGAAATTAAGGAGGAATGGTGTCAATACATTCTTGAGATGAGAATTGTATAAGATATATATATTGTTTTTCTGTCTTTTGATCGAAGTTTATAGAGATTTGTGTTGTTGTAATGTTATGTACATACTATTGAATAATTATAGTTTTGGAAGTCGTATATAGTTTTAAAATTTGTTGATATACTTTGATCTATAAGTTAGTTGTTGTGAGGTTATTGATTTTGGAATATATTTTAGAATTATGGATAATTTCTGTTGAATTAATATGTGTATATATATATATATATATATATATATATATATATATATATATATATATATATATATATATATATATATATATATATATATATATATATATATATATATATATATATATATATATATATATATATATATATATATATATATATATATATATATATATTTTTGTGTGTGTGTGTGTGTGTGTGTGTGTGTGTGTGTGTGTGTGTGTGTGTGTGTGTGTGTGTGTGTGTGTGTGTGTGTGTGTGTGTGTGTGTGTGTGTGTGTGTGTGTGTGTGTGTGTGTGTGTGTGTGTGTGTGTGTGTGTGTGTGTGTGTGTGTGTGTGTGTGTGTGTGTGTGTGTGTGTGTGTGTGTGTGTGTGTGTGTGTGTGTGTGTGTGTGTGTGTTGAAATAAAGGTTTGTGTTGAATTACAATAATTATAAGCAGGTTTATGTGTTGAATTACAATGATTATATGCAGGTTTATGTGTTGAATTACAATGATTATAAATAGGTTTATATGTTGAATTGTTATGGTATATATAAGGCCAAAGTGTTGAAATAAAGGCCTGTGTTGAATGTAATTGTTATAAGCAGGTTTATGGAAAAAATTATAAAGAATTATGCAACAGAATTAAAAAAAAAAACCACTTCATAAAAAGATGCAAAATAGATAGCACTTTTACCAAAAAGCGCTGCTAAAAGTATTAAGCAAATACACTTTAGGCAACGCTTTTTAAAAGCGCTGCTAAAGGTGGGGGAATAGAGAGCGCTTTTTTAAAAAAGCCCTGCTAAAGGTATTAAGGAAATATACTTTAGAGAACACTTCTAAAAGCGCTGCTAAAAGGGGGGGGGGGGGGGGAGAGAGCGATCTTCTAGAAAAGCGCTGCTAAAATTGGGTCTATAACAACACTTTTTTACTTTAAAAAAGCGTTGTCTTTACCTTTAGCAGCGCCACTTTAGGCAGCGCTTTTAAGCGCTGCTAAAGGTTTTTTTTTGGCATAGTGATTAACATGTGAAAGAAAAAGGGAAGGAAAATTTTTTTAGGTTTTTTATTATTGTGCTCGCCAAGAGTTCAAAATCATGTGCCTACGTATTCTCAGGTGCAATGAGAAAACCAGAGCTTCGTAGTTTGTGCTAAAAAACTACGAATGTGTTTATTAATTTTAATTGTGAAAATGAGTTTAGTCGCACTTGGGCGGAAAAAAACTCGTTGATTAAAAGATTTGTGCTTGAGCAGTGAAAGTTGTTTGAAATAGACTCGCACTTGGGAGAAAAAAATATAGTTTGATAAGTTGGATTGTTTTTATGTGGCAGACGAGTATTCGAAATGCAAGCTATACAACATGTACCCAAATACTCAAGAAAAAAGGGTCATTCGCCTAACTAGTCTTTTTCATCCCTTTATTGCAAAAATGTTTTATTAGAATCGACAAGCCATACTACAAACATCTTATGACTCGGAACAAAGGGACATACGTTTAATTATTCATTTATCCTCACGTAGGGCTCGTGGCATTTGATTGTTTTTATTATGAAAAGCTTTTTGAAAAGAGGCTTGGTGTTGACTAGGGATGGAAAAACAGAAAGTGGCTCATCGGGATGGCCCGCACATTTGCCAAAAAATGGCGGGTTGGGTTGAGATTTTGCGCCCCCTAGTCCGCCCCGCCTTAAGCCCGCCAAAATAAGGGGGGAGTTAGTTCGTCAGCCCGCCAACGTAGTTATCAAGCACTAAAATAATTTTTTTGTTGGTTTAAGGTTAATAATTGAACTATATTTTGGAATATTTGTTGATGATTCTATTTTATACATTTATTTGTGAATATATGCAATATTTTTTTTAAGTAAAATTTGTTACAAAGATGTTTTATAAAAAATTGTTCTAAAAAATAAGTGAAAAATTTAATTAAAATATAAAAATAATCATATTAATATATTTAAAAACTGAAAAATAAATAAATAAATAGGAGGACAAAGTCGCTGTCCGCCAATCCGCCACTTTGGCGGGGCGTGCTAGTTTTTTAACCTCATTTTCACTTGACGGATTTATCCGTCCCATCCCTTTTTTTGCGAACTTAAAGCGTAGCGTGACAGGCTGTCCGTTTTTTCACCCGTAGTATTGACCAAAAATTTATTTACATTAATATTGAAAAGTTGGTTTTTAGATTGATGGCGCAATGATTAATTTTATTTGCGAACGCTAATAAATTATAGAAAAGGGGCTCAACTCTTAATGTTGATCAAAGTAAACCAAAAATCTAAGTTTGTCCCCATTTTGAAAATTCATTGATTTTGATCAAGAATTTTATTTTAAGAAATATTTATTTTAATTTTAGCAAACTATTTAATTAAACCAATTAATTAATTAACTACAACAAAAAAAAAAGAAAAAAAAAAGAGCAAACATCACAATTAACAATACAACAAAAGAGAGAGTGATACACTTATCATTTGGGGAATGATATATAAAAATGAACAAAATGGAGCAACTAATTAAAATAACCAAACAAATTAATTTAAATAAAAAAGCTACAAAGAAAAAAGAATTAAAAGAAAGAAAAAGAGGTGTGAGTTCAAAAGAAGTGTTGATTAGCGAAAGGCTCTAAAAAGCCCACATGACCCATTAATAAACAAGAAGGTCCGCTAGTCAAACTCTGATTGGCTTATGGTGTACTCTATGGTCCATCAAAGAGTAGCCATTAGATTGACTTACTTTTTCTGGTCAAATAAATCTAAGGGCTCTAATTACGGGTTCCCACAGTAATGGTCCAATAAGTCCCCCACAAGATCCACAACCAAGTCAAACTAACAGAGCCAATCAAGACCAGACACCTTTTATTCATTATTATATTTTATTTCAATTAAAAAGAATATTTAAACTAACTAAAAACAGAATAATAATACAAAAAAGAAAAAAAGAAAGAAGAAATGGAGCCATGGAAGTGAAAGAATAAACAAACATTCTCGCATCATCGAATCTTTCTAAACCAACCTCCATGTCCATAATGATCAGAGACTTCTCTTTTACTGATGCAATGAAGTTTATTTGGTTCATGGATGTACTTGGGTTGATTGAAGTGTAAACTGGTTTGAAGCAATTGGGCTTGGTTTTGATTTGGTTAATTGAACATGTTTGTTGATTTGGATAGATGGAGTTAGCTGGTTTGTTTGAACTGGATTAGTGATTGTATTTGGCACTGTGAATTTAATATAAATTAATGTGAAATGAGACTGGATTTTTATTGATGTTAGTTGAGAAAATAGTTAACTTTCTAGTTGTAAATGCAATTTGGTAGTTGGATTTTGGTTAAATGAATGGAAATGCAAACTGGTTTTGATTGAAATGTAAATGATTTATTGACTTAGTGTATGTTTTGATACACGTTTGCAAAGTCTTGTCGCACGTTTGAGAACCACTCTTTCGTGAAAAAGAGAAGTTACAAAGTGTAGTTTCTGATCTAAACACCCGTTCACTATTTTTTCATTTCACCGCTAATCCAAACATGCTATTAGAAAATCTTGAAACTAATTTGATTCACTTATAATTTTTTGTGTTGTTTTTGAATGAGAAATTTGAAAATGTATGATGAAATGAATTCTAAATATTATTGAAATTTAGATGATCATGATAACATGAAGGTTTTGGGAAATGTCATGATGTGATAAGCTTAAAATTGGTTAGATTTTCTTAAATTGAACTAATACTATAATCATAAACCAAAGCCTGATTAGATAAAACACAAGGACTATGCTAATTTAACATTGGTTTAATCTTAATGACTGGACTTAAATTGAATAAATGATGAAAAGATGTCTAAAAAACAAAACATGGGTCAAAGCATATTCAACTTTCCTGTGATAGATAATAGGAAAATGCTGATATATTCAACGCTGAAATCAAAATACAAATATAACAAATAATAATTTATAGAGATTATGTGTAAAAAAATAAATACAAAAGCAACAATATATAATAATTTAAAGTATACCTGTAACAGATTCAAATTGCCAGCAAGTTGTTTGGTCTCAAAGACCGTCGCCAGGCCAAGGATTGTATACAGCTGGATCAACGCAGTACACCCCCAAGTCCAACTGGTGTCTCTGAAACTACTGAAGAGACACGAGTACCGGGTATCAATACAAACATCAGACTTGTCCGCAAAGAGAGTACATGTTACTATATGTAGCAGGTACGCCTTAACGACAACCTTATACCTCCCAGCAGCTACAAACTGATCGTGTGTCTTCCGAAGACAATGCATACGAAGGTGCGCACCCCTGGTCACACCAAACTCCTTCAGCACTTTCGCCTCAGACAAACTCAAATCATGTGCCACAACCTAACATGCAAGGATCATGCTAAGAACGGGAGCCGTCCATAATCTGTCGCCGATAGGGAGATGGAATAATACAAAGACATCATCCAGAGTGATAGTCATCTCCTCGAACGGAAGATGAAATAATTATGTCTCATTGTGCCACCTCTCAACAAAGGCACTAAGCAATGGAGCGTCCAACATGGTGATGGAGCAGTGGCCAAAATCAAGCAACTGGAAGTCCCGTATAATCTGATTGACCTGCTCAGGCATCAGAATCTTCGGGAAGTCTTTCATCTTTGACCCGTGAGATGTCACCTTCAATGTGGTTCGCTCATGTGACAATAAAATCTAAACAAATTAGTTGATATCTCATGTGACAAATATATATAAACAAAATTTTTAACTAAACATAAAAGACATATACCTCGCTCTGCCATAATCGTAAGGCCACATGCTCAACATACTTTGTAAGCACAGACCGGTCGATGGGTCCTCTTGCAAATCCTCCACTAGTGCGCACAGAGGGCTTAGTCGAAGGAGTCGTAACATCCGTGTCAGCAGTAACCGATGGGCCCGACTCACCAACATCAGCATTTGGTTGTACCTCCTCAACAACCTCCTCAGCAACCTCTTGAACAACCTCCTGAACAACTGGCTCAACCACCGACTCACCAACGAGATCAACTATAGGAATATCTGGTAGTACCTCATCTGTAGCCTGCGCTACTGGTCGACGTCGAGTGGAACGAGGTGCTCGGAAATGACCCCGCTCAGCCAACCGCATCCGGTGTGAACCGGTGGAGACCACTCGTCCTGCCCGTAGTTGAGAAGACTCAGCATCAGCACCCTTGGCAACCCTACTTTAGCCTGATGCTCGATTTGTAACTCTCCCTACAATAGTATTGTCCTTACCTCTAGATTTCACTGCAAAATAAGAAAAAATATTTATTATTAGAAAAAAATAATAATAGACACTACCAGAAATTTTAAAATTTCTGGTATAAAACTAAATTTTTATAATTACTAAAAATTTCAAAACTTCTGCTAGAAAATTAGATTTTTTTAACTATTGAAATTTTTGAAATTTCGGTAAAAAAAATATTGGGTTTTGTACTAGAAATTTTGAAAATTTTCGATAAAATATATTTGAAATTATGAAATTTCAGGTGGAAAATACCAGAAATTTTAAAATTTCTTATACAAAATACTGTAAGTTTGTAATTTTTTATGAGAAAACTAAAACTCACTTGTTTCGAAATTTTCAATAGTTGTTTCAAAATATTCGATATCGCTCTAAAAATTTAGAAAATTTGTCCCAAAATTGTAAATTTAGAATATATTTTTTTTAAATTAAGAGTTTATTTAGTCTTTTCATACCGTCTAGAGATGTGAGGTATAAATAGGGTTCACAAATTAATTCCTTCCAACAAAATACAGTATAAAAGTATTACACCACTTTATTTATCTTATTGTGGGGCATGGTCAACCCATGTGGCCGATTGCGACCATTGGATTGAACTTCTCCTTGGTAGTAGAAGTAATTACCAAACGTGATTTTTAAATAATATTGCGTTTAATTCCACCGCGCTTTACCCTTCAAAAATCACACCCGAAATATATTCCCTTCCTCGCCAATTCTCTTTCATTTCCTTTCATTCTTTCCACTTTCTTTCGCTTTCTCCACCATTTCATGCCAATCGAATCAACCCTTACGAATTAGAACAATTCACAAATGAAGAACGATTCGTTACCATAGATTCAACAACAATTTTCTACACTCTCACTTTCTACAATTCTTTATACAAACCTCTAGAACTTCGATAATAGAAGAGACATTGAATTTCTGGTTAAATCCATAGTTGATTAAAAATATGCTTAGTTGATATTTTGGAGTGGAAACATTGAAGTTAGAGATGAGGAAAATGAAGGTAAATATTAGATTGATTTTCAAAGAAAAGAAGCATTGAAAATCTAGAAAAGAAAAAGATACGTAAGGAAGAAAAGGGATAAGATACAATTATATTAGAAAAATGGTATTGTTGTTGACAAAAATTGAGAACAATTATTTGAGAAGGAATTGAAATTTGCTGAGTCTCAAAATGACTTGTATATTAGTCAAGAGGTAATAAATCATAATCATGTAACTTGTTTGTCACTTGCTAACTAATTTCCAATTACCAATTACCACTTTAACCAAAGTCAACCATTAGTACTAAATAGCTACTGAAAAATGACTTACAGCCTGCTTTTTTTTCTATCACCTGCTTTTCCAATGCCATGTTGCAGCCTTGGTATAGAGATGTTTGGCATATACATTTGATCTCCAGCCTTGGCATAAAGATGTTTGGCATATATGTTTGATTTTATAAAATCAAAATCGCCTGCAGGAAATTGATATATTTTCTCTCTTCATTTGCAGCGCTTTTTGAGAAATCACTTAGAGCTCAACTAGTTAAGGTACTTTAACTCTTGAAAAATTATTTTTTAATGCTTCTACACTGGATTGGTTCTGACTTTCAAGCTTTTCACAAACCCCACTTTTGGTTAGAGAAATCCATTTGCAGACTTTGGTTGCCGTTGGAAATTTGGTTCATACATTACAGAGAATATCCTGATACCTTTGGTAAGTAATCAACAAATATGTTTATTGTAATCATGCGTATTAAATAATTACTCATGTCATATAGTTAAATTAGTTGTACTAAATAATTACTCATGTCATATAGTTAAATTAGTTGTCCTACAAATGATGCAGGTGTAATATCCTAATTTTTAACCCTAAAATTTCACATATCATTTGCATCTCATCTCATAAATAAGATTGTAAACTTTATTTCGCTTTTGCCTTCCTCTATACACTAGCGCAGAAAAGACTTTTTACGTCGGGTCTGGATCCGATGTAAAGCCAAGCGATGTAGTAAATCAAAGACATTTTACACCAGGCCCTAGACCGACGTGAAAAATACATCTACTACACCGGTTGATAGTTAAGACTAATGTGAAATATGAGTTTAATTATTTGTAAAAAAAAGCATTTTTTACATCGGTTGGTATTCAGAACCGATGTAAAAGGTGTCATAGGTGAGTTTTTACATCGGTTGTCCAGCAGAACCGGTGTAAAAGGTGTCATATGTGTGTTTTTTACATTGGTTGTACAGCAGAACCGATGTAAAAGGTGTCAATGTGTTTTTTTACATCGGTTGCCTTTTTAACCCGATGTAAAAGGTGTGCTACGTTTCTTCTAAAATTATGTTTTTACATTGGTTTCTAAGCGCACCCGATATAAAATGTAGGATATTTTTCTTAAAAGTTTGGACTATTTTTTATCCAAATCGTTGTGGAATCCCTGTAATTTTTTTGGTACCTAATTTTTCATATTTTTCCAACATCACACATACCACATTTTAGTCCCTATTTGGTATGCAATTTTTCATATTTTTTCAACTAACCTTTTAGTTTCATTGCACCAAATAGCTAGGATGCACATATTCTTAAACATGAGCAAATTGATTTACAAAAGTATTAATCTAGTATACACACAAGTGTACAAAATTATATGTATGTTTACACTGTGGACTAATACAACAACAAAACCAATGAAAACATACAAAAATATTCAACCATTTATAAGTCATTTTCCACACTTGAATTACCAACGTGCAATCCACAAGAAGATGAGTTGTAGCTAGCTTCGGTAGACAACATCAAAATCACATTTGTTGACAATAAATAATAATACTAATAAACATCAGCAGAGAATACCAAAGTCAAGAAACTCAAATTATATATATATATATATATATATATATATATATATATATATATATATATATATATATATATATATATATATATATATATATAATAGGTATTTAATTTTATGTATTGTAGGTATTTAATAATACCAAAGAAACATTTTGGCCAACGGAGTCACAAATCATACAAATCATCTTGTGTTAATTTTGTTAGGTCATCAAATACCTACAATACATAAATAACAATATAAAGTTATTCTTTGAAAATTTCCCTTAAGTTGCAAAACGCAAAGTAAATAACAAAGTAAAGTTATTTTTATTACCTGCAACCAAGACTCAGTTATGTTGGTAGAGACAATATCCAACATATTTTTTATGACATAGTACCCATAATCAATAGAGTTATGTTGTCGCCTTGTCTACAAATAAATGACACAATTAGTGAATACTTATGATAAAATTAAATATAGAATTATAATTTCAGGATTGCTATGTTGACACCCATTTCTACACCCTACACCTCAATTACTGTTCATAAATACTTGAACAAATTTCTCAGAACATGGTTAATAGTGTATATTTTATTGGTTAATGAAGTAATGAAAGTGGTTAATAAATTATAGGTAAAATAATTGGCTAATAATGTAGATTTTTGTGGTTAATGCAACTGTGAAGTTGGTTAATGCGCAATCTTATATTTGTGTTATAAAATAAATTTTAAAAATAAATATTTTTTTTTAAAATTAATATTTTAAAAAAATATATTATTTTAATAAAAAAAACACTGTTCACCGTATAAATACGGTGAATAGTGCATACGGTGTAAGTATTGGGTGTAAAAAAAGGTGTAGGAATAGCATTTTTCTTATAATTTATATCACGCTTACTTTGGGTTGGAGCCATGTAGTCTTTTTTTTCTATTGTCATTTGCCATTTGGTAAACCCAAAAACACTAATTCAGAAGAAAAAAAATTCATATAAAGCAACATAAAATATAAAATTACTTTTGTAACATTTTATGTATATGGGATATAACATATATTATAACAAAAGTCACATAAAAGATAAACTTACTTTGTAACAATTTTCTTCATGGTTGGATTAAGTTCCCGATGAAGTGAACAAAAGACGACCACAATATTGTCTCTTGAACAAATGATTATTAATTGTCAATGGTCTCTGTACGTGTGCGTGGAAACACAAAAGTCACATAAAATATCTATGTTATCAAAAATAAAAAATAGAAAACACAATTTCATACTCTTTTATGTACAATATGCAATCATTAGGGCATGCATGTATTTTTTCATACTCCAAACCCATCAGACACAATAATTTCTTCACCTCGTAATAATGATTTGGCATTACGTTACCTTCTGGAAGCATTTGTGTCAACAATTCAAACAATTCGGTAAAAAAATTATCAGCCCATCCATTATTTGCCCTCAAATTAAACAATTTTAACACGGCTGACAAACATATAAAATATGTGCATCCCGGGTACAAAGGTTTATCCTGGTCACTGCATAAAGTATCATAGCATGTGTCATCCTAAACGAATCTTGTCCAATATCACATCATGTCTTCTAGATGATCATCCATTTCTACACTAACATTATCTCTTTGGGACACATTTGACTTTACTACTACTTCACCATACCATATCCGTTGTGTATAACTTTGACAAATCCCTTTACAAATTAGATGATCCATAATTTCTTTCTTATTAAGTTTTGGTTCTTGATTTGCATAACGAACACATGGACAGAGAAAAAACACATAATGACTTTTTTCAGCATTACTTTTAGGAGGAGGAAGATTTTTTTTAGCATTACTTTCAGCAAACTGTATAAATTTCATCACTCCATGTTCGTACTCAGCACTTAATCGATTAACTCTCATCCAACTATGATCCATACCTATGTTCCGAAACTAACACATACATAGTTAAATCATTGTGACGTCTAAAATAGTCCCTCTTTTGGACACATTAGAGAGAACAAAAGTCTCTACGTACAAACATGTGGCATTAAATTAAATCATAAAAATCATTCCTAACAAAATGGTATTATCATAAAAATTCTATTACTCAAATAGAACCCAAATAAACATCAAAATTATTTGATATTTTTATCTTCAATTTTAACGCAAATAGAACCAAATTGACATCAAAATATTTCAATCATTTTTACAAAAGGCTATTATTTAAAACAGTAAAATCATGTACTGTTAAAGATACCTTATAGATTGTTGTTATCATCGACAGAGTACTGAAAAATAGAAAAAGCTCAAAGTTGTTTCTCCAAGCCAACAAGCACAAGGTTGTTTCTCCTAAGACTTTAACAAACCGAAAAGCCAAAAAGTCCAAAACAATATCTTCGATTAGCACTAATTAACCAACCACTTTTCCATATTATGGAAGAATTAAACAACCAATATATGGTGACATTAATTCATTGAAAATATATGAAACAAACTGATTTTTTTACACACTAAATTTCAAATTCCAGAATTCTTACAAAAACATATTATTAAAAACAGTTAAATCATGTACTGTTAAAGATACCTTATAGATCGTTGTTATCACCGGCAGAGTACTGGAAAGTAGAAAAAGCTCAAGGTTGTCTCTCCAAGCCAACAAGCAGAAGGTTGTTTCTCCTAAGACTTTAATAAATCGAAAAGTCAAAAAAGTCCAAAAGAATATAATGGTACATAAACAACTCTAAAGAATATATAGAAATATGAATATTACTATTGTTGACCACACTACGATACCGACTAATTCACCAATGACCAACTTGCATAATTGAAAAATACAAATAAAAGCCATGAAGGAGTTGAAAATCATTTGAATTATAAGTCTTGATGCGCATGGGATGTTGTTACATGTTGTGATGTAAACTTTGTATTTTTTTCTTCTTAAAATAAAAACTTCTTGCATTTCCATTTCAAAAGTCTTATGGAGAAAAAAGAATACATATTAAGAGTACCATATGACACCAGTATAACAAATTTTAATATATAATAAAAAAAATAAAAATAAAAGTTATATATGAAACAAACTAATTTTTCTACACACTAAATGTCAAATGTTCCAATTCTTATAAAAAGCTACTATTAAAAACAGTAAAATAATGTACTGTTAAAGACACCTTAAAGAAATCACTCGAACAAAAATGGCGGAGAAGAACCACACGAACAGTGACGGAGGAAGAAGAAGAAGAAGAAAAAGAATGGCGGACGGTGGCGCGGAGGAAGAAGAAGAAGAAGACCGGCGACAGATGGTGATGGTGGCGGCGGAAAAAGAAAAAGAAGAATGGTGGACGGTGGCTAGGAGGAAGAAGATGAAGAAAACCAGCGACGGTGGAAGCAAAGAAGAAGAAAAATGGGGACGGCGACAGTGGAAGCAAAGAAGAAGAATGAATAGATATTTTTGGGGATTTGGAGAATGTTATGTTTTCAGATAGGGTTTTGGCATTTTACGAAACATTTTACATCGGTTGGGCACCGTGGCCTGATGTAAAAAGTATAATTAATTTTATTTAATTTTTTATTGAGAAACTTATTACATCGGTTGGGCAACATGGACCAATGTAAAAGTTTAATCAATTTTATTTATTTTTTTATTGAGAAACTTATTACATCGGTTGGTCAACATGGACCGATGTAAAATGGATAATTAATCTATTTTATTTATTTATTTATTAAGAAATCTATTACATCGGTTGGGCAACATGGCTCAATGTAAAATGTTTAATCAATTTTATTTAATTTTTTATTGAGAAACTTATTACATCGGTTGGGCAACATGGCCCGATGTAAAATGTTTAATTAATATATTTTATTTATTTTTTATTGAGGTACTTTTTACATCGGTTGGGGTAAACTGGCCGATGTAAAATAATTTATAACAAAATTTCTTATTATTTAAGAAACTGCAACCGCGTTATTTTTTACATCAGTTGGGGTAAATGGCCCGATGTAAAATGTTTAACCCATTTTATTTATTTTTTATTGAGAACTTTTTACATTGGTTGGGATAAATGGCCCAATGTAAAATCCTTTATAACAAATTCTTATTATTCACGACACTGTCATCGCGTTATTTTTCACATCAGTGAAAATATATGTATGATGTAAAATTCTTAAATCAAATATTTTTCTCATCATATTGTTAATAAATCTGATGTAAAATATTTTAACAAATATTTTTCACATCATATATCTTAAAATATGATGTAAAATCATTTAATCAAATGTCTTATTTTTAGTAGTGAAAGATTCTCAATTGATTCAGAGATCTATATATATTTGGCTCAAGGATGGTGATGCTAATTTAGGGTTCTTCCATGCTTCTGTGAAGAGTAGGTGCAGAAGAAATGCTATTTTAGCATTGAAAATGGGTGACATGATTTGAAGGGGTCTCTATGATTAAGCAAGAGGTTATCAACCATTTTTACTAAGATCTTTAGAGAGTCATAAATTATTAGGCCTTATTTGGACGGCGTTTTTCTCCCATGAGGATGACAATCTTTACTTATCAGCTTCTTTTGGTCTTCAGGAGCTCGATGTGAAAGTGACTCATTTCCTTTTTCTCTTGGTAGAGTATGGGCTTAGTGGTCTGATTAGGAGGGCCAAGGAGCTTGGTCTTTATTCGGGTTTCAAACTAGGAAATTACGGACTGGTAGTCACTCATCTCCACTATGTTTATGACACCCTTTTGGTGGCAGAACCATCATTAGATAACTTGTGGTGTATTAAGGCGTTCTTTAGATGTTATGAAAGGGCTTCATGCCTTAGAGTTAATTTCTTTAATAGTAGCCTTATTGGAGTGAGTGTTGACTCTGCCTTTCTTAGCTCAGTAGGAGACTTTCTCCATTCCAAGATATCATCTCCTTCCTTTAGATACCTTGGGATTCTGGTTAAGGCTAACACCCCCCCCCCCCCCCTTCAGTCTACTTGGGATCCTTTGGTTGTCTTGTTGAAAAAGAGACTGAATTTTTGGAAGCATATGTATGTAAGTCTTGGGGGTGATGTTGTAACACCCTAAATTATAATTAGCGCATTTTAATTGTTTATTCGTATTATTATGGATTATATTGAATTTGGTTATTTTTTGAGCATTTGGATAATTTGATAATTTGCTAAATTATCGGGGGGGGGGGGGGGGGGTGTCTAAGATTGAGAGCGGATGAAATAACATTATTTGGATTATTATAGATAATTAGTAATATTAATTATTTGGCAATAAAATAAAATAATAGGAATTTAAGAATCCTGATTAAATGATTATTTAAGTTGAATATTTCTTAAATTTAAATACTTATTTGATTTGAATAATTATTTAATTAAATAAATAAAAGAATGAGTCATTTTTGTGAATAACGGGGAGTAGGAGAATGAAGGAGAGAGATTTAGATTTAATTGGACAAATAGAGTGATTTTGAAAAGTAATGCCATATAAATACCAAAAAGTGAGGAGAAATTATGTGAGAATGTAATTTGATAGTACGTGAAAGGATGTGGAGAGAATTCTGAAAAGAGTGCAATGTTTGGGAGCACGAATTCAAGAAACTCCTAGGAGAATCAACTTTACTACAAATCTGAGGTGAGGGGAATTGTCTACACTTGGGTGATTTCATGCATGCAGGATAGTGAGGGTAAAACCCTCATATCAGCACCTTAGGGATTGATATGAGTTTTCCTTATTTTTCCTTTATGTGATTAATGAACTACATGTTTTCTTGACTATTTTTGAATTCTATTGGTTTGTTATTTTTATGTGTTTGCTCTGAGACCCTAACTAGGGAATTTGGAATAAAACCCCCAAGGTCTCTATCTTTGATTAATATTGTATGAACTGCATGTTTTCTTTGTTGTTTTGATTTCTGTTGAATTAGAATGTTGATACGTGTTGTTCTGTGACCCTAATTGGGGGGATTTGGGATTGAATCCCCCAAGTTCTCTATATGTGATGAATATCTTCTGAGCTATGTGTTTTTCTTCGTTATTTTGATCTTTGTTATGTTGGAATGTTGCCCCAGAGATTTGAACAACTTTGTTAGGGTCGTTTGATTTGCCAAATGCTTATTGTGAGACCTCTGTTCTGTTTCCCTAAAATTGTATTTGAATTGGTTAATTTTGGAATTTCCCCTAATTACAGAAAACTCTAAATTTTAATCTATTTTATGAAAAAAAAAATCATATTCTTGACAGAAACTTAAATTTTGGAACTTTTGAAAAATCACAACTTTAAAAAAAAAAAATTGTTCAATAGGGAGAAAAACTTAAGAAAATTGCAAGTAGACTTAGAAGGGGATTAACCGCCTTATTTCAGGCCTATCTTGAGTTTTGGGACTTGTATTGAGGCGTAGTTCGAAGCCTTAGAAATCTAACGTGATAATATTTCTTTTGAAGTAGAGAAATTGGGTCTAGAGACACTACAACAGTAGCAATTCGCTAGTTTTTATACCAAATGCGTAGTTAATTTCAGTCTTGCGTTGGTCATCATGATTTAGACATAATTTGAGTTTTATAAGTCCTTTTGAGATACCGTCAATTGTGTTAAAAACAGGGTTTAATAATATTTTTAACTGTAAATTTTCATAGTTTTCTCATTAGTATACAATTTTTGGTGTCATTTTGAAGTCAGGCAAAACATCTTGCCCGATGTGAGTACCCATTTTTGTTGATTGATTAAACTGAACTAATTGGTGTATTAAGTCCTGAAATAAAAATCATATCCTTAAAGTAGACTCTCTAATTTTTCCGAAACATATTCATTTTCTTGATTTCGATCTTGTTTGATGTTTTAAATAATCATTTGAATATGATGTGTGATTAGTAGGAAGCATTATTTTGGGGTTGTTTGATGAGTTTAGAGTTGTTCATGAGTAGTCTTTGGCTGTTTAGAGTTGTGATATTGTAATTGGAAGTTTGATATGCTTTAGAGTTTCCTTAGGACAACTCTGATAAGTTTTAGAGTTATATTGATAAGTTTAAGAGAGAGATTTGTTACCTTAGAGTTCTCAGAGTTACTATTTGAGTAACTATGATATGTTTCAGAGTTGTGTTGGTATGCTTTGGTGTTAAAGGTTATTACCATGTTGATGTTCTGACATAAGTAATAATAATAATGATTTACTATATTGATTAGTTTTTGAGAGATTTTTCGACGATGATTCCCAATTTCGAGCGATTTCGACTTTTTCAAGTTTTGGGCATTTTCTGGAGCTTTTGAGTTCGGGAGACTTTCTGTGGTATTTTTGAGCATCTTGTGACGTTAGAGTACTTTGGGTGAACTTAGAGTCACTTCATATTATAGTAATCCAGAGAGGGATTATAGTGATACATGTGATAAAAAGCAACAGCAACAACAACCGCAACAAGAACAACATCAACACCAACACTAACGCCAAAAACAACGTCTACAACAACAACAATCACAACCACAACAACTACTACAACAACAGCTACAACAACAACGTCAACAAAAACAACAAAAACAAGAACATCAACAATAACACCAACTACAGTAACAACAACTACAACAACAACAACAACAACAACCACGGCAACAATAGCAACATCAACCACAACAACAACAATAATAACAGGTATAATAACAACAACAATAACAATCATAATAATAACAACAACAACAACAACAAAAATACCAATGACAACAACTACAACAATAACAACAATTACAACAACAACATTTACAACAACAACAACAACAATAGCAACAAAAACATTTACAACAACGACAACCTAATAACAACAACAACAACAATAAAAATAATAACAACACTAAAAACAACAACAATAACAACAACAACAACAACAACAAAAATAACAATAACAACAATAACACTAAAGTTAACAGTTACCACAACAACAACAATATGGTATTTAGATCGAAATCTATTATCGACAAGGGTAGCTTCATGGTTCGACAGGAGTTATATATATTGTAGTTGAAGGCTGCTCGAGCATAATGTCGAAATATATTAAATTGTAATTTAAGTTAGTATGTCTAATTGTGCCTTGCTTCAAAGCTCAATTGTTTAAGTTTGCTTGTCGCTCAAGTTAGCTTAGTAGTTTATAAATAGATTAGTTCTCTCAGGTTGTTGAGAGAGGTTAATTGTTGGTATGCACTTGTAATATTTGGACCCTTATTGAGAAAGTGAATAGAAAAACATATTTAACCAATTTTTCTTCTTCCTTCTTCTCTCCCTTTTGTAAAACCTAATAGAGTTTCTTGTGTTTGTTCAAGAAACTCAATCTTTTTCTCATATTTTGATTTGTTCTTGATGACATCAATTCACAATAAACTGGTGCGATGACCGTAGAGGAGAAGACGCCGTCAACAAAGTATGAGATTAAGAAATTCACCCGTGTGAATGATTTCAGTTTGTGCTACTTGAAGTGCAAACATTTTTTGTTCAATAGGGTTTGTTGTTGTTGTAAGTGTTGTTGTTGTAAATGTTGTTGTTATTGTTGTTTTTTGGTTTCTCGAATTTTTCAAAAGATTTGGCAGGTAATATAGCATTCCCCAAAAATATAGCGTCGGATTTTTAAAAAGTTCTGAAAAAATGCAAATATAATCTAGAAAATGCCTGATTTTTTAAAAAATCTGGTAAAAATTCGTACCGATTTTTTAAATATTCAATAAAATTGCATTATTTCTGCACATTACCAAAATTTTTTGTATCGAATTATTTGTTATAACTACCGATTTTTTATCTTTACAACTTCTATAATTTTTTTTATCAAATGTAACTTTTAGATAAATAAATAATAAAAAATGTATCTTTATCTATAACATATATAAAGGCAATACTTGATTTTTGGTGTAGCTTTTTTTATACCAAATTTACTCTTATTTTAAAATATATAACTTACACAATAACTTCCATTGAACTACTACTATCATCTTTCATATAATTCTCTACTAATAACTTCCCACATAAACTACTATTATCATCTTTCATATAACTCCCTACTAATAACTTCCCACATAAACTACTATTATCATCTTTCATATAACTCCCTACTAGGGCTGGCAATGAACCAAACCAACTCGAAGATAGTTCGGAATTCGACTCGACAATTAAATCGATGAACTAGGTTCATGAACCAAATGAGTTGAGTATGAGCGAAAAATTAAGTTCGTTAACTAAATGAGCTGAACTTGAACTATACATAGTTCGACTCGTTAGGTTCATGAGTCAACTCGGTTACATATGAAAAGAATTATATTATCTTTAAGATTAGGTTTAAATATTTACTTCAAATCTTAGACAAATTTAATCTTCAATTTAGTAGTTTTGAATTAGACTCTCAAATGTGTCTCTTGAAAGTTGTGTAGGTTTTGAATTAGTAGATTTCAAAGATAAAGTTAAATTTCAATATGATAACTTTTATTTTATTTTAATATTTTATTTAAAAAATATATATTTATTTAAAATGTAAAATATACCAAAAATTATATATATTTAAAAAAATAGTTTTTAAGTTCGTGAACCATGTGAGATGAACCTAATGAGATGAACCTAACGAGTCGAACCGAACTGTTCGTGAACTTATAACGAGTCGAGTTTGAGCTTAAAAAAAAGTTCGTGTCAAACTCGAACTCGAACTCGAATTCGAACAATTCTTAATGAGTCGAGCCGAGCTGAGGTGAGTTCGACTCGACTCGACTCATTTCCAGCCCTACTCCCTACTAATAACTTCCCACATAAACTACTATTATCATCTTTCATATAACTCCCTACTAATAACTTCCCACATAACTTCCATGTAAAATTAATATTAAATAAAAATATATCATTTATATATATATATATATATATATATATATATATATATATATATATATATATATATATATATATATATATATATATATATATATATATATATATATATATATATATATATATATATATATATATATATATATATATATATATATATATATATATATATATATATATATATATATATATATATATATATATATATATATATATATATATATATATATATATATATATATATATATATATATATATATATATATATGTGTGTGTGTGTGTACAATATAAATTCTCTAATTGTAATAGCATTAGCATGTCCATACATAGTGGGCTTTGGAGCAAACGAAGAAGTTATGGGCCACTGTAACCCAATGTCAAATTTGTGATTTAGTTACATAACTTGGTTTTTTTAAGGGCGTATAACGGAATTATAGTGAAGCAAGGATTCAAATTAAATATATAGATTTTATTTTTAGCAAAAATTAAATAAAATAAAGATAAATTACTTAATCTCAAATAACACAAAGGTGGAACCAAAAATACATTACTATGTTAAATCAAACAAATACAATTCAAATGATAAAAGATAATTATGTAAAAGTTGAAACACAATTTCCAACTTTCAATGCAGATTTGATTTGATACAAAATTGATATTATATTAATTTTTATTTTTATAAAAATTGAATATCTTTTGCACACAATTAGAGAGATGATAAAACTCTTAAAATTTTTTTTAACATTTTGTATATCTTATTTCAGACAATGTTGAGGTTTAGTCTGGTTTGTTAAATTTATTGAATTTCAATATGTATAATCATAAGTGGAAAAAACTAAAATAAAAGTAATTTAGTCAAATAATCAAAATTCAATTTTATTTTAATTTATATATTAATTAGAATGTGCCTAAACTTTATTTATTTGGGGTTGTGCCCAAGGGCCAAGATTGTTGTTTAGAAATATTGTTAACGTCATATATTAATGAGTAGGTGTTGGTTGGTTGACTAGCATAAGTAGTGGGTACCAATACCATGTCATCCTAATTCACGTTTTTAATAACAATTCAAAAATGAAGTGCAACTACTCCCCCACTATATTATTGCACATGTCAACTCAGAACAATATGTAACCTATAACTTTTACGCTGTTCATATTTAATAAAATTGGATTTTTTTTCATTTAACTAACTTGTGTTATATTAGCCTTTTTCATTCATTTCGTAAATTAAAGTTAATATTTGAGTTCATATGAGAATGGCGTGTATTTTAGTATGCCTCCATGGACGCCGGCACATTGGTTGAAGAAGAACAAGAATGAAATTGGTTGAAGAGAAACATGAAAATAGGTATTAAAGCAAACATATTAAGAAAGCAACATGAAGGTGTAACACGAGGAAGATGAAGCTTTAATATTTAAAAAACGCACATTAGTTGCTGTGTTCCAATCAATGTAAATACATTTCAATTTTTTGGATTTTAAATATGATCGTTGTTTTGAATTTTAGGTTATGTTTGAATATTCTAAGATGAATGGAGTGGAATGAAGCGGAACGAAATTGATTAAATATGTTCTTCTATTGTTTGGGGTATTTCATGACAAATATTGATATTTTGTTATCCCGTCCAAATCGGAGAATACAAAAAAATGATGGAATGAGATGAAATGCATTTCTTCCAGTTGTGCTCCATTCCATCATTTTTTAATCAATTCAAACAATGGAATTTAAGTTCATACTATTCTATTCCATACAATTCCATTTCATTTTATTCCATCAATCCAAATATACTCGGTTTAATTTTTGGGAATTTCTAAATCAGTTAAGGTATCAATTTTTAGGTTTTTAATTTGTTATGAATATGTTTGTTTACACCATTTGTTAGGTTTAATTTTGGTAATATTTATATTATGATTCATAGGGGTGTTCATGGGTGCGGGTCGACCCGCAAACCCGCCTACCCAAACCGAACCAACCCACTAATTATCTGAACCCATTCATTTACGGGTATACCCGACCCAACCCGTAACAACCCGTATAGATTTGGTTCGGGTATTGGGTTTTAGTTTCTAAACCCATGAACCCGTTGACCTAACTCGTTGACGTGGCATAATTAATTATTATTGTTATTATTATATTATTATTTATAAATTTTAAAGTTGCTATAACTTTGTAAATTGTAACTTACACAAAGATCTTTTGCACTTTCCTTCCAGTTTCCAATCACACATTAAATTATTATTATTATTATTATTAAACATTATTATTAATATTAATCATACTTGCTTGCACTTCTAGTTTACACTTTACTGCCTTTTTATTTTTTTAATGAATCTTTATTAACTAATAATAATTAAGTATATATTAAAAACTTACTAAACTAAAGACAATACCACTTAACCTAACCCTATTTTTTAACTGTTGTTGCTGGATTTTATATTGTTGCTAAACGTTTCATTGTTGTTGCTGGAATCTTTTACAGCTACTGTTGCTGGATTTTCTGTTGTTGCTAAGTCTTTCACTGCTGGTGCTGGAATCTTTTATAGTTGCTATTAGATTTTGGTGCTATTAGACCAATATTGGACCAATACATCTATGTCATTTTAAGACTAAGTGATGTTTATTTGCTTTTGAATTATTTAGAATTTATGAATTTTATGGAAATGATATTTTATGGAATTTTATATATTATTAAGTGTTAATATATATGATAGTTTACGGACCTATTTTTAAGCATGTGCTAGAAAAGGTAACATTTGAGTATCAAAACAACTAATATATACTGTATATTATTATATATTTGTTTTACATATGTTGATATATATTTGTAATGGATAACATTTGAGTATCAAAATAACTAATACATTTTTATAAATTAAGGTATATTAATGAAAATATATAAATAATTAATGGTGTATATGTATCTTAATATTTTTTATGACAAAGAAAATATATTTCAAAATTTTTATTGTTATATTTTTAATTATTCTATTTTATATGTAGGATTTGTCTCCACTACGTAAATAATTTAATTGTTTGAAATATGCAAAATTATATTGAATTGTGTTATAGATTTTTTAAATTGAAAATAATTATTATTATATACACAACCCGTGGACCCAACCCTACCCAACCCGTAAATATCCGGGTTGATTCGGGTCGATTTTTAAAGTAGAATTACGGGTTTGATGATAAACCCAACCCATTGAAAGTTGAACGGGTTGGGTAACGGGTTAAGGCGAACCCGGTCCAACCCAACCCGCGTACACCCCTAATGATTCATTATGGAGGAGAGTTTACAAGTCAAGAAAAACCCAAATTAATATCCATTTGGCATTCCGTTCAAATTAATATCTTTGATCTTAAGCAGATTGGTTAATTTATCCCTGACCAAACATTAATGTCAGCCATGATCCACCGAGGTTGGCCGGTCTGTGTTGAAAATGACGAGACCCCTCCATCAAGAAGGTCTGGCTCACTGGGGCTTTGAACCTACACGGTATAAACTTCAACTAAAGATAAGTTAAGATATGCTTGGGGATGACCATTTTATTTTTGATTTCGATTCGAACATATCAATTGTTATCAAATAAATAAAGCACATTAAGGATACGTAACAATTCTAAGAGGACTAACACAGTCACACGCTAAAACAATCTCACGAGGGCTCAAATATTATTGTCAAAGGATCTAGTAAAAAAACTACAAGATGCATCCTCAAGATATGACTAATGACAAAAAGATTGCCAGTTAATGTCACGATGAGAACAAACTATGTCTTTAATCATATCAAAGATTCTCCAAGGATCAGATCTTGGCACACTAAGGTCCTCCAAAGAATGAAACAAGATTTACTCGGGATTTACCAACCTATGTACGTCTAAGAATTTTGTGACTAATGATAGTCAAAAATCCACAAGGGCTATTATGATCCTAACAAGGCCATGCATTTGCATTGTTAAAATAGAACTGCAAAAGATTGAGATTCCACTAGAGCTCTCTGACATCTCAATGTCTAGAACATACCGAGTTCTACAATGCCAACGAGTCGAGATCCCACTGGAGGTCTCCGACGTCTTTATGTCTAGAACCTACCGGGTTCTATGACGACAATAAGTCGAGATTCCACTGGAGCTCTTCGACTTCTCAATGTCTAGAACCTATCAAGTTCTATGACACCATGTTCGAATTGTAGTTAAAGGGAGGTTTTTTGTTATCGTCTCCAGATGGATTGAGGATATTTTGATTCTTGCCTTTCAACCGTTTATCGTTTAAGAATAAGTGGTTTTCAAAGTTTTGTTCATAAAATTTTCACATTTTTAGCAGTAATGCTTATAAATTCTAAATATTTTTGTTAACAAAGCATATTAAAAGAAGTTTTCATCTACCCTAACTTATACGTATTCTTTCAATCTTGCATATGAAGTCAGATCCGATTAATATCCTCACACATTCTCTCAATACCGTCTATGTCTAGAGCGGCATCGTGAGAAATATCGTGTTCATCGCTACACGATTTCTCCATATAACAACCAATATAGTAAGCTTTAAGTTCAACACAAAGCAACTATCAACCATAGACCGATTTCTCCAATCTATAAATTGATAGATGAATATTTTAGGTCAAGTTTTACAAAATCTATGTCTAGAGTTTTACAAAACAATAATGGATAATTAAGAACAAAAATATTCATCATATATTAATCATCACTTGTTCACATACAAGACCAATCAAAAGAAATACATATAAGCAAAAAGTAGACTACCTCTACCTTTGGTACAAAGGAAATTAGCTACCCGTAACCATGGTAGCTTGCTTTAGAAGTTTTGGAAGAAGATGAATGAGCATCCACGTCGAAGAATCGAACTCGGATGCGAATCCAACTTCTATTTGCAAAATATCACCTTTTGGTGAAGAAATATGAGAAAATGAAGTTCTTGTGTGCAAAAATGGGTTATATCCCCAAAAATAGTGAAAAGTACTTATATAGTACTTTTAGAATCTGCGAACCGTTTCTTCGCCCAACGAACACCATTTTAGGCACCTGAAGTGTCTCTGAACAGTTAAACCTCCCCTGAGAAATATCTGAAGTTCGTTGTGCGAGCAATTCTTTGCACTGCAAACTAACTCGCTACAAGTTTGCACAACGAACTTAGGGTCCTTTGGCTACTGACTTCAGTCTGGGATGGTTCACTGGCTCTTCGTTGATGCTTTGCCACAACGAACATTCACTGCTTATTACCCCAACAAACTTATTACCCTTTTCTTACTGCCATCTTTCTGAGATGGTTCGTTGGGACTTCGCCATGAATTCTCACAGTGAACATTCATTGGCACTCCTCGCTGGTTGTTCGCACAACGAACATGCTGAAATTCTTCTTTTCCTTTGGCTTCCTTTCCCAATTGCTTGTGTCTTACACTTTGATGTTTTTATGCCTAATTTATGCACAATAACACACAAATCCGAGCAACCAAAGGTATTTTCACAATATTGAAGAATAGCATGATATCATGGAGTAAATCCAAGAAAACAACACAAAAGAGTTGAAAAATTCCAATAATTAATGATCAATTTAAAGCAAGTTTGGCATTCAACAAACTCTCCCCAACTAGATTTTTGCTTGTCCACAAGAAAAGTATGCCTCTCATTGAATACATGAGGATTTTCTCGAGCATTTAATTCAACCAAGAATGGATTTATGGCTCAATTAAATAAATAAATGCACGCAAGTAATGGTTACAACTTCCTAGAATCGAACAATGCAAAAGAATTTAGTTCTTAAACAAATATCATGCAATGCTTCAAGTAACAACTAAGTTCTCATGCTCGAACCACTCTAACACTCCTCTTCGAATAAGAATTAAAGAAATTAACGTGTTTGCAATTGCGGGACAATTTCACTCACCTGACAAATGATGTTAAAACAAACCAATTCATACATTCATCTAAACAATCATCAAAGAAATTATGGAAGCAAGAAGATCACTATGGTCTTTAAAGGTTGTAGCTTGGTTAGGTTCACAACAAAGGGACATTTATAAGACCATGGATTCAAAGTTGCCAATGCAAAAAGAAACATTCACTATACAAGGTTATGTACACATTTAAACTCTATCTAACACTTTCTTTTCTCTATTGCTCACCCTTCCAACACCTTTTTGAACATTATTTCATTATCTATTCTTCTCCTTCAAACAAGCATTCTTTTTCTTTTGTTTTTCACATTCATATTCACACTTTTTCTTTCCATGCTTGTTTGAAAATTTTCAAAATTTTGAGTAACCTACCATTTTTATTTTCACTCTCCCCAACTTGGTTTCAACCAAACCTCGAGTGAATGTTTCTTCCTTTTTATGGCAAGGATGATAATTTAGCACAATTTCAAGGGTTTAAGAATTTTTTTTAGAATCCTACACAATTCAATGATGAACTATCTTTCAAATTATTTACAAATACCAATTTCATCAATAAACTAGGATCTAACTATTAAACTCAAAGGGGTTATCAAATTCTCACTACTCATGGGTAAGTTACTTTTAGATATGGTTGTGCTCATTATCAAAATATGCCTTTATCATATCTAATGCTTCCACAAAATCAAAATAATCACAAGATTAAGCATGAATCAAAAGTATTCAACAAGATTTATCAAACATATTATACATTTGGTAATCGATGGAGGTTTCTCACAAATTTGTGGCTATTGGAACCTAAGTGATACAAACATTAAAACAAAGTTGCAAAAATGAAACAAAATTACATTTGCACAAAGAAAGAATTTCTTAAACATTCTAGCATCCTAGAAAGAGGTAACCATGTACCTTGCCAACATTTACATGATCAAATACTATCATCACCATCCAACTTGGAAGAATCTTCATTGGATACTTTTTAGAAAATAGAAACCAATATAGAAGTTCTCCCATTTCAACACCACAAAAGGGAAACGTTAAGTTAAAAGAAAGCATATCAACAATAAAAACTACAATAGTGAACTACAAGATATTGCCCCCTGCTTTTTGAAAAAGGCCTGACCTCAGGTCCACTATAGAAAAGGAAATGCAATAGTATTACACAAAAAGTCTTACTTCAAGTGTTGTAGCATAAACTTCTCATCCTTTCAGCATCTTTCATGTCCGCAGTGCGAACAGATATTCGCCTAGCGAACTAATTCGCCCCAGGTTCGCAAAGCGAACACAGGGCGAACATGACAATATTCAAAATTCTGGTTTTTTTTTAACTTGTGGTTTATCATAACACTCTTTCACCATAACATGCTAACATAAAGCAATAAAAAAAACATAAATACTTACAATGTTGGGGTTTCTCCCAACAAGCGCTTTGTTTAACGTCGTTTGAGCTCGACGGTTAAAAACGACTCATGGATCGCCAAAAGAGATAGTTCCTGCATCAGTAACAACTTCACCCCCAAGATACACCTTCAACCTTTGCCCATTTACTGTCTAAATTTCTTTCGATGAAGGGTCTTTAATTACAATTGCTCTGTAAGGCTTGATCTCTCTAATCTGAAATGGACCAGACCATTTTGACTTTAATTTGCCCGGAAACAATTTCAATCGTGAGTTGAACAATAAGACCATTTTTCCTTCATGAAATTATTTCCTTACAATATTCTTGTCATGATATTTTTTTCACCTTTTCCTTGTAAATCTTGTTGGATTCATAAGCTTGGAGTCGCAATTCATCCAATTCATGAAGTTGTTATTTCCTCTTTTCACCACTCAAAGTAGGATCAAAGTTCGAAAATTTTAAGGCCTAAAACGCCTTATGCTCCAACTCTACCGAAAAATGACAAGTTTTGTTGTAGATCATCTTAATTGGTGTGAGACCTATCGGAGATTTAAATGCGGTTCGATAAGCCCACAAAGCCTCATCAAGCTTGTGTGCCCAATCCTTCCTAGAAGAAGACACAATTTTCTCAAGGATTCTCTTGATCTTACAATTTGATACTTCAGCCTGTCCATTAGCCTGAGGATGATATGGAGATGTCACTTTGTGCTTCACGCCATAATTCTCTAAGGCTTTTTCTAAGGGAGTGTTGCAAAAGTGGGATCTTTCGTCACTTATCAACATTTTAGGCGTACCAAAACGCGAAAAAATGTTTTTCTTCAAGAATTTTATCACGGTTTTACTGTCTGCCTTAGCACAAGCTATTACTTCAATCTACTTTGACGCATAGTCTATAGCAACTAGAATGTACTCACGAGAAAATGAAGATGGAAATGGACCGACAAAATCAATTCCCCAACAGTCAAAAAATTCCACCTCCAATAAACTTTGTAACGACATCTCATTCCACTTTGTAATTCCTCCACATCATTGACAATTGTCACAACTTTGGGCATGCACATTAGCATATTTAAACAAAGGAGGCCAATAAAATCCCGATTGAAGGACTTTTGTTGTCGTTCTTAGACCATTAAAATGACCACCATAAGGTGAGTTATGACAATGCTACAAATTACTCCTTGACTCCTCAATTGTAACACACCTTCTCAAAAGGTTATCAACACCAAGTTTGAATACTTATGGCTCATCCCAAATAAAAGATTTGGAATCATGCAATTTTTTCTTCTTCTTTGGTTCCAAGTTAGGGCTTCTGGAATCACTTAAACGACTTTGTGATTTGCCATATCGACGAACCAAGGCCTAACTTGCACCATGAACAACTTTTCATCCAGAAATTCCTCTTTAACCTCTAATTCATTTTTAGTTACTTCCACATTCACCAGACGGGATAAGTGATCTGCAACCAAATTCTTGGATCCCTTCTTGTCGCAAATTTCAAGATCAAATTCTTGCAACAAGAGGACCCATCTAATAAGTCTTTGCTTAGAATCTGGTTTAGTTAACAGATACTTAATAGATGCATGCTCTGTGTAAATAACTACTTTAGACCCAATGAAGTTGCACTTTTCCTAATTAAGCACAAGATTAGTTTTCACACACCTTTCCAACACAATATCCAGATTTTTCAAACAAAGATCGAATGACGACCCAAAAATTGAAAAGTCATCCGTGAAAACTTCAATGATTTTTCAATCAAGTCAGAAAATATGGCTTGCATGCACCGCTGGAAAGTAGTCGACGCATTACATAACCCAAAAGGCATCCTCCTATATGCAAAGACCGCAAAAGGACATGTAAAAGCAGTTTTCCCATGACCCTCCAGGTTCACAATAATTTGATTGTAACCTAAATAACCATAAAGAAAACAATAGAATTTTTGACCAAAAAGCCTCTCAATCATTTGGTCCATTAAAGGTAAGGGAAAATGATCTTTCCTCATAGATTTATTTAGCCTATGATAATCGATACACATTCTCCAACCGGTCACGATTCTTGTTGGAATTAATTCATTCTTTTCATTCTGAATCATCGTCAGTCCACCTTTCTTCGGTACCACTTGCACCAGACTAACCCACGAACCATCAGAAATAGGATAAATCATTCTGACCTCAATCATCTTCGCCACTTTTTTCGGAACCACTTCTTTCATGGTAGGATTTAAGCGGCGTTGAGGTTGAGCCACCGACTTGAAATCATCCTCCATTAAGATTCTATGCATGCAATAGGAAGGGCTTATTCCTTTTAAATCGGAAAGAGTCCATCCCATAGCATTTTGATTTTTCTTCAATACTACAATTGGTTTTTCGTCCTCCTCCATGGTTAGCTCGTTACTTATAATCACCGGTTTGCGCCGCTCATCGTCAAGAAACACATACTATAAATTAGGAGGAAAAATTTTCAACTCAACTTTTGTGTCCTCCACATTTTCTTTTTTAAATTCTTCCCTGTGTTCTTCCAAGGGAGAAACTTCTTCTAAAGCTTCCAGTTCCCGTAAACACTTTTCAACTCATTTTCTTCACTCTCATTAAGACTAAGCAAAGCATGAGTAAGAACTTTTTCCAAGGGGGTAGCAACATGAACTTCTCTTTTCACCTCTTCAATCACTTCCTCCATAGTATCAAGACAAAAACAATCATTCTTTTCTTTCGAATACTTCATGGCTTCAAAAAGATTAAAGCAAACTTCTTCATCTTGTACTCGTACTTTCATTAGACCATCATCCATATCAATCACCGTTCTTGTTGTTTTCATGAAAGGCCTTCCAAGAATCAAATGAGCGTCATCATCTTCGTCCATGTCTATCCCCACAAAGTCGATGCGGAACAAAAACTTATCAACTTTCACCAATACATCCTCATCTACACCGTAAGGACGGGTAGTGGATTTATTAGCTAATTACAACGTCATCATAGTATCCCTCAACTCTATGTGTCCCAATCTTTTTACTATTGACAACGGTATCAAATTGATGCTAGATCCCAAATTGATCAACCCATTACCAACATAGGTATTGCCAATTGTGACCTGTAATATGACTCTTCCCGGGTCACTTTGCTTCCTATGAAGAGCCCTTTGAATAATTGCACTACAACTAGCATCAACAACTAGGGTTTCTTGGTCCATATACTGTTTCTTCTTGGTGATGATATCCTTCATAAATTTCTCATAGGTAGGCATTTGCTCCAATGCCTCGACAAATGGAATATTGATTTGCAGATGATTAAAAATATCCATAAATCGAGCATATTACCTTGCGTTGTCCCTTTTTGTAGGGTTATGAGGATAATACAAATTTTGAATGGGGATATTCACTTTCTCTTTTCCCTTCCTATCATTGTTCTTTTTCTCTTCTCGCCAACTCTTTTCAACTACATTATCCTTCTCATTTTTTTTCAACTTCCTCCTCAACAATTTCATTCTCCTTTACAACTATTTTCTCACCAATGCCCAAATCAATCTTCCTCCCACTCCTAGTAAGGATATATTTGCATACCTCATTAGGATCCACTTGTGGCTTGACTGGAAAGGCTTCTTTTTGCTTGTTGGCAAGTTGCTTAGACAATTTCCCAATTTGTGCCTTAAGATTCCTAATAGAGGAATTGATGCTCTTTTGGTTAAACATTGAGAGTTTCATGAATTAATTGAGAGTCTCCTCAATCTTAGAGCCTCCTCCTTGGTTTTTTTGTGGTTGGTTGTAATTTTGGTAAGGTTGACAGTTTGTAGAACTCGGCTCTTGCCTCTACCCTTGTTGATAACCTTGGTTATTACCTCTTAGTTGATAGCCTTGGTTATTTCTTTGATAAGATGGTATTGGTTGAAAGCATTAATTTTGGTTTCTCACATAGTTGACTTCTTCAACGATCGGAGGATAACAACCAGTATGATGATCGCCTTTACACAGCTCACAACTTTCTACATGTTGATTTTGGTTGGGAACTTCTTGCATCTCTTTGATTTGTTGTGGAAGCTTTGACATTTTCTTTGTCAACAACTTCACTTGTTGCGAGAGTAATTTGTTTGAGCAAGAATAACATCATTTGCTCCCAACTCGATCATGCCCGGTTTTCTTTGAGGTGTGCTACTGTTGTGATTTCCTTGATGATCATTAAGTGTCATCCTATCAATAATATCAATCACATCTTCAACGCTTTTGGACATTAATGAACTACCTGAAGTAGCATCCAACAAAGTCTTGTGAACCGATTAGAGCCCATTCCGGAAGATGAACACTTGAGTTAATTCATCAAAACTATGACCTTTGCATTTTCGTAACATGGACTTGAACCTCTCCCAAACTTCATTGAGATATTCATTTCCACCTTAAGCAAAGACCGATATCATCGTCTTCGCTTCCATAAATCTGTTGTGGGGGAAAAACCGTTCAAGGAACTTTTGTTCCAACAAATTCCAATCAAGAATCACTAATGTTGATTGATCAAGATACCATTCCTTCTCCTTCTTGATTAAAGAATGAGAAAATAGTCTCTTGAACAAGGATTCCTCTTCAGCTTCTAGCGCTCCCGTTGCACCCGCAATTTCATTGAATTTGGTGAGATGTGTGAACGGATCTTCATTGTCCATACCAGTAAAACAATTTTGATACAGAAGAACAAGGATTTTCGTTTTCTTCTCCGAATGCCTCCCATTGTGGGTGTTGTGCGCAAATTGAGTGTTGTGTCTTGGATTGTAAACACAAGGGGTTGAAGTAAGAGGTGGTGGTGGTGGTTCAGCCATGATTGGCATTGCAATGGGTGTAGATGCATAAGCTTCTCTACGCTATCGTCTTTCTTGGGCAAGTTGCTTCCTCCGCATAGTTCTGCTATTGAGCCTACGAGCAGTTCTTTCAATCTTAGGATAAAAAAGAAGTTGGTCTGTAGGTACACTCCCTCACATAAATAGATTATGCACACTTAACCAAACAAATTAAGCAGCACAAGAAAAGTAACAGGGGTAAGAATACAATACAAAATTCTTAAATCAATAAAATATTGTAATGCTTGCAATATCAACAATCCCCATCAACAGTGCCATTTTGTTCAAATCGTAGTTAAAGGAGATTTTTGTTATCGTCTCCACAGGGATTGAGGATATTTTGATGCTTGCCTTTCAAAATTTTATCATTTAAGAATAAGGGGTTTTCAAAGTTTTGTTCATAAAATTGTCACGTTTTTAGTAGCAAAACTTATGAATTCTAAAGATTTTTGTTAACAAATTATATTAAAAGTAGTTTTCGTTTACCCTAACTTATACGTATTCTTTCAATCTTGCATGTGAAGTCAGATCTGATTAATATAGTCACATATCATCTCAACACCGTCTATGTCTAGAGCGGCGTCATGAGAAATACCGTATTCATCGCTACACGATTTCTCTATATAACAACCAATATAGTAAGCTTTAAGTTCAAAACAAAGCAATTATCCACCATATACCAATTTCTCCAATCTATAAACCGATAGATGAATATTTTAGGTCAAGTTTTACAAAATTTATGTCTAGAGTTTTACAAAAAAAGAATGGATCATTAAGAACAAAAATATTCATCATATATTAATCATCACTTGTTCACATATGAGGCCAATCAAAAGAAACACATACAAGCAAATGGTAGACTACCTTTACCTTTGATACAAAGGAAATTAGCTACCCATAACCATGGTAGCTTGCTTTACAAGTTTTGGAAGAAGATGAATGAACATCCGCGTCGAAGAATCGAACTCGGATGCGAATCTAGCTTTTATTTGCAAAATATCACCTTTTGGTGAAGAAATATGAGAAAATGAAGTTCTTGTGTGTAAAAATGGGTTATATCCCCAAAATAGTGAAAGGTACTTATATATTACTTTTAGAATCTGTGAACCGTTTCTTCGCCCAACGAACACCATTTTAGGCACCTGAAGTGCCTCTGAACAGTTAAACCGCCCCTGAGAAATATCTGAAGTTCGTTGTGTGAGCAATTCTTTGCACTGCAAACTAACTCGCTACAAGTTCGCACAACGAACTTAGGGTCCTTTAGCTACTGACTTCAGTCTGGGATGGTTCACTGGCTCTTCGCTGATGCTTCGCCACAACGAACATTCACTGCTTGTTACCCCAACAAACTTATTACCCTTTTCTTACTGCCATCTTTCTGAGATGGTTCGTTGGGACTTCACCATGAATTCGCACAATGAACATTCGCTGGTTGTTCGCACAACAAACATGCTAAAATCTTTCTCTTCCTTTGGCTTCCTTGCCCAATTGCTTGTGTCTTACACTTTGATATTTTTATGCCCAATTTTTGCACAAAAACATACAAATCAAAGCAACTAAAGGTATTTTCACAATATTGAAGAATATCATGATATCATGGAGTAAATCTAACAAAACAACACAAAAGAGTTGAAAAATGTCAATAATTAATGATCAATTTTAAGCAAGTTTGGCATTCAACACACCAACGAATCGAGAGCTCACCGGGGCTCTCCAACTTCTATATGTCTAGAACCTACTGGGTTTTACGATAACAACAGGTTGAGATCCCACTTGGGGATCTCTGACTTCTCAATGTCTAGAACCTATCAAGTGTTGGTGTAAGCCCTAGAGGCCAATACTTTTTGGTACTTGTATCGGATTATTCGTTTAATAATAAAAGGCATTTCTTTATTATGTTTGTCTTTCAGAATAATAAAGTCCCTAGAATAGTTAGTCGTTTAATGAAATGTTAAGTGTGACTTAATCATGAGATCCCATTAAACATAAAGACATTATTCTTAAAATATCCGTAGTCAAGCTTTATTGCAAAGTGGGATAACATTAAAAGCATTGAGACTATTATGAAGATAGACTGATGATCACATCTCATGGATCATGGATAAAGAGTTATCAAGTCTTGACATAGGTATAAATATTAGGAGTAATATTTATACCGGATTGACCCGCTATGAGAATACTACATAGTATGTTATGCAAAGTGTCATAAGTTATTCTCATGGTGATAATGGTGTATTACCACCCTTCGACCTGAAACCACTATGGACCCTAGATGTAGAGTCGGGTGCTTTATTGCTGATCAAACATTATCCGTAACTGGATGATCATAAAGACAGTTGATGGGCACTCCACGAAGCATGCTGAGGGACATGAGTGTCCTAGATGGAATTTGCCAATCCTGCATAACAGGAGAAATGTTTAAGGGCCCAATATTGAACTGGACAAGGATGACACAGTGTATGCCTTGTGTTCAATATAGACATATGGGCAAAAGGGTAATTGTACAAACATATATTATCACGAAAAAGGTTTTGTCAGATCACATGACATTTTCGTGACTTGGGTAGCAGTGATGTGTTGCTAGATACCGCTTACTGTTTATTATGTTAAATATATAATTTAATATAATTACCAACGTTACGAAATCCTACAGGGTCACACACATAAGGACAGTTTGATGAGAGATAGAGAAATCAAAGGAACACCGTAAGGTACGGTGCACTTAAGTGAAAAATAGAAATTCGGATAATATAATAATAATTATTGTTATTTTATAATGGTTATAAAATAATAATAAAATAAATATATTTATTATAATAATAGTTATTATAATAATATATAATATTATTATGGATCATGTGAATTGGGTTTTTAGCCCGCAGCCCACAAGAGAGTCTATAAAAGGAACCCTTGTGATGAAGCTTTCACTTGATGCAATTTCGTTTTTGATTCTCTTTTCTCACTCAAATAATTCCGTTCGTAAGCAGCTAGCACTGTGACCGGAAGCTGTTCGTGTGGACTGAGTAGAGGCGTTGCACTTCATCAATGCTTGTGATCGCTGCATCAAAGATCTGAATCGCCACAAAGAGGTAACGATTCTATCATTGACCATGCTCATTCGTAAGGATCACTAAAGGAAATTTTTGTTTTCCGCTGCGTTTAGATCGCAATTTTCCTTCAGTGGTATCAGAGCCACTTACGAAACCATGGATCTGATAGCTGTTAAATTTCCATCTTTTCTGTATTTGATTCGATTAAAACACAGAATGAATTTAACAATAAACGATTAATTAAATTTGGCATCTGTTGTGTACGATTTGGATGATTGATGTTGATTATGCTTCAGAAACCGACATTAGTATGGTGAAGTTGTGCGATACATTGATCATCCATAGGTTACACAATTAGATCGATCACTTTTATATAAGATATAAGAAATTCTGATGCAAAGATGGTATATGGGATATACTGTTTTGATTTCATCCATTCAATCACATAAGGATTGTAATTCTTTTGAAAGATCATCATTTTCATTCGCTTCGGAATTCGACGTTAGTATGGTGAAGCAATGACATGTTTATCTATCATATTGAGTTATCAATCGAGTTGTGTTTGACGACATGAAATTGTTGCATTAGGATTAATGGCAGTACAAGTGTTGTATTTCCGCAGACTTTTCCGGTTGGGGTTGTAAATGCACAAAAGTTGTGCAGGAAACGACGTGAAATACAATGAAGTGTTCATAAAATTTTTCGTCGGGGCGCTGCCCCTAACAACCCCGCAAGGAGGCGCTGCCCCCTTGACCCCCGTCCGCTGACCGGGCAGCGGAACCCCCGGCTAAGTCTGCAAAGTGTGATCAATTAGCCGAAATTTAATTTAGTTTATTTAATTATCGGAATTTTAAACTAATAATAAAAGTGTGTTTATTATTATTTATTTGTGGTGATCAGTTATGCCCTTAGTTTATCCTTTATTATTGTTTTGGGATTTTTGAATACGGCCTGCGTGTCGTGCCTCTCTCTCAATCTCTTTATGTAACTTCTTTTCTCATCTCACTCCCTCGTATGTAAAACGAGTTTTCTTATATGTAATGTAATATTATGTTATGAAAAAAAAAAGAAAAAAAAAAGGAAGTATTCAATATTAAAGGAGGATAACCTTGGAGATCATGCTTGGAGAAGCTTAGATCGTTATTAGGTTAGCTTAGGTTCTCTCATTGGCTTGAGAGAACAATTGCGTTAGGGGCCATAATTGTATCTTTTTTATATGTATGTTGATGCATGTAATTGTATGTTGATGCATGTGAGAGACGTTTTGCATGTTAAGCCGGTGAGATCAAACTAATAACAAATTCCCTCAAAATTAAATATTAAGTTTATGCTTTCCAATTTTTAGCACTCATCAAGACTAGTATCGAGCATTGTAGGTTTCGCCTACGCGAGGTGCATGTTCTATATTAGTAAGGTATGATGGGATAATTGTAATATCCAATTGCTAAAACAATGGGTCAAACTTAACTAAACAAATTATAATAAGATTATATACGTTTAGAAGCAAGAATTGGAAATGATTCATGTGATGGATCAGAATAAGGAATTATTCACCCAATTGAAAATATTCGAGAGTTGTATGAGATACAATTGGAAGGAGTTCCTACCTAAATAACTTAGTTTTGTGTAATCAGCCTAACGCTGACTTAAAACAAAGTGAAACATGGATCTCGACCCACTAGAAAGTCTTCCAACGGGATTTTCCGAATCAAATGATGAGGGTCATTTGTTTTGAATAAAATAGTGGGAGCATATTTGATTAAAGGCCTAATTAAATATGTTGTTTTAATGATACTTATATTTTCATATTTCTCTTGTAGATTACCATGACAACAAACACATCGAACAATATTTTGCGATCCATCCTAGATAAGGAAAAATTGTCTGGGACAAATTTCTTGGATTGGCACCGTAATCTGAGGATTGTCCTCAAGCACGATAAGAAGCTGTATGTCTTGGAGACACCAGTTCCTGAGGAGGAACCTCCTAGTTCTGCACCAAAGGCAGAAAGAGATGCTTATAAGAAGCATTTCGATGATGCCAATGAAACCGCTTGCCTCATGCTTGCTACCATGAACTCTGAGTTGCAAAAGCAACACGAGAACATGTCTGCGTTCGATATGATCGGACATCTGAAAATGCTTTATCAAGAGCAAGCAAGAAATGAGAGGTTTCAGGTTTCAAAGTCCCTTTTTAACAACAAGTTAGCTGAGGGAGCCCCTGTAAGTCCCCATGTACTCAAGATGATTGGGTATGTGGAGAACCTTGACAGATTAGGGTTTCCCCTTGGAAAAGAACTTGCGATTGATCTGATCTTACAATCGTTGCCAGAGAGCTTCAGTCAGTTTGTCCTGAATTTCAATATGAATGACTTGGACAAAAGTCTTCTAGAACTGCTAGGCATGTTGAGAACTGCTGAGCAGAATATGAAGACAAAAGGGAAATCCATTCTGATGGTCAGTAATGGAAAGAAACAGAACAAGAGGCCCATCAAACAGGGTGGTAGAGGGAAAGGCAAGGAAGTTGCCAAACCCAAACCCACTCCTCCTGTTTTGAAGCCTAGTGGAGGAATAGCAAAGGAGGGCACTTGCTTCCATTGCGGTAAGACCGGACATTGGAAGAGAAATTGCCCAAAGTACCTGGAAGATAAGAATAATGGAGTAGAGACTTCAAATTCAGGTATGTTTGTTATTGAAATTAATTTATCTACTTCTGCATCATGGGTATTAGATACTGGATGCGGTTCTCACATTTGTACTAATGTGCAGGGGCTAAAAAGGAGTAGAGATTTGGCAAAAGGTGAAGTTGACCTACGAGTTGGCAATGGAGCAAAGGTTGCTGCTTTAGCTGTAGGAACTTATGTTTTAACTTTACCTAGTGGTTTAATAATTCAGTTAGAGAACTGTTATTATGTACCTGCAATTAGCAGGAATATTATTTCCGTTTCTTGTTTGGACAAGTTTGGTTTTTCATTCATAATAAGGAACAATTGTTGCTCCATTTATTTGAATGATATATTCTATGCTACTGCAAAAATGAATAATGGACTATATGTCCTTGATCTTGAAATGCCAATTTATAACATTAATACTAAAAGGTTGAAACCTAATGAGTTGAATCCAACTTACCTTTGGCACTGTCGATTAGGCCACATAAATGAGAAACACATTTCCAAACTCCATAAAGATGGACTCTTGGACTCTTTTGATTATGAATCATATGAGACATGCAGATCTTGTTTAATTGGAAAGATGACAAAGTCCCCATTCACAGGAAAAGGTGAAAGGGCTAATGATCTTTTGGCACTCATACATACTGATGTATGTGGACCACTGAACATACCAGCCAGAGGAGGTTTTCAGTACTTCATCACTTTTACTGATGACTTCAGTAGATACGGATATATGTATTTAATGAAACACAAATCTGAGTCCTTTGAAAAGTTCAAGGAATTCAAGAATGAAGTACAAAACCAACTAGGTAAGAATATTAAAGTTCTTCGATCAGATCGAGGCGGTGAATATTTAAGCCTAGAATTTGATGACCATCTAAAAGAGTATGAGATTCTATCCCAACTTACTCCTCCTGGAACACCACAATGGAATGGTGTATCTGAGAGAAGAAATCGAACCTTGTTAGACATGGTCCGATCGATGATGAGTCACGTCGATCTTCCAAACTCCTTTTGGGGACATGCATTATTAACAGCAGCTTACACACTTAACCGTGTTCCATCCAAAAAGGTTGATAAGACACCATATGAGATATGGAGTGGTAAGAAACCACATATGTCTTACATGAAGATTTGGGGTTGCGAAGTTTACGTCAAACGACAAATTTCAACCAAGCTTGAGCCCAAATCTGACAAATGCTTATTTGTGGGGTATCCTAAAGAAACAAGAGGATATTACTTCTACAATCCTTCTGAGGGCAAAGTGTTTGTCGCTCGAACTGGAGTCTTTCTGGAAAGGGATTTTATTTCCAAAGGAAACAGTGGGAGGAAAATAGAGCTTGAAGAAATTCAAGAATCACAAAACATTGAAACACCTATGGTGGAACTAGAGCGGGAAACACAAGTAGTTGTGGAAGAGCAACCTGCTCAAGTAGAACAAGACCAGCGTAGGTCAAGCAGGATACGTCACCAACCTGAGAGATATGGATATCTCATAAGTGATCAGGGTGATGTATTACTCATGGATCAAGATGAGCCTGTGACCTACAAAGAGGCCATAACTGGTCCTGAGTCTGAGAAGTGGCTAGAAGCCATGAAATCTGAAATGGATTCCATGTACACAAACCAGGTTTGGACCTTGGTAGAACCTCCTATAGGAGTTAACCCTATAGGATGCAAGTGGGTCTTCAAGAAGAAGACTGACATGGATGGTAAGGTACATACCTATAAAGCAAGACTGGTTGCAAAAGGCTATAAACAAATTCATGGGGTTGACTATGATGAAACCTTTTCACCAGTTGCAATGCTTAAATCTGTTCGGATTTTACTTGTCATCGCTGCATATCATGATTATGAAATATGGCAGATGGATGTCAAAACTGCTTTCCTTAATGGGAATCTTCTTGAGGATGTGTACATGACACAACCTGAAGGCTTTGACATACCACAAGATGCCCAAAAGATATGCAAGTTACAGCGATCAATCTATGGATTGAAGCAAGCTTCCAGAAGCTGGAATCTTCGTTTTGATGAAACCGTAAAACAATATGGATTCATCAAAAATGAAGATGAACCTTGTGTCTACAAGAAGGTTAGTGGGAGCATGATTGTGTTTCTGGTATTATATGTAGATGACATATTACTCATTGGAAACGATGTCCCTACCTTGCAACAAGTGAAAACTTGGTTAGGGAATTGTTTTTCTATGAAAGACCTAGGTGAAGAAATCTATATATTAGGAATTAGGATCTATAGAGATAGATCACAAAAACTGCTTGGCCTAAGTCAGAGTACATACATAGATAAAGTGTTGAGACGCTTTAATATGCATGATTCCAAGAAAGGATTCATACCTATGCAACATGGTCTGTGTTTATCAAAAACACAATCCCCTTCAACTAAGGAAGAAAGGGATCGCATGAATAAGATTCCATATGCATCTGCAATAGGATCTATCATGTATGCCATGTTATGTACTCGACCAGATGTCTCGTATGCATTAAGTGCAACGAGTAGGTACCAATCTGATCCCGGTGATGCTCACTGGGTAGCTGTCAAGAATATCCTTAAGTACTTGAGAAGGACTAAGGATTCATTCTTGATATATGGAGGTCAGGAAGAGCTTGATGTAATTGGTTACACTGATGATAGCTTCCAGACAGATAAGGATGATTTTAGATCACAATCTGGTTATGTGTTCTGTCTCAATGGTGGCGCTGTGAGCTGGAAAAGTTCAAAGCAAGAAACAGTTGCTGATTCTACAACTGAGGCCGAGTATATTGCTGCCTCAAATGCAGCAAAGGAAGCTGTTTGGATCAAGAAGTTCATTAGTGAACTTGGCATAGTCCCTAGCATTGTGGATCCCATTGGTTTATATTGTGATAACAATGGTGCTATCGCACAAGCTAAGGAGCCTAGATCTCACCAACGATCCAAACACATACTTAGGCGTTATCACCTCATTCGAGTGATAATCGATCGGGGAGATGTGAAGATATGCAGAGTACCTACACTTGACAATATCGCTGACCCATTAACAAAGCCTCTTGCGCAACAGAAGCATGATGGTCATACTAGATCTATGGGTATTAAGGGTATGCCTAATTGGCTCTAGTGCTAGTGGGAGATTGTTGGTGTAAGCCCTAGAGGCCAATATTTTTTGGTACTTGTATCGGATTATTCGTTTAATAATAAAAGGCATTTCTTTATTATGTTTGTCTTTCAGAATAATAAAGTCCCTAGAATAGTTAGTCAGTTTAATGAAATGTTAAGTGTGACTTAATCATGAGATCCCATTAAACATAAAGACATTATTCTTAAAATATCCGTAGTCAAGCTTTATTGCAAAGTGGGATAACATTAAAAGCATTGAGACTATTATGAAGATAGACTGATGATCACATCTCATGGATCATGGATAAAGAGTTATCAAGTCTTGACATAGGTATAAATATTAGGAGTAATATTTATACCGGATTGACCCGCTATGAGAATACTACATAGTATGTTATGCAAAGTGTCATAAGTTATTCTCATGGTGATAATGGTGTATTACCACCCTTCGACCTGAAACCACTATGGACCCTAGATGTAGAGTCGGGTGCTTTATTGCTGATCAAACATTATCCGTAACTGGATGATCATAAAGACAGTTGATGGGCACTCCACGAAGCATGCTGAGGGACATGAGTGTCCTAGATGGAATTTGCCAATCCTGCATAACAGGAGAAATGTCTAAGGGCCCAATATTGAACTGGACAAGGATGACACAGTGTATGCCTTGTGTTCAATATAGACATATGGGCAAAAGGGTAATTATACAAACATATATTATCACAAAAAAGGTTTTGTCAGATCACATGACATTTTCGTGACTTGGGTAGCAGTGATGTGTTGCTAGATACCGCTTACTGTTTATTATGTTAAATATATAATTTAATATAATTACTAACGTTACGAAATCCTACAGGGTCACACACATAAGGACAGTTTGATGAGAGATAGAGAAATCAAAGGAACACCGTAAGGTACGGTGCACTTAAGTGAAAAATAGAAATTCGGATAATATAATAATAATTATTGTTATTTTATAATGGTTATAAAATAATAATAAAATAAATATATTTATTATAATAATAGTTATTATAATAATATATAATATTATTATGGATCATGTGAATTGGGTTTTTAGCCCGCAACCCACAAGAGAGTCTATAAAAGGAACCCTTGTGATGAAGCTTTCACTTGATGCAATTTCGTTTTTGATTCTCTTTTCTCACTCAAATAATTTCGTTCGTAAGCAGCTAGCACTGTGACCGGAAGCTGTTCGTGTGGACTGAGTAGAGGCGTTGCACTTCATCAACGCTTGTGATCGCTGCATCAAAGATCTGAATCGCCACAAAGAGGTAACGATTCTATCACTGACCATGCTCATTCGTAAGGATCACTAAAGGAAATTTTTGTTTTCCGCTGCGTTTAGATCGCAATTTTCCTTCATCAAGTTCTAAATGCCAATGAGTCGAGATTTCATTGGGGCTCTCCGATTTCTCCATGTTTAGAACCTACCGGGTTCTATGACGAAAATATGTCGAGATCCCACTGGGGCTCTCCGACTTTTCTATGTCTAGAACCTGTCGATTTCTATGACGACAATAGGTCGAGATGCCACTGAAGCTCTCCAACTTCTCAATTTCTATAATCTATTGAGTTCTACGATGCCAACGAGTTGAGATCCCACTAGGGCTCTCCAACTTCTCAATGTCTAGAACCTACCGAGTTCTACGATATCAACGAGTCAAGATCCCACTAGGGCTCTCCAACATCTCTATGTCTAGAATCTACCAAGTTCTTGAAGGTGAGAAAATACTTAGAAGGGGGGGGTTGAATAAGTAAGAAGATAAAACTTAGAAATAAAAACTCAAGTATTTGTATCCTGGTTCGTTGAACTCAACTACTCCAGTCCACCCTTCCTAGAGTGATTTGCCTTTCTCAATCAAGGACTTAATCTACTATTTAATCAACTGATTACAATAGTAAGCACTAAGAACAACTGTTCAAAGTCTTCTCAAGAACTACTGATCCTAACTGGATCTTCTTAAGGTTTATAATCAAATGTAATACAAATACAAGTGTTTAAATTGCTTCTAGAAAGCTTTATCACAACTGTGATTTTTCACTTAAATATTAAGAACAAAGAAATTAATTCTTAGAAAGAATATGAATAGTATGAGAGCTTTGAATATTGATTTCTTTTGGATAAAACGTCAACTGAAGAAGTTGGGTGAATACTTGCTTTTATAGGCAGCTGATCCAAGGAGAGCTTCACGTTGAGAAGAGTGTCCAAAAGGTCTGAGCCTTTTTGTCTTCACATCAAGTGACCTTTCCTAGAAGAAGAAAGCACAGAAAAATCCTTTTTGTCTGTGTTCTTGTGTCTAGCATAAATAAGGAAAGAGTCGTTTGGATCATTCCAACGAATATAATCTTTGAATAATTCTTCTTCAATTTTCAGCAAATTTCATCAGAGTCTAATTTGATCAGAGCCTTTTGATGTTGATCAGAGTTTTGCTGAATCAGAGTCTTCTGCAGCAGGTGTGCTTTTAGCGTGTTTAAGATCAGAGCATATTTGAGTCAGATCCTTAGTACTTCCAGCTTTAGTACTTTCAGAATCTTCTGTAGTAACTATGCTTTGAAAACTCTTCATACAGAATTCTTCTTTGGTTCAGATGCTTCTGACTTGCTTATGATTCTTCTGGAGCTTCTGCTTCAGATTCTTCTGGAGGCTACGCTCAGGATCTTCTGTTGGCAGCATACAAAATCTTCTAATGGTTGCATCTGACGCTTCAGAGTCTAGCAAATTTCTTATGTTCAATTCTGATTTGCTTCTGGAGTGTTAATTCCTTTATTATCTGCAGTAAAAATTCTCAAGCAAATTTTAGAGTATATAATTCTTAATTACAAAATTTCATAATAGTTATCATCAAAACATAGAGATATTCTTAAGAACCAATATGTGTTCTAACAATCTCCCCCTTTTTGATGATGACAAAAACATCAGAAATTTTATTTAATTGAAAATATAATAATTATAACTCCCCATGAGATGATGAATCTCCCCCTGAATTAAATACAGATAAGGAATAGAAACTTCCCTTTTGTCTTGAGTAATTTTCAGAGTTAGAGCTTGATTGTTCTATAACATTTGAGAGTCAGAGTGTCTTGCAAATTTCAGAGTCAGAGTTTGATAATTGTCAAATGATCTGAGAGTCTCAGAGTTTCTTTTACAGAGTGACTTATAAAATGTTCTGAAATACTTAGATTTAATGTTAGATAAAATTAATATGTCAAAAGTTTCATTCTGGTGAAGTTTAATTAAACAGTTCAGATCTATATTTTCTCCCCCTTTTTTGTCATAAGCAAAAAGTAAAAACTTTGTAAAGACAAATAAAAGGAAACAGGAAATGAAATAAATCATGTGGAGAAAACTTTGAGACTTCATTCAATTCAGTTCAGAGCAAGAGTACATACATCAGAAGATATTCAACAAACATAAGCAAACATCAGATGCAAACATTAGAATGAGAAAAAATGAAAAACTAAGAGTGTTTTGACAAAAGCATCTTCAACAGATCCGTGATCTCAGAAGAGGATTGTTCTTGTTTTGACATCCACTTAGTCATTGTTTCATTCTTCTGATCCTGTTTGGACATCCACTCAGTCATGTCTTCAAACTTCTTATCCTGTTTAGCCATCCAAGACTTGATTTCTGATTGACCAGCTTCCAGAGCAGCAATTTTATCCTCAAAATCTGGATGTTCTTTCTTAATCTCAGATGAAGAATGTTGAACATTTTCTGGAGCTTGAACAGAGTCAATTTCCATAGGGACTTCAGAGCTTGGAGCAGTAGAGCCAGAAGGATGTTCTATCAGAGTCATGGCCAGAGGGTTGTCTTCAGATGCAGATTCAGTAGTTTCTTCTGATGATGGAGGAGCATCTGTAAGAAGTAATGGTCCAGATCTCTTGACAGTCTAGAACAGACTTCTTGCAACTTCAACAAATCTGAGCTTCACATCATCAGAACATATGTTCTTCAGATTTGATGCTACAGTGTTGAATCTGTTGATGAAGCCATTCCAGATGACATCAGATTCTTGTGCATCCATTGTTGCTGAACACTTCCTCTGTACAGTACCTAAATACAACTGTATTTCTTGCAAAAAACATGTGAATAAATGATCAACATTTAGTCTAGGTTTGGGATGTAACAGAGTCTCCAATGTTATTGGTTTTGGTTGGGGAGTAGGTGGAAATAAGGATTTCTGAATGGAGATCAGAGGAGGAGGGTAGTATGGTATGAAAGGAATTTCAGGGGATTTGACAGGTTTTGATCTATTTAAGGCATTCAACAGATTGGGTTTTGCTTTGGTGTGATAGGACACCACATCAAAGGGTTTATTAGAGTAAGGCTGGAAAGCAGATGTTGCAGGTTTATCAGAAGCAGCAGGTTTATCAGATGAAACAGGTGTAGCTGAAGTAACAGCTTTTGCAGATTTAGCAGAGTATGATATTGTAGCTAATGAACCTACTTCTGGCATGGATTGAATATAGGTTAGAAGCACAGATGGTAAAGTGATTGTAAGTTTGGGTTTTAAAGGAGTGATAGGGTCAGATGGTTCAACTCTGTCATAGAAATCTTTGAGTTTGAAACCATAGGAAAGGTTGTGAAGATAAGATGAAAATTGTGCGCATGAGGCAAAAGGTACATATGGTCTTGGTGTAGATGTTGGGATTGGATTTGGAATGAGGATTTCAGATGATGGTGTAGGTGTGGGAGTAGGATCTGGAATAAGAACTTTAGAAGATATAGGAGGTTCTGGTTGGTTTACCTCAGAATCTCTATGAGAAGGGGATATCAGAAAATCTGGGTGTATGTCAGATTCTGAGGAATTTGATGAAGTGGTTGGTGTGCAAGAAGTAGAAGACACTTGAAAAACAGTTTTCAGAGGTGTAACATCAAGAACTTCTGTCTCAGGGATGTTGGTTCCAGATGGGTTGGTTGATTCTGAAGGATTTTTAAAGGGTTTTGATGGGGGTTCAGATGTGGGTGGATCAGATGAAATTTTTATTGGTTCAGAAGTAACTGGTACAGATGCATTGAGTTCAGATGTTTTGGATGGTGGATTTTCTGACGGTGGTTGTTTCTCTTGTTGTTGAGTTTGTGGTTGATCAGATTGTTTTTCTTGTGGTTTTTCTTGTGGTTGTTTTTGTTGTTCAGATGGCTTTTCTTTGAGTTGTTCAGATGGTTTTTGTGGTTGTTGTTGTTCTGTGGGTTGTTTTTCTGATGGTTGTTGTTGTGGTACAGATTGTTTGTTTGGAATTTCTGGTTGTGGAGTCTGAATTTTTGGTTTTGTTATTGTTGGTTTTGGTACAGAGGGTTGTTTTACAGGTGAGATGGAAACAGGATTAGATGATTTTTGAGGAGATGGAATAGAAACATGAGGTGGAGCAGTAACAAATTGTTTTTGTGTGGAAGGTGGTTTAGGAATAGACTTAATAGTTGAATCATTTATAACAATAGTATTTGCAGAAGATACAAAAGATTTGGTACCTTTAATCTTGATTCTTTTTGCTGGTACAGAAGGAGTGTCTCCAGATTCTTTTCTCTTCAGCAGCTTCTGAGGCTTCTCAGCAACCTTGGGCTTCTTCTGAACAGGTGCAGCTTCTGCTTCTAGTTGACTTCTCTTTCTTGGAGTCTCTTCTTCTTCTACAATAGGCAATGGTTCCCTTGCTCGCTTCAGAATATCTGCAGGAATGGGCGTTCCATCTGCCTTGCAAGCATCAATATAACTTACTATAATGTGTCTGGGTTCCTCAGCAAAGAACAGAGGGCAGTCATCTACATGGATTCTCTTCTGACTCAGTTCAGTGATGTTCAGCTTCTTGGGTGATGTTGTGAGTTCTTCTACTATTTTTAGTCTCTGAAGACTTTTGGCATTCATAGGCTTTCCCAAAATAAATTCCAGTTCCTCCGTGACTCCAGCAGCGTACAGAGCAGTTACAAGTCCATTTTCTGTTAGAAGATCTGAGATTAACCTTCCAAAAGGAATCCAGGTTCTGATCTTCTGACCTTTTTCTTTCACATATTCTCTAGAGGCATTTATATGATTCCATAAGTGCATAAAAAGAATATATGGAAGATCTACCTTGGTGCTCTGACTTAAGCAATACATAAAGTAGAGTTGTTCATTTTTGACATAGTCTGGAGAGTTTGTAGACTTTCTGTGATGAATGCATCCCATGAAAATCTTAGTCCAAATCTTGTATTCAGGCTTCAGATCTTTGAACTTATTAGAAGCTTGTCCAGCAGTCATCACTTCTTCATATACTTCATCCATATCAACACGCCCAGCTGGCAAGTGTGATACTCCATCTGTTTCCTCATATCCAATGAGTTTTCTTATCAGATCTTCTGTTATGATTATCTCTTTGCCCAGAACAGAAGATAGAATGAACTTAGGGTATACAGAAGCATGGATCCAGAATTCTTTCACTAGAAGGGGGTAAACTGGTCCAAAAAGTATATCAAAATACTTCACCCATCCTTGAGCATCTATAATGGAGCGAAACTCAAACCCATTCTCAGCAAGTGAATCAAATTCCACCATTGATTCACATAGAACTTCCAGCTTTTCAACAGGTGTTAGCAATGTTCTTTTTGGTGGAGTATAAGGAGTTACGCCCATATTAGCAGAAGTAATTGCAGCCATGGTTGATTGAAATTGTGCAGCAGTTGATGATGAAGTTGCCATTGAAGATGAGTTTGTCAAAGGCTTAGGGTTTTTGTGAAGAGAGAAGAGAAGACAGAAATGCATAAACAATTTGAGATGTGAAAAGTGTGAATGTGATGAGAAGTGATGTATTTATACTAAAACACATAGGCATACAAACATTCAGATAAAGCACGTTCACACAAAGCATTTAATGAAAAAGAATAAAATCATTTCAAGCATTTATTGATTCTGACAATTTGGAGGGAAAATCAAGATTTTCACTATTCAAACTTCACCTCAAACGTCTCTTCAGTAGTGTACACGCCACCTTTGCAGATTTGGAGTGACACGTGTTTGCTTGCGTGTTTCTGAATTCTCTTGAGAAATGAAACGTTAACCAACGTTCAGATCCTCTGATGATTGTTAGTTTAGAGTTTCACAAGAAAATAATTGAAGAAAATGAATAAGTAATCAGAAGAAATACTTCAGAGCATTAAGCATTATTGCATCTGTAAAATTTGCTTCTGACTAATATTATTCTGGACAAAAATCCATACCAATATTTTTCAGAATAAATTTGAATCTATCTTCAACAAGGGGTTTTGTGAAAATATCTGCCCATTGATGATCTGTATCAACAAAGGCCAAATTTATGATTCCCTTCTGAACATAGTCTCTGATGAAATGATGCTTAATTTCTATATTTTTTGCCTTAGAATGTAAAATGGGGTTTTTAGACAAACATATAGCAGAAGTATTATCACAGAAGATAGAAATTTTACTTTCAAATATCTGATAATCTTCTAGCTGACTTTTCATCCAGAGCATCTGCGTGCTACATCCAGCAGCAGCAATATATTCTGCCTCTGTGGTTGAAAGTGCAATTGTGGGTTGCTTCTTGTTGTACCAAGAGATTAGATTTCTTCCTAGAAATTGACAACTTCCAGAAGTACTTTTCCTTTCCACTCTGTCTCCAGCGTAGTCAGCATCACAGAATCCAACTAATTTGAAATCAACAGATTTTCTGTAACACAAACCCACATTAGAAGTACCTTTCAGATACCTTAGAATCCTCTTGACAACTGTCAAGTGTGATTCTCTAGGATCTGATTGGAATCTAGCACACAAGCATACACTGAACAATATGTCAGGTCTAGAAGCAGTTAAGTAAAGAAGAGATCCTATCATACCTCTGTAGAGTTTCTGATCTACTTTCTTACTTACCTCTTCCTTGCCAAGTGAGCTAGTTGGATGCATGGGAGTCTTTGCCAGCTTACTATCAGTCATGTTAAATTTCTTCAGAAGTTCTTTAACATATTTGGTCTGATGTATGTAAGTGCACTCTGGAGTTTGATTGACTTGAATTCCTAGAAAGAATCTTAGTTCTCCCATCATGCTCATTTCAAATTCTGCCTGCATACATTGAGCAAACTTCTTTCCCAGCATAGTATTGGTAGATCCAAATATTATATCATCCACATAAATTTGACAAATTAGAAGATCTTTCTTAAATGATTTACAAAAGAGTGTTGTGTCCACTTTGCCTCTGATGAAATTTTTCTCTAGAAGAAAATTGCTCAATCTCTCATACCAAGCTCTGGGAGCTTGTTTTAAACCATACAGAGATTTCTTTAATTTGAAAACATGATCTGGAAATTTTTCATTCTCAAAACCAGGAGGCTGGTGGACATAAACTTCTTCTTCTATAATACCATTAAGAACGACACTTTTAACATCCATCTGATACAGAGTGATGTTATTTTGTGCAGAAAATGAAATAAGAAGACATATAGATTCTAACCTTGCCACTGGAGCATAAGTTTCAGTGTAATCAATACCTTCTTGTTGACTGTACCCTTGAGCAACAAGCCTTGCCTTATTTCTTTCAACTTCTCCTTTCTCATTAAGCTTATTTCTGAAGACCCATTTAGTTCCAATTATATTGAATCCTTGTGGTCTTTGAACTAAATCCCACACATCATTTCTGGTGAATTGATTTAACTCTTCTTGCATGGCAATAAATCAATCATTGTCTTACAGAGCTTCATCTACAGAAGATGGTTCAATTTCTGACACTAGCCCAAATAATGATGCTTCAGATGATCTTAGAAAGGATCTTGTTCTGATGGGATCATCCTTCTTTCCAATTATAACATTCTCTGGATGAGAAGTTTTGATTCTGGAAGATGATCTTCTAACAGTTGATTCTTCAGAAATGTTTAAGTTGTTCATCTGAGAAGTTAAAGGAATAGCATCTGGCGTTGCTTCTGGTTCCTTCACTTGAGCTTTGTCTGCCTCTGGGCCTTCAGAGTCTGTGAAGACTACTTCTCTATCTGCAGAGTTTTCAGACTGCTTTGGCTTTTTATTGCCAAGCTTATCATCAAATCTAACATGAATAGATTCTTCAACAATCTATGTCTCAGTGTTGTATACTCTGTAGCCTTTAGAGCGTTCAGAATATCCAAGCATGAAACACTTCTGTGCTTTGGAATCAAACTTGTTCAGATTTTCTTTAGTATTTAACATATAACAAATACATCCAAAAGGATGAAAATAAGAAATGTTGGGCTTTCTGTTCTTCCACAGTTCATATGGAATCTTCTCCAGAAGAGGTCTTACAAACACTCTGTTTTGAATGTAACAGGCTGTGTTGATTGCTTCTGCCCAAAAGTGTTTTGCCAGATTAGTCTCATTGATCATGGTTCTGGCTATTTCTTGCAGAGTTCTGTTTTTCCTCTCTACAACTCCATTTTGTTGTGGAGTTATAGGACAGGAAAAATCATGAGCAATGCCATTTTCATTAAAATATTTTTCAAAATATTTATTTTCAAATTCACCACCATGATCACTTATGACTTTTATAATTTTGAAATCTTTTTCATTCTGGACTTGTTTACAGAAGTCAAAGAACACAGAATGTGACTCATCCTTGTGTTTTAAGAACTTTACCCATGTCCATCTACTATAGTCATCAACAATGACTAATCCATACTTCTTGCCTCTGATGGATGCAGTTTTCACTGGTCCAAACAGATCAATATGAAGTAATTCTAGTGGTTTGGAAGTAGAAACAATATTTTTTGATTTGAAAGATGTTTTTGAAAACTTCCCTTTCTGGCATGCTTCACAAAGAGCATCTGAAGTGAACTTCAGATTAGGGAGTCCTCTGACAAGATTAAGTTTATTAATCTGAGATATATGTCTCATATTAATATGGCCCAATCTTCTGTGCCATACCCATTGCTCTTCATTAACAGACAAGAGGCATTTAACATTTTGAACTTTAAGTTCTGAAAGATTTATTTTATAAATGTTGTTTTTCCTCTTACCACTAAATAGGATAGAGCCATCCTTTTGACTAATAACTTTACAACATTTTTGATTAAAGGTAATATCATAACCATTGTCACTTAATTGAGTTATGGACAATAAATTATGCTTTAACCCTTCAACAAGTAAAACATTAGTAATATAGGGAAGTTTACCATTTCCAATGGTGCCAGATCCAATGATCTTGCCCTTCTGGTTCCCTCCAAATTTCACATCACCTCCAGATCTAAGCTCCAGGCTTTGGAACATAGACCTTTCTCCTGTCATGTGTCGTGAGCATCCAGAGTCCAGGTACCATGATTGGCGTCCTGACCTTGCTGCTAAGAATATCTGCAACAAGAATTATTTTACTTTTAGGTACCCAAATCTTCTTGGGTCCTTTAGGGTTAGTTGTTCTGAAGGTTTGTCTAAACTTCTGTTTTTCAACATAAGGTTTATTCTGACTAGCCTTAGATTTAAACACATGAATATTCTTTTCAGAGCATGTTTGTTCAATATCATTCAAGTGACCAAATTTAAAGTGTGAATATAAAGGAGTTTTCTTGATGATAATTTTATCAACAGGTTTTGGATTTAAATCCTTTCCAGAGGAGGATTCATATCCAATTCCTTTTCTGTTATTTCTGCTAACTCCATAGATCATATAAGCCATTTTGCTTCTGTCTATGCTTTTAGCAAGAAACTTCTGAAAGCTATAATCATATTTTTCCAAAATATTTTTGCATTCAGATTCAGTTTCAGAATCAGAGTTTTGTTGAGCTAATTCAGAATCATTTTTCAATTTTAAGTTCTTTTCATTTAGCTCAGCTACTTCTGATTTGAGAATATTATTCTCAGATACAAAATTGCTTTGACGCTTCTTGTATTTGAGTTTAATATTGTTATAGCTTTTCAGAACTTCTGATAACACTTTGATAAGTTCTTCTTTAGTGAGTTTAGCCATTACCTCTTCAGCGTCAGAGTCAGATTCAGATCCTGAAGTTCCTTCCTCCTGATCTTCTATGTCTGCCATCAAAGCTACATTGGCACATTCCTCTTCTGACTCAGATTCAGATGTATCTGAATCATCCCAGGTGGCCATTAGAACCTTTTTCTTCTTATCAAATTTTCTTTTAGGCTTTTCTTTCAGTATCTTTGGACATTCATTTTTGTAATGTCCAGGTTCTTTACATTCATAACAGACAACCTCCTTTTTCCCAGATCTTCTATGTCCAGAAGATTCTTTTCTTTGGTCAGGCTTCCTGAAGTTTCTGAACTTCTTTCCTTTATGCTTCCAAAGTTTGTTTATTCTTCTGGACAACATGGATAGTTCATCTTCATCTTCAGATGAGGATTCTTCAGAGCTTTCCTCTATTACCTGCAATGCTTTAGCAGATTTATTAGATTTTAAAGCAACAGATTACCTTTCTTTTGAGGTTCATCTTCCTCAAGCTCAATTTCATGACTTCTTAGTGAAATGATTAGTTCCTCCAAGGAGATCTTGTTCAGATCTTTAGCCATCTTCAGCGCAGTCACCATAGGTCTCCATCTGGTAGGTAAGCTTCTGATGATCTTTTTCACATGATCAGCAGTAGAGTATCCTTTATCCAGAATCTTTAGTCCAGCTGTAAGTATTTGAAATCTGGAGAATATAGCTTCAACAGATTCAGAGTCTTCCATTTTGAAGGCTTCATACTTCTGGATCAGAGCCAGAGCCTTTGTTTCCTTGACTTGAGAGTTTCCCTCATGAGTCATCTTTAAGGATTCAAACATGTCAAATACAGTTTCCCTGTTTGTAATTTTTTCATACTCAGTGTGAGATATTGCATTCAACAATATTGTTATGGCCTTGTGGTGATTTCTAAATTCTTTCTTCTGAGCATCTGTCATAGATTTTCTGTCTATTTTCTTGCTATTCCCATCAGTGGGATGAACATATCCATCTATGACCAGATCCCATAAATCAACATCATATCCAAGGAAAAAACTTTCAATCCTGTCTATCCAATAATCAAATTTCTCCCCATCAAACATAGGGGGTTTGGTGCTGATTCTGTCCCTTTCTTCATATTTGTTGTTAATGTTAGACATTGTATTATCAGCCATAGTAACAACCAAATATATATCAAAGTATTTCTCACTGGATCTTTACTGTCACTGTTAAGTGGTAGCACACACAGAACCGGAGCTCTGATGCCAACTGAAGGTGAGAAAATACTTAGAAGGGGGGGTTGAATAAGTAAGAAGATAAAACTTAGAAATAAAAACTCAAGTATTTGTATCCTGGTTCGTTGAACTCAACTACTCCAGTCCACCCTTCCTAGAGTGATTTGCCTTTCTCAATCAAGGACTTAATCTACTATTTAATCAACTGATTACAATAGTAAGCACTAAGAACAACTGTTCAAAGTCTTCTCAAGAACTACTGATCCTAACTGGATCTTCTTAAGGTTTATAATCAAATGTAATACAAATACAAGTGTTTAAATTGCTTCTAGAAAGCTTTATCACAACTGTGATTTTTCACTTAAATATTAAGAACAAAGAAATTAATTCTTAGAAAGAATATGAATAGTATGAGAGCTTTGAATATTGATTTCTTTTGGATAAAACGTCAACTGAAGAAGTTGGGTGAATACTTGCTTTTATAGGCAGCTGATCCAAGGAGAGCTTCACGTTGAGAAGAGTGTCCAAAAGGTCTGAGCCTTTTTGTCTTCACATCAAGTGACCTTTTCTAGAAGAAGAAAGCACAAAAAAATCCTTTTTGTCTGTGTTCTTGTGTCTAGCATAAATAAGGAAAGAGTCGTTTGGATCATTCCAACGGATATAATCTTTGAATAATTCTTCTTCAATTTTCAGCAAATTTCATCAGAGTCTAATTTGATCAGAGCCTTCTGATGTTGATCAGAGTTTTGCTGAATCAGAGTCTTCTGCAGTAGGTGTGCTTTTAGCGTGTTTAAGATCAGAGCATATTTGAGTCAGATCCTCAGTACTGGCAGCTTTAGTACTTTCAGAATCTTTTGTAGTAACTATGCTTTGAAAACTCTTCACACAGAATTCTTCTTTGGTTCAGATGCTTCTGACTTGCTTCAGATTCTTCTGGAGGCTACGCTCAGGATCTTCTGTTGGCAACATACAAAATCTTCTAATGGTTGCATCTGACGCTTCAGAGTCTAGCAAATTTCTTATGTTCAATTCTGATTTGCTTCTGGAGTGTTAATTCCTTTACTATCTGCAGTAAAAATTCTCAAGCAAATTTTAGAGTATATAATTCTTAATTACAAAATTTCATAATAGTTATCATCAAAACATAGAGATATTATTAAGAACCAATCTGTGTTCTAACAGTTCTACGATGTCGACAGGTCGAGATTCCACTAGGGAATCTCCGACTTCTCTATGTCTAGAACCTACCATGTATACGACGACAACTAGTCGAGATCCCACAAGGGCTCTCTGACCTCTTTATGTCTAAAACCAACCAAGTTATACGACGCCATCAGGTCGAGATCCCACTGGGGCTCTCTGACTTCTCTATGTCTAGAATCTACCGGGTTCTATGATGACAAAATGTCGAGATCTCACAGGGGTTCTTTGACTTCTCCATGTCTAGAACCTACCAGGTTCTACGATGCCGCCAACTCAAGATCTCATTCGAACTCTTTGATCTCTCTACACCACGAATCTACCAAGGTTCTCCGACTTCTTCATTAAAATCATAGCTTCTTTCGATTTCATTTAAGTCATAAATCTTCCCAATATGTGCTAGGATGAATCCTACAGGAAGTGATACACCATCAAGACCACTAATTTATGGTAGCTCACTCGATCAGAATGCGTAAAATTAAAATGCGCATAAATCAAGTTTGTGCAATCCAGGATAAACTCAAAACACTTCACCCTTACATGTCGTCGTGCTTTGGGGGCTTATGTACAAACCGAAAATTTGCAGCTTAGCCGGAATATCTATTTTTAGTGTTGGTTGAGGTGGTCGTGCGAGAGCCCGGGTGGAACACATAGCTTATCCTCTGATAGACGCCGGATGGCCTGATAATAGCCCACCCTAATGATTAAGAGGCAAACTAAGAGTCGCATGGAGGTTACGAAATTGATGTTTGAACCGTTACCTTGAGCATTCAAGCATGAGAAATGTAGGGGCAACTCATTAAGTAAAAGACTAATTTAACCATTAAATTGAATTCAATTTAAAAACTATGATTTAAAATAAATTAAAAAAAAAACTTACTCTTAAAATAAGTTGATCCTCTCTTTTTCCCTCTCAATTGCTATTAGAGGTACGGTAATAACTACTAAAAATTTGCCTTTCATTAATTGAAAATTTTAAAATAAAATAAAACAAATTGTTTACTCGGACTAAATCCAAAGAGAAATAATATATTGATAAATGATGAAAATGAATAAACTTCATATCACTATTTCGTTCAATCTAGTTTTGAATGATTCAAACAATAAACTATTATTTCATTTCATTTTCTTCCGCGTCTCTCTATATGATTTCATCAAACGAACCTTAGTTTTTTTGTCACGTTTAAAAGAGATTCTGCCCATTGAAAACCTAAACTCTGTAAATTCTGTTAATTGATTGATATGGCCTAAGTTGCCTTTTCTAACTAGTTAAACTAAAAGTGAAAGAAAAAAAAGAGTAGTTTTCTTCTTTTGTATATAAAAAAAGTGTTTGTTTGACTTGACTCCAAAAATCATTTTTGAGACCAAAATTCAACCCAATTCTCCCGCTAATCTCGCCTCTTCCTACAACTTACACCAAACATTCCCCCAAACCTCATTCATTCTCACTCCTTCAACTAACACAACAGCACAATGATTCTAATTCTACCCAATTTCCTCTTCTTCTTTTCCATCATCATCACTACCACCATCTCTACCTCAACCCCGTCCTATCCTTACGGTAACTAAGCTAACCACACCACTCTACTCTACTCATTCACTATATTTTCTTTTATTACACATTAACCCTTCAACTTATATTATTTATATTGCAGGTTTGTCCTCCTACCACATTAACTGCGGCACCTCAACTAACTTAACCGATTCCTTCAACACAACATGGCTCTCCGACCGTTTCTTCACCGGCGGATCCACCTCCGACGTCTCCGAGCCTCTCCGCTTCAAACTCCCCTCCGAGAAAACGCTCCGATTCTTCCCGTCTTCTTCCAATGGCAAAAAAAACTGTTACTCTTTTTCTTCTCTTCCCTCTGCACGTTACCTTCTCCGCACCTTCACCGTTTACGATAACTACGACGATAAGTCACGTCCTCCGTCGTTCGATGTTGCCTTCTCCGGTACCATCATTTTCAACTGGCGGTCTCCCTGGCCTGAATCCACAGCTCAATACGGGGCTTACTCTGACATATTCGTCTTCCTCAACACTTCATTACCCGCTGATCTTTGCTTCTATGGCTTCGCCACCGATGCTCCGATCGTCTCTTCTATTGAGCTTTTTCCTGTTGATTCTACTTCATATGATTCTCACTCCACCGGAGAGAATCTCATTCTTGTTAACTACGGTAGAATCTCATGCGGTTCCGATGATCCTTGGGGTCCTGGCTTCACCAACGACACTGACAAATTTGGCCGGTCATGGCAACCGGACAAACAATTCCTATCTGGACCGGATGAAACCGTTGAAGATGTGTCAACGGGGAACACCATAGGCGGTGCTGATAAAGAGCCTAACTATTTTCCGATGAAGCTTTACCAAACGGCTGTGACGTCAGAGGTGGGGTCGTTGGAGTACGAATTGAGTGTGGACGCGAAGATGGATTATATGGTGTGGCTGCACTTTTCTGAGATTGATACTAGTGTTAAAAGAGCTGGAGAAAGAGTGTTTGATGTGTTCATCAATGGAAAGAATGCAACCAGAGTTGATATATACAAAGAAGTGGGTGGTTTTACCGCTTTTACTTGGCATCACGTTGTCAAAAACTTGAGCAGTAACACTTTGGGGATTAAACTCATTTCTGTTTCTGGTGCCCCTCTTATTAGTGGCATTGAGAATTATGCATTGGTACCTAATGAACCTTCAACTCACCCTCTTCAAGGTCTCTCCTTTCCATTATTTGTATTTTATGGACTAGGTTGAACTAACACTTCAGGTGTGTCTAATGTTCGACACGTGTGAACATCCAACCGACACTTGGATGTTCGTGTCTATGTGTTAGTGTTAGTGTCGTATTCAGTGTTTGTGTGTGCTTAATAGCTTATGGGCGATTGTTTTGTAGTGAGTGCTATGAAGTCGTTGAAAGAATCCCTTCGAATTCCGGGAAGAATGGGATGGAATGGTGATCCTTGTGCTCCTACAACTTGGGATGCTTGGGAAGGTGTTACCTGCCGTATCAGTGATGATAAAACTGCTCTTCTCATTACTGAAATGTAATCCATTCTTTCCACTTCTCTGCTATTTTGTTCTTACTTATCATCACTATCAGCTCTCAACTTTCAACCCTTAAATTAAATCTATTAACAATTCACATTTTATGTTCTAAGTATGTGCTGAATACATAATTTGTACTATTATGCATGATGCTTTTTACCATATCTAAGCTTCTGCTTTTGATCAAGTGTAAGGTTCAATTGGTAAATAAATTGATAGGTGATATAACATACATTTGATATCTTGTTTGAACATTTAACATTGCTTATATAGTTAAATTTATGAACAAAAATCAGAAAATATGACAAGGTTCGAGTTAGAAATGGTTTTTTCTTCAGACAATAGCTTATCTTCCTTATTTACTTTCCTCTCCCAGCAGAGCTTTGATATTATATTTGTTCTTGTTATCATTTCAGAAATCTTGGCAGTCAAGGCTTAAAAGGGAGCATAAGTGATCAGATTAGTCGTTTATCAGACTTAGTTAGCCTGTAAGTATGATCAGCTGCCAAATTTCCTTACATCATGCATACCTTGCGGCTTTGATGTTTTAAGGTTCACGCAATACTGACATGCATTACTTATGTAATCTTCCCCACGTTTAGTGGTACTCTTGCTTATATATATGTTCTTGCAATTGTCACAGTATGAAGTTATTTTATATAAATTAAAGTATTGTCTTCTGATATGGTAAACTGTATTGATAGAGTACTGAAGTACAATAGCACCTCACTTGAATTTAACCGAGGAATGAACAGAACACTTCAGCCTGTGCAAGGATTTCAGTGTTTTATGAGCCATGCTTAACGCTTTCTGAATTTTTTAGTCCTTGATATCTTTATTAGAGTGGTAGATATGGCAAAGTATATTAGAGAAAACATAAGAAAGGAAAGAGAGAGTAATAGAATACTACAAATTCTACTAGCTGTACTAGCACATGGGTGGGACAGCTGACATTTGGTGAGTTGAGAGAGAATCTAAGGATTTTTCAATAAACGATTGGTGGCTGACACTAGGGCTGGAAATGAGTCGAGTCGAGTCGAACTCACCTCAGCTCGGCTCGACTCGTTAAGAATTGTTCGAATTCGAGTTCGAGTTCGAGTTCGACACGAACTTTTTTTTAAGCTCAAACTCGACTCGTTATAAGTTCACGAACAGTTCGGTTCGACTCGTTAGGTTCATCTCATTAGGTTCAGCTCACATGGTTCACGAACTTAAAAACTATTTTTTTAAATATATATATTTTTTAGTATATTTGACATTTTAAATAAATATATATTTTTTAAATAAAATATTAAAATAAAATAAAAGTTATCATATTGAAATTTAACTTTATCTTCGAAATCTACTAATTCAAAACCTACACAACTTTCAAGAGATACATTTGAGAGTCTAATTCAAAAACTACTAAATTGAAGATTAAATTTGTCTAAGATTTGAAGTAAATATTTAAACCTAATTTTAAAGACAGTATAATTCTTTTCATATGTAATCGAGTTGACTCATGAACCTAACGAGTCGAACTATGTATAGTTCAAGTTCAGCTCATTTAGTTAACGAACTTAATTTTTCGCTCATACTCAACTCATTTGGTTCATGATCCTAATTCAACGATTTAATTGTCGAGTCGAATTCCGAACTATCTTCGAGTTGGTTTGGTTCATTGCCAGCCCTAGCTGACACCAATGAGGGTATGCAGAATTTAGTGGAGACTAGGCTTCTCTAAGAGCCTCCTTATCCTTTTCTTTTTTTCTGCACAATTCTGTTTTCCCTAAATGACTAGATCTTGTTTGATCTCTAGTCCTTTTCATTAAAAGTTCATAACTTTCCTACTGAATATTGTTATTCTGTTTTTATTCTCTTGTTTATCTGCTGTTAGATATTAAATTGAACCTATCAATTTGGTATCTAGAGCCTTGGTTTCGCCTGCGCAAGTGGGTGGTTGTTACAAGAAGCACTATGGAAAACAGAGTAGAAGCCATAGAACAAAGGATGAGCAATTTTGAAGTCACGATGGACCACATCCGACAGCTGGTGATGGACCAACAGTCACGGCTGCAGGTCACAGTGGAGGAGATTCGCCAGCTGATTCAAGAGAGCCCAGTTCGTAATCATGTAAGACACTAGAGACACCGTGTTCGTGGGGCCGATGAAGAGGAAAGGGACGAATGGAGTGAACGAAGTACTATCTCAAGAGAATCACGACCACACCATCGTCGTCATGGTGGTGAAGGTCATTCTCGGTTTGTTGGAGGTCATCAAAGGGTGGAGATTCCAGTTTTTAAGGGGGACAACGCGTATGGGTGGCTAGTATGCATCGAAAGGTACTTTCACTTGAATGGAGTAAGGATTCAAGACAAGCTGGATGAGGTAGTGTTGGCAATGGAGGAAAGAGCTCTAAATTGGTATCAATGGTGGGAGGAACAAGCACCCTTGAGGACGTATGAGGAGTTCAAAATAACTGTGATGAGAAGATTCCAACCTGGGCTCTTACACAATCCTTTAGGTCCCTTGTTGAGTTTGAAACAAAAAGGGGTCAGTGGTGGAATATAGGGAGAAGTTTGAGATGATGGTAGCACCATTAAGGAGGGAAGAAAGAGTCATGCTGGACTCTATTTTTCTGAATGGTTTGAAAGATGAGATTCAAGCTGAATTGAAGCTTCATGAGAGCCAAGATTTGACTGAGTTGATGGATAGAGCTTTGCTCATTGAAGAAAAGAATGAAGTGATGCAAAAGAAGGGAAGTTCTTGGAGAGAAAGGGGAGGGAATCTAAGGATCAAGGATCCTGGAGATATAGAAGGGCCTAGGAAAGAGGGTGAAAGGGCAAGTGGTGGAGGAAATGAGAAGTATAAGGGCAAAAGATTGGATCCAACAGAATTAGAAGAAAGGAGTAAGAAAAGACTTTGTTTCAAATATGGGGATAAGTGGAATAGAGAGCACATTTGCAAATTCAAACACATGAATTTGAAATTGTGTGAAAACAGTAGTGAGGAGGAGGAAATAGGAGGGATAAGAATACAAACAGAAGAGTGAGAGAAAGAAGGGGAGGAATTTAAGACTTTGCAACTGTCCATGCAAAGTAAAGAGGGGTTTACTTCCAACAAATCTTTTAAAGTTTGGGTGACTATGGAGGGTAGAGAGCTGCTAACTTTGATTGATTCTGGAGCTACTAGCAACTTTATTGACCCCAATATTGTGGCTGAATTAGCTGTGAAGGTAGTTGAAACTCCAACCTATGTAATAGAAGTGGGAAATGGAGAAAGAGTTACCAACCAAGGGATTTCTGAAAGGTTGAAATTCCTTATACAAGAAGTGGAATTTAGTCAACATTTCTTCTTGATGAAGTTGGGAGGGACAAACATGGTGCTAGGGATGGATTGGTTGGCAAGTTTAAGAAATATTGTAGTTAATTTTTGGAGAACTCAGTTTGAAGTGGGAAAAAGATGGAAGGAAGTTTAGTATCAAGAGAGATCCAGCTCTATGCACCGAACAAGCATCATGGAAAGTCATGGTCAAGGCCCTTAGTGATGAAGGGGTGGGATTTTTTGTTCATTCAAAGGGGGCAGAGGTGGTGAACCATCCAATGGAGGAGGATGGTTGGGAAGATCTGTTGAGTTCCTTCAAGGAGGTGTTTAATCTACCAGCTAAACTTCCTTCTATAAGAGAGCATGACCATGCAATTACCCTCAAACCTGAAGCTGTTATTCCTAATTTGAGGCCTTACAGGTACCCGTTTTATCAGAAGAATGAGATTGAGAAGATAGTGAGGGAAATGCTCCAAGCATGAATTATCAGGCATATCACCAGTACTTTCTCCAGCCTTATTCTTTTAGTGAAAAAAAAAGATGGTGTATGGAGATTTTGCACTGATTATAGGGCCTTAAACAAGGCCACTATCATTGAGGAATTGTTGGATGAATTAGGGGGAGCTGTGACTTTTTCTAAACTGGACTTGAAATCAGGCTATCATCAAATTAGGATGAATGAGGGAGACATAGCCAAGATAGCATTTAGAACCCATGAAGGTCACTGTGAATACTTAGTGATGCCTTTTGGGTTAACTAATGCTCCTTCAACATTTTAAGCTTTGATGAATGAAGTGTTGAGGCCCTTCCTAAGAAAATTCTGTTTGGTTTTCTTTGATGACATCTTGGTGTACAACCGGAGTAGAGAAGAACACTTGAAGCATTTGAAGTGGGTTTTGCAAGTGCTTTTTGACCAGAAGCTGTTTGCAAACAAAAAGAAATGCTCTTTTGGAAAGTAGGAGATTGAATACTTGAGACATATCATATCTGGCAGTGATGTATCAGCTGATCCTAAGAAGGTAGAAGACATGCTGAAATGGCCTGTCCCTCAGAATGTAAAGGGGTTAAGAGGATTCTTGGGCTTAACAAGGTATTACAGAAAGTTTGTAAGGAATTATGGGAGGATTGCATGGCCTCTTACTCAGTTACTCAAGAAGGATAACTCTATATGGAATAATGAAGCTCAAGCAGCTTTTGAAGAACTCAAAGTTGCCATGACCACTGTCCCAGTTCTAGCTATGCCAGATTTTGAAAAGGAGTTTATTGTGGAGACTGATGCTTCAGGGAAGGGAATACGGGCTGTCTTAATGCAAGGAGGGAGATCTATATCCTATATGAGTCAGACTTTATCTGACAGGGATCAGAAAAAATCAGTCTATGAGAAGGAGTTAATGACTATTGTGATGGCTACACACAAGTGGATGCCCTATTTATTGGATAAACATTTTAAGGTGCATACTGACCAGAAGAGCCTAAAATTCCTCACTGAGCATAAGGTTATGGGGGAGGAGCAACAAAAATATTTATCTAAGTTATTGGATTTGATTTTGAAGTTAAATATAAGCCAGGAAGGGAGAACAATGCTGCAAATTCCTTATCTAGACAAATGATGTATAATCACCTCACCACCATGCAATGTGAAGCTTGGGAGGGTTTAGAAGAGGAAATACAACAGGATGGTAAGTTAAAGGCTATAGTGCAAGTCCTGTTGATAGATCCTGCTAGCCATGAAGGGTTTTACATGAAAGGAGGAAGACTGTACCATGAAGGGAGAATAGTGATTCCAAAACAATCCCCAAGGATTGCTTGGATACTTAATGAGTTTCATGATACAGCTCTAGGAGGGCATTCTGGCCAGTTGAGAACTTATAAGAGAATTGCAAGTGTGGTTTACTGGGAAGGAAGGAGGAAGAAGATTCAAGAATATGTGCAATCTTGTGAAGTGTGCCAGAGAAATAAATATGAAACAATGAGCCCTAAGGGATTACTCCAACCCTTGCCCATCCCAACCCAGACCTGGAGTGACATTTCCATGGATTTTATTGGAGGGTTACCTAGAGCCTATGGAGTGGATACAGTCCTGGTAGTGGTGGATAAGTTAACCAAATATGCCCACTTTCTACCTCTTAGACACCATTACACAGCTAAAGAAGTTGCTGATCTTTTTATTCAAGAAGTGGTGAGGTTGCATGGGTTCCCTAGTTCTATAGTCTCTGACAGAGACAAAGTCTTTATGAGCCAGTTCTGGTCAGAATTATTCAAACAGGCAAGTACCAAATTGAAGTATAGCAGTGCTTACCATCCTCAATCTGATGGGCAAACTGAAGTGGTGAATAGATGTTTGGAGACCTATTTAAGATGTGTAACAGGCCTGAAACCAAGACAGTGGCCCAAGTGGATGGCTTGGGTAGAGCATTGGTAAAATACAAATTATCATGTCTCGCTAAGGACTACACCTTTTGAAGCTCTTTATGGGAGAGCTCCCCCTGTGTTAGTCAAAGAAGATAATCCTCCATCAGCAGTAGATGAGGTTAATAGATTAACTGCTGAGAGGAATTTAATGTTGAGGGAACTGAAGGAACAATTGCTTAAAGCTCAGGATTTAATGAGAAATCCGGCCAATAAGCATAGAAGGGAGGTGGAATATAAGGTGGGAGATCAAGTGTTCTTGAAGATACAGTCTTACAAGATGAAGAAGTTGGCCAAAAGGATGAATAAAAAACTCAATCCTAGGTATTATGGCCATTTTGAAGTGATCCAAAAGATAGGTGTAGTGGCTTACAAGCTGAAGCTACCTGAGGATTCTAGAGTACATCCAGTGTTTCATGCATCCTTGTTAAAGAAAGCTGTATCACCTGCTGTGGCACCTCAACCCCTGCCAACATGCATGAATGAGGAATGGTACTTGGAACCAACACTTGAGAAAGCAGTAGAATACAAACAGGGAGAGCAAGGTGGGGTAGAAGTGTTGGTAAAATGGAAAAATCTGCCAAACTTTGAAAATTCCTGGGAGTTGGTTGAGAAAATGAGGGTAGAATTTCTTACTTTTCTCCTTGAGGACAAGGAGAGTCTTGAAGGGGGAGAGTTGGTAGATATGGCAAAGTATATCAAAGAAAATATAAGAAAGGAAGAGAGGGAGAGAGTAATAGAATAGTACAAATTCTGCTAGCTGTATTAGCACATGGGTGGGACAGCTGGCATTTGGTGAGTGGAGAGAGAATCTAGGGATTTTCCAATAAATGATTGGTGGCTGACACTAATGAAGATACGTAGAATTTGGTGGATAAGATCCTCTTGAAAGAGACTAAGCCTGTCTATCCTTTTCTTTTTTTCTGCACAATTCTGTTTTCCCTAAATGACTAGATCTTGTTTGATCTCTAGTCGTTTTCATTAAAATTCATAACTTTCCTTATGAATATTGTTATTCTGTTTTTATTCTCTTGTTTATCTGCGGTTAGATATTAAATTGAACCTATCATAGAGTTCCTTACATATTATAGTGAAAATCTAGATCGTTTATCCACTTTCTGTTGTGTGTTGTATGTGCTTTCCTAGAATAATTTTTGGTTATGTTCATATCGGTTTCATTTCAGTTATATGGTAACTTCTCTTTTATATTACAGAAATTTGAGTTCTAATTCCTTGGGAGGCGAAATACCATCAGGACTGGGTCAAAATTCCATGGTTAAAGTGTAAGATCAGATATTATCTACTAGATACAGTTACTTGTAATCTTGTTTTTAGATGTTATCCAAAATGGGGATTAATTCCGCGCACAATGCTGAGACCTGTGCAGGGAGACCTGTTCTGTTGGTAATACCATAAGGAAAATTTAACAATGTTATTTATTTGATATTCTTCTTAATTTTCTCCGAAATGTTTTCTGTAGGGATTTATCCAACAATCAGTTAACGGGCTCTATACCTGACAGTTTGGAATCTTCGAATTTGCTACTAGTGTAAGCATTCACTGTATTGACTAATGCAAACGTTTTAAATAAAAGCCGCGGTTGCGTCATGGTCGCGTAAAGGTTATAATACATTGTATCTGCCAGGCTATTGAATGATAACCTGTTTGAAGGACAAGTGCCAGCGCAACTTTTTTCCGTTGGTGTGCGTGGTGGAGCTATTGAGTAAGTCACTTCAATAGTAATATGTTAGTTTACTCTATCTTATTCAGCATGTTGTGTTCAATTGGCATGTTGGATAATGAGAAATAATCTCTTTCCCTTTGTTCAATTCGATTTGTTTTCATTCAGTCTCTCTGGAAACAAAGGTTTGTGCGGCGTACCATCTCTACCACCATGTTGGAAGTATGGCCGATTATCAACTGGGGCTAAAATATCGATAGTCCTGTCATGTATTTTCGTTTTCTGCATGATCTTGCTGCTGGTATATATCTACTGCATAAGAAAAAGGAACGATTATGACTTTAATCTACCCTATGATATAATGGGTGAGTACAATTTGAATGAAAAATTGTTGGAATTTTGTTAAATGTTATAGTTTGGGATAAAAAGTTATATATGAACCTTGGATATGTGAATCATGTGGCTTCTTTTGCAGCTCTAGCCTCCAAGAGATGCAAATATCAGAGGCAGAAATCATTGGCGCTTCTTGAGCTGGAGAACCGATACGCTAAGGGATTTCCTTCACCTTTTACTCCTCAATAGCATGTTTTGATGTGAATAAAAGACTGGTTTCACAATTTTCAAATAAAATATACATAGTTACTTCATAAAGAATATAGTTCAATGCAAATTATCGAACCTTGACGCTGCGCGACACATGCTGTTTTATGTCTTACATCTATTAGAGACATGCCCCTGGTAAATGGTTCTCATATACTAATATAACCAGCCTTCTGTACCTTTGGATGAATGCCTGTAGGAACTAGGAAAACTCATCAATGTATACCATTTCGGCTGTAAGTTCAGTGCATGTATTTTTCATGTTATCATAATCAGTGAGAGATTACTTTGTAGATTGTACTGTTGAAGCTTTTCTATTCATTTATACCCCCAATTAAAGCATGATAAGTAAAACTTTCTATATTTGATTTGTTCACTAAACCTGAAAATACTAGTCATTTTTTGGGTAACTCTCCTCTCATCAGTTCACTAAACCCGAAAGTACGAGTGAGAACACTTTGTTATTATGGGAAACAAAGGCACTAAATCCTAACAGTTTAGTTCTCATTGACTAAAACTAGTGACTTGGATTTGTTTTTAACTAAAAAGAACCATTTGAATAGGCTACACTTAAACTTTTCCCTATCTTTCCAACTCCATCCTTCAAGTCAATTGCAGAGATTGCATTTACTTCAAAACAACAATTGATCTTGGAAGTTTATTCCCCTAATGTCTCTGGTGGATTGTCGCCTCTGCTGAACTTTAATTCAAGTAAGTTAAATTCTATTAGAAATTAGTTAACAGAATTTGCAAAACTAGTTTAATTAATGTTTGGTTTTTCTAGCTTATTGATGTGGGGCATAGCTTTGATAAATTAGAAGTACTGCATTTTTCACACTTTTGATCACATCGTTAATGCATTAAACACTAACAAGTGTGAAATGTTACATAGGAAGGATAATGAAGCTCTAGCAGATTAATTTTTAAGATTGTTGATATTGACCACTCAAATGAAGAATTCTGGTGAATTATCATTTGAATAAATGATGATAGAAAAGGTATTGCGTACACTTATTCCTCAATATGACATGATTGCAGTGACAACTGAGGAAACAAAATTTCTGAGTAGTTTAAAAATGAAAGAGCTACAAAGAACAATTGAGACTCGTGAATTGAGAAAGGGTCAAAGAGAAACTGAAAAAAAAAATCCAAAATTGATGACAAGCCTCATTCTTCAAAAAGGAGGGGGTTGTTGTGTCCATCAAAAATCATGAAAATGGAAAGAAGGGATATGATAAGAAGAAAATACAATATTTCAACTCTGAAAAATATGGACACTATGCACCTTGGTTGTTGGTTTGACAAGGGAAACCAACCAATGATTGAAGAAGAAGAAAAATTGGCACAAGAAGACTCAAATTATGATATTATTCTATTAATGGTAACAACAATCAGTCATGAGAGCTGCAATTAAGAGCTGCAATTTAGAAGGTTGGTTCTTCACTGGGAAACACATTGGAAAACAAAAATTTCCGTTATGCCAAGCATGACCAATAATAGAATGTATACCTATTGCGGCGATTAATAGTTGATGCAGAATCATGAACGATCAGGAATGCCAAACGAACAACATCACCACTACTTAGTCCATACAAACAAAGTGTCTTCAATCTCAATCTCAGTACTAATAGTTATGAATGAAGACTGAAAGAGATGTGCGGCTAGGATTTTACAAATAGAATTTAGTCAAACATCAAATACTTCAACACAAGGGATTTCCTTCACCTTTTACTTCTGAATAACATGTTCTAGTGAGGATTTCCTTCACCTTTTACTTCTGAATAACATGTTCTAGTGAGGAAAAAGACTAGTTTCACTTTCAGATAAAATATACATAGTTACTGCATAAAGAAAATAGTTCAAACCAAACATTCGGCAACCATGCTCAACCTTGACGCAACACAATACTGCTTCAACAATTTTTTTCCCTTAACTATCTATTAGAGACATACTCTGATAAATGGTTCTCATTAGCTAATATCACCAGCTTTCTGTACCTTTTAATGAATGCCTCTATGGACTAGGAAAACTCATCAATTTATACCATTTCAGCTGTAAGTTCAGTGTCTTGTATTTTTCATGTAATCATAATCAGTGAGCTTTTTTTTTTAGAATGCATTGTTGGAGAGATTTCAAGTCCCATATTAGTTAGACATAGAGCATCTAAAGAGTTTATATAGAGAGTGACACCTTTCACCTTAAAATAAGTTTGGTAAGGATGAGTCAGATCAATCTCTAATATGGTATCAGAGCTCTATTGATCGGACCTTGGGTCACCTACCATTTAAATCCATTCACCAAATTGAAAAAATTTATATAGAGTGCCACCAGTCACCTTACAAGCTGGTTTTGTAAGGATGAGTTAAGACAATTTTTAATATGGCATCAAAGCCTATCAATCGGACCTTAGGCCATCCACTTTGTAAATCCACGCACCAAACCCAAAAGAGTGTTAGGCGTAACAGACAATTTTTAATATGACATCAAAGCCTATCAATCGGACCTTAGGCCATCCACTTTATAAATCCACGCACCAAACCCAAAAGAGTGTTAGGCGTAACAGGGTGTATTGCAAAGATTTCAAGTTCAATATTGGTTGGACATGTAGCAGAGTTTATATAGAGAGTGACACCCCTCACCTTATAAATTGATTTTATAAGAACAAATTAGGTCAAACTCTAATATGTATTGTTTAATCTTTTCTACCCATTTATACCGCCTATTAAAGCATGATAAATATATTTTCTATATTTGATTTGTTCACTAAATCAGGAAGTACGAGGGAGAATATAATGATTGAAACTATAGTAAAAAGGAAAATAATTTTTCGACAAATCTCTCAACTCTTGATGACAAGAACTAGGATAGATGTTGCAAATACATGTGACTCATCTTCAATGTTCAAGATGTGAGTGAGTTTGTAACTAAAAGTACTATTGGTTGAAAATCCATCAAAAGTATAGCGATCAACAATCAACGAATCGAAGAAGAAAGATAAAAAATGTAACACCCTTCTAAACCCCACATGCAATTAACGGAATTATATAAACAATCACCAACACAAAGGTGTCATACTTTATAAAACATAAACTATCCTGCCTCATAACACGGGTTACAACAAACATATTAACCTGTCATCGCATGCTCACCTTCATTTAGGTATCACCGTAGCGGAATTTAACATCAACATTCAAAGAAGGTAGAATAGCATACGACATTTAGTCTTTAAACTTCCATTTTAATAACATCATAAAGAGTCGTAAACAGTTCAACTCAATAACTTAACATATTCAACATAATAAGATTAATCATAAAACATTATAGTTTAACTCAAAACATTCGATTTCAACCCGATATTACCTGATCAGAGCAGAATTCCACTATATAACGACTACTAATGGAAATTAATATAAGGCCACCTTCCACTTACTTCTACAGGGTATACTCCTAAGTATTTGCATGATAACCACGTAGAGGCAACATTCAAACAAAAGGGGTGAGTAATCATAATCAATTATAAATGGCATAAGTGAAAGATAACTCAACAAACATTTATAACCATTCACAATAACAACATGTTACTCTACTCACAGGCATCACATCATCATCATATACAAGGATATTATATAATTCACAATTCGTCATCCAACATCATCATCAACAACAAACAATCAACAATAATGCAATGCACTAACTCAATATGCATGTGGTACCAAGTTATGAACATTCAAGTTTATTTCACTCTCTCTTTTATCATCATCAAATACAGGATCCCCACCATAGGATCTGGTTCACTCTTGAACTGAAGCACAACAAAATTCCCACCCCACCATAAATAACGCTTCACTAATTTCCCACTATAAAATTATATTTTTTAAAAGTTGAAACAAATGAACCATAACTCACGTGGATAGAGGAGCAATATCATGTAGAAGTGTTCAAATTTAAATAGATTCAAATTAAAATTATAAATCGATTCAAAAAAATTAAAACCACACAAAATAGCGCTATCTTCTTTGGGTTTGGCCGGAAGGTGGTCGGTGCTGAGGTAGGCGTGGAGTGGGGTCATCCAGCAGTCAGTATCCCCGATGGCGTTGATGTCGAGAAGGTTAGTGGTTGCGTTGGTACTCGGTTGCGACAAGACTTCTTGGATGACCGACTTGTGGCCGCTTCGCTTTTTGGTGCTTGCCAACTTGGAGAGGATGTCGGCGCGGGTGTTCTGCTCGTGCGGGACGTGCTGAATCTCCGCTGTGTTAAAACCTCGCAGTTTTTCGGTGATGAGTGCTAAGTACTCGGCAAGGTTGTCGTTCTTCGCTTGATATTCCCCTCATACTTGCGAAGCGACTAGCTGGGAATCTGTGTAGATTCGGATGTCTCTGGCCCCGAGGTCAGCTGCCAAGCGAAGTCCGGCTAGAAATGCTTCGTATTCGGCTTGGTTATTAGTCGTTGGGAAGGCCAGCGTGAGGGAGACTTCGATGAGGGTGCCTTCGTCATTGTCGAGGACGATGCCTGCGCCGCTTCCCGTGGAGTTGGAGGAGCCGTCCACGAAAATGGTCCAGATGTGCCTCCTGGTGGTGGGATCGAGTGACGGGGTCATCTCGGCGACGAAGTCTGCCAAGGCTTGAGCTTTGATGGCGTGCCGGCCCTCGTAGGTGATGTCGAACTCAGAGAGTTCTAGTGACCATTTCAGCATGCGTCCGACCATGTCAGGACGACCGAGGAGCTAGCGGATGGGCTGATCGGTGCGGAGCACGATGGTGTGTGCGAGAAATTAATGTCGGAGCCGTCGTGTTGCGGTGATGAGGGCTAGGGCGACCTTCTCGATCAGCTGGTATCGGATTTCGGGGCCGTGGAGGGCTTTTCTAGTAAAGTAGATGGGCTTTTGGCCCTCTCCGGCTTCGCTGACGAGGATGGAGCTGACGGCTTCGTTGGCCACGACCAGATAGAGGTATAGGGATTCGCCTGGCACGGGACGTGTCAGCACTGGTGGTTCGGACAAGACGCGTTTGAGGTGGCTGAGGGCTTACTCGCATTCGTCCGTTCATTCGAACTTGGTCTCCTTCCCGAGCAGTTTGAAGAAGGGGAGGGCGTGCTGGGTGGACTTGGCAATGAACCGGGAAAGGGAGGCGAGCACGCCGTTGAGGGATTGGATGGACTTCTTCGTGGTGGGCGTGGTGATATCTGAGAAGGCGTGGAATTTGTCTGGATTGACTTTGATCCCCCGTTCGGTCAAGTAGTAGCCGAGGAACTTACCGGCGCAGACACCGAAGGTGCATTTCTCCGGGTTTAAGCGCATTCGACACGTCCTTGCGGTCTCGAAGACCTTCCTGAGGTGGGCCATGTGGTCTTCCTCTATGCAAGATTTGACGATCATGTCGTCCATGTATACTTCGAGCATGTCGCCGATTTCGTCTTGGAAGACATTGTTCATCATTCGTTGATATGTGGCCCCGGTGTTCTTTAGGCTGAAGGGCATGACGTTGTAGTAGTAGTTGCCCGACGCCGTCATGAAGGCCGTGCTCTGTTTATCGTGCTCGGCCATCGGGATCTGATTGTACCCCGAGTATGCGTCCATGAAGGACAAGAGCCGGAAGCCCGCGGAGTTGTTGACGAGCTTGTCGATGTTGGGGAGGGGGTAGGCGTCCTTAGGACATGCCCGATTGAGATCAGTATAATCAACACACATGCGCCATTTCCCATTATTCTTTTTAACGAGTACAACATTGGACAGCCAGGTTGAATACCGGACTTCCGAAATAAAATTTGCCCCTAGGAGGTCTTTTACAGCTTTTTCGGCTGCTGCCGATTTTTCGGGGGATTGGCGACGCCGGCGTTGGACAACGGCTTTCGCGGTCGGGCTGATGGACAGCTGGTGGCAGGCGACCTTGGGGTCGAGTCCAGGCATTTCCGTGGCGCTCCAGGCGAAGAGGTCGGCGTTCTCGCGGAGGCAGGCTTGGAGCTGTCTTTTCGCGAGGTCTGAGAGTCCGACGCCGATCTTCACGGTTCTGCTCGTATCTTCCCCGAGTGTGATGATTTCGAATTCTCCGTCCGGGATGGGGCATGCTGGGTGGGAGGTTTTCCCGTTGACCTCGCTGGTCTTTATTTCGGGGTCGTGCTTCCCGGTGAAGCGACTGTCGAGGTCCACGGATCCGACCAGCTTCATTGGTTTGCCTTTTGGTGCTACGATTGGAGTTGTACTCTTGGTCGTTGGAGCGATGGAGTCTAAACCTTTCAGCGCAGCCTCAAAACACCTTCAGGAGGCCTCGATGTCTCCGTTAAGGGTCACCACGGCCCCCTGTTTTGTGTAGTACTTCATCTTCAGGTGGACGGTGGAGGGTACCGCGATGAGTTCTGCTATCGTTGTTCTGCCCAGGATACAGTTATAGAGGGAAGGGCACTCGATGACTAGGAAGCGGATGCTGATTTCCCTGGCCGTTTCCTCTTCTCCGAAGGTGACTTTCAGCTCCACGTACCTCAAAGGTCTCGTCGTCGTCCCGTTGAACCCCTGAAGGTCGGAGCCTACGTAGGGGGAAAGGTTGGATTCGTCGAGTTGAAGGGTTGTGAACAGGTGCGTGTACATGATGTCAACCGAGCTTCCCCCGTCGACGAGGATGCGCCTGACGTCGAAGTTCTCCATCCGCGCCCGTATGAGCAGGGGAATGTTGGAGTTGGGGGATCCCCCGGGGAGTTCCTCGAGGTAAAATGTGATCGGATTGGATCGACCTTGGAATTTTTCGAGCGTGCTCATTTTTCCGGAGTTGTTCGCGATGAGCTCGTCGAACTTCCTCTTCACCGATCCTATGGACAGGCTTCTCATGGCTCCATCTGAGATGACCATGGCTCTGGCGAAGTATTCCCATCAGCTGGTTGGTCGGATTGGTTCGTCGATTAGGTCGGGTCCTTCGGGCAGACCGAATTCTCTGTCCGCGAACCAATCCTCGGGGCGGCTGACACAAAGTGCGACCTGGAGCCTGCTGTTGTCCTATGGGGAGGGGAGTTCCTCGACTTTCTTGGCCTCTGGGGCCTCTTGCCTCGGTGGTTCGCCTCCCCGGGTGTATCTCTTCAGGTGACCGTCTTTGATCAGAATTTCGATTGCGTCCTTGAGATGGATGCAGTCTTCGGTCACGTTCCCGTGGCTCCTGTGGAATCGGCAGTATTTTGATTTGTCCACATTGGGTTTGGGGGGTGTCGGTCGCGGAAAACGGACACCTCCCTGGACGAATTCGGTTTTGGCGCATTCGACCAGTATGCGCTCGCGGGAAGCGACTAAGGCCGTGTACTCTGTGAATCGGCCGGCAGGGATGCGTGGTTCGCGTTGTTCGCGGGGCTCGCGGGGGCGATCTTCGCGACGGCGGTCCCCTCCCCGTCGATGGCTCGAGGCGCCGTCGTCTCGGTGCCCGCGAGGGGCCTCCCTGTCTCGGGTGTCTCGAGCGGAGTTGGCCGCTTGTGTTTCTTCGAATCGGATATAATGCGCGGCTCTATCGAGGAAATCCTGGAGGGAGGTTGGGCGGTGTATGCCTACGGCCTCGTAGAACTTGGAGTCGTGGCGTAGACCCTGCTCCATTAAGTAGCGCTTCATCTCATCTGACGTTGTCACTTGCACTGCTTCCCGGGTGAATCTTTCGATGTACTTTCGGAGAGGTTCGTCGGGGCCCTGGATTATCGCCCCGAGGACGGCCTCCATCTTCGGGTGGCGCTGGGACGCCGTAAAGTGTTTGGAGAACAGGTCTTTCAGGACTCTCCACGACGTAACTGATTCGGGCTCCAAACTTTTGTACTAGGTCATGGTGCCTTTCCTCAGGGTCATCGGGAATAGCCTGCACTTGATAGCTCCCCGGACGTTTCGGTAATCGAGCATGGCTTCGATGTCTTCTAGGTGATCGTCCGGGTCGGATGTGCCGTCGTACGTCGATAGTGTCGGGGGCTTCTCCATCCCTTGGGGTATGGGGGCAACCATGATTTCTCGGGACAGCGGGGTGCGATAATTGTCCTCGTCGCTGGGAGCCGGGGAGCGATGGGGAGACGAGCCGTTCAGAATAGGCCCCTGGTTTCGGGTTCTCGACCTCCTGCCTGGGTTTTCGCCACGAGGATCCCTGGCCGGGATCGCCGCAGTGTTCTGGCGCCTCTTGCGAACTTGTCTTGCTGGGCACCTGGAGCGTTCTCGCACCACCTGTGTGCGGTGTCTCTCCAGCCGCGGTCGGCGATTTCTGGGTCGAGGTGAGGGACTTCTCGAGCCTCCGTTCTGGTCTTCCCGCGGCGGGGGGGGGGGGGGGGGGGGGGACCTAGGAGGGTCGACGCGCTCCAATGCTCCAATCCTCGCGTTTTGCTGGAACAACAACTGGTTCGTCTGGTTGATGGCCGCAAAGAGGGCGGCCACCGTTGGATCTGCTCCCGCCGGGATGGGAACAGGTTGGAATGCTGTCGGGCCCGGGGGCCGGTGGTCAGCCTGAAGGAGCCGCTCTGCGGATGACGGTGAGGCAGTTTGGCCGTCTCTCTCGTCAGTCTCCGCCGGACGCGACGTTTCCATCTGCTTGTTTCCGTTGGTGACGACGTTGAGCACAAAGTCGTGCGGAGTGTCGTCGCGGTGTGGGCTAGCCATGATCGTGGAGTGTTGGTGAAACTTTGGTTTTCTGCTCGGAGTAACGGGGAAGTTTCTGTTCCCACAGACGGCGCCACTGATCTGATCAGAAGGGGATCACGGGGTGGCCACACGCTGTTGGACTACTACCTGTTCACCGTTGATGAGGAGGAGAAAGGGGGTGTACCTGCAAAACACTCCGATGCCAAAGTAAGGAGTTGGGCAGAGTGAGAGCAAAGCACAGAAAGTGGGTAAGAAGTGAATTACCTGACCCTCTTGAGGAATAGGGTATTTATAGAGAGACCCCAGCGCTGGGCCAATGGTCACTTGCGTTGGGCTGGATTGCCAGACCCAACCCAGGTGACTGCTAGGGCTTACGTGGTGTGGTGAAGACCAGAACGCGGTCTTCGCCCTAGTCCAACCGTCCCGTGATCTCCGGAAAGGGGGTTTGACCTGCTCTTTCGGAGGTGGGCAATTGGTTAGGTGACGTGTCCCCGCGGAAGGGGGCACGTGGAGAACGTGCGCCGGGCACGTTGTCCTCCCCGTGGAGGGGAGCACGCAAGGACGTGGAAGAGCCATGTGGTCTTGCTCGAAGGACCGGGGGTGCCCTGTTCGGCCGACAAAGGGGACGTTGAAGACGCTACGGGACGTGCCGTCTATCCCGGCAGGGAGCGTGCCCTGCCCGTCCTATGGGGGTGTGTGCCTGGTCAGGCTAGTCCACTTAATGGGCCTTGTGTGTTATTGGGCTGGATCGCGAGGCTGGGCCCAGACCAGAACACCTCATAAATGGTTTTATGAAATATCCTTGTGTCACACCCTCATTTTCACCCTAGCCTTTCATACCCTACAGTCATCATATCATACATCGTTGGTGCATATCGAGCATGTGCGTTTACAAGGTAAGGAATGGATTGGTTCAATGTTCTTTCGTCTGATTCAAATAAGAGAAGTTGATCTAATTGAGGTCAATGAAGAAAGGATGTTGTGCGCTCTTGCCGGTTATGTCTATCACGGGCCACGTTGAAGAAAGGTTCATCATCTAAGGTTTGATTCAAGTTGGAAAGTCTACTCATGTAGATTTTTTCAAGGAGAAGTTACTTGAAAAATATTAGGATATTCAAGATCAATATTCCTAATGAACATGAAGTGCAAGGCCTCATTCAAGATTTCTTCATCCAACTTTGTTTCAAATTCTATGTTCAAGTGGAATTCAAATTTGCAAGACATGAGTCAAGATCACAAGTTCATAATTCAAGACTCCATCCATTTCAAATTCAGTGGCATAAGGGAGATCCATCATTCCAAATTCAAGATTCATGAATTCAAAATTAGATTCAAGAATATTACAAAGGAAAATTTCATGACATTGCAAGAATGTCACATTTGTTACAAAGTTTCCAACTCTAAGTAATGCTTAGAAAATTAAGCTACTTCTAATCTTAATTCAAGTTTCTAATCAACTTCATGCTATGGTACCCTTCATGCCTTATTAAGTCTACATGTTCCACATTATGCCTTCACATGATTCATAATCAAATAAGTCTACAAACATCCAAGGAAAAAAATTAAGGTTTAATTCAACATTGGAACATTTCAAGATCAAGACCATTAGTTCTTATCCAAGGGCAATTTCAAGGCAATTTCAAGGCAATTTCAATGTGATCTAAAACAGTCTCATGCATGCCCCAAGCAAGAAATGACAAATTATCTCATAACCAAACAATTCATGTCACAAAACCAAAGGTATGAACTCGTGATGATGCATCTACACATTAAATTTCAGAATTTCAAAATTCTGTCAAAGAGGAGGCATGGACCACAAGGACAGTCCAAGTACAAGCAAACAAATGGGTTCAAGGTTTGAGAGCAATGCAAAAGGCAACAGAAAAACAGGCATAGACAAAGTGCAGCAACAAGTGCAGAAGAGCAGCACACATGAAAATGGAAATAAAGAGAGTGACATCAATAAAGTGGTAAGAGGCATTTCTCAATGAAAAATCTGAAGTTTTGAAACAAGTGAGAACTCTATTACTTTGACTATAAGGGGGAGCCCAATTGGAGAGAAAGCAGTCCACATTGAGAACAAGAAATAGGGAGAAAACTAGAAAAATAAGAGAGAAAAGGGACATTGAGAACAAGAGATAGGGAGAAAACCAGAAAAATAAAAGAGAAAAGGGACATTGAGAACAAGAGATAGGGAGAAAACCAGAAAAATAAGAGAGAAAAGAGACATTGAGAACAAGAGGGTTTTAGAAAGAAAAACAGAAAAAGGAGAGGGAGAAACATAGAGTGTCAAAGAAGAAAATACATCCAATAAAACAATAGTGGTGATTAGAAGGAGAGTAGCAACTCTTGGGTATCCATTTATTTGAACCTTACTCTCTTTATATTTCATTGTATATACTTTTGTATGCTTGCATTGTTGTTGCACACTTCATCATTGTTGTTAGTTAGGATAGTATTTATGGATACATATGTTTGTAATGAGGGTTCAAGAGTGATTAGGTATTGTAGAAAAAACAAGAGCGAGTTTTGTAGAGAGAGAGAGAGATGAGAACACTTAAAAAAAACACTCAAAAGTGTTGTCATATTCGCTAGCAAGTTCGCACAACGAACTTTGGCACCTTTCGCATCTGTTTCTGTGAATAGTGTGTATTCTGTGCAAATTCGACATGAAGTTCGCACAACGAACTTGTTGATGTTTTTTTTTGGGCAGATTCGCTGGCAAGTTCGCACAGCGAACTTTGACACCTTTCGCCTCTATTTGTGAATAGTGCACATCTGGGAAAATTCGACATGAAGTTCGCACAACGAACTTATTGATGTTTTTCAGGGAAAATTCATCAGGAAGTTCGCACAACTAACTTCTTGCCATTTTTTCAGCTTTTTGTTTTTTCTTGCTTTTTTGTTTTATTTTTGCTATCCTCATGCTTCCCTTAATTTTTTTTGGGTTCTAAATTATTAGAAGTGAAAAGATAAAAAAAATGATAATATAAAAAAGAAGAAAAAAGAGTTTGTTATTTATATTTATTAATTAAAATGTTAATTAATTAAATATCCATGCTTAGTTTAAATTAATAATTTGAAAGTACAACTTTGTGAAATTTAACTTGTGTCCTCAAACCAACTAACTTGACCTTGTCTTATATTTTATTGTATGTTTATATTAATAATGTCATTCCAACTTGTGTTGCCAAAACCCTTTTCAAAACAAATTCTCGATTCTTATCGAGTCATTTTTGACCTTGTAAGTCGATTGCCTTGTGCATCGCCATCAACCTTGTTCGCATCACCTCAAACCTTTTTTTAGTAAGCAATAAAACCCTTGACCCAACATCAAGTGGTACTTTTCTCAAAAAATGCAAAAACACAATAAAGATACGATTAGGTTTACACGCCATGGGCTTTAAAGTGGTGGAGAAGGAATGAGAATGGAACCCCTCCTACAATCGTTCCGAATATTTTGAATACAAGGCGCTCGACTTGGATATTCGAGATATTCATCTCTACCCAAAGTCTTTGGTGTGATCCTAATCAAGAATAATTTCTTCTCAAAAATCATAAAAATAACATCGACTCATCAAACTCCTTTTTCGCCTTAGGGCATCATTCGAAAACCCTTTTTTAAGGTATAAAACCAACCAACACACAATCATCTCTCAAGTAGTCGAACTACGGCTGCTATGATTCCTCACACCTGTTGAGAATACGTAGGCATAAGATTGCGATAATCCTAGCGAGCACTCTTCATTCTTTTCCACCTTTACTCATCCATTCATCACCCAAAAAGGACATGTTACGTCCGTTCTACCACAAACAGGTAACGCATAAGACTCCACGAGCGAGCTGCAATACACCTAACTGCTAGAACGCGCTTGTTAAGCATCGTCCACCCAAACTTTCCATTTTTCACCGCATTCCCGTGAACTACGGATGCTCTGATTCTTCACTTCTTACAAGTGAGCATACGTAGGAACAAGGGCCCCAATCCTAGGCGAGCACTCTAATAAAAAACCAACCCCTATTTTCTTTTAAGCAAGTAAACTTTTAAAATTAAAACACCCATTCAAGATAGACAACTTAGAAAGTTCCCATCAAATACGATGGATGTGAGGGGTGCTAATACCTTCCCCTCACATAACCGACTCCCGAACCCTAAAACTTGGTTGCGATGACCATGCTCTTTTCCTAAAGGTTTTGTCGTTATTTCCCTTTCCCTCCTTGGGATAAATAAAATTCGGTGGCGACTCTGTGTCATTTTTCGCGTAGCGACACCTTGTTTCATGTATGGTTTGCTGAATTGTTGTCGATATATTCATACAAAATATTAAAACTCATAAAACTTATATATAAATTTATATATTTTGATGATATCTTCAATTTTTCATATATATTAAAATTTTTTTGCATGTTGTTATTAATACATTTACTTTTATCGAATAAAAATTAATTATATAATATAATATAATAAGATAATGAAATTACTAATTTCTTAATTAATAATGTCCTTTTAATTCATTTTGTAATTATCAGCTAGTGTAATAACTAATTTACCAAATAATCAAATTCACTTATCAGCTATCAACCATCAATTATAAGCTATCAACTATCAACTACTAGCTGTCAATTATAAACTAGTTTTACTAAACAAAATCTTACAATTATGATAGCAATTGTTTGAAAATAACTAAGCTTTGAGCGTGAGAGATCTAATATATATTGAGACATAAAACAAAATTTTAATGGAGTATTGTGTCTAAAATAAAAATTATTAGTTTTTATATAATTATTTGAGTTAACAACTTCAAAAATATTGATCAATCAAATATGCTTATTGTGTCTAAAATAAAAATTATTAGTTTTTATATAATTATTTGAGTTAACAACTTCAAAAAATATTAATCAAATATGCTAAAAATAAATTAAAACTAACTTTTTTTTAAAAGATATCAAATAAAATAAAAATATGCAACACGATTGTGTAATCATTTTTTGTCATAAAATAAAAAGGCTCGGTGGATGGGTTTGTGCTAGATGCCGAAATATGAACATTCTACTTGGCACCTTCAATTTGGGTTTGACACCCTCACATATTTTAATAATATCATAAATTTTTTCTCATTTTTTATTAAATTTTATAAAAATTTTACTCTCAAACTAGAAAAATTAGGATACTAAAATATCCAATAAAAATACATAAAAATAAATATAAGTCTTTTAAAAATCTGATAACATGCATAGAAAATTAGCAAGAATTTTTTCAACGATCCACAACAAATTTATCAAGTAAAAAATCAAACAATTAAAATAATTATAAAATAACTAATATTAGATTTTTTTTAGATTCTCTTTGCAATTTTATATCATATTTTTTTTAAAAAAATACAGTAAAAATGCATAACAATCTTTTAAAAATCCAATAAAAATATATAGTTCAAAATTCTCAAGTAATTATTTTTTTTGGAATTCTTATGCAATCCACAGCAAATTCTCAGATAGAAATTAAAATAATTATAAAATTATTAAAAAATGTTTGATACCTGATTTTTTAAAAAATAACACGGAGACACTCTTACATACATTAAGGAATTTATGAAAAAATATGGTAATAGTCTTTTAAAAATAAGGTCAAATGCATAAAATAGATTTATTTTGAAACTCGCTAAAAAGTAAAAATCCATAGGTACATATTTTCAAAATAAGTTTTGGTATAACCGCAGCAAAAATAAAATTAAACAATTAAAAAATAAAAAATAATCGCAGCGATTTATGTTTTTTATTAAAAGGATATTTTGGTCATATTATACCATTTGTAAGGGTGTGATGATCAATTTGGGAGATGTAAGATAGATTCATCTTGAAATATCGACGTTTTTATCTTTGTTGTTTATATATAAAAGCCTTGTATATGGTTTCGGGTTAGAGGCCGAACTTAAAGTACTAAGAAATATTTTCTCATCTCGTAAATCTTTTTGGAACCTTTAAGGCAGACTAAATTTTATGTCATATTCTAAAATTTGGAGATGGATTCTTAAATATGAAATGGTTGAATCCATGAACAAAACACATGTGAATTGGAAAACCCAATTAAATCATATAAAATTCAACAATATGCTATGTGTCAAACACCAACAATAAGTTGTCAATAATTAAAAATATCAATTAAATATAAATAAAATCATAGATTGAACAAACCAATTGTTTCTTCCCCAAACTTAAATATGCACCTAATGATCTCCTCAAATGTTCGGAGACAAATGGGTTTTAACAAATAATATAAAAAAATATGATTATAGTAGTGTTTAATTCAATAGATTTTACTGAATAATACTGACCAAATATTAAAAATATTGTACTCACATCATCTTTCTTTTGTAGTTGTATGTTGGTGAAGCATGCATATCTGTCTTTGCAATTGACGAAGGAAAATACTTAACACTGATTACCCTTCCAATGTCATGGTAGTTGAGTCACATATTCATTTGATCTAGTTAGTGCTTGAAATAAAACAGTATAACATCGACATTGACCATGAACAAATAACAAGAAGTTTTCTTGTTACAATAAAATGTTGAATGGTTAAAGTTCATTTTGACTGGTTATATGTAAAAATAATTCATTGTTTCTACTAGTGCATTCGTCCATATGAATTTTTGATGCAATATAGACTGCACAAAATATTCATTGAAAAGTTTCAAATTATAGAATTCAAACACATAAAAAATTCTCATACATGGGTACAAATTTTACAATACGGACTATGCCAAAATAATCTTTGCACGGGTCTGAATTATAGAATCAGAAACTACTTGTTATATTATAATTTTGAAGGTTTAGGAGGCTTTTATTTCTGTTGTGAATCGGATACCTTAAAACTAAGTATAAACAATTTCTTAATGATCAAGAAACACACAAGGGTTAATAAAGAAGAAAACAACAAAGATTGATTATTAAATTGCTATTCTTTCCTTTCTCTTAGAACAAGATTACAAGTATACAAGAATAACAAAATAACCTCTCTCTCTTGAAATTAGGATTTTATCTTCCTATTTTTCCTTATGACAAGATTGAGAAACTAGTATCCTATTTATAAGAAAAATAACACACTAACCTAATGGGCTTTTTAACAACTATCCATTACAAGCTAACTTAGGGTACAAACTAACTTAAACAATTGGGCTTACAAGCAAGACCCAATTCAACATGCTAACAACCCTAGCAATATTGACTAATGCATGTTAGAACAAACTTCGACTACAACACGTATTACTCGCGAACAGACTTCGACCATACTAGAGTTTGATCCAACATCTCACAAATCTCCACCTTGGATCTAACTCTATAACATCAAGAAACAAGCTTTTCATGCAGCTTTATTAACTGCATACAGTGGAAAACTTGCAACTGGACAACATCTTGGTGATCATATCATCAACATTATGATCTGTCGAAACCTTCAGCACTTGGACTTCTCGACGCTCGATTACCCCTCTGATGAAATGCAGCCTCACATCAATGTGCTTGGTTCGCTCATGATAGGTTAAATTCTTCGACACGTGTATTGCACTTTGACTATCACATTTAATAGTGATAACTCGACCTTGAAGTTTTAGCTCCTTTGCAAAACCTTCAAGCCACAATGCTTCCTTAACAACTTCAGTTAGGGCAATATACTCCGCTTCAGTGGTTGATAAGGCAACGAACTTCTGAAGTGTTACTTTCCAACTAATTGTTGTCCCAAACATAGTGAACACATATCCAGAAATAGATTTTTTGGAATCCATACAACTTACGTACTCAGAGTCGACATATCCTTCGATTGCTGCTTTACTATCTTCACCCAAGGCTCAACCATAAATTAGGACTCTATTCAGAGGCCCATTTATGTACCTTAAAATCCACTTCAATGCTTTCCAGTGAGCCTTTCCAGGATTCGCCATGTACCTGCTTACAAGACTTACTGAATATGCTATGTCGGGTCTAGTACAGACCATAGCATACATCAAAGAACCTACTACGTTACCATATGGAATGCTATTCATATAAGTTCTTTCAACATCAGTGTTGGGACACTGATCTATACTCAGCTTGAATTGAGGGTTTGTCGGAGTCACAACAGGCTTTGAATTCGACATACCAAACTTTTCGAGAACCTTCTGTAGGTATGCCTCTTGAGATAAGCATAATTTCGATTGCTTTCTATCTCTCCAGATGTCAATCCCAAGAATCCTAGACGGAACTCCCAAATCCTTCATGTCGAACTCTTTATTGAGTTCAACCTTCATCCTCATTACCTCTTCGACATTGTTGCTTGCTATTAGAATATCATCCACATAGAGCAACAAAATAACAAATGAATTACCCGGTCGAAATCTGAAGTAAATACAATGGTCGAACTGACTTCTGATGAAACTTATGTGTGCCATGAACTTGTCGAATCTCCTATTCCACTATCGAGGAGATTGTTTCAGTCCATATAAAGATCTATTTAGTTTGCGCATATAATCTTACTTCCCCCTTTCGACATACCCTTAGGTTGCCTCATCAGGATTGTTTCATCTAGATCACCATACAAGAATGCAGTCTTCACATCCATCTGTTCCAATTTAAGGTCGAACTGGGCCACCATGGCAAGCAACATTCAAATGGATATTGAAAGCCATCTTTGCTTCAATGAAAACTACATCTCAACTGGTGACACACCTCTTGTGACCTGGCTCTAGGCACCATAGTCTATAAGCTTTGACTCATTCAGGGTATCCCATGAACATGCATTTCAGAGCTCTAGGTTTGACCTTGTCTTGCCTAATATGAGGATAGGTCACACAGCCAAATACTCTCAGTCTGTCGAGACTAGGTGGATGTCTCGACTAAACTTCTTCAGGTGTCTTCATTCCCAAGGCAGTCGAGGGACATCTATTTATCAGGTAAGCTGCTGTTGAAACAACTTCCGCCCAAAACACCTTCTTCAATCCAGCACTAACCAACATGCATCTAACCCTTTCAAGGACTGTTCGACTGAATCTCTCAGCTAAGACATTTTGTTGAGGAGTACCTGCTACAGTTTTATGCCTAGAAATCCCAAACTCAACACAGTAACTATTGAACGCTTTTTTGCATAATTCAAGGCCATTGTCGGTTCTCAACCTCTTAACTTTTCTGCCAATTTGAGTTTCGACCAGAATCTTCCAATTTTTGGAATTCTCAAAATTTTCATCCTTCGTCTTCTGAATGAATACCCATAGCTTTCTGAAATAGTCATCAACAATGGATAGAAAATACCTTGCACCTGAGTGTGAGGGATTCCTTGCAGGCCCCCAAAGATTAGCATTAATGTAATCCAGGGATCCATGTGTTCTTTGCTTGCCTTTGTTAAACTTCACCCTACAGGATTTACCAAATACACAAGATTCACAAAATTCTAACTTTTCGACTTTGTCACCTCCTAGCAGGTTCTGTTTCCCCAATTCGAACAAGCCTCTTTCGCTGATATGGCCCAATCTCATGTGTCATAAGCCCTAGAGGCCAATACTTTTTGGTACTTGTATCAGATTATTCGCTTAATAATAAAAGGCATTTCTTTATTATGTTTGTCTTTCAGAATAATAAAGTCCCTAGAATAGTTAGTCTGTTTAATGAAATGTTAAGTGTGACTTAATCATGAGATCCCATTAAACATAAAGACATTATTCTTAAAATATCCGTAGTCAAGCTTTATTGCAAAGTGGGATAACATTAAAAGCATTGAGACTATTATGAAGATAGACTGATGATCACATCTCATGGATCATGGATAAAGAGTTATCAAGTCTTGACATAGGTATAAATATTAGGAGTAATATTTATACCGGATTGACCCGCTATGAGAATACTACATAGTATGTTATGCAAAGTGTCATAAGTTATTCTCATGGTGATAATGGTGTATTACCACCCTTCGACCTGAAACCACTATGGACCCTAGATGTAGAGTCGGGTGCTTTATTGCTGATCAAACATTATCCGTAACTGGATGATCATAAAGACAGTTGATGGGCACTCCACGAAGCATGCTGAGGGACATGAGTGTCCTAGATGGAATTTGCCAATCCTGCATAACAGGAGAAATGTCTAAGGGCCCAATATTGAACTGGACAAGGATGACACAGTGTATGCCTTGTGTTCAATATAGACATAGGGGCAAAAGGGTAATTGTACAAACATATATTATCACGAAAAAGGTTTTGTCAGATCACATGACATTTTCGTGACTTGGGTAGCAGTGATGTGTTGCTAGATACCGCTTACTGTTTATTATGTTAAATATATATAATTTAATATAATTACCAACGTTACGAAATCCTACAGGGTCACACACATAAGGACAGTTTGATGAGAGATAGAGAAATCAAAGGAACACCGTAAGGTACGGTGCACTTAAGTGAAAAATAGAAATTCGGATAATATAATAATAATTATTGTTATTTTATAATGGTTATAAAATAATAATAAAATAAATATATTTATTATAATAATAGTTATTATAATAATATATAATATTATTATGGATCATGTGAATTGGGTTTTAGCCCGCAGCCCACAAGAGAGTCTATAAAAGGAACCCTTGTGATGAAGCTTTCACTTGATGCAATTTCGTTTTGATTCTCTTTTCTCACTCAAATAATTCCGTTCGTAAGCAGCTAGCACTGTGACCGGAAGCTGTTCGTGTGGACTGAGTAGAGGCGTTGCACTTCATCAACGCTTGTGATCGCTGCATCAAAGATCTGAATCGCCACAAAGAGGTAACGATTCTATCACTGACCATGCTCATTCGTGAGGATCACTAAAGGAAAAATTTTGTTTTCCGCTGCGTTTAGATCGCAATTTTCCTTCAATATGGCCCAATCTCATGTGTCATAATTCTGTCTTCGACATAGGTTTCATGGATGCAACATTTGTCGAACCATTTACAACCTCAGCCTCAAGGTTATACAAGCCTTGTTTCTTCACGCCTCTCAAGACTTCCTTCGAACCCTTCATGACTCTTAGGATACTTTTCTTTCCTTGAAAAACGTATCCTTTTCTGTCGAATTCACCAAGAGAAATCAAATTTCTCTTCAAGTCAGGTACGTACCTAACTTCAGTCAATAACCTTATTGACTCATCATGGAGCTTGAATCTCACAGATCCAATACCTGCAATTTTGCAAGATTTGTTGTTTCCCAGCAGCACAGATCCACCATCTTGATCACATAGCTCCTCGAATAATTCTCTGTTTAGAGTCATGTGCCAAGTGCAACATGAATCCATAATCCACTCTTTTCTCGAGTCGCCACTTGAAACCACAAGAACATCAGATGAGTCGAAGTCATCTTGAACAATGGCTGCATTGCCATTACCTCCATGATCTTTCAGGCGTTTAGGGAACACCTTTCTTATGTGACCCTCCTTCTTACAGTGTTAACATCGAATACTAGATGTTTTGCCACTATAAGACTTTTGTTGACTTTTACCTTTCTTCTTGTCGAACTTACCATCCTTTCGCAAGAATTTTCCCTTAACGGCCAAACCTTCGCCCACCGTCAAAGGTTTATGCTCCTTTCGTTCGTTTATGTCCTTAGAATACAAGGCTGATTGAACTTCTTCAAAGGTCAGGGACTCCCTTCCATACAAGAGAGTTTCTTTGAAGTGAGCATGTCCTCTAGGCAAAACACACAACAACAATAGTGCTTGATCTTCATCATCGATCTTCACATTAATATTTTCAAGATCAAGAATCAGCTTGTTGAACATATCCAACTGCTCATCCAACACTTTGTCTTCACTCATCTTGAATGAATATAAAGCTTGCTTCAGGTAGAGTCGATTCACCAGAGATTTGGTCATGTACAAACTTTCAAATTTCACCCATAATCCCGATGTTGTAGTCTCCTTTGATACCTGTCGAAGAACCTTATCATCAAGGCTCAACAATATTGCGCTGTGGGTTTTCTCGATCATGCTCGTCTTTTCTTTTGTCGTTAACGCAGCGTTCATTGGTGCCTCACCCTTCAATGCTTCCAAATAATTCTGCTGAACCAATAGGACTTTCATTTTCAAGCGCCACAGACCAAAGTCGTTCACTCCGGTGAACTTTTCAATCTCATACTTTGTTGAAGGCATCCTCTCCACGCTCACCACACCAATTTGTTGTGAATCGAAACCTTAAAACTAAGTATAAACAGTTTCTTAATGATCAAGAAACACACAAGGGTTAATAAAGAAGAAAACAATAAGGATTGGTTATTAAATTGCTATTCTTTCCTTTCTCTTAGAACAAGATTACAAGTATACAAGAATAACATAATAACCGCTCTCTCTTGAAATTAGGATTTTATCTTCCTATTTTTCCTTATGATAAGATTGAGAAACTAGTATCCTATTTATAAGAAAAATAGCACACTAACCTAATGGGCTTTTTAACAATTATCCACTACAAGCTAACTTAGGATACAAGCTAACTTAAACAATTGGACTTACAAGCAAGATCCAATTCAACATGCTAACAACCCTAACAATATTGACTAATGCATGTTAGAACAAACTTCGACTACAACACGCATTACTCGCGAACAGACTTCGACCATACTAGAGTTCGATCCAACATCTCACAATTTCATATTAGAATTTAGAGGCCCAAGGTGGTGACTAAATCATCTTATAATTGAATCAAGCCTCGTTCAAGTACAAGAAAACTAATAGTTTCCTATAAACAAAGTCCTTCGTAAATGCATAAAACTTCTCACAATCATGATTTTATAGCGGTATTTTGGAGGAGCTTATGTGTTTAAAAAACAACTCATTACAATTTTTCAGTTGATGAGAAGCGCACCCATCTATGTTTTTGTGAGAAGCGCGTCCATGTGAAAATAGTTCAGTTGATGATTATTATGAATCAAATAGTAAGAGTTTTGTCCTATTCATGCATATTTTGTGATGTTAAAACCGTTCAACAATTAATATGGTTTTGAGTTAATGATTACGGGTGTTTTGTTCATGAAATGTAAAATCCGGTAAAAGAAAGATATATAATAGTGAGATGAGATTGATGAGATTAAATTGCTTTAACTAATTTCTAATGCATTCTAATGATAATTATATAAGATCAATTTATTATTAAGTATCTTCACATTTTTTTATCACATAATTTATTTTTAAATAATATTGAACAAAATAATCAAAACTAGACAGGACATTAAACTGGAATAAAGCTAAACCCAATTTAATTATATAATATTTTGTATTATTTTATTATTAAAAAAAGTAACATATTAACATTTTACATACATAGTTGAAGTAATTATCGTTAAAAATAAAATAATAATCATCATGAATTTTTTTTATCTTTTATAAACCTAATACAATACCAAACCCTAAATTATAACTTAAATATTAAAGAGATGCAATCAGCTGCCTCCAAGTTTCTCATATTTTACATTCACTCTTCTTCTTCTTACAGGTTTTAATCTCTTTTATGCCCCTTTCCTGTTTTCAACATTAAAAAATCGATAACAGACGGGAACAAAACGGGAATAAAAAAGTCCATAAACCTTTAAAAAAACATTGGAAAAGAAAAAACACTGATTGGCCTTCAAATTGGATTGAATTGCCGATTTTCCAATTTTTATACAGTTTTCTGCAATTTATTGTTTTTTATTTGATTTTAAAGGCCAAGCGAACAAGATAGTAGTTTAATTATCAATTCTACTGATTAAACCAACCAATATGGTTTGATTGTTATTACATCGATATTGAAAGATGGGTCTTCTATCAAAACGTTGATTCCATATACAATTTGTTGGGTAACTTGCGTCTCAGGTTACTTGACAAATGATGATAAAAGAGAATTACAGGTTTGAGAGAGAGAGAGAGAGAGAGAGAGAGAGAGAGAGAGAGAGAGAGAGAGAGAGAGAGAGAGAGAGAGAGAGAGAGAGAGAGAGAGAGAGAGAGAGAGAGAGAGAGAGAGAGAGAGAGAGAGAGAGAGAGAGAGAGAGAGAGAGAGAGAGAGAGAGAGAGAGAGAGAGAGAGAGAGAGAGAGAGAGAGAGAGAGAGAGATTATTGGAATTGAATTTAGTGAATTAGATTTTTACAAACATGTTCTTTATATAGGATCATACAACTAACTAACTAACTTCTAGTTAGTAACCACACACACAAATATCAGCAACCACATGCTTAACTATCAATAACCAGTTTACTGAACTATTAATAACCACATGCTGAATTATCAATAATCACTTATCGAATTATCATCAACCACTTAATGAACTATCAATAACCACATGTTGAACTATTAGTGGCCACTTACTAAATTATTAATAACCATATGCCAAAAAACTAAAATGCACATCTAATACCCTCCTAATTCAGTTCTCCAAACTTCTTATTCCTATTAACCTCTTAAGACCTTCAAAAATCTTACTGCTTGAGAGGCTTTGTCAAAATATTAGCTAATTACAATTTAGTTTTGCAATGTTCAATGTTTAATCTTCCTTTTCTTACTTGATCTCTTAGAAAGTGATACCTTCTTTCTATGTGTGTTTCTCCTACCATGGCTCATAGGATGATTTTCCAAGTTAATTATTGATTGAGTATCAAGTAACAACGTGATTTCCACATAATCATTAACATTCAATTCTTCAAGTAGCATTTCCAACCAAAGTGTTTGACATGCATCATATGAGTCTGCAATATACTATACTTCACAAGAGGGTCCGCAATTCCTCATTTCTTTGAGCTTCAAGATATTGGTATTGATCTAAGCATAAAAAAGTAATCAACTGTGTTTTTCCTATCATCTTAATCACCACTCTAATCAGAATGTGAGTAACCATACACCCTGACTTCAATTTTGGTCCTTTGTTGATGAGGCATTAAAACTCCATGACATGTTGTGCCTCTAATATACCTTAAGATTATCTTTGTTGCAAGTAGATGACAGATCCTTGGTTCATCCATGAATATACTAACCAATCCCACACTATAACAAATATTTGGCCTTGTATTGCAAAGATAACTCAATGATCCAATAATAAACTAGTACAATATAATGTCAACCAATTCTTCATCATATTCCTTCCTTAAATTGATGTTGGTTTCCATTAGTGTGATAGCAGGTTTGCAGTTGCTCATGTTAAATCTCTTTAATATGTCTTTTCCATATTTCTTCTGATGTAAGAAAGTTCCTTATTTGATGTTCAAAATTTCCATTTCATAGAAAATATGCCAAATTTCATAGGTCTGACATTTCAAACTCATTCTACACGCTTGCTTTAAACTTTGTTAATTATTTTTCATTTGAACCTGTAACAAATAAATCATGTGTATAAAGACATCGAACGACTTAGTCTTGTTTATTTGAGACTTTGACCTAGATACCATGCTCCAATGTACATTTTCTAAAACCTAGCTTGATTAAGAAGTTATCAATCCTCTTGTTCCAAGCTCTAGGTGGTTGCTTCAATCCATTCAAAGTTTTTATCAACATGTATAACATATTCTCTTTCCCTTTCAAAACCCGGTGGCTGCTTCACATGAAATTCTTCCTCTAAAGGTCCAGTGAGGAATGCAGAATTCGCATCCAATTGTTGCATCTTTCAACCTTTATAAGTTGTTATAACCATAACCAGTATGATTGTTTCAGGCCTAGCCACAAATGCATAAACTTCATCGAAGTCTACTATAGGTCTTTGAAGAAATTCTCTTGCAACCAACCTTGCTTTGTACTTGGCAATTTTTTAAACCCATCATACTTTGATTGCTCTCTTGCCTAAGTTCTAAACCAGTCCCATGTCTGATTTTTATCAATGGCCTTGAGTTACTCAATCATTGCAACTTTCTAATTCTCATCTTTCAGGGCTTAGGCATGATTAATTGGTTCTGACTCAGCCATCGTTGCTCCAATTAGTTCACCATTTTCTGTGATAGCTTGATCTAGAAATCTCTCATAATCATTCAGCCTGATTGATGTAGTTTTAGTCTTACTTGATCTTCTCACTCCTTGAGTTTGTGCAGGATCAGTTGGTGCCACATGTTCCTCATCATGCAAAGTAGTTCCAATATGAATTGAAATTTCACTTTCTTGCATTGTATTTTCTAGAATTTCAACCAATTCAAGTCTTTGCTTTCATAAAACTCCACATCTTTGTTGACCACCACCTTATTCTCAATTGTTGAGAATAACTTGTAGGCACTTGTTAAATGATATCCAACCACAATGATATCTTGGATTCTATCATCCAATTTTCTTTTAAGTTGTTCAAAAACATGTCTAAAGCATAGTGAACCAAAAATCATGAGATGACCCACACCTGACTTTAACCCTGACCAAAATTCATGAGGTGTTTTATTTTCCAACTTGTTTGTTAGACATCTATTGATGATATATACTGCAATTGAAGTGGCTTCACCTCAGAAGTGCTTAGGCATATGCTTTGTTTTGAGCATGCTTCTAGCCATATTCAAGATGCTTCTATTCTTCCTTTCAATAAAGCTATTGTGCTAAGGTGTGTATGGCGCTATCACTTCATGCTCAATCCCTCCCTTCTCGCAAAATTTAGCAATTTAAATTTCTTAAAATTTCTGAAAAATTTTAATTTTCTTTTCAAACAAGTAAATCCACAAATTCCTAGTGAATTCATCTATGACGGTAAAAAATAATAATTATCTCCTAGTGATTTTAATTCAAATTGAATACACACACCTGAGTGCACATGATTGATGTGGTTTTAGTCCTACTTGATCTTCTCACTCCTTGAGTTTGTGCAGGCTCAGTTGGTGCCACATGTTCCTCATCATGCAAAGTAGTTCCGATATGGATTGAACTTTCACTTTCTTGCATTGTATTTTATGGAATTTCAACCAATTCAAGCCCTTGCTTTCATAAAGCTCCACATCTTTGTTGACCACCACCTTGTTCTCAATTGTTGAGAATAACTTATAGGCACTTGTTAAATGATATCCAACCACAATGATAGCTTGGCTTCTATCATCCAATTTTCTTTTAAGTTGTTCAGAAACATGTCTAAAGCATAGTGAACCAAAAATCATGAGATGACCCACACCTGGCTTTAACCCTGACCAAAATTCATGAGGTGTTTTATTTTTCAACTTGTTTGTTGGACATCTATTGATGATAAATATTACAATTGAAGTGACTTCACCTCAGAAGTGCTTAGGCATATGCTTTGTTTTGAGCATGCTTCTATCCATATTCAAGATGTTTCTATTCTTCCTTTCAATAATGCTATTATGCTAAGGTGTGTATGGCGTTATCACTTCATGCTCAATCCCTCCCTTCTTGCAAAATTTAGCAATTTAAATTTCTTAAAATTACTGAAAAATTTTACTTTTCTTTTCAAACAAGTAAATTTATAAATTCCAACTGAATTCATCTATGAAGTTAAAAAATAGCAATGATCTCCTAGTGATTTTAATTCAAATAGACCACACACACCTGAGTGCACGTGATTGATGTAGTTTTAGTCTTGATCTTCTCACTCCTTGAGTTTGTGCAGACTCAGTGGGTGCCACATGTTCCTCATCATGCAAAGTAGTTCCGATATGGATTGAACTTTCACTTTCTTCCATTGTATTTTCTGGAATTTCAACCAACTCAAGTCCTTGCTTCATAAAAATCCACATCTTTGTTGACCACCACCTTGTTCTCAATTGTTGAGAATAACTTATAGGCACTTGTTAAATGATATCCAACCACAATGATAGCTTGGCTTCTATCATCCAATTTTCTTTTAAGTTGTTCAGAAACATGTCTAAAGCATAGTGAACCAAAAATCATGAGATGACCCACACCTGGCTTTAACCCTGACCAAAATTCATGAGGTGTTTTATTTTTCAACTTGTTTGTTGGACATCTATTGATGATAAATATTACAATTGAAGTGACTTCACCTCAGAAGTGCTTAGGCATATGATTTGTTTTGAGCATGCTTCTATCCATATTCAAGATGTTTCTATTCTTCCTTTCAATAATGCTATTATGCTAAGGTGTGTATGGCGTTATCACTTCATGCTCAATCCCTCCCTTCTTGCAAAATTTAGCAATTTAAATTTCTTAAAATTGCTGAAAAATTTTACTTTTCTTTTCAAACAAGTAAATCCATAAATTCCTAGTAAATTCATCTATGAAGGTGAAAAAATAGCAATTATCTCCTAGTGATTTTAATTCAAATAGACCACAGACATCTGAGTGCACAATCTCAAGCTTTTGTTGTGACTTGATTGGAAAGTCACGTTTGAATGAATTCATGGTTTTCTTGGCTATTCAGCATTCCTCACATAGCTGTTTTGACACTTTAATCCTTGGAAGTTCATACATAATCTATTTCATATTCATTAAGCTAATAATCCTAAAATTGAGATGGCCAAATCTCTAGTGCCAAACCCAAATTTTATCTTCAATTGTGGTTGATGCAAGGTATTGATGATCAAGCATATTTATTATGACCTTGAATTTCTCGGTGGTTGACAAAGGTGCCTTTAGAATTATCCTAGATATTTCATTAAACACCTTGGTTTCCCTTCCTTCTAGCTTCATAATGTAATTCTTGTCAAGTAATTGACCAAAACTGATCAAGTTACTTGTTATTGAAGGAACATACAATACATCATTAATGGTAGCTTCATGTTTATCCTTCTTTCTCACCTTACTATTGCCCATTCCTTCTGATGCCACAATGATATTGTCTGTAAATAGAATTGATCTTTTAATTGATTCACCCAACTTGGTAAACCAGTTATTGTTACCTGTCATATGATTGTTGTATCCACTATGCCAAAAAAGACCTTTAGCAGCGCTTTTTTTGGCCTTTAGCAGCGCTTAAAAGCGCTGCTAAAGGTAAAGACAGCGCTTTTTTTAAGGAAAAAGCGCTGCTAAAGGCACCTTTCAGCAACGCTTTTAGCAGCGCTTTTTTCACCCTATAGCAGCGCTTTAAAAGCGCTGCCTATTCCCCCTTCCCCTCCCTTCAGCAACGCTTTTAACAGCGCTTTTTCAACCCTATAGCAGCGCTTTCCCCTCCCCCTTTAGCAGCGCTTTTTGAAAGCGCTGTCTTAGGCCCCCTTTAGCAGCGCTTTCTTAAAGCACTTTCTTTGACCCCCCCCCCTTTAGCAGCGCTTTTTTAAAGCGCTTTCTTAGACCCCCCCCTTTTCCAACCTATAGCAGCGCGTTTTTGGCCACTCTTTGCCCCCTTTAGCAGCGCTTTGTTTAAAAGCAATGTCTATTCTTAACGATTTTAAATTTTTTTTTTTAAATAATCACATTTTTTATATATTTTTCGATAAACCTGCTTATAACAATTACATTCTCTGCTTATAATTCAGGCCTTTAGTTCAACAGTTTGGTCTTATATATAACAATTACTTTAGCCTTATTTATGTGTATTCATCACTTTGCCCATAACCATTTTAATACACATAAAACTGCTTAAATATATTACAACATCATAAATATATTCAATTTACAACATCATAAATACATTCAATTTACATATAATTACAAATCCGATAACTTTACAAGTAGATACGTTATACAATTCTCAACTCAAGAATAAATGGACACCAGTCCTCCTTAATTTCTTCCAATCTTGTTTTCGAGTAAGTACCACACTTGTATTCATCAAAGTATTACATAATATAACAAAACATGCATGATTTAATTTTCAAACTAATTACTCAGATGAGATATCGGTTAATTATCAAAATGAATCATATAACTTATGAATTGATCCATACCATGATTGGAATCTCTATTTGACCTGAAAGAATAATTTCCTTCATAAAGCGCAATACAAAATATCCGCAGTCAATCCCATTGCGCTGACGAGGACACTGTAAATGGAAAAAACAAACGAACATTTATCAGGATATATAGTTTAAATAGTTTTATCAAGTAGAACCACTATAACAGTCAAACATGGGAAAATATACCTCCACTCTGATCCCGCTGATGTTGTTAGCCTTGCTTTTTGGCACTGTTGCATCTCTTTGTGTTCTGAATATTTGTATAACTCTAACATAATATAAACGCATATTTAGAACAATGTCACATAATAAATAAAGATATATAACTATTCAGAACAGTATATCTCATCACTTACGTATCAACCATGTTCTTCAGATCAGGATATTTTGTTGTATCGCCATCCAATGAATCTATATAATACACTATTTCTTTCATCAGATTAATCGCGACCAACAACCAGTGTCCAATATAAAATAAGACAATAGTTTAGACGGAAATGTTATATAGATTAATGGAAAAAATCGAATAATTATAATAAATGAATTTAGAATAAAATCTAACCCATGGCCAGTATTATATGGCAACAAGAACAACTTCTCTGTAGTCGCGACCATAAATCTTTGGACTATGTAATCTTTGACTGTATATGGTGTGTGCTCTATTGCCCGTGCGTTGATACAACTAGCAGATAAGAATGTGAATATGGAAGTCAAATCATACGGGACCAACAACTTGTCATACAGGAGCCTAAAAGAAAAACATAATCAACATTAGAATATTCAGTTAAATGCGCAAATTTTAAAATGTTCAATTATTTAATTAAAATGGATCGGAGTACCTGATGTAGGAATGCATAACACCGACACCCAATTCAGAATGTTGGAAAACCTGGTCAAAATCCTCCTTAGCAAGTGTTTCGGGATATTCAAAACCGAAAATACCTTCCTCCATAGGTATTTCACAGATGCCACCCTCAACCACATCTGTTGTTCCTATATATGTTTCAAGGCATATCCTAAATCGAGGAACATATGCTTTTTTTGACTCGGTCTTTTTTTTGTTGGGCACCTTGGAAGTTTCAGGCATCTTACCCTTGCTGACTTGTTGCAACTGTTGATCATGAACCTAAAATTCATATATAAGTCCAGTAATTAATGTATAATAAGATAACCATGTAATTGTATTAGTACCTGTTTCTTTGATGTAGCTGAATCGGTATCCCGCACAATAATTCTATCATCTTTTGATTTGGATTTTGTAGGAGTCTAAGATCATCATGTAAATAAGAAAATGTAAATGTAAGAATAACTTTCATCTATGAGTCGTAAAACATTTGAATATTACAAGCTAGGTTCATAATGGTGTTCAACATACCTAATCATCTATGTAAATGAGATTTGCCAGCCATGCAACATACGCTCCTATTGCGTCTCCCACCACTGTTGCGTCTAAAACTTCATCTGGTATATGCAACAACACACCCCCCTCTAACGCAATATCAACCGATACTTTTAAAAATCCAGGAGGGAGCGGTTTATGGTGAAGTAATTCTCCCACATTGTTATGCACCTTTCCCTTGCCAACCATGCGATAAGTCGGTGACGATAAATATAGCTGACAAGGTGAAATGCCCTAAACAAATAATGATGCCGATTAATGTGTCAATTAAGGAAATTGTGCTAAATTAATTTCAATGTAGTATATACAATTACCTCTAGAAGCTTCTGCGGACAACCGATACTATCTTTTTCACTAGCATCTTTACCCTATGGACCGCGCATTTCCGACATGTGTCTTTCTTTGTCCTTCTGTAATTCCTGAATCTGAGCTTTCAATTCCTCCAATGTATCGTCCTCAGCTGGAGTTATACTCTGGGATAGAGTATCCTGAAATATAGATAAAAGCATATATAAATATATTATACACTTTTGATCAATTACTAACAAAACTAATGTTGTACTTACACATCGTTCAAACACTTGTTGAACTTCTTCCTGAACGACTCCATCTCTTCCCACACGGGCAGCCTTCCACACAACATGGTCCGAAAGAGATGTCGCATCACTTTTCTCATCTTCTATCTACGCATTAAGACGGATAATAAAGCATTCATATCCTATTATATATACTTACTAATTTTGGTAACTATATCATATTAAAGCATTTATATATACTTACTATTTTTTGCTCTAAGCGTGCATATCCCAAACGCCCTTTTTTGTATGGATACGCGGGTTTTGATGCCCGTTGCCGATTAACACCACTCACAACCTGAAAAAACAAGTTTAAGTCATATCAGAACTCTTGTGGAAGAAGTATATATACTATACATTATTCATGATAAGTTGTACTTACTAAAAATTCTTTGGTTCTTCGCTTTGCAACAAATGTCTCCCATACTTCTTCCGAAATCAAATCAGCTTACTTCTTTGGATGCTCCAAGTCAACAAAGTTTCCATCAGAATCTTTGAGAAACTTGTTCGTTAAAAACGCTCTGAATCCCCTCAGTCGTTTACCGGCCAATTGAAGACAATATTTTCTTCTGCAATCATCAATATTAAAAGATCTCTACAAACAAATACACATACATATGACATGTTAGTATAATTAATTTAAAGATGTAACCGTCAATATAATTAAAAATAATCAAGTATCATACCTGTATCTCGCTCCAAATTTTGTCTTTAGCCGGTTTTAGCGACTCAATTCTCCAATTATCGCAAGTAATCGGAATTTGCGTACGTACAAGTGCTCCAATGTAACTTGTCAGCATCACACCGTTAGACTCAACTATTTGATCTCTTTCATTCCAATGCACATCATACTTAACACCCTTATCTCTCGCACATATGATTTTTTTCATAATCGTTATTCCTCTTTTGATATCGCCTTCAATGTCTTTTGTTGTTTCGTTTCCATCATGTGGTGTTTCCTCATTGTTGGCCATAATACCTGTAATTCAGAAAAACCAAAGTATCAAATGAATGACATACAAATATGTAAATAAGAAATATATACATAAGAAATGTATAAATAAGAGAAATATGTAATTTAACAAGAGCAAAAATATGTAATTTTATTGAATGACATAATATGTAATTGTATTGCATGATAGAAATATGTAATTTTATTTAATGAGACAATATGTAATTTAACAAGTACCTTTGTCACTAAGATCTCTTTCTTTTCTTAGTTGGAACGTGGTTTACTTGTCTCTTAACAACACGGACGGATGGATTGATCCAAATTCCCTCGTTATGATCATTTCTAATATATGATTCGTCCGCTCTAATATTCTCATCTGGATCATCTATAATATAAGATTCCTTCTCAACATCAACATCCCCCTTGTCTCCAATGTTATCATCGATTACTTTGTTGGAAAAAAGAACTATAAACCATTTCGTACTTATCGGATCAGTGACATAGAACACTTGTTTAACTTGCGTGGCTAGAATAAAAGGCTCATCTTTGTACCCCACCTTATTAAGATCCACTTGCAAAAATCCTGACTTATCCATTCGTATGCCACTATTATTTTCAACCCACTTGCATCCAATGATAGGAATCTGAAACTTTTCATAATCAAACACCCAAATGCGCTCGATAACACCAAAATACGACAGATTCACATATTTGGGGTTTAAGTCCTTCACACTTGAAATGTGAATTGCTTCGGCAAGCACGGTGACACCACTATTTTGCATTGTACTCTTATCATCTTGTTCTTTGGTATAAAATGTGTATCCATTAATTGCGTATGCATTATAAGAAAACACATGAAAACTTGGACCATATGCTAAACACCTCAACCTTTCTGTTATTGAAGCGTGATCAGAATAAAACTTTGAAAAAAATATGATCCTTGAACCATGTTATAAAACTTCGATTGTGCTCACGTACTATCCAATTTTCATTTCGATTCAGATTTAAACCTCGGAGAACGTCCTTGTGCATTTCAACATACGGCTCAACCTCAATGTCATTGTGCAGAACATACAAATGCACTTGCTCCTGTTCATCCCTTGAAACTGTCACAACTTTATTTCCAATTAACTGTTTACCTACTATTTTTTCAACAACATTAGATTTTGGGAGGCCAATGGATTGAACGTTGGACAAATATTCAGTACAAAACTCAATAGCTTCTTCAACAATGTATCGTTCAACAATACATCCCTCTGGTCGGCTTCAGTTTTTCACATACCCTTTCAATATTTTCATATAACGTTCAACAGGGTATATCCATCTCATATAAGCTGGTCCATACAATTGTGTCTCTTTCACAAGATGGACAACTAGATGTACCATTATGTCAAAAAATGATGAAGGAAAATACATTTCAAGCTGACACAAAGTAATAACTATTTCTTTTTGCAATGATGGTAAGATCGCAGGATCGATCACCTTACTACAAATTGACCTGAAGAAAAAACACAATTTAGCTATTGCGCCTCTCACTTTTTCTGGCAAAATAGAACGCATACCTATTGGTAGAAAGTGTTCCATTATAACATGGCAATCATGTGTCTTTAAACTCTTTAACTTGAGGTCTTTCATAGAAACAAGTATTCTAATATCTGAAGAGTATCCTTCTGGAACTTTAACTTCACTCAGAAACTTACACAATATCTTTTTCTCCTTTCTAGATAAAGTATAAGCAGCAGGTGATAGATATGTGCGATTTCCTTTCTTCAAGGGTCCTAATTCATTTTTTATTCCCATTACTACCAAGTCCTTTCTTGCTTTAAGGCCATCCTTAGACTTTCCTTGTATATTGAGTAACGTACCAATAACACTTTCAAATACATTTTTTTCAATATGCATAACATCAAGAAAATGTCTTACATACAACGACTTCTAATACGACAACTCAAACAAAATTGACCTCTTCTTCCACCCACGTGTGACAATAGTATGTGCAAAAGTCTTGCCAAACTGAGTACTCACATCTTTCACCTTTTCAAAAATTTGTTCGCCGATCAATGTAGGTGGAGCTCTACGTTGTTCTGAATTTCCATTGAATTCTTTTCTCCATCCACGATAGTGATGACTAGAATTTAAGAATCTACGATGACCAAGAAAGACATTCTCCTGACCAAATTCCAACCGCGTCCAATCTGTGTTTTCTTCACATATAGGACACGCACATTGACCTTTAATGCTATACCCCGATAGATTTTCGTATGCTGGAAAATCATTAATTGTGCCAAACAACATCACCCTCAAATTGAAACTTTCTTTCCTATATCCATCATAAACCTTCACACCGTTCTCCCACAAACTCTTTAAGTCTTCAATTAAAGGTGTCAGGTATACGTCTATGTCATTCCCTGGTTGTTTAGGGCCAAAAATTAACATAGATAACATCATGTACTTACGCTTCATACATTGCCATGGAGGTAGGTTATAAATCATAATAATTACAGGCCAGGTGGAGTGAGATATACTCTGCAGACCATGCAGATTCATTCCATCAGTCGATAATGCCAAGCGAAGGTTTCTAGCTTCATCTCCAAAATCAGGATAATCATTATCAATTTTCATCCAATGTGGTGAATCTACTGGATGTCGATACTTCCCATCTATAATTCTATCATCTGCATGCCAAGTCAAGTGTTTTGCGCCTGTTTCACTACGAAACATGCGTCTGAATCTCGGAATTATAGGAAAATACCATAAGACTTTTGCTGGTGACAACTTTTTCTTATACCGAGATACACCGCATTTAGGACACTCGTTTAATGATGCATATTCATTTCGAAACAAAATGCAATCATTTGGACAAACATGTATCTTATCATAGCTCATGCCAATAAAGCATAGCATTTTTTTAGCTTCATAGGTTCGATTGGGAAGAACATTATCCTCCGGAAGCATCTCTTGAAGTAGGACTAACAACTCTGTGAAACTTTTATCCGACCATCCATTACCCGCCTTTAAGTTGTACAACTTTAATACCGCGGACAATCTTGTGAAAGTAGTGCAACCTTTATACAACGGTTTCTCTGCATCGCTTACCAACCTCTCAAACATCTTGGGACAATCTTGAAGATCTTCTTCAAGTGCTTCTGCAATCTCTTCAACTCGATCACAATCATATGTATCCCTGCCATTGTTCTTTGAAGCATAAGTCATATTATTCCGGGGTTCAACATTCTCGTTACTTATCTCACCATGTAATATCCAACATGTGTAACTTTGATCAATTCCATGTCTCATTAAATTAGATTCCAACTGAACAGCGTCAATTCGACGCCCAAAACAACAACCTAAGCAAGGACATGCGATCCTACTGGGGTCTTTGGCGTGTTCAACAACAAACTTAACGAATTTCGATACCCTATTCTCGTACTCTTTTGACAATCAACTAGCAGACATCCATTTTTTATCCATACTAATTGAGTAGTCTAAACTAAACTATGAAAGTTAAACAAAAACAGAGAATACCTGTAAAGAAATCACTAACTTCTAAGAAAGCTATACAGTAGGATGCTTGGAAATGATCACAACCTTGCTCTTCACAGGTAACCCCTATAACAGACAAAATATAAATTTTTTTAAAATCATATTAATAATTAACCAAAATAAAAATACTAGATAATCCACCAAAAAAAATCATATTAAAACATTTAACATGGGTCTCTCACTTCCTTTTTTGATTGTACTCATTCTCCATTTGTACAACTTTTATCAATCTCTTCCATTCTTTATTCACCTTGCAAAACTATCTTCCACCAAGCCATCACTTAACAAAACTAACATTCATCCTCATATAAACTCATCACTAATTTTCATGGTCTTACTCTCTTCCATTACGTGAACATGAACACACAACAAACTACAACTTACAGCAAAAATCAAACATAAATCTTTTGCCATAAAATCCTTTCCTTACAACCATCACCATATTTGTACAACTTTTACACACTAACTTCACTTTTTTTGATTCTATTCATCTCTCACTATCGACTAACCTTCAATCTCTCACTATCGGAATTTGTTGGTTCTATTCACTTGGTTTCTAATTTTACTCTTGTTCTGAATTTATCAGTTGAATCAAAATATATAAAAACACCAAACAGTTCCAAGGGCAATTCATTAGTTTCAATCCAAACTCTTGTTTGTCAATCTAAAACATACAAAATATATAACATGTAATGCATACAAAAGTTTTTATACAGTAACAATGGTGAAAAGATAAGTAAAAAAGAAAACCAGAGTAAAACTTCAAATACCGTAACAATGGCGGAAATGCAATGCAGACGGACGGAGGCTGTCGTAAAGGGATGGTGAACGGCGGCGAAATGCAACGGAGGAGGTTGTCGTAAACGGACGGTGAACGGCGGCGAAATGCAACGGAGGAGGGCGACGGTCGGATTGGGTTTATAGGGCAACGTTAACGTTCTCCAGAGGAGAAGAAGGAAAGAAATACGATGACTGTTCTATTTCTTTTAAAAATTTTGGTGGGTATTTTAAATTTAATTCTAACTAAACCTATAGCAGCGTTTTAGAAAAGCGCTCTCAAATGTGTGCCTTAGCAATGACAAATAGCAACGCTTTTTAAAGCGCTTTCTTATGTACCCCATATAGCAGCGCTTTACAGAAAAAGCGCTCTCGTAGGTTACACCTACAGCAGCGCTTTACAAAAGCGCTTTCATAGGACCACCCTTTAGCAGCGCTTTTTAAAAGCACTTTCTTAGGGTCCCCCTTTAGCAGCGCTTTTATAAAAGCGCTTTCTTAGGGCCCCCCTTTAGCAGTGCTTTTTTAAAAGCGTTGTCTTTGGTAGGCAATTTTTTTTCTTTTTTTTAATGACTCTTTAGCAGCGCTTTTTTAAAAAGCGCTGTCTTTGTATGCGCTGCTAAAAGTCAATTCTGGCGTAGTGATCCCGTGACAAGGTACCAAACATTTGCTTTATTTGAAGGCAAATGTGTTACATCTATCAAGATGACCTATTCAACATCCCTTTTACTAGCATAATCAAGTTGAGGCACACCATTGTCATCACCATTTCCTTTGTTGAAGTAGAAGTCTCAAGTATAATGACCAAACTTTTGATAGCATAACATTGGACCTCCTTCATGTCAACCTTCTTTTTGACTTTATAAATTTTATTTGCACCATTCTTGCTAGTTTCACCTTAGCTTCTTGAAGCCTTACCAACATCACAATTATCATTCAACTTCTTCTTCCATTTTGCTTTCACTTTGTTATTATTTGAGGAGTATTATTTCATTTTGTTGAAGAATTTGGCATGCAATGCTTGTTCAGATACCTTTTTTTGAATCTCTTTGTTTGAGCCTCAACTCATGCGCCTCAAGAGATGCTTGTATTTCTTCAAATTTCATCTTCGACAAGTATTTAGACTCCTCAATGGCTACAACAATATGATCAAACTTGGCTGGAAGAGCTCTCAACACCATATCCACCTTCTGCAATTCATAGGTCTTTTCTTCAAACAATTTCATCTTTTTTGTCAAAGCAATCGTCTTTGAGAAGAACTCAGCAATGGTTTCATCATCCTTCATCTGCAAGTTCTCATATTATTTCCTCAAAGATTGCAATTTGAATTTCTTTAACTTCTCATCTCTACCGTACAGTTTCTTGAGCGTATCCCAAGCCTCCTTGCTTGTTTCTTACTCGATAATCTTCTCAAAGATACTCGGATCCATGCATTGATGGATCAAGAACATATGTCTTTCTCGTCCTTCTTGCTCATTACACGACGAGCAACCCTTTGTGCCTCAATGACATTTGTCTCTAATGTCGAGAAACCATCATTCACGATTTCAAGCACATCTTAAAATCTGAATATGACTTTCATCTGTGCACATCATTCATCATAGTTTTCTCACTTGAAAACTTGTTAATTGACTGGGAATTAGTTGAAGGTAGTGCTTCCATTCATCATGGCTAGAGATTGAGGGTCGAACCAAAGCTCTTGATACCAATTCGTTGGGTAACTTGTGTCTCAAGTTACTTGACAAGTAATGACAAAAGAGAGAACTAGTGATTGATGAAAAAGAGAAGAGTGTATTACTAACTAACTTCTAATTAATAACTACATATATAACTATAAGTAACCACATGCTTAACTAATAATTATCATTTACTGAATTATTAGTAACCACATGTTCGAACTATCAATAACCACATTAAAAAAAAACAAATTACACATCTAATATAATTAAACAAAAAAATCATTAACAATTATAACTAATAAACCTACATATTCATTTCTATAGCCTCATAGATGAACATTTTGAATCTAAATTTAAAAAATATTTTCTAAAAAACACATAACAACTTATCTAAAAAAATAATAAATACTAAATGTTTGCAAACACATCAAGTCAACTATGTATCTCGCATGCATGTTAACATTTTAGATACTTTCTTCATATATGCAAGTCAACAACACCACATATGCATAAGAGCTGTTGGGTCATATTTGTTAATAGCATTCCATTTTATTTTCCCTCAACCCTAAAAAAATCATTAATACAAAGACATTTCGATATGTTCCAATATACAAAGTAGAATTTGATCTATGCATTGACTTTGACCAAAGCCAAAACCATAAAAAGACACTAAGACAAGTGTGAAAATTGACTTTTCATAAGCATATACAACAAATAATATCTAGATATGACTTTAAAGACGCAAACACGTTAATTATTTATATTAATATATTAATATATCAGTAACTTTTTCTCTTTGATCCAGCGATGCTTTGACTCAAGACCAATTCAAACTCAATAAGTGTGTACTATAATACTACTAGTAGTGTGCAAGTGTGATTTAATATAATGTTTTTAATGTATTCCACACGTTGTTTATAATTATTTTAACATATACCTCCGACATAGTTGTGAATCTTTTCTTATTATTTATTATGAGATTGTCTACAAAAATTCCTGAACTTATATTATGCTTTTATAATATTTTAAACCAGTGTTAGCTGGCTTAACTGGGAAATCTAGATCTATCAGAGGAAAATCAATAACTAACTGATGTTTATGTGATATGTTAATTATTAATTGGATTTGGGTATCACTCAACGTTGAGAAGAAGTTTAAAAAAGATAATATAAATGGTGGTCATTGTCAAACCATAAGCCATTCTTTAGTATTTTACAGTAATAATTTTCTATATTTTTCTAGTAGGACTTCTATTAAAATGTTTAACAAAGTTTCGCCGTTTGATTCAATTCCAAGGGAAAAGTTGTATAATCTTTTTATGATAAAAAATTACTTTAAAAATTCATAAATATTATGATAATAAAAAATTTGTATTCTTTTTATAAAATATTTGTTCAGTTAGGAACTATAAAAGAAAGTGGTTCAACTTGCAAAGTTAACATTTTGAGGTGCAAATTGGTGGGAGAAAATAAGAGTAATGTGTGAGTGAGGATATATTTTAATATTTAAAATGATGTGTGTTGTGGTAAGAATAGAATATCAAATTATTAATTAATTTGAATCACATCTTTAGTTCACAACCGGTCTTTGATTTATACGAAGGAAATATTAAAGAAAGGAAAAACCTATTTTACATCGTAAACACAATACGGGGAGAGATCTAGGTTCGGGGGTTGGTTAAACTTAGGGAAGGTATTAACATCCTAAATTTCTGTAGTACTCTACAAGAACCTCTTATTTTAATGTTGCTACTTTGCTATAATTATCTACTTAAGGATATATGCTAAGGGTTAGAAGATGAAATAAAGACCTAAGGGTTAGTCCTAAGTTTACTCGCCAAGACTCGCATCTTGTACCTACGTATCCGAGGTAGGGGATGAAATCAGAGTAATCGTAGTTCCCCTCGAAAGGGAGGAAGAGAAACTTCTTGAATATGGTCAAGGTTTCCATGGGGAATAAGCGTTCTTAGGGAAGCGCTTCCGTGGATTGCGGCGACTCCTATTTCTACGTTGAAATTGAATTGAATTGAAAAGGGTAAGATAGGTATTCCGCGGCGGGAAAACTAATATGGAGTGTGACGACTCCTTATCCTAATGCTAGGGTAACACTACGCCAGAAATGAGTTTTAGCAGCGCACCCTTTAGCAGCGCTTCTTAAAAAGCGCTGCTAAAGGGTGGGCAAAAAAAAAAGAAAAAAAATTTCCCACCTAAGACAGCGCTTTTGAAAAAGCGCTGCTAAAGGGGGGCCCTAAGAAAGCGCTTTTTAAAAAGCGCTGCTAAAGTGGGACCTAAGAAAGCGCTTTTAAAAAGAGGTGCTAAAGGTGTCCCCCTTTAGCAGCGCTTATTCTATAAAGCGCTGCTATATGGCATTGCTAAGGCACCCTAAGAAAGCGCTTTTAAAAGCGCTGCTAAAGGTATTTAAAAGCGCTGCTAAAGGGGGACCTAGAGGGGGACATAAGAAAGCGCTTTTAATAAGCGCTGCTAAAGGGGACCCTTTAGCAGCGCTTTTTCTATAAAGCGCTGCTATATGGCATTGCTAAGGCACCCTAAGAAAGCGCTTTTAAAAGCGCTGCTAAAGGCCTTTAAAAGCGCTGCTATAGGTATTAGTATTATAATTTTTAAATATCCTCCAGAATTTTAAGAGAAACAAAACAGTCGCGTAGCATTCTTTTCTTCTGTCTTTCTCCTCTGGCGAACGAACTTGCCCTATTCAAGTGCCGTCATCCGCCGTCCGACCGTCGCCCGCCGTCCGTTCACCGTCCGTTCTCCGTTCGTTTTCGAGTGCATCCGTCCGTCTGCATTGCATTTCCACCATTGTTAAGGTATGTGACAGTTTCAAGGGATTTTCTTGTTTATTTTTCTTTTCACCATTGTTGGTATCTGAAGACATTAAAGGTTTTGAAGGTTTTTGTTAATACTGTTATCTAAATATTGATGGTTTTTCTTTTCACTATTGTTGGTATTTGATGGTTTTTCTAAATATTTGTTTTCACCATTGTTGGTATACTATTGTTTTTGTTGTTGGTATACTATTGTTTTTGTTATATAAATATTGATGGTATATTGTTTTTGTTGTTGCGTTCAAGTATGATACGTATATTGTTGTTTTGTATTGAAGGTTTGAGGACATGCATGCAAGTAAATTTTAGTGTTGTTGTTGTGTAGAAATGACTTATTGAAGGTTTAATTAAGGTTTTATATGTTGATATGTTATTATGTTATTATGATGGATTTCTCAATGTTTATATGATATATATGTTATTATGGTTTTATATGTTTAGTTAGGATTTCTCAATGTTTAGTAAGGGTGTCATTTTGGTTTAAGGATTATCTAGTAATTTTAATATGATTTGTTTTGGTGGATTATCTAGTATTTTTAATATGATTTGTCTTGGTTAATTATTAATATGATTTTAATAAAATTTATATTTTGTCTGCTATAGGGGTTACCTGTGAAGAGCAAAGCTGTGATCGTTTCCAAGCATCCTATTGCGTAGCATTCTTAGAAGTTAGTGATTTCCTTACAGGTATTCTCTGTTTTGTTTAACTTTTATAGTTTAGTGTAGATTACTCAATTAGTATGGATAAAAAATGGATGTCTGGTAATCGATTGTCAAAAGAGTACGGGAATGGGGTATCGAAGTTCGTTAAGTTTGCTGTTGAACATGCCAAAGACCCCAGTAGGATCACATGTCCTTGCTTAGGATGCTGTTATGGGCGTCGAGTTGACGCCGTTCAGTTGGAATCTCATTTAATGAGACATGGAATTGACCGAAGTTACACATGTTGGACATTACATGGTGAGATAAGTAACGAGAATGTTGAACCCCGGAATAATACGACACGTGCTTCAAAGGACAATGGCAGAGATACATATGATTGTGATCGAGTCGAAGAGATTGCAGAAGCACTTGAAGAAGATCTTCAAGATTGTCCCAAGATGTTTGAGAGGTTGGTAAGCGATGCAGAGAAACCGTTCTATAAAGGTTGCACTACTTTCACAAGATTGTCCGCGGTATTAAAGTTGTACAATTTAAAGGCGGGTAATGGATGGTCGGATAAAAGTTTCACAGAGTTGTTAGCCCTACTTCAAGAGATGCTTCCGGAGGATAATGTTCTTCCCAATCGAACCTATGAAGCTAAAAAAATGTTATGCTCTATTGGCATGAGCTATGATAAGATACATGCTTGTCCAAATGATTGCATTTTGTTTCGAAATGAATATGCATCATTAAACGAGTGTCCTAAATGTGGTGTATCTCGGTATAAGAAAAAATTGTCACCAGCAAAAGTATTATGGTATTTGAAAGTGTTATTGGTACGTTACTCAATATACAAGGAAAGTCTAAGGATGGCCTTAAAGCAAGAAAGGACTTGGTAGCAATGGGAATAAGGAATGAATTAGGACCCTTGAAGAAAGGAAACCGCACATATCTACCACCTGCTGCTTATACTCTATCTAGAAAGGAGAAAAAGATACTGTGTAAGTTTCTGAGTGAAGTTAAAGTTCCAGAAGGATACTCTTCAGATATTAGAAGACTTGTTTCTATGAAAGACCTCAAGTTAAAAAGTTTAAAGACACATGACTGCCATGTTATAATGGAACATTTTCTACCAATAGGTATACGTTCTATTTTGCCAGAAAAAGTGAGAGGCGCAATAACTAAATTATGTTTTTTCTTTAGGTCAATCTGTAGTAAGGTGATAGATCCTGCGATCTTACCAACATTGCAAAGAGAAATAGTTATTACTTTGTGCGAGCTTGAAATGTATTTTCCTCCATCATTTTTTGACATAATGGTACATCTAGTTGTTCATCTTGTGAAAGAGACACAACTGTGTGGACCTGCCTATATGAGATGGATGTACCCTGTTGAACGTTATATGAAAATATTGAAAGGGTATGTGAAAAACCAAAGTCGACCAGAGGGATGTATTGTTGAACGATACATTGTTGAAGAAGCTATTGAGTTTTGTACTGAATATTTGTCCAACGTTCAATCCATTGGCCTCCCAAAATCTCATGTTGTTGAAAAAATAGATGGTAAACAGTTAATTGGAAATAAAGTTGTGACAGTTTCAAGGGATGAACGGGAGCAAGTGCATTTGTATGTTCTGCACAATGATATTGAGGTTGAGCCGTAATTGGAAATAAAGTTGTGACAGTTTCAAGGGATGAACGGGAGCAAGTGCATTTGTATGTTCTGCACAATGGCATTTGTATGTTCTGAATAGAAATGAAAATTGGATAGTACGTGAGCACAATCAAAGTTTTATAACATGGTTCAAGGAGCATATTTTTTCAAAGTTTTATTCTGATCCCGCTTCAATAACAGAAAGGTTGAGATGTTTAGCATATGGTCCAAGTTTGCATGTGTTTTCTTATAGCGCATACACAATTAATGGATACACATTTTATACCAAGGAACAAGATGATAAAAGTACAATGCAAAATAGTGGTGTCACCGTGCTTGCCGAAGCAATGCACATTTCCTCGTATTATGGGGTTATCGAGCGCATTTGGGTGTTTGATTATGAGAAGTTTCAGATTCCTATCTTTGGATGCAAGTGGGTTGAAAATAAAAGTGGCATACAAATGGATAAATCAGGTTTTTTGAAAGTGGATCTTAATAAGGTGGGGTACAAAGATGAGCCTTTTATTCTAGCCACGCAAGCTAAACAAGTGTTCTATGTCACTGATCCGACAAGTACGAAATGGTCTATAGTTCTTTTTTCCAACAAAGTAATCGATGATAACATTGGAGAAAAGGGGGATGTTTATGTTGAGAATGAATCTTATATTATAGATGATCCAGATGAGAATATTAGAGCGGACGAATCATATATTAGAAATGATCATAACGAGGGAATTTGGATCAATCCATCTGTCCGTGTTGTTAAGAGACAAGTAAACCCCATTACAACGAAAAAAAGAAAGAGATGTTAAAGGATCAACCATTCTGAACTGGGCGTCGGTGTTATGCATTCATACATCAGGTACTTCGATCCTTTTTAATTAAATAATTGAACATTTTAAAATTTGCTCGTTTAACTTAATATTCTAATGTTGATTATGTTTTTTTAGGTTCTTGTATGACAAGTTATTGGTCCGACGAAAGAAATAGTGTATTACATAGATTCATTGGATGGCGATACAACAAAATATGAAAATCTGAGGAACTTTGTTGATACGTAAGTGATGACATATACTGTTGTCTTTAATTATATATCTTTATTTATTATGTGACATTGTTCTAAATATGCGTTTATATTATGTTAGAGTTATACAAATATTCAGAGCACAAAGAGATGCAACGGTGCCAAAAAGTAAGGCTAACAACATCAACTGGATCAGAGTGGAGGTATATTCTCGCATGTTTCTACTTGATAAAACTATTTAAACTATATATCCGGATAAATGTTCGTTTGTTTTTTCCATTTACAGTGTCCTCGGCATCGCAATGGTATTGACTGTGGATATTTTGTATTGCGCTTTATGAGAGAAATTATTCTTTCTAGTCAACTTGAGATTCCAGTCCTGGTATGGATCAATTCATTATATAAGTTATATGATTCATTTTGATAATTATCCGATACTTCATCTGAGTAATTAGTTTTAAACTTAAATCTTATTCGATCTGTTATATTATGTAGTATTATGATGAATTCAAGTGCGCTACTTACACGAAATCAAAATTGGAAGAAATTAAAGAGGAATGGTGTCAATTTATTCTTGGGTTGAGAATTGTATAGAGTTATCGGATTGGAAGACTTGTAATTATATGTGAATTGAATGTATTTGTGTTGTTGTAATTCTGAGGATCGAATTTTGTTGTAACATATTTAAACAGGTTTATGTGTATATTAAAATGTTTATGAACAAAGTCATGAGTTACAATGTATCCAAAGTTTTGAATTGTACATATAAGGCCAAAGTTTGAATTGTATATTTAAGACCAAAGTTTGAATTTTATTTATAAGGCCAAAGTGTTGAAATAAAGGCCTGAATTATAAGCAGGTTTGTGTAATATAAGCAGGTTGTTGGTAAAATATACAAAACAGGGTGAATATTTTTTTTAAAAAATTTTTAAAATCTGGGACATTAGACAGCGCTTTTACATAAAAGCGCTGCTAAAGGTCACAAATATTACGCTACAAAAGCGCTGCTATTGGTTTGGAAAGGGGGGGGGGGGTCTAAGGCAGCGCTTGTACAAAGCGCTGCTAAAGGGTGGGCTATGGCAGCGCTTTGCAAAAGCGCTGCTAAAGGGGGAGTCTAAGACAGCGCTTTTTGAAAGCGCTGCTAAAGGGGGGGATGGTTGGGGGAATTATGCAGCGCTTACAAAAGCGCTGCTAAAGGGCTAAAAAAGCGCTGCTAAAGGGCTAAAAAAGCGCTGCTAAAGGTGCTGCTGAAGGGAGCTTTTAGCAGCGCTTTTTCATTGAAAAAAAGCGCTGCCTTTACCTTTAGCAGCGCCACTTTTGGCAGCGCTTTAAAGCGCTTCTAAAGGCCAAAAAAAGCGCTGCTAAAGGTCTTTTTTAGCATAGTGTAAAGGGTAAAATTGTCCACGGCGGGACGCCTAAGCATTTAGGGTTTGAAGGTGAAAGAGTCAAGGGTAAGGACTATTGACGTGGCAGTCAAACGGCTAGACATATTCATTCGGAGGGGAGATAACGGTGAATAATGCAAATGCCAAATTAAATAAGCGGCAATATTGAAATATAGGAAAGTGCGCAAGAAAAATAACGGAATTGAAACGCGACGATGTCCTCGCATAAATTACAACTATGAAAATGAAATACAAAAAATAAAGGATTAATAAACAAGTACAACCGAGAAATACGAAAGGAACGACATAAAAATTAGACGAAAATAAACAGGACAAGGTTACGGGGACAAATCCGCAATTAGGCGACAATTCAATTCGAAACTGAAAGCGAAATATTTGAAAATTCGGTTAAACAGGTTTTTAAGAAAAAGTTGTGAAATAATGAATTTTTTAAGAAAATAGTAATCCTTATTTTAGATGTTTTAGTGTTAATTTACAAAAGAGTTTTTATTTTAAAATTAATTTTTAATTATGTTAGGTTTTATTTTTTAAAAAAAAGTCTTAGCTTTAAAATTAAACTTTAATATTAAGTTTTTAAAGAAACATTTTTAATGAAGTGTTAAAATGTTTTTAAAATGGTTTTAAGTTTGATTAGGTTTTTAAATTGAATTTTAATTAAAACTAAAATAGAACTAATAATTGAATTAACAAAATCTAAAATTAAAATAAATAAGAAAACTAAAAAAAATAAAAAATAAAAATAAAACATAAATAAAAGGGGGAATGGAGATGTGTGCTGAAACATTTAGGGTTTTACAACCCCTTTCCCTCTTGCTCCTTGCGGCGGCCATGTAAGCTCTTCTGAGTTTTTTTCACTTTATCATTCTTCTTCTTCGCTTGATTTTTCTTTTTCCTTCTCGCATGCGGCGGCGACCATGGCCGTTTCTCCGTCTGTGGCTATCCCGTTCTTCTTCTCCGTTTCGCATGGCACCTGAAAACAAAGTAATAACCATGAAAAAGAGTGGCTCACCCTTTATGGGTTTGAGGAGGTTCTGTGTGGTGGTTGCGGTGGCTACGGCGGTTGTGCGGTGGCGATGATGACGAGACGAAGATTTTCGTCTCTCTGAGCCTCTCTGCTCGCGGCGGCCGTGGGTTCTTCGTGAGGCTTCTGGGCTTCTTTCAATCCTTTTCTTTGATGGACTCTGATGACATTTGCCTTCGACGAATTTGATGTTGTTCTTCGATGATGAACATCGGTCCTTTGTATTTTGTTCTCCTCCTTTTTGATGCCTTCGCGGATCCCCCCTTTTACTTTCTTCTGTGATGATTTTATATTGTTCTTATTTCTGGGCTTGTATTTGATTATGTTACGACTTTTATGATTTAAGTCGCTTGATATCAGTTTTGGGAGCAGAAATTCTTGCGAATTTGTGGGCATTATTTGATGATTTATTTATTGACCCAGGTGAATCTTCGGAGATGTTGTTGCATTTCTCACGGAGATTTTGTTTGATGTTGTTTTAACGGAGGGACTTGCGGATGATTTTGTATTTTCGTCTTGATTTATGTTTTGGTTGTTTGGAGCAGAGACTTGGGGTTACGGATTTGGATATCCAAGTTGTGTTAGATCTGGATTTTTCTGGCTTGTTTGGCATTGAACTAGATATCCATATTTGGGGTTATGGATTTGCTGGATTTTCCTAAGTCTTGCTGGCTGAAACAGAAAAATCATTTTTCCAAATAACCATTTTTCCAAAAGCACTTTTTCTCTCTCTCCCCGGAAAAACTTTGAACAGATGTTGTCGGATTTGCCGAGGTCGGGGAATGGAGTCGGGAGTTGGAGACGGAATGTTTCATTGCCCTCCTGACCCGATGATGATAATTTCCTGAGGGTATCACAACAACTAACCATTTCCGATAACATTTAATTTAATCCCGCTGAGTATTTTTTTCCTGACATTGTTTGTTTTGCAGGTTCGAAGATTTGAAGAATCAGATGTTTAGGACAAATTAGGATCTAGAAGTTAGAATTTAATTTGTAATTTCCGCAAATGTAAATTATAAAAGAAATTTTAATAAATGCAATAAAATGAATTATTAATTTTCGACTCAAAATTCATTTCGTATTTCTTTCGGATAACTCGACGTTTCATAACCCGAATTCGGAGATTAACGACTTCACATCCGACACACTTTTGCATTCAACCGGACCCTTGAAAATTAATTCGCACTTGATAATAAAATTAGCGAATATTGCCTTTGACCAGATAAATAGAAAAGTCCCATTTTTAATAACATGAATTTTCCTCTGACCAAATTCTCCTGCCTAAAAATTTAGCGTTTCAATGTCTAACTTTGACAGCTACACATCTCACACAACGTAGAAATAAATTTCATCCGACGTAATTCCTGAGTTCAAAAAAATCCCTTTGCAAATTGAATTCGTGCCCGATAATAAAATTGGCGAATGCAGCCTCGAACGGATAAGCAGAGAAATATAATTAAACGACAAAATGAACTTCCCTCCGCATTTAAAATTCAAATTGTACCTCGAATAATCCGCTCTGTAACCCGATTCAACTCGAATGAAAATCATAATCAAACCCACAAGTATTCCTACAAATTAATGACCCTTTTGCCCCTTCATAAATTAAAGCGCACACAACGTGATTTTCCTGTAAAAACCAATAGACTGGGCAAACCGATTAGCGGTTAGTTAAAATGCAATGCAGAATGAAATGAAATGCGACATGAACCTACTAATCTAAGGGTAAAATTTGGGATATGACAGTTTCCCCTATTTAAATAGCTTCACCGGATGATTTGAGCAGCGAAGGCTCGAGAAATCTTGGTGAAAGGGATTTAAATACAGATAACCAAAAATTTTGCCCTTAGATGCAGTGATATGCAATGCTATGTGTTGTACCCCAAAATTTGCCCAACCTTTTCTAGCCTAGGCTTGTGTTTCAATTGCATAATCATTTGCATTTATCATCATGTGTATAGTGCATTCATCTGCATAGCATTGCATAAGAAAGAGATATTAAACAGGGGATCAAGTGCCAATATTAGGTGTATTCATGGGTTTCATTCATATTCAGGGTTACTCAGGTCATCAGAAGAGAATTTGAGCTTCAAAGAGTTGACAGATCACTCAGTGGATTCTCTCCTATCTTGAAGTGTTGGGGATCATCAGATGGAGTGTAAGCTGTGAGATATGGGCATGAAGTGTGTATGGATGGTATGAAGAGCCTAAATGATCATTTTGAAGAAGAACCAGCTCAGTGGAATGATTGCAAGAGCCTCAGTTGAAGTCAGTCAACTAGGGTTTCATCTGGGTCAACCCTAGGTCAACCCTAGGTCAAAGACTGGATTTGAAGAGTATCAAGACTCATGTGGAGATTGGGGGACTCATTATTGTATATGTGGATGTGGATATGATAGTGTGCCAAAGAAAAATCAAGAGAAAAGTCAAGGATAAGTGGAGTTACCAAATTAGGGTTTTAGTGTAAAATCCCCTGATTAGGTCAAACTTCCAAGCAGTATAATTCAAAATGAGAGCTTCATATGGACTTTTTTCTCTACATGGAACTTGTAGAGCATCTTCATAGCTTTAATTTTAGTGGTGGAAGTCATCAAGATGATTTTCAGAGCTCAAGTTATAGCTCTTGCAAGTTACAGGTCACCAGAGGACACTGAATTTTGCCTGGAGAAGTTGTCTGTCTCCCAACCAACTTTTGACATCCAAGATGGTTTCAAATGAATTTGGACTTCAAATAGGAGTTGTTCCTCATTGTCTCCCCTTTCCAAAAAGGTATGGTATGACTTCATCTGATTCTCAGAGCTCAACTTATAGTCAGTGCAAGACAGGGGTATTTTGGTCATTTGGTCATTATAGGTCCTTTTAAACACAAGGCTATATCTCATACAAGGGAGCTTCAAATGAAAAACTTCCCAACATGAAAGTTGCTCAAAATGAGATTTTGAGTCAAGATAGGAGGTCATGAATTGGTGGAAAAGTTCATAGCATGGAATGACAAAAAATTGAGAAGAAATGAACTAAAATGCCTTATAACTTAATTCAAGTGAGTTTGAGATAATGGTTTGGGAGATATATACATCCAAATGGGGTCATCCAATAGATGATTTTGGGTCTAAAAGACATTCTAGAGACAATGGTTCAAGCACTTTTTTGAGCCTAGTTCAAAATTTCAAAGTTATCCTTGGTTACTTGTAATTGAAGAAACATACCAAAGTTGGATCACTTGTGGAATGTAGGGGAAGGTGTAGGAATGCTCTAGAAACTTCCATGGAGGCCTATATATTCATGAAATCAGATTTGAGCAAGGGTTGGAATCACCATTTTGTGCAAAGCTTCACCATTTTCTCTCATTCCCCAAAGTTGCATTTTGATCAAAATTCACAAGTTCTCCATTGATCAAGCATCAACACTGAGTCTACTACATTTCATCATCATCATAGATCAGAATTCAACCAAGAACAGGGTGTGATCAATCCATTTTCGAGCACCATAATCATCAACATCAAAATTGCAATTTCAAGTGGATAGCACAATCCAAGCCAAGTTTCATCCAAGTATTGCAAACAGAATCAAGTATATCAAGAATGGACCAAGATTGAAGCATACAAGAGCCTGGATCCACGTGATTGCTCAGCCTCCATTAGAGCTTGCTCAAGGTGCAAATCTTTCTAACTTATTCAATCTAGGGAGATTTAGGTAGTTTTACTAGTATATTCATGATCTATGATGTTAGGAGGTTAGTTTAGATGAATTTGAGGCTGAATAGAGACAATTCATAACAGGTGTACAAAACTGTTTGGATCAAGAACTCGTAGGATTTTGCATGATGATCTTAGTTTTGTGGTTTAGAATGATTACCACAATGTGTAGTTTAGATTAGCATAAGTTTGAGCAAGAATTATTGTGATGCATCTCAGTGTATGTTCATGGTGGCAAGAACTTCATGTGATCGGGTTGAGTGATATGATGAGTTTCAAGACAAACTACTACCATAGCTGGATAGAGCCTGAAAATTGGAGCAAGTTTGATGTTTACATCGTGAGTTTTGGTGGATTGTAGAGAGAGAACAGAGAGGAGGAACTTGGATGTTCATGGCATGCGTGTGAGGGTTTCAGAAACCCTAGATGGATGGAGGTAGGAGACGTAATCCCAGCCCTCCATTTTGTTTGAATTATTTGACTGCTAGACGCATCCAACGGCCCCAATTCATACTGATTTTGGAGGGAATTATAGCTGGGTGCCCTAAACGCACCGTTTCATTAATTGAAACGGGCGGGCCTAAGACTCTATTGCTAATCCCACCACCTCCTGTATTAAGCCCAATGACATTAACACATGGAAGTCCTGCTGAACGCACCTCCCATCCGTTTCTTTCTCTTTTTTATTTTTGATCATTCTGACTTGGACTGGGCCTTGTGCCAATTTCTATACACGCCCCCACCTCTAGGCCCATCATCTAAAATGAACTAAACGCGCCTGCTAACTACACCCCTCCCCATTTAAATTCTTCATTTTGTTTTTTATTTCTCTTAATATTTTTCTGTTCTCATTTAATTCATAACAAAATGAAAAAAAGTGATTTTTAATTCCTTCTTTTTTCTATAGTTAGATAATTGAATCAAGAAAATTATAAAAATAAAATAGAAATTTTATTTCTTAGTTTTAATATTTTAATGCATTTCTTCATTAAATAGCCTTTTTTAGGTGTTTAGTTTGATACTTCAACTTGTAGATTTTAGTGTGCTCACTTCATTTGGAATTTTCAGTTGATTCTTTTTGATCTAATTAGATAATAAGATGTAGCTATCCCCTGTATTTTTTACTAGATTTTTAGGATTAAAATTTAGGTAGTTAGATGATTGAACTTAGGACATAGGAATTAGGGTTTTTAAGTAGATACCTTGAACATTAACATTTTCTTTTTGGGTTTTTAGGACTAGTTATGATCTATGGGATATATAGGGATTAAGGGTAGTATCATAGTTCCCCTCTAGACTTAGGTTAATAATTTTAGAAGTTCAATTCATATTTTTCTTGAATATTGTTTTGATGTATGATATTGTATGAGTTTTGGTGCATTTTTTTGTTTGTTTGCTTCTTCTTCTCCCCCTTTCTTGAGAGTGTGAGGTTGAGTTGAAGGCATTGAAGATCTTGAAGCATCATAGCATCATCATGAAGACCTTTTGAAGAGCTTTGGAGCTTTAGGACTAGCTTTATTTTGCTTTTGATTAGGAATTAGGGTTTAGGGAAGAGCCTTAGATAGGTGAATTTTCATTCAATAAACATGGAAGGTATTGTTCACCTCCATCCCTCTCAATGACACAAAGTCCCTATGGTGGATCACCTCTCTCCTTTGGAGGGATCAGTGATCTTATCCAACCAGGTAGAACTTTGAGAGAGCATTTCATTTAGCTATGTTAGATGGATTAGTGGCATCCTTTGGAAGTCATTAAGCTTTCTAACGTGCATCCCTCTCATCCAATTGGTATTATTCTTTTATGGAGCATTGAGCTTGTTGAAGATAGAAGATGAAGAAAAGCCATTGTTGAAGCATTAAAGATGAGGATCAAAGCTTTATTGAAGATGAAGAGATCATGCTATTGCAAGTCAAGCTGTGCAATTAGTGGGGATAGAAGTTGAAGCTATTCAGGGCTGCAAGTAAAGTTTGGGGGTCTAACAGAGGTTAAGCTTGAAGATTTCATTGCAAGAGATGTGCTGTGCATCAGTCTGGGGGTTTTGCTGTCTGTATTTTGAGGGGCTTTTGTTGTATTGTGTGTTTTGATCCCCCGGGTTTAAAGTGAAAGGTGCTTCACTTTTGCCCATTGTATTCAGGTTCGAGGTAGAGTTTGGCTCCCTTGCCTAGCTTGTGTGCTTTATTCAGTCTTTACTGTTTACTGTTTACCGTATTCTGTATTTTGCTTCCGTATTTCCCTTAGGTGCTCTGTTATTCTCCGTGCAAGAGATTAACACGACAGACATTAGGATCGTAAACCATTGTATGATAACACTAGGACAGATTTTCATTCCCTTTTCAAACCTAGGACTTTTAGAGTGTCGTCTCCCTCCTTTCTTCAAACACCAGAAAAGCACTAATAAAGGATAAAACAGAAAATCAATCCACTTCTTTCGTAAAAGATGTGAACAAACACAAACTCATTTTGTCTTCCAGAGACTGTCAATAAGAAAAACCCTTGTTTAAGATGAAATTTTCATAAAAGATGCTTGATCAGCTTGTGTCGTGCGTAAGCCCGAACTACGTTTGCTCTGATCTTCCATGCAGTGTGGAAGTACGTAGGCATAGGATGCAGTGTCCTAGCGAGCAACCTTCACCCACTTTCCCCCGTAGTTAGGCGAACTACGTTGACTCTGATTTCTCGTTCCAGACGGGAATACGTAGGCATAAAGTGCGATGCTTTGCCGAGTCATTTTTTCTTTTTTTTCTTTTCAGACCTCATCCTTTAGTTTAAATAGAAGTGTAATCCGTACAAACAAACAAGCGTGGATCCCATCGAGTACGATGGACGTGAGGGGTGCTAATACCTTCCCCTTGCGTAACCGACTCCCGAATCCAGGTTTTGGTTGCGACGACCATACCTTTTCCCGTCTTTGCGTTAGGTTTACTCTGAGCGTTTCCTTTCCCTCCTTTGGGATAAATAACGCGCGGTGGCGACTCTTCTGTATTGCCGGCGCCGATTTTCGCAGTAGCGACAGCTGGCGACTCTGCTGGGGACTCCAACGGTTCCCTACGCGAGTCAATCCTAGCGCTTGTTTTCCCGTCGTGGGCTTTGTATGGATTTACATTTCAGTATTTACATTTCAGCATTTTATTATCATGATTATTATTGCTGTTTTGTGGGTTGATGGGGAGTTCTATTGATTGAGAGATAAGCCGGACCTGGGCTTGAGGTTACACTTAGAATTAGTAGTGGAGAGTAGTGGTAAAGCCTACATGCTTTGCATGTACCAGCTTGCTGCGAAATCTGCGCTCGAACGAGGTTCTCTTTGATGCTTCTTGCCTGGCCCTTTGGGCTCGACAAGTTGTATGACCCGAGGACTGTCGACTCTGGGGACCGATCAATTGGAAGTCAGCTAAGTGAGGCCACTTCATGAGATGACGGTGCCACTCCTTCTGGGAATCGCATCATTCCTCATGAAAGTCTGTGACGCTGATGACCGCATAGGATGCCATTACCCTCGTCGGCGAGATAGGTACATACCTGTGAGTGGGTTGGGAATCTTTTGCAGGTAACCTTACCCTCAGACTACCGGTTTTATTTCTCATGAGATACAGGCTTGTGGACATATTATGAGTAGTTATCAGGTCTATCAGAGACCAAGCATGGGTACATTATCAGGCCTATCAGAGGTCTATCAGAGGCTATTGTGTGAGGAGTATTGGGTGGTCTATCTGAGACCTGTTCTTGATGTTACTTGGGCTTCTTATTCAGTGCACTCGATCCCCTGTTGCAGCTGCTTGCATTACATTGTTTGCATACTCATTTGCATCTCATTAACATGTATTTATGTTGCAGGTGTGATTTCCCCTTCGATTTCTAGCAGCCTTGTTATCAGATATGGGACCCCTCAAAAGGACCGTCGCGTACAAGCTTCCTACTCCGGATGTCAGTTCTTTATTAGAGTTGGTTGCTTTGGCCGATCAGAGGGTGAAAGCAGACTTCAAAGATTCATATGGGAGGATTATTAGCTTAGTCTGTCAGACTTCTGCTCATGAGATGGACGGGTTGTATGCGCTGTTTCAGTTTTACGAGCCTCAGCTGAGGTGCTTCTTGATGCCAGATTATGTTTTAGCACCCACTCTTGAAGAGTTCTCCGCTGTGATTGGTGTTCGAGTGCAGAAGCAGATGCCTTTCGTACATGATGACGCTGAGCCTAGCCTGGTGAAGCTTGCTGAGATTATCAGTGTGGATGTTTCAGTATTCTCGGGGAGATTGGTCAGACTCAACGGAGCTTATGGTTTTCCTTTGGAGTTCTTGGTTGAGAGGGCTCATTACTATGCAAAGAACGGATGCTGGGTTGTCTTCAACGCTATCTTAGCAGTTTGCATCTACGGGATCGTTCTGTTTCCTACTATACCAGACTTCGTGGATTCGGATGCGTTCTTTCTCCTAGCTTCAAAGAACCCAATGCCTACTCTTCTGGGAGATTTCTATCACTCTCTGCATTACAAAAATGAAAAGCGTCGAGGCAAGATGGTTTCCTGCTGTGTTCCTATGCTGTATAGGTGGTTCTCTAGCCACTTACCGAAGACCGGGCCGTTCGTTGATTCCGCCAGTTCTGAAGATTGGTCTGTTAGGTTGATGGGATTATCTGCTGAGTATGTGGATTGGGCTGATTGGAAGATGCGTGGAGCAGATATTATCTACAGTTGTAGTGGATTCCCGAACGTCCCGCTAATTGGACGGAAGGGATGTATCAACTACAACCCTGCTCTATTTGTCAGGCAATTTGGATACACTCTGCGTGAGGCTCCCATTGAGGACGAGATACAGGAATCTCTGTATCTCACAGGTTCTCCAGATTCAGATCTCTTGGCTAGATTGACACACGCTTGGACCAACATACACCGGAGGGGAAAGATTCTGTTGGGTGACTGTGATTGTCGAGCTTATAACTCCTATCGTCTTTGGGTTCATGAGAGGGTCGAGAAGTCCCTGATGCCATTCCCCGCTGTGGAGCCTTTGTATCCACCCGTGATTGAGGTGCCTACGACTGTGGAAATTGAAAAATACAATCAGCTTCTATCCAGGTATGAAAAGCTACAGAAGGCTAACGCAGAGTTGGAAAAGGAAGTTTCACTACTCAGGAGTGAGAAAGTGGAAACTACTTATGATTTGCGGAAGCAAACTGAAGCAGCAGACCGGATGAGAGAGGAATTGGCCGCTGAGACCAAGAAGAGCCAGCAGTTGAGTCGTGATATGGCAGCCGTCAGCAGTGTGCTAGCTGCGAAGAAGGAAAGCTTGGACATAGCCTACCTACAGATTTCTAGATGGGAATCTTCTTGGAAAGCCGCGATTGCCAAGCGTAAAGAGAGAGTAGATGAGTTCAAAGCGCAGATCGCCAAATTGGAGATACAGCTTGAGGCTTCGGAAGCAAAGATTGCAGAAGTATCTTCACTGCGACAGGAAGCAGAACGCAAGCTGGGCAGTGCACTCAAGGAGTTGAAGATCTGCAAAGCAAGAGGTGACTTCAAGAGGTGCAAGCTGGATGCCTGCTTCGGTCCAGGCACTTGCATAGAAGACGCCAGGAATTTGCAAGCTACTGTGGAGCAGTACAGGGTGTTAGTACAGGGCATGCTTTCTCGTCCAGAATATTCAGAGATGCTGAGGCTAGTAGAGGACTTCCAGGCGCGTCAGCCTCCGTGATTTAGCTTTGTATTTTCTGTTGTATTCTGTTATACTGATTCTTGACCATCGCCAGGCTTGTTGGCCGAGGTCACTGTGGTTGTATTGTACATTTTGCCTGCTGTGGCTCACCATTTATACACGAGGATTTCTGGTCTTATATCTTGGCTATACGGGGTTCCATTGTCGCTGATTTATTCCTAGAGGCTAGAATCGAGGGGAATCATCCTGTTGCATATTTACATTGCATTTTGCATACATGTTCATATTTTTGCATTACAGGTTTTCGATCCAGGTATCTTATCTCCTGCCTTCTTGTCAGGTAGCGTCAGAATAGCAGACCAGCGAATTCATCGCTATTCTACCAGGACTAATCAAAAGAAGATAATGGACAACGTACAAGTGGAGATGCAAGAGATGCGTGACAGGATGGCCCTGCTCATGCAGACTATGGAAACTGTCGCCAAAGGCCAAGAACAACTGCAAAGTCTGGTGCAGCCCTTGGTGGCCCGGGCTGATAACAATGGTACCCCACGTGGTGAAACTGTGGCTAATTCTCCCAGGGTCGAGAATAATCAGAATGCTGAGCATATCCCAGTTGCTGGATTGAATACTGGAGATACTGGTTTTGGTGGAAATGGGAACACTGGGGACACTGCTGGAATGTTCGTGGGCAACATCAACCAGGGTTTCAATATGGGTGCAGAGAACGTCGGGCTGAACGGCGGCAACGGAAATCATGGGTTCCAAGGTATGAATATGGGGTTCCAAGGTGGATATGGTAATATGGCGGGCGCCAAAGGTGGATATGGTGATCATGGTTTCGGTAATACAGGTTATGGAATGGGTATGAATAATGGCCAGGACATGGGCAATCTGCGTTACGACACCAGGTATTTTCAAGCAGGTCCGGGTCGCAACATCGGGCACGCTGCATATGAAGAGGTTCCTCGCTGGGAGGACCGTCAAGAGGACATTTTCTCGGGGCATAATGAAGGATATGGCAGGCCTGTAGAGGATAACCTTCGCATGAGACTGCTGGAAGAGAAAGTCAATGGGCTGGCTAATCAGAACGCTTTGGGCTTGGATATGTCCAGTATGGGGTTGGTACCTGGGCTGAGGGTGCCTCTGAAGTTTAAGGCTCCATCTTTTGATAAGTACAAAGGCGACACGTGCCCGAGGGTACATGTCCGGTCGTATTACAGAAGGATGTCGGCATATTCAGATGATGAGAAGATGCTTATGCACTTTTTCCAGGACAGCTTGTCGGGGCCGTCATTGGAATGGTACATGAGCCTCGAACCCACTCAGATCAGAAGTTGGAAAGAATTAGCTGAGGCTTTCGTGAAGCATTATCAGTATAATAGCGACCTTGCTCCTAACAGGGTCCAATTGCAAAGTATGTCTCAGAAACCGAAGGAAAGCTTTAAAGAGTACGCCCAGAGATGGCGTGATCTGGCTGCTAGAGTCCAACCTCCCATGGTAGAGCGGGAAATGATGGACCTGTTCGTAGGGACATTTTCAGGGATGTACTACGATCGTTTGCTCAACTTTTCAATGAGTACCTTCTCCGAGCTGATCTTGATGGGGGAGCGTATAGAAAACGGGGTAAAGATTGGAAAGATCCAACCGGGAGAATCTGCTTCAGTTCAGAGCAACAAGAAGGCCTTCGGTGGTAAAAGGCAAGGTGATGCTAATGCGGTGTATAATGCTCAGCGGAAGAATAGGAATCAGAATTGGCATCCACAGCCTCAGGTTGCGAGTGTGACTATACCGGGACCTCCTCAGCAACAAAGACAACATCAGCAGCAGGCTCAGCAGCAGCCTAATCAGAATCAGCGGCGGTTTCAGGCTCCAAGGCCGAGGAGGGTATTTGAGGTACCGCCGATGTCTTACGCAGAGCTCCTTCAGACTCTATTGAAGTTACAGCTAGTTGAAAAGAGAACCTTGGCGCCGCCGACTGGCACGCCACCAGTAGGGTACGACATCAACGAGCATTGTGACTTTCACTCTGGTGCACCCGGGCACAACATCGAGAACTGTTTAGCTTTCAAGCACAAAGTGCAAGATCTGCTTGATAGCTCAGCCATCAATTTTGGGAAGGAAGGTCCCAACATTACACAAAAACCAATGCCAAACCATGAATAGGCTGGAATATGGTGGACAAAGAGGAGTTCTATAGTTCGTGTGGGCCGTTAAAAGTAGATCAGAACAGCGGCAGGCTGCCTCTCATAACTGATTGTGAAGATAGCTGGTTCAGCAGCAGGACAGATGTGAAAGCCCGGTTCTCGGAAGCTGGCGTTTTTCTTTGTTTTATCTTGTCATTTCTTTACGTTTGTAGTTTCTTTCATGTTTGAATTGCGATCTTGTTTGTAAAACTTGTTGTTTTCATTTCAATTTATGATAATGAAATAAATATGCATGTTTTGATTAAATCCAGTCGTGTTCACTAATTGTTTTTACAAATGTCCAACGCCTGGTTAAGAGGAATTCGGGGAGGATGACGAAAATGAACGACATGCAAGCTTCCGATTGTATGCTTTTGAAATAAAACCTGTTGATGATGTACAGGCATTGTTTCAAATCCCTAAACACCGGAGTTATAAGGAAGATAATCCCTTGTCGACCCTTTTGAGCCTTGTAGTAGGAGTTTCTTTCTGTGAATGAAAAACCCTCAATCTTAACCTGGGGCAGGGTAGGTGTTAGCTAATTTGACCGAGCGTTCAAGTTGCAAAAGGAGTGTCCGTTCGAGGATCAGTCACACCTCTAGAGGTCGTGCCTAAAAAACCACAATGGTCAAATCAAGAGTGAGACAGTCACATCATTCTCCAATGAGTCAGGCAACCAGTGTCACACGACTTGTTCGAAGAAAAGGAAAAAGGAGAAAAGAATCAAAAGCCCGCTAAGTCAAGAAAAGAAAACAATTGACTTAGGCAAAAATGAGGGCATCCCGCTGGACTTAAAAAATCAAAAGAAACTCAAAAGGAGTCAGTCCAGGCAAAAGTTAGGGATAAGGAAAAAAGATGAAAGGAGGACAAAAAGAAAAATCCTCAAATCAAATGCGAGTCGTGTGACCCTAAGTGTCAAAGATGAAAAGTGAGTGGCTGTCACTCCAGAAGTTCATGGGTTCTCGAACTATCACTCCTATATTTCAGCCTCTGAGAGGTGAGCGCTAAGGTCGAATTAGCTGAATATAGGATCGGAGAACATCAAGGAGAATGGGTGGGTTAAAATAAACTTTGAGCCTTTATCCTTTCCTTCAAAACCGTGAACCTGACCATGTTATAACCTTCAAAAGTCCTAATTGAAGCAGGTTGTTTCGAAAGCATACTTCGGTAAAGGCCGCGTCGATTCTGACTCCTGAAAGGGTTCCTCTTACCATGTTGGTATTGATGTTGATAAATGTTTTGTGCAGTGTATGCTATAAACTGTTTTTCCCTTTTTCCCAGCAAACAGATTGGATGTCAAAACTGTCATATGTGTTACATTAATATGTCTTTTACGCAGAACAACTTGTTTTACTTGCGAGTAAGCGCTTGACAGCAGGAAAGTTTTCTGCAATGGAAAGTATGGTCAGGATAGAATACAGAGCGCCCGAATGTTCCGAGAGCAGGGGCAAAATATTATCGTGATTCTCAGTCAGGTCAGCCATGAGAAGTCAGCTACTCTGGGGCAATCAGGTCAAGATTCAGTAAATCTCTCGTAGTTGGAGGTACTGTTCCGGACCAGCTACTCGGGGGCAAAGTCATTGCGATCAGGGGCATTGACTTCCATTGAGTTCGGAATCAGTTAGTCTGAGGACAAGTCCCGAAGTTTCAGTTGATCAAGGGGCAGTGTGCTTGAGGGACAACTGATCAGAAGTGAGTCTTCTTGAGATCCCATCAGGGGAAGTCATGCAGAACGTGGGGATTTGAAAGCAGATACTTCAGGTGGAAAATCAGATCAGGATAGGTCGCTAGAACGCTCATTCAGGGGCGAGTCGCCGCAGAGAGCATTGAAACCGACTGGGTTGATCGGAGCTAATGGAGATTGAATCTTTTTGCCGTATAGTTACCGGGGCAAGAAATCTCGAGGTCGTCTCATAGTAAGCGGTTCAGCGCAAGTATTCCCAGGAGGTAGATAGGGGCAAGTTGAGTGCACTGGGGCAAGTTATTCAAAAGCTCGCAAAGTTCCCCGCCAGAGTCCATGGCAGGATGGTACCCTCTCCAGAGGATGAACGTTGTGTCTTCCCCAGTGAAGTCGCCCCGGGCAAAACTGAATGTTAATTCCCCAGGAGAGTTAAGATTAATGTATCTTCAGTTCAGCATTAGCTTATCAAGCAGAGCAGAGTCCTCCCCAATGAAGGTCGAGATGGATACGATTAACTCCCAGAGGGTTCTCGTGCAGTGCAAATCAGAATGTGTGGTTCAGTCCCCAGCTCAGTGATAGCAGGTTGAATTTTCTCAGCTCAGTGATAGCAAGAGGGGTTCCCCACAGAGCATAATCAGGTGATTGAAGTTGCTGAAGGAAGTCATCCCGAGGAGGATTGCTCTCCTTCCCCCAGCAGGTCATCTTTTCCTCGTCAGGAGGATCAACCTCAGCGGTGTGTGAAGCTGTTGAAAGGAGTTGCCTCGAGCGGGATCGTCCCTCCTTTCCCCAGCAAGTCGTTTTTTCCTCGCCAGGAGGACCAATCTCAGCAGAGTTTGGAGTTGCGAGTTCGTGGGCTATTTCCCCAGCAGGATGGTTATCCCCAGCGGAGTTAGTTCACCTTATCAACATTTATTTTGTTGGAAGGGCATCGGTAGTGTTCCGATCACCCTCAGCAGATCCAGCTTTGTCTTCAGCATTTATTTTGCTGGAGCAACTCTTTGCATAATCATGCATCATCGCATTTGCATTTCCATGCTGTATGGAAGCATAATGTCGTCATCAAACATGCATTTTTGAAGCATAAGCCAGGTGGTTACCATTGCAGTTTCAGATGTATTGTTCCCTGCCGATAAGAGAAATCGTGGTTCAGGAAGACGCTATGGTGTGGTTAAAGTACGCAGCGACCGTATGTTTGCCCCATTTAGAAGGTTTCAAGTTGTAAGACATGCAGTGATCGTGTCAGGTTCAAGAAAGTATTGGTTGTGGTCAAGATACGCAGTGATCGTATTTTGTCCCGCTAGGGGGTTAATGTTGTAAGGCACGCAGTGACCGTGTTGATCTTGATATGCTGATTTATGGTCGAAGTACGCAGTGATCGTATTCGCTCACTTATGAGGTTCATAGTGAAAGACACGCAGTGATCGTGTTGATTGTGGTATGTGCATTTGTGGTCGAACTACGCAGTGTTCGTGTTCGTCCCGACTTAAGAGGATTGGGTTGTGCGACACGCAGTGATCGTGTGGGCATTACCTCAGGGGTTTATTGTGCAGGACACGCAGTGATCGTGTGTTGATTTTGGTCTATGGACTTGCTGGTCGATATACGCAGTGATCGTATCCGTACCATCTTGGGATTCATGTTGTGAGACACGCAGTGATCGTGTTGACTTTGGTGCGTATTTGTGGTCGAGTTGCGCAGTGATCGCGTTCGTCCCAATCTAAGAAGATTGTGTTGTACAGCACGCAGTGATCGTGTTGGTATCCTCTCGGGGGTTTATTGTGCGAGACACGCAGTGATCGTGTTTGTTTTATTGGTGGTACTAAGCACGCAGTGATCGTGTTTATCGTATCAGGTGATGTTGTTGGTCGAGATACGCAGTGACCGTATTCGTCCTTTTGCAGAGCACGCAGTGATCGTGTTGCTGACGCTATTTGAGATTGTGATCAGGGCGCGCAGTGATCGTGTTCATCTGGTCGTTTGTGGTTGAAGTACGCAGTGATCGTATTCGCCCCACGGTTGAAGCTATGTCACAAGGCACGCAGGGATCGTGTTTTCCTCCAGTCAAGAGGATCGTAGCATGAAGCACGCAGTGATCGTGTTTACCCTATTGTGGTCAGAATATGCAGTGATCGTATCCGTCCGGTTATGAGGGTTGGTTGAGACGCCGCACGCAGTGATCGTGTTTTCCTCCAGTTAAGAGGGTCGTGGCTCAGAACACGCAGTGATCGTGTTCGAACATGCAGTGATCGTGTTCAAGATACGTAGTGATCGTATTCGTAAAGCACGCAGTGATCGTGCTAATTGTACCATGTAAGCTTGTTTTGCGGAGCGCGCAGTGATCGTGTCTTTTGTATCAAGTGATTTGTTGGTCGACATACGCAGTGTTCGTATTCGTCCTATTACGTGGTTTGGTTTCAGACGCACGCAGTGATCGTGCTGATGCATCTTTTGGGGGTTCATTGGTTAGTACACGCAGTGGTCGTGTTCATCTTGTCGGTTTGTTGGTCAATACATGCAGTGATCATGTTTGTCCTATTACAGCACACGCAGTGATCGTGTTCGTCATATTGGTGGTTGAAGTACGCAGTGATCGTGTTCGCCTCTTCTATGTGGATTTATTTCGTCTGGCACGCAGTGATAGTGTTTGTCCCTTTATGTGATTCTGTTTGCGACATCAGACAGCATGCAGTGATCGTGTTCGTCAGATGTGTCCCTTCCAGTGGTTGCCTGTGATACACACAGTGATCGTGTACGTCCCATTTTTGTGGATTTGTGGTGTAAGGCATGCAGTGATCGTGTTTGTTCGCCACATATTCCCCTAACAGGGTTGCTTGGTCAAGCACTTCTTTCTCTCCAGCCTAGCATTTCTCAGAGTATGGTGGAGGTAAAGCTTTGGGTGGTTACCCGCAGTTTCTCAGTAGAGATGTAATCCCCGGCAGGGTATTTCTTCAACAAGTCGCTTGGTTAAGTCACTCGTATTCCCCAGCGGAGTGCTCGTCCACGGATTGCTTGGTTAAGTATTTCGTGATCTCCAGCAGAATTGCTTCCCCACTGAGTCGCTTGGTTAAGCTGCTCAGCGCATCTGGTTTGTTGTTATGTCAGTATTGCACGCAGAGTTTTTGGAGTTATCGTATGTAATTCCCCAACAGAGATTGTCCCCTCAGGTACTTGGGTAAGTTTCTCATTTCCCCGCAAAGTTGATCAGTGAAATCAACGTCGCTTCGCTTGGTTAAGCGTTTGCTCGTTTCGTCAGGAAACGAAAGGTTGATAAGTGAGATCAACATTTTCTAGCGATGTAGTGTATGCTCGGTTGATAAGTGAGATCAGCAGAGGTTGATCAGTGAAATCAACATGACAAATGAAGTCGGTGTTTTCCCGCTGGTTAGTGTATGCTCGGTTGATAAGTGAGATCAGCAGAGGTTGATAAGTGAGATCAACATTTTCTAGCGATGTGGTGTATGCTCATTTCTTCGGAATAGAGTGGTCTGCGGACAATATCAGAATATTTTACAAAACAGATTAACGGATGGATGGTTAGTTGTCGCTGTGACAACAGAAGCCATTTCCCAGGGTTTTCCCCAAGCAGTAATCATGTACAAGTTTTGATTTTGCGGTTGGCAAATTTTCGGGTTCTTTCATATTCAACCGTCTCGTACCTCAAATGTCTGAAGGCTGCGTGCTCTTCATCCAGTTGGGTCCAAGTCGCTTGAATAGGGGCAGCTGTTGTACCCCAAAATTTGCCCAACCTTTTCTAGCCTAGGCTTGTGTTTCAATTGCATAATCATTTGCATTTATCATCATGTGTATAGTGCATTCATCTGCATAGCATTGCATAAGAAAGAGATATTAAACAGGGGATCAAGTGCCAATATTATGTGTATTCATGGGTTTCATTCATATTCAGGGTTACTCAGGTCATCAGAAGAGAATTTGAGCTTCAAAGAGTTGACAGATCACTCAGTGGATTCTCTCCTATCTTGAAGTGTTAGGGATCATCAGATGGAGTGTAAGCTGTGAGATATGGGCATGAAGTGTGTATGGATGGTATGAAGAGCCTAAATGATCATTTTGAAGAAGAACCAGCTCAGTGGAATGATTGCAAGAGCCTCAGTTGAAGTCAGTCAACTAGGGTTTCATCTGGGTCAACCCTAGGTCAACCCTAGGTCAAAGACTGGATTTGAAGAGTATCAAGACTCATGTGGAGATTGGGGGACTCATTATTGTATATGTGGATGTGGATATGATAGTGTGCCAAAGAAAAATCAAGAGAAAAGTCAAGGATAAGTGGAGTTACCAAATTAGGGTTTTAGTGTAAAATCCCCTGATTAGGTCAAACTTCCAAGCAGTATAATTCAAAATGAGAGCTTCATATGGACTTTTTTTCTCTACATGGAACTTGTAGAGCATCTTCATAGCTTTAATTTGAGTGGTGGAAGTCATCAAGATGATTTTCAGAGCTCAAGTTATAGCTCTTGCAAGTTACAGGTCACCAGAGGACACTGAATTTTGCCTGGAGAAGTTGTCTGTCTCCCAACCAACTTTTGACATCCAAGATGGTTTCAAATGAATTTGGACTTCAAATAGGAGTTGTTCCTCATTGTCTCCCCTTTCCAAAGGTATGGTATGACTTCATCTGATTCTCAGAGCTCAACTTATAGTCAGTGCAAGACAGGGGTATTTTGGTCATTTGGTCATTATAGGTCCTTTTAAACACAAGGCTATATCTCATACAAGGGAGCTTCAAATGAAAAACTTCCCAACATGAAAGTTGCTCAAAATGAGATTTTGAGTCAAGATAGGAGGTCATGAATTGGTGGAAAAGTTCATAGCATGGAATGACAAAAAATTGAGAAGAAATGAACTAAAATGCCTTATAACTTAATTCAAGTGAGTTTGAGATAATGGTTTGGGAGATATATACATCCAAATGGGGTCATCCAATAGATGATTTTGGGTCTAAAACACATTCTAGAGACAATGGTTCAAGCACTTTTTTGAGCCTAGTTCAAAATTTCAAAGTTATCCTTGGTTACTTGTAATTGAAGAAACATACCAAAGTTGGATCACTTGTGGAATGTAGGGGAAGGTGTAGGAATGCTCTAGAAACTTCCATGGAGGCCTATATATTCATGAAATCAGATTTGAGCAAGGGTTGGAATCACCATTTTGTGCAAAGCTTCACCATTTTCTCTCATTCCCCAAAGTTGCATTTTGATCAAAATTCACAAGTTCTCCATTGATCAAGCATCAACACTGAGTCTACTACATTTCATCATCATCATAGATCAGAATTCAACCAAGAACAGGGTGTGATCAATCCATTTTCGAGCACCATAATCATCAACATCAAAATTGCAATTTCAAGTGGATAGCACAATCCAAGCCAAGTTTCATCCAAGTATTGCAAACAGAATCAAGTATATCAAGAATGGACCAAGATTGAAGCATACAAGAGCCTGGATCCACGTGATTGCTCAGCCTCCATTAGAGCTTGCTCAAGGTGCAAATCTTTCTAACTTATTCAATCTAGGGAGATTTAGGTAGTTTTACTAGTATATTCATGATCTATGATGTTAGGAGGTTAGTTTAGATGAATTTGAGGCTGAATAGAGACAATTCATAACAGGTGTACAAAACTGTTTGGATCAAGAACTCGTAGGATTTTGCATGATGATCTTAGTTTTGTGGTTTAGAATGATTACCACAATGTGTAGTTTAGATTAGCATAAGTTTGAGCAAGAATTATTGTGATGCATCTCAGTGTATGTTCATGGTGGCAAGAACTTCATGTGATCGGGTTGAGTGATATGATGAGTTTCAAGACAAACTACTACCATAGCTGGATAGAGCCTGAAAATTGGAGCAAGTTTGATGTTTACATCGTGAGTTTTGGTGGATTGTAGAGAGAGAACAGAGAGGAGGAACTTGGATGTTCATGGCATGCGTGTGAGGGTTTCAGAAACCCTAGATGGATGGAGGTAGGAGACGTAATCCCAGCCCTCCATTTTGTTTGAATTATTTGACTGCTAGACGCATCCAACGGCCCCAATTCATACTGATTTTGGAGGGAATTATAGCTGGGTGCCCTAAACGCACCGTTTCATTAATTGAAACGGGCGGGCCTAAGACTCTATTGCTAATCCCACCACCTCCTGTATTAAGCCCAATGACATTAACACATGGAAGTCCTGCTGAACGCACCTCCCATCCGTTTCTTTCTCTTTTTTATTTTTGATCATTCTGACTTGGACTGGGCCTTGTGCCAATTTCTATACACGCCCCCACCTCTAGGCCCATCATCTAAAATGAACTAAACGCGCCTGCTAACTACACCCCTCCCCATTTAAATTCTTCATTTTGTTTTTTATTTCTCTTAATATTTTTCTGTTCTCATTTAATTCATAACAAAATGAAAAAAAGTGATTTTTAATTCCTTCTTTTTTCTATAGTTAGATAATTGAATCAAGAAAATTATAAAAATAAAATAGAAATTTTATTTCTTAGTTTTAATATTTTAATGCATTTCTTCATTAAATAGCCTTTTTTAGGTGTTTAGTTTGATACTTCAACTTGTAGATTTTAGTGTGCTCACTTCATTTGGAATTTTCAGTTGATTCTTTTTTATCTAATTAGATAATAAGATGTAGCTATCCCCTGTATTTTTTACTAGATTTTTAGGATTAAAATTTAGGTAGTTAGATGATTGAACTTAGGACATAGGAATTAGGGTTTTTAAGTAGATACCTTGAACATTAACATTTTCTTTTTGGGTTTTTAGGACTAGTTATGATCTATGGGATATATAGGGATTAAGGGTAGTATCATAGTTCCCCTCTAGACTTAGGTTAATAATTTTAGAAGTTCAATTCATATTTTTCTTGAATATTGTTTTGATGTATGATATTGTATGAGTTTTGGTGCATTTTTTTGTTTGTTTGCTTCTTCTTCTCCCCCTTTCTTGAGAGTGTGAGGTTGAGTTGAAGGCATTGAAGATCTTGAAGCATCATAGCATCATCATGAAGACCTTTTGAAGAGCTTTGGAGCTTTAGGACTAGCTTTATTTTGCTTTTGATTAGGAATTAGGGTTTAGGGAAGAGCCTTAGATAGGTGAATTTTCATTCAATAAACATGGAAGGTATTGTTCACCTCCATCCCTCTCAATGACACAAAGTCCCTATGGTGGATCACCTCTCTCCTTTGGAGGGATCAGTGATCTTATCCAACCAGGTAGAACTTTGAGAGAGCATTTCATTTAGCTATGTTAGATGGATTAGTGGCATCCTTTGGAAGTCATTAAGCTTTCTAACGTGCATCCCTCTCATCCAATTGGTATTATTCTTTTATGGAGCATTGAGCTTGTTGAAGATAGAAGATGAAGAAAAGCCATTGTTGAAGCATTAAAGATGAGGATCAAAGCTTTATTGAAGATGAAGAGATCATGCTATTGCAAGTCAAGCTGTGCAATTAGTGGGGATAGAAGTTGAAGCTATTCAGGGCTGCAAGTAAAGTTTGGGGGTCTAACAGAGGTTAAGCTTGAAGATTTCATTGCAAGAGATGTGCTGTGCATCAGTCTGGGGGTTTTGCTGTCTGTATTTTGAGGGGCTTTTGTTGTATTGTGTGTTTTGATCCCCCGGGTTTAAAGTGAAAGGTGCTTCACTTTTGCCCATTGTATTCAGGTTCGAGGTAGAGTTTGGCTCCCTTGCCTAGCTTGTGTGCTTTATTCAGTCTTTACTGTTTACTGTTTACCGTATTCTGTATTTTGCTTCCGTATTTCCCCTAGGTGCTCTGTTATTCTCCGTGCAAGAGATTAACACGACAGACATTAGGATCGTAAACCATTGTATGATAACACTAGGACAGATTTTCATTCCCTTTTCAAACCTAGGACTTTTAGAGTGTCGTCTCCCTCCTTTCTTCAAACACCAGAAAAGCACTAATAAAGGATAAAACAGAAAATCAATCCACTTCTTTCGTAAAAGATGTGAACAAACACAAACTCATTTTGTCTTCCAGAGACTGTCAATAAGAAAAACCCTTGTTTAAGATGAAATTTTCATAAAAGATGCTTGATCAGCTTGTGTCGTGCGTAAGCCCGAACTACGTTTGCTCTGATCTTCCATGCAGTGTGGAAGTACGTAGGCATAGGATGCAGTGTCCTAGCGAGCAACCTTCACCCACTTTCCCCCGTAGTTAGGCGAACTACGTTGACTCTGATTTCTCGTTCCAGACGGGAATACGTAGGCATAAAGTGCGATGCTTTGCCGAGTCATTTTTTCTTTTTTTTCTTTTCAGACCTCATCCTTTAGTTTAAATAGAAGTGTAATCCGTACAAACAAACAAGCGTGGATCTCATCGAGTACGATGGACGTGAGGGGTGCTAATACCTTCCCCTTGCGTAACCGACTCCCGAATCCAGGTTTTGGTTGCGACGACCATACCTTTTCCCGTCTTTGCGTTAGGTTTACTCTGAGCGTTTCCTTTCCCTCCTTTGGGATAAATAACGCGCGGTGGCGACTCTTCTGTATTGCCGGCGCCGATTTTCGCAGTAGCGACACTATGGACAAAACGAAACGAACTATAATTTTGAAAATGTTATGAATCTAATATGATGCGTATGATGAAAAATGATAAATGCAAGGATGCAGACGACACGACGACACAAGGACAGACGTAACGAGTAACCGCACACTGGGGAAAATGACGTACTAGGGAAACAACACGACACTGGGGAATTCTAAAGTGATGGCCAACTGGTGCGAGTGCGACCAATTGTCACTTTTGAACGAACGGTAAGAAGAGGGTCCTCAATAGAGATGGCGTCGGCGAGACGGCCTCCACTGGGGAATATCTGAGAGTACTGTTCAACAGGTTCAGGCATGACCGGCTGATACTCTAGGGTAGGATCAAGTAAACAGAATGCTGGAGCATTGAGCGAGAATAACATCCGAGCTTTTGGAAACAGGATCTTCAGGAATCATTAGAAAATATACAGGATAAAACTCGCTGTATGCCACAATAATGGACTTTAATGGGAGAATGCCCTGATAAGTTTCTCGATAGAGAACAACCACTTATCGTTGGACGGGACTTACATACCATAATCGGATGATAAGCTTCAAAAATGTGATTTAGCTTCTTCTTTAACTAAACGATTCATTCAGAAGGGGTAAATAAACTTCCTCACGCTTCAAAGTTTGTGCGTTCTAAATAGGTCTCAGTTTCTTCTTTTACTAAAGGGTAAAATAAAACTCCCCCATACTTCAAGGTTTGTATGCCATGAACGGGTCTTAGTTTCTTCTTTTACTAAAGGATAAAATAAACCTCCCCAATACTTCAAGGTGTGTATGCCATGAACGGGTCTCAGTTTCTTTTTTACTAAAGGGTAAAATAAACTTCCCCCATACTTCAAGGTTTGTATGCCATGAACGGGTCTCAGTTTCTTCTTTTCCTAAAGGGTAAAATAAACGTCCCCCATACTTCAAGGTGTGTATGCCATGAACGGGTCTCAGTTTCTTCTTTTACTAAAGGGTAAAATAAATCGCCCCATACTTCAAGATCCGATGCCCTAAATATGATTCAACTTAAACCTTCCCACTCTTCAAGATGAAAGGGCAATAGAAACCAGCTTCTCCATGGAGATGGCCACCTGTTGTTAATCATGATAAAGATAGGATAAGCTTCTCAGGCGAGAAATACCGCTTATTTGCAAGAGTAGCAATGATAAGCTTCTCGGATGAGAACTTCTTGTAGAGGTTGTAAAATATAATGTAAGGTTGTACTGTAAGGAAGGTTGTAATGTAATGATAAGCTTCTAGTACGAGAACTGTCGCATACTGATTGAATGATAGTTGTAAAATGTAATGATAAGCTTCTTGTACGAGAACTGTCGCATACCGGTTGTAAAATGTAATGTAATGATAAGCTTCTTGTACGAGAACGCTCGTTGGTCGGTAAAATTTGGGGTATGACAATGTGTTTTACCTTTCTATATTAAAAGTGGATAAAACCGTTCATGTGTGATGTGATGTACTGTGTGAACATCTGTCTGATTCAATCGGATGACGATTGAAGCTTTGAAGAGCGAAATTATGTGCTTCTAGCTCTGTGAAGGTCTACATGTTATGTGCGCCTTTTAACTCGAGGTTTGCTCTTAGACCCACTGGTCTTGCAAACGACCCAGAACAATTGCCCCAAAATCCTTATTCATGTTTTATAGAGTGAAGGTTTTTATCATGTACTGTGGTATTTGGATCGAACTCTAGCCTCGACAAGGTTAACTTCATGGTTCGACAAAAGTCGAACATATGCATGTCGTAGTCGAAGTGCGTTATTGCATATGGAATTACGTTAGCATGTTGTTTAAGTTAGCATGTTAAATTGAGTCAGTCTATTAGGCAAATTGTTTAGTATGTTAGTTGAAAGTTAGGGTTTAATTTTCCAATAAATAGCATACTAGTCACCACTTCTCCTTTAATCCCTGATAATCCTAATTAGAAGGAGAAAGTTGTGGTTGAGATTTAATTGTAAACATTGTTCTCTAATGTGTAATTGAATAAAGAATCTAGTTTTAAACACTTTGGATTATTTTTCTCTTCTCTTCTCTCTTTTCTTTTCCTTGATGGTTTTCTTGTTGATCAAGAAACCGACCATACTTTGTGTTCTTGGGCATCATTTCACAAAAAATTGGTGTGGTAAGCATGGAGGAGAAGATTTCTTCAATAAAGTATGAGATTGAGAAATTCAACAGTGTGCATGATTTTGATTTGTGGCGCTTGAAGATGTAAGCCCTACTTGTTCAGCAGGGTTTGTTAGAAGCGTTGAAAGGATCAGAGAAAATGGATGTTTCCTTAACGGAGAAGGAGAAGAGGAAGATGATCGAGAAAGCCCACAATGCCATTATATTGAGCATTGGTGATAAGGTTCTCCTGCAGATCTCGAAGGAGAAGACGACAATGGGTATGTGGGTGAAACTCGAAGGCTTATACATGATGAAATCATTGGTCAACCATCTCTACCAGAAGCAAGCTTTATATTCATTCAAGATGAGTGGAGACAAATTATTGGCCGAGCAATTGGATATGTTCAACAAGTTGATTCTTGATCTTGAAAATGTCGAGGTCAAGATTGATGATAAAGATCAAGCATTGTTGTTGTGTGCTTTACCTAAGTTTCATGCTCACTTCTAAGAAACTCTCTTGTATGGAAGAGATTCGTCGATCTTTGAAAAAGTTCAATCAGCCTTGTACTATAAGGACCTGAGTGAAAAAATGAGCATAAACCATCTTCTGTTGGTGAATGATTGTTTGTCAAAGGAAAATTCTTGAAGAAAGTTAGTAGGTTTGAGAAGAAGGGTAAAGCTCTACAAAATTCTTATGGTGGTAATACTTCTGTAACTAGGTGTTATCATTGTAAGAAAGAGGGACATGCAATAAAAGTGTGCCCTAATCGAATGAATAATCATGGTGGAAAGGATAATGGTAATGAAACTATTATGCAAGATGGTTATGAATCATCTGATGTCCTGGTGGTTTCATGTAGCGACTCTAGCAAGAAGTGGGTTATAGATTCAGGTTGTAATTGGCACATGACTCCAAACAAAGACATGTTTGAGGAATTACGTGATCAAGATGGTGGATCTGTGCTGCTAGGAATAATAAAGCCTGTAAGATTGCAGTAACTAGATCTGTTAGATTTAAGCTCCATGATGAGTCAATAAAGCTATTGACTGATGTCAGGTATGTACCTGACCTTAAGAGGAATTTGATTTCTCTTGGTGAATTTGACAAAAAGGATATGTTTTCAAAGGAGAGAAAAGTACCATATGGGTAATGAAGGGGTCGAAGGAAGTCTTGAGAGGCATCAAGAGGCTAGGTCTGCATACCCTTGAGGCTTAGGTTGTAAGTAGTTCAGTAGATATGTCATCCACAAAACTTGTTTCGAAGATTGAGCTATGGCACAAGAAACTTGGACATGTCAGTGATAGAGGCTTAATTAAATTATCGAAACAAAAATTTCTATGTGGTGACAAGGTCAAAAAACTAGAGTTTTGGGAACCTTGTGTATTTGGTAAATCTTGCAGGCTGAAGTTTAAAAAGGTAAACAAAGAACACATGGATCCCTCGATTGTATTCATCCTGGTCTTTGGAGCATGCAAGGAATCTTTCACACTGAGGTGCAAAGTATTTCCTATATATAGTTGACGATTATTCTAGAAAGTTATAGATATTCATCCAAAATACTAAGGATGAAACTTTTGAAAATTTCAAAATTTGAAAGACCCTGGTCGAAAACCAAACTGGAAGGAAGGTCAAGAGGTTGAAGACCAAAAATGGTCTTGAACTTTGCAATGAGGCTTTCGATAGTTATTATGTTGCGTCTGGTATTGCAAGGCACATAACTAGTGTAGGTACTCCCCAACAAAATGGTTTGACTAAAAGGTTTAATTGAACCATTCTAGAAAGAGTGAGGTGCATGTTGGTTAGTGCAGGATTGAAGAAGGTGTTTTGGGTAGAAGCTTATGTGACTACAGTACACCTAATAAATAGGTATCCCTCGACTGCCTTAGGAATGAAAACACCTGAAGAAGTCTGGTCGAGACATCCACCTAATCTCGAAAGACTTAGAGTATTTGGTTGTCTAGCCTATGCTCACATTAGGCAAGACAAGTTATAACCTAGAGCTTTGAGATGTACGTTTCTTGGATACCCTGAAGGAGTCAAATATTATAGGTTGTTATTCCTAGATCCATGTCACATGTGGTGTATCATAAACTGAGGTGTAGTTTTCAATGAAGCATAAATGACGTTCAAGAAAACTGATGACGTTTGTCGAAGTTTGAAGATCTCTAAAGAAGAGCTGTAGCAGGAAAAGATTCCTGTTGAGGTGGAACATAGTGATGCTAAATTGCATAACCTAGATGAAGTTGAAGAAGAAGCCCAAGGTGCTGATGAAAATAAGGAGACTGATAATGACTACCTGCTGGCAAGATACAGGTCAAGAAGAGTCATCAAGTCACCTCTAAGACTTAATTATGCAGATCTTATAACATTTACCTTAATCTTTACAACTGAGGTTCTTGATGAAGAACCTAGAGACTACAAGAAAGTTGTGACAAGTCGAAATAAGACTGAATGGCTAAAAGCCATGGATGATGAGATGAAATCTCTACATGATAATAACACTTAGGAGCTTATCGAGAAACTTGATGTAGCCAAGTTAGTCAGCTGTAAGTGGATTTTCATGGTTAAGCAAGGAATCAAAAAAGTGATGTCGAAGAGATTTAAGGTAAGGTAGGTTTCTAGGGGTTTCACTCAGAAAGAAGGTGTCGACTTTAATGATTTATTCTCACCTATTGTAAAGCATAGATCCATTCGAATGCTGCTTGTTATGGTGGCAAAGTTCGACCTAGAACTTGAATAGATGGATGTGAATACAACCTTCCTATATGGTGATCTAGATGAAACAATCCTGATGAGGCAACTTGAAGGGTATGCAGAAAAAGGAAAAGAGGATTATGTTTGAAAGATAAATAGGTCTTTGTATGGTCTGAAACAATATCCTCGACAATGGAATAGAAGATTCGACAAGTTCATGACACTCATAAGTTTCACTAGGAGCCAGTTCGACCATTGTGTTTAATTCAGACTTTGACTTGGAAATTCACTTGTTATTTTTTTGTTTTATGTGGATGACATCCTCATAGCAAGCAACAGTGTCGAGGATGTTATGAAGGTGAAGGATTAACTCGATAAAGAGTTCAACATAAAGGATCTGGGAGCTTCCTCAAGGATTGTTGGGATTGACATCCAGAGAGATAGAAAGCATTCAAGATTATACATATCTCAAGAGACATACCTACTGAAGATTCTTGACAAGTTTGGTATGTCAAATGTGAAGCTTGTTGTAACACTGACTAATCTTCAGTTCAAGCTGAGCACGACTCAAAGTCCTAGTGCTGAAGTCAAAAGAGCCTATATGAATAACATTCCATATGCTAGTATAATAGGTGTTTTGATGTATGCCATGGTCTATACGAGGACAGACATAGCATATGCAGTGAGCCTTGTAAGCATATATATGGCCAATCAAGGAAAGGAATAATGGGAAACATTAAAGTGGATTCTAAGGTGCATAAATGGGTCTATGAGCAGAGTCATGATTTGTGGTGAAGCCTACGGTGATTATAGCAAAGTCAAAATCAAAGGTTTTCTCGACTTTGATTGTGTAGGTTATATGGATTCTAAAAAATCTATTTCTGGGTATGTGATCACTATGTTTGGCACAACAATTAGTTGAAAAGAAACACTTCATAAGGTTGTTGCCTTATCAACAACTAAAGCAGAGTATATTTCCCTCACTAAAGCTGTGAAAGAAGAATTGTGGCTTGAAGGTTTTGCTAAGGAGCTCAAACTTCAAGGTCAAGTTATCACTGTAAATGTGATAGTCAAATTGCAATACACTTGTCGAAGAATTCAGTCTATCATGAGCAAATCAAGCACGTCGATGTGAGGCTGCACTTCATCAGAGAGATAATTAAGCATGGAGAATTCCAAGTGCTGAAGGTTTCAACTGATGACAATGTTGCTGATATGGTCACCAAGACATTGCCCACTAGCAAGTTTTTCCATGTATGCAATTGATAAAGCTACATGATGATAGCTAGTTTGTTCCCTTATTGGTGTAGAGTTTATTTAAAGTTGGAGACTTTTGGTATTTGGATCAAACTCTAGCCTCAACAAGGTTAGCTTCACAGTTTGACAGAAATTGAATTTGTGCATGCCGTAGTTGAAGTCCATTCTTTCATGCAGAATTATGTTAACTTGTTGTTTATGTTAGCATGTTGAATTGGGCCAGTCTGTTGGAACAATTGTTTATTATGTTATTTGAAAGCTAGGGTTTAGTTTTCCTATGACTAACATACTAGTCACCATTTCTCCTTTAATCCCTGATAATCCCAATCAGAGGGAGAAAGTGGGGTGGTTGAAGTTCAATTATAAACATTGTTCCTTAATGTATAATTGAATCAAGAATCCAGCTTTAACCACTTTGAATTGTTTTCTCTTTTCTTATCTCTTTTATTTTCCTTTGTGGTTTTCTTGTTGATCAAGAAACCAATCATACTCTATTTCTTGGGCATCGTTTCATAACATGTACATCTTTAGGTCGAGTGTTAACAATAATAAGCAAAGAGTTTTGATGGGATGTCACCAGTATTGGTAACAGATGTATTAAATATCTTTATCTTGATCAATGATGTTTCACATGGAAGTTTTGACGTGTGTCCCTATGTTAGATGGTAATGACACCCTTCTGTCCAAGAATACTCAAGTACCCTGAAAATTTCGCAATGAGATCTCGATCATTGGTTGTGAGGTTCGCACTTCCCAATTGGGTATATTGTAATGTTCACTACAGTGGAAATGGACATAAAAAGATTCTAGACTACTAATCTTATCTTTTCTCACTAGTTGTCGATTTTTAAAATTAATCTTTCTCTTTGTTTGCGATTTCTTCCATTGATGTGAACGATATTGCACATGTCTCGATCTCTAACTTGTTTGCGCCCCTTACTTTAGTGTGTGATTCCTCATATTTTTCTCTTTTAAGGTAACAACAAAATCTCTCTTTCTTTCAATCTTGAATTATTTATTAAGGTTTATAGAAAATACGACCATCAAGTTTGATGGAGGAAATTATCGCCAATGGTGGCTAGTTAGGTTGCCGCATGTATTTTATCAAGAACACCAGACATGGCTTTAAACTTGCCATGCGTTGCTATTTATATCCATTTGTTTCATGTGTTGATAGAATCCATTATAATTTAGGGTTTCTAACCTGAACTTCGGAAGGAAATAGGAGACAACTCGTTAGTTTGGGTAGACTAAGGGACGCCGATTATTGCTTTTGCCTTTTTGTGAGTGCAATTTAGACCATATCTTCACAAAGGTGTGACTTTATCAATATTTGGGGTGATTCCCCCTGAATAAGACAAAAGGATATGTAATACATATGACGGGTGTGTCATTCCCCTTCACAAATTCTTATTATCCTTAATATATTTCCACCTCCCTTCAACGACTTTGAGGTTAGAATGTTCAATCATTTATTAACCACTCCTCCAGAATTTTATATGGTGAGTTGGGCATGTATCAAGGTCTTCAAGTATCAGTATGAATATAAGAAGGGTGCACCGACAACACCACTCTTCTTAAAACTCTTTAAAGCTCAACACAAGTGTGTTGATTCGATACAAGGACAAGGTCTGATATCTCTTAAGTAGTATACCAAGATGTTTGAATTCTACTTGGAGAGTGTGAAATGTTTCAAAAATTGGTATTTCTTTGTTATTCCCTTTGAACGAGGAAGCTCATGCCAACATATTTACCATAGAGCCCAAATCTCCTTACCAATCTTCTGACAAATTCTCCAAGTTCTAGCGTCATAGCCATTTCTTGGTGGATTTCAAATTTTACATTAATAAAATGGATGATTTGTCCAAAAATAAGATTTACATGAAAACGTCATTAATATCTTTATTTGAGGGTCTGGGCTACGTTGATAGTGTTATCACTTCTGATGTAACATAGATGAAACAAGGGAAGCGGTACCTAGAGACGCACTTTCTAGTGAATGTTTGCTCGAAAGAGGCTAGGAAAATAATTTTTGGTGTATAACACGGGAAATCCTCCTTTTTTATCAATCATTTGGTGGTTCACTTTCCAACATGTCACTATTGTCTTGCAAATAAAATGAAATGTTTAAAAATAATGCAACAGATGAAAAGGACTCTACGTGTCGTATATCTCGTGATAGGTTCTACCAATACTCCAACTACTAGGGAGTTTCGGACCGCGGGGCCTTCTGTTGGGTTGGTTACTCTTTATTCACCTACCCCAGCGCAAGTGGAAGTCTATGATTCTTTTTTTCTGGTTCATATTGGAAAATGATTTGAGCTCGTCGCCACTCGTGGGTGGGGGACTCCAATTGTTAGTCTTGAACTTGAAGTGCTTCAAGTAGAAGGCTCACTCGTTGGTCAGCATCATACCCTTGAGAAAGCCTTTAGAAGACCTATCTCTACAAGAGGAACTACTTTGACTATGACGGCCCTGACCTTCTCGCTCTTGGTGGTCCCTAGTTCACATAAGATCATAAAGTTTTAAGCTTTTATTTGTGAAGAATATTACACTTACTTTTTAAGCAAGGTTGAAGTCATTTTTCCATTAGGAGTTAGAAGATCTGGGGTAACACACACGTTGGATGCGACCATCTTGGCATTTAGTTCTGCAAGGAGGAGAGAAGTATTTTTATCGGATCGTCTTTGTAAAGAGAATTAAATACTTCAAGAATGCATCAATGCTCTCAAAATTGAGCGAGATCACAACTTGGAAGAGTTCTAGGGGTGTCTATATTTCTTACAGGTATAAGGGATGTTATAGAAACTTTAAAATATCCTAGATTGCTTGTCGAGAATGTGCATTCATTTGCACATGAGGTGAAGAAAAGAGACGAAGCTCTATCCCTTTCACACACAACTTAGTCAAAGGTCGAGGCACTTTTGATGAAGCAAACAAGGAAATAGACTCCTCCCGTAAGGTGGTAGATAAGATGAATGCATATTTGAGGGAGGCTCGAGAAGGTTGGAAGAAGACCGATGATGTCCTTCAAGAGACGTGTCTTGAAAATCTTTCCTTAGCTAAGGAGTATGCTTAAAGTTTCATTTGATGTCTCAGGAAATCATGTATGGCCAAGATTCAATTCCCCTTACGTGTTCCCAGGTGAAAACTTGGTTCAAGTTTGACGTGATGAGGAATCAACTCTCCCTTTAGAGTGGCTAGATACTGAGACAAAGTGAGCTTTTAATCTTCGATTTGTGGTCTTTTGTCTTTATGTGTATGCTTGCACTATGGGGTCTCGATTTCATAAGCGGTATTCCAAAAAGGTTTGTAAAAACACTTCTAAATCGTTTATAGTGGGGATTTGATTGCTTTGGTTATGTGCTTGTGGCTTCGACAACACCCTAACCTTGTCGGTATGCTCTATAATCACAATGAAAAGAGTTGAGTGAAATTTACTTATTTTAGTAGAAGTAAAGCGTTACATCCTAACAGAGGTGTATTTTACATGTAATAAGGGTAAATTTAACCAAGCAGTGTAGCCACTGCTTATTGGCTAGTTAGGCATTAGTTGGGTATGTGGTAGCCAACTTCAGCTTTCATATGGATTCCTTCCATACAGCTTTCAGATTAAAATTATTCATTTTATATGCTAATGGCTTAACCACAAAATTTCTTTGTTTCATGATGAGGGAGGCTAGGTTGGTCTTCATCTTATTTCATTTGTCCTCCTTTTGATCACTTTGTAGAGCCTTGTGTATCATTCATTTCCAATATAGGTTAGTGCATATTGTCGCTGGTTCATTATGAACATTGTTATACTTCTTCTTGATATTGATTGGGGGAAACCACTAGGTTAAAGGTTATTGCGAAAAGCCTACCTAAAATAGAGTTATAGACGCTTCTAAAAGGAACCACCAGAAATTGTAGGTCAACTGTTATGGTGTCTCTATCTCTTCTTTAAAGGTAGCCATTATCTCAATGTATCAAAGGACAAGTAACACTTCCATTGAAATCATACAAATCAGATTGCTAATACCTAATTTCTTAAACATGGTCTAGGCACACTCTTTCCATATTTTTTCCCATGGGGACTATAGACATAAAACCTGGACTGGGGTACGTGATCATTATATTCTCTACGGTGACTAGTTCCTCTTTCAGAAGCTTTGTCATAACTACAGTTCCCTACTCCCCGACCTCCATCTCCCTACTCAAATATGATTTCTTCTAATTAATTGATATATGTTTGTGCATATTTATGCAAATCACTTAAATTACATGCTCCATTGAGCCACAAATTTTCCTAGAACATGGAATTAGATCTCAATCCCTTATTGCAACATTTTAGTCCACCACCTGTGCTCCCTACTAGTACTGCCACTTTCGTGAAACAGTCAATGTAATCATGGTGAATATTCATATTATTGTGAGTCACCCTACTAAGTACAACCAGGGTTGTGAGTTGCGACTTCATGTGGTAAAATAGTCATTGAAGGCTTCACATAAATCTTCCACAAATATGTACTCTCATCTGGAAGGGTTTTGAACCACATCATTGTAGCTTCGGTCACGGTTAGTGCGAAGAAGTTTCACTTCTCTACATATTGGGCATTGTTGCAGTGATAATTGGATATCAAGCTATTGATTAACTTGAATCGCAAATCTTTAAATATTCACCATCGAGCTTTGATTTATCCAAAGGAAAGAGTAAAGATCGAAGAAAACCCTAAGTGCGCTACATAACAACGAAGCTAAGAGACGGGCGGTTCGGGGGTTGGTTATACTAAGGGAAGGTATTAGCATCCTAAGTATCTGTAGTACTCTACAGGAGCCTCTTATTTGGTAGTTGTGTTTGTGTTAATGTCTGGCTTCTAATGGTTGTACGCTAAGGTAAAGACCTATGGGTTTGTACACTAAGTATGCTCGCCAAGACGTCACATCCCGTGCCTACGTATCCTAACAAGGATGGAATCAGAGCAACCATAGTTCTCTTAACTAGAGAGAGAATACTTAACTATGGTCAAGGTTCAATGGGAATAAGCATCCATAATAATGACAATTATATAGAGTTAACAAACTCTCTAAGTCTAAGTTGAAATACCTAACTGGGGATTTGACAAAAGTTAAAGGGGGAAATGTGAGTACCCATAACAATGGTGCACACATATAGTTACTCTAGCCATAAGTTCTAAGTTATAGAACTCCTAACAAGGTGTGCTAAGGATCTTTACTTAACAAAGTCAAAGGGATAAGGTTCTCTAAAAGTCCTAATGACTCTAACAAGGTCAAAGGGAGAATAAAAGAGTGATAAGCTATCTATGACATTGCGTCAATAGAGAGACTTTCCTTTGGAATAAGGGACACAAGATAAATATTGAGGATGAGGGATAACAAGCTACATCACTTGGGGAAAATTACCAAATCACACATACATTCATTCAAACATGATGAAGATACAAATACCATGGTAACAATCAAGAAAGTAAATGCAAGGATGTAACAATATCAAGCAAAGATAATGACAAGGTTATAACCAAGTAATCATTAACAGAAGGATCAAACCAAATGGTTACAACCGAAGGTAAACATAGATGTTACAACATCTAAAAGGGGGTGATGATAAGGTTCTTACAAGACCAAACATCACAAGCACAAGTGTATCATGCATAAGTCAAAACATTACTTACCATGGCAAAGTTCCAAGATCAACATGCACAAATCATAACAAAATTTAAGCATGGATACAAGTATAAGTCAAAACATTACTTATAACAAAGTTCAAAGATCACTATGCATAAATCATAACAATATTTAAGCACAGAACATGTATAGGGTCATGTATAAGTCAAAACATTACTTATCACAAATATCAAAGGATCAACATGTATAAATCATAACAATATTCAAGCATGGAACATGTATAAGTCAAAATATTACTTATCACAAAAGATTAAGATCAACATGCATAAATCATAACAATATTCAGGTATGGAACATGTATAAGTTAAAACATTACTTATAACAAACAATCAAGATCAACATGTATAAATCATAACAATATTCAAGCATAGAACATGTATAAGTCAAAACTTTACTTATCATGGATACAAATCAAATACAGGTAACAACCAAAGTAATTTGGACATGTGTGGGACATGTGTGAATAATCATGTGCTTTGTGGTGAATCATGTTAGACAAGTAGGTAACAACCAAAACATGTAAAGGGATTCAATCATGGAAGATGAGAAACATCTCAAAGGGGATTCATGTATACTTGGACATGCTTTAAAGTAAAACAACAAGTCTATGAGAACATTCAAGGTAAGGTAACAACCAAACATGGCATTCAAACATACATTCATATGTGAAAAATCAACTTGAAAAAGATAACCATCATGTAACAACAAGAGTGGGCAAATGCAAACATCAAGGGAGGTTCACACAAGCTAGGTGTGGGTTCATGCAAACAAGATATGCAAGGAGAATCAGTCAAAAGAAATCAAGAGAAAACTCATGAAACCCTAAAAAGCATCAATACTTTGAATACACACAAATGCAAGGAAAATAATTCTTTTTGGAAATTTATTGATACAAATGAAAAATACGCATTATCATGGTCAAAATGCAAAAAGAATGAGACAAAAATGATAAAAATCAAAGAAGTTATGATCATATCAAATTGCAAAGGAAAACATGAAAATAAGTGATAAAAAATTAAAGGAATGCATCCCATGGGGTTTGAACCCACACACCTAGGAGTACAAGTCAAAACATTACCCACTCAACCAATGCGTGCTTTGTAAATAAAATGGAAACAGGCCAATATATGTTAAACATCAAATAAATCCTGACAAAAACAAGCAAAAGGGTTGATCCGCTGGATCGAACCCAGGTATGGCAAGGCAAAGGGTACAAGAAAGCGCATGGTAAACCATTGGGGTGGTTATACATCCATTGTATCACCCTCACCAATAAAATGATAAGGAAAAACATGACCTGAGGCTTGACTTGCACCATGGCTGGTCATCAAGATCATCAATTTAATTTTCAAAACAATCCATAACTTAATCAATTCTCCATAAAAATGAATGATCCAAAGATCAAACCTGCTTGATTTTCCCCAAGGAATACAATGGTACCATTGGTTTTTGTTAACAATGCTTCCATTTCAAAACCCAATAGCAACATCAAAAAGGTAACAACCTTGCATTTTCTATGTCGCAGTCATATTGATTCAAGATAAACAGCAATTAATGGTTCAAACACATTATATTCAACATAACTAACATGTTCACGGTCAATGCACATCAAAGCAAAGCATGGTTTGCAAAGTTCAAGTTCTAGTGAAACTTACCTCTTGAAGCAACTCTTGAAAATCCTCCAAAGATGTTACAGCTATGCTTTGCTAATTTGGATAACTTCAATACACCTATAAGGAAGCTTTAGGATGCTGAGAATCAAATGAAAACAGCTGGAACTGAATATCCCTTCTTCTTGCAAAAATGTGAAAAGTGACCAAAACTTCAAGTAAATGAAGTTACATATGGAAAACCAGCTTTGGAACAACTTGAGGATGATTTATAGTGTGTGTTTGAAGTGTTTGAAGGTTTGGAAATGGACTAGACGAGGTTTTGGTATAGAAGATGCAAAAAGTCAACAAAAGTGAGGTTTGAGAGTTGACTTTTGGATTTGCTGGTCTTTTGATGGGTGTTATGGTTTTAACACCTCTAACACATGTATTGTGATGTTTTAGAGTGATTTGTTTGGTGGTTTAATGTTTGGAAATGATTTGGAGAAGTTTTGTGCAAAGTGATGGTTTTTGGCACAAATGGTGTTTTGGTTACAAGAAGCTTGGTTCAAGAGTGTTCTCTCTGGTTTAGAGCTCTTGTTTTCTTTATTTATGGATTTTTCCTCATTTTTTTCCACCCCCTTTGAGGCATGACTTGCATCTCTATTTATAGGGCAAGGTTGTGGCAGAATTGCAACTTGTTAGTTCCAAGTTCTAGTTGGACTCCAACTTGAAGTTTTGTGATCTTCCATGGTTCCAAGGAAAAGTACTATGAAATCTTGAGTGGTTGGGATATTGCTTCTGACTTTGAAATGACTTGAGTGCATAGAGGACATGTTGGAGGCTCAAGAAGCTAATTTTGTGGAAAAGCCATGCTTTATGCAAATGGAAGTCACACCTTTATGCCAAAACTTCCATAAATGGTATGAAACTTGAACCATAGCTCAATTCTTTGTGTAATGACTTCAAAAGTGACTCAAACTTCTGATTTTAAGTAGATATGCAAGTTTTAAGGTTGTCACTCAAAGGATCTTGCAGATTTGCTTGATCTTGCAAGTGGTTCTTAACATGAAAATGACCTAGAAATCAAGCTTTAGACCCCAACTTCTTCTCTTCGAAACTCCTAGCTCACAAATGCTATAAAGGAATTCTTGTACTTTTTGGAAATCCCTAAACATGCTCTACAACATTCATGTTTTGATAAATTCTTGAATCTCAAGGGATCTTGGTGAAAATTGACCTTGAAGTTGACTGAAAATTAGAGTAACAAAGTTGTCTTGAAAAATTCTAAGTGTTTTTGAAATTCTCCCAAACATTGAAGCTTCATAACTCAAAATCTAAGCATATTTTGCTCATAGGTCACAGGACACTTTTGTAGTACATGAGGATCTATATATCATCTTTGGAACTCGCAAAATGGATGTGTGGATTGGAAGTTGTGGCCTTTCAAAGTCGGCACCTAAACTAGGGTTTTTCCACACTTAGAAAAAATCCAAGTTTTCTTCTTTTGCAAGAAACCTCTCAAATCTTGATTTCTCTTTATCAAACTTATTTTTTGGACATATCTTGATGAAATTTGGCTTGGATGCTCCAATTTGAACCAAAAATATTAAAAGTTAAAGAGTTGACTTTGTCAAATGAATTTTGAATCAGATGAATTCAACTGTGTGATCTTCAATGAAATTGCATCTTGATACTTTTCAAACATCATTATTAGACTTCAAGGATGTGTATGAACATGTTGGATCATGTCCCAAGTCTTGGCACCATGTTTCAATCGAAATTCAAAGACACAATTGACTTTTCTTGATGAAAACCCTAATTTGGGGCCAAATGAAATTGGGCTTCAATTGACTTGTAGTGAGATAAATTAACACTTGATTTTTGTTGAATATAAACTCCTTGAATGTATAGGGGCTTGATTTAGTGATGATCAATCCAAAACATTGACTGATCAAGCAATAGTCCTCTTGATTCCACAGGTGTAAAACCCTAATTCAGATGAATTTAACAACAACAAACTTGAAACAAGGTTAGGGTTATGAAACAATGCTTGATGTTCCTAGAATGGTAATGGAACCTAGGGGTCAAAATTTGGGGTATGACAGTTGCCCCTATTTAAATAGCTTTACCAGATGGCATGAGAGATGACAATCTCCATAGAATCATGGTGAAAGGTATTTAAATATAGAAAATCGAAATTTTTGTCCCTTAGATGTAATGATATGCTAAGGACAAAAAAATATGCAAGTGCTGACATGCCATGAACTCTATAATGATGCTTTATAATGAGAAATGCACAAATGCAAGATGCAGACAAACACGTAAGCAAACAGAGGAAAGCCAACACAACGAGTAACCACTCACTGGGGAAAGTCAGCAACACTGGGGAAACCTAAAGTGATCAGGCACGAGGTCCATACATGACCAGCGTGACACTCTAGAGGAAAGGATCTCCCAGCAGGGGCAGGACACAATTCTACCGGGGGAAACCTGAAGAAAAATAAAACTCATCGGGGAATCCAGAAAGAAATAAAATCTTCACTAGGGACACAAAAAATTCCAACAGAAAAAGCAAGGAAAGAACAAAAAACTCCACTGGGGAAAACAAAGATCTCCACCGGGGTCTAAACCAAAATGGAGGATTTCCTTACAATGAAGAGTTCAAACGGGATCTTCAGGAAACGACCGGAGATGTTAGCAACAACAAAACATCCTAGGAATCATTGGGGATGCTGGTAATAACCAACCATCCTATGATCAGGATTAGATGAACATTGCCAATAACTATTGGACTTTAGATGATGATAGTGACAACTAGACTTATCGAACTGGTGGCAACCAGATTGTTGATACCAATAGCAATTGGATTTTCAAACGGGTATGGTAACAACCAAAACCGGGGTGCCAATAACAATTGGACTTAAAACAATGCCAGTCAAAACATTACTGGACTATCAAACAGATATGGTGACAACCAAATAAGTAATACCAATAACAATTGGATTTTAAACAATTCCAGTCAAAACATTATTGGGCTTTTAGGGGATTGGTGATGACCAAATCAGAGATGCCAATAACAGTTGGACTTTAAACAATGCTAGTCAAAACGTTATTGGACTTCCTGGGGATAAGGTGACAACCAAGTCAGCAATACCAATAACGATTGGATTTTACAATTCCATTCAAAACATTATTGGACTTCCAAGGCGGATATGGTAACAACCAAATCAACAATGATGCCAATAAAAATTGAACTTTAAATAATGTCAGTCAAAACATTACTGGACTTCCAGGTGATTGGTGACGACCAAAACCGAGATGCCAATAACAATTGGACTTAAACAATGCCAGTCAAAATATTGCTGGACTTCCTAGGGATAAGGTGACAACCAAATCAACAATACCAATAATGATTGGATTTTACAATGCCAGTCAAAACATTACTGGACTTTCAAGGCGGATATGGTGAAAACCAAATCAACAATGATGCCAATAACAATTGGACTTTAAACAATGGCAGTCAAAATATTACTGGACTTCTAGGGGGTTGGTGATGACCAAAACCGAGATGCCAATAACAATTGGACTTTAAACAATGCCATTCAAAACATTATTGGACTTTCTGGGGAGTTAGCGACGACTAAACTTCATGGGGAAAACAGGTAATCACTAGATAGCAAAAATTATTTGAGGAAATAGTAACAACTAACCTCACAAGGTAATACTGGTAACTACCTGACAAAACATCAACGATAATTGGATTCTCTGCTAGAAATTTCTAGTTACAACTAGACCTCACAGGGGAAATCTGGAGGCGACTAGACAAGCAGAACAAAAGGGAGCTAGTAACAACTAGACTGCAGGGGAAATTGGTAACAACCAAAGGTCAAAAGATGGCAGTAACAATTGATCTAGAAAGGTCTGGTGATAATCAAAGATCTCAAAAGAGGAGCCAAGCGACTCTGCAGGAGACAAAGGTGGACAACAACCACAACAGACGCGAAAGATTGCCAGTTACAACTGGACTTAGAAGCGAAAACAACAAACAAGCAAAGGCAAACCAAAAAGATATGCTAAGTGCAAATGATATGATATGATGAAATGTTCAAAAAAAGCGCAAGGGCCGACTCTAACAAGAGACATGGAATAACATCCTCAGAGGGGAAGACATATCACAATCTACTTTGCTGGGGAAACCGGTGTCACAATGAATCCAAGGAAACAAAGTGTCTGCATGCTCGCTGGGAAATAAACCCACTCCACTTGGGAAATATAAAAGCTTAGGCAAGCTTGCTGGAAATGGCGGTGTAACCTCAATAGAGACACTGGATGACCCCAACTGAGGATGAGTCTTCCACTATCAACAATGTATCTCAAGGAGAATATAGGGTAGATTGTTCTTCAATCTTGGTAACCATACACGACTGAAGGAACGATCCAAAAAACAAATCACGCTGACATTTCAATGGAAAAATATGCTGAGATGGCACATCAAGGCTCCTGCCACCCTATGATTTCCTGGGGAATATATGATTTCGATTGAATCTTTCCATAAGTAAAAGCAACTTTATGTTTTGTCAAGTTTTCAAAAACTGTTTTTAAGTTCAAAACCTTTTGCTTTCAAAATCAATATTAACAAATAAACAATGTTTTGCATAACAAAGAAAAGTAGTAAAAATAATAAATTACAAATAATTGAATGGCACAAAATTTGGTTTTATTCAGGAATGGTATTTTGCAAATGGAAAAGCTCCATGGAACAATTACAATTGAAAATGGCAACAGGGAAAAAGGTTACATTGAATCCAATGACAATCTATCCCTAATGACTAAGAGTCTTCCAAAACCTCGCTTCTGACAAGAGCGGTTGAAATGAAATTCTCGTGTAATCTTCTGCAGAGGTGACAACCATATGATGTAGTGAAATACCTTTGCCCCTAACCTTTTCCTGGATTGCCCTTTCGGGTTTTCAATCTACCGGGACGCTCATATTTTCCTAAGCCGCCCTTTCGGGTTTTCAACTTAGCGAGCTCATTTTTTCATTCATCCCTAAATTTTTCCTTGACCTCCTTCATAGGTTATGATCCAGCGGGATACCCATTATTGCATAAGCCGCCTTTTCAAGTTTTCGACTTATCAGGTTCTTTAGGCATAATATTTCCGTACTGCATCAGAATTCATCGAGTGTGTAAACTGCTCTCCATCCATTGTTGTGAGGATGAGAGAACCTCCAGAGAAGGATGTATTCACAACAAATGGGCCATCATAGTTAGGCATCCACTTTCCACATGAGTCCTTGTGAGTTGGCAGTATCTTCCTGAGTACAAGCTCTCCTTCTCGGAACTCTCAGATACGGACCTTCTTGTCAAAGGATTTTTTGATCCTCTTCTGATATAGCTGGTCGTGGCACATGGCAGTCATCTGTTTTTCATCGATGAGGTTCAACTGATCAAACCTTTCTCTGACCCACTCAGCTTCTTTCAAATTAGCTTCAATCAGGACTCTCGAAGAAGGTATCTCTACTTCAATGGGAAGGATTGCATCCATTCCATATACCAAAGAAAAGGGGGTTGCCCCTGTTGAAGTGTAGAATAAATGTTCTGTATCCGTGTAAGGCAAATGGTAACATCTCATGCCAATCTTTATAGGTTACAACCATTTTCTACACGATCTTCTTAATGTTCTTATTCGCGACTTCAACAGCTCCATTTATCTTTGGTCGATAAGGAGAAGAGTTGTGATGTTCGATCTTGAAGCTATCACATAGCTCTTTCATAGTCTTTTTGTTCAAATTAGTTCCATTATATATGATAATACAGTTGGGAATTCCGTATTGGAAGATAATCTCCTTCTTGATGAATTGGGCAACCACTTGTCTAGTCACGTTGGTGTAGGATGCAACTTCGACCCACTTTGTAAAGTAATCAATAGCGATTAGGATGAATCGGTGTCCATTGGAGGCCTTTGGCTCAATTTCCCCAATCATGTCAATGCCCCACATAGAGAAAGGCCACAACGATGATAAAACATTTAGCTACGTCGGAGGCACATGCACCTTGTCCGCATAAATTTGGCATTTGTGACATCTTCTGGCATATTGGATGCAATCAGTTTCCATGGTCAACCAGTAGTATCTAGCTCTTAGAATTTTTTTGGACATGGCATATCCGTTGGTGTGTGTGCCAAATGCTCATTCATGAATATCTTGTATTAACAAATCTGCTTCTCGTTTGTCGACACACCGAAGCAGGACCATGTCGTGATTTCTTTTGTAGAGCAAATCATTTCTAAGAAAGAACTTGGATGCCAGCCTTTTCAAAGTTTTCTTGTCGAGCGAAGTGGCGTTAGCTGGATATTCTTGATTTTGCAAGTACTGTCTAATATCGTGAAACCATGGTTTCCCATCAGACTCCTCTTCTACCATCTGGTAGTAAGCATACTCAGTCTTCCTCTCAATTTGGATGAGCGTTGCTTCATTAACAAAACAGACCTGCCACAAAGTAGCCATCATAGCTAAAGCATCAACGCTGTGATTTTCAGACCTTGGCACATGCTTGAAGGTTATCTCGTCAAAGTACCCAATCATTTCCACAATATAAGCTTTGTACGGGATTAGTTTCTCATCTTGGGTTTCCCATTCACCCTTGACTTGGTAGATAACTAATGTTGAGTCACTACTCACTTCTAGAATTTTGATGCGGAGATCAATTGCTGCTTCTAGTCCCAAAATGCAAGCTTCATATTCAACAATGTTGTTAGTACATTCAAAACACAATCTTGTTGTGAAAGGAGTATACCCCCCAGTCGGGTTCATTAAGATGGCACCTATATCATGCCCTTTTTGGTTGGAAGCACCGTCAAACATCATCTTCCATTGGGAACCGGGTTCAGGACCTTCATTTGGGCATGTCTCTTTACAGTCTTTCTTGATTAGCATAATGTCTTCATCTGGGAAGTCAAACTCGAGAGGCTCATAATCTTTTACTGGCTGATCGACGAGGTAATATGACAAGATGCTACCTTTGATGAACTTTTGAATAACATACTGAATATCATACTCTGACAAGAGCATATGCCAATAGGCGAGCCTTCCTGTCTGAGTAGGCATCTCAAAAATATACTTTATTGGATCCATCTTGGAAATCAACAAAGTGGTATGACATATCATGACGAGTATGTCTGAGTAGTCTTCTCCAAGAATGAATAACGACTTTAACAATCGCTGAATTTCTTGCTAAGATAGTAGATGGTGTGTTCCTTTCGTCCAGACTCGTCATGTTAACCCAATACACAACCCATAGATTCCTCAAGCAATGTCATGTACATGAAGGTTTTCCAGGTACAGGAGGAATCAAGATTGGAGGTTCTTGGAGATAACCTTTAATTTTGTCAAAGGCTTGTTAACAGTCTTCATTCCAAGCAACTGTTTGATCTTTTCGTAACAACTTGAAGATCAGCTCATAAGTAGGAGTCGTATTGGAAATAAATCTAGAGATATAGTTCAATCTTCCAAGGAAACCTACAACTTGGTTCTCGGTTTGCGGAGCTGGCATTTACTGGATAGCTCACACTTTTTCAGGATCCACTTCAATCCCTCGTTGACTAGCAATGAAACTGAGCAGCTTCCCAGATCTTACTCCGAAAGTACGTTTTGCAGGATTAATCCTTAACTAGTATTTCCTGAGCCTTATGAATAACTTCAACAGATGATCCAAATGGTCTTCTTCACTCTGAGATTTGGCTGTCATGTCATCAACATACACCTCAATTTCTTTGTGCATCATGTCATGAAATAATGTGACCATGACTCTCTGATAAGTGGCACCGGTGTTCCTCAAACCAAAGGGAATAACTTTATAACAATAAATGTCCCAGGGTGTGATGAACATGGTCTTTTCCATGACTCGGGATCCATCCTTACCTGATTATATCCTGAGAAACCATCCATGAAAGAGAAAACAATGAATCTAGCAGTGTTGTCCACCAAGGTATCAAAATGCGGCAGAGGGAAATCATCCTTTGGATTGGACTTGTTCATATCCCTTTAGTCTATGCACATTCTAACTTTGTCATCCTTCTTTGGTACAGACAAAATGTTGGCCATCCATTCTGGGTGCTTGGATACTACTAAGAAACCTACATCTATCTGCTTTTAGACTTCATCTCTGATCTTGAGAGCCATATCAGGCCTAGTCCTTCTAAGCTTCTGTTTGACGGGCGGACACTCAGGTCAGAGAGGTAACTTGTGAACAACTACAGAGGTATCTGAACCAGGCATATCTTGATATGACTAAGCAAATACATCAACATATTCTTCTAAAAGCTTCAATAGTCACTGTCTGATTTTTCCCCCCAAGTGTTGCCCCAATCTTGACCTCTTTCTTATTTTCTTCAGTGCCAAGATTAACAACATCAACCTGTTCTTGGTGAGGCTGTAGGTCCGTGTACTCGTACTCAGACATTCTTGCCAACTTATCCCGAATCTAAAAATCTTAGACACCTTCGTCTTCAGCTTGATTTATGGGTGAATCAAAGTTAGGAAGGAAAGCATAATCATTGGATTCAACGGGTTTTGGAGTTTCTCTGCATGTTTGGAATGGCTTGATTTATTAAATCACACAAAGACAAATGCACTGAACAAAAGAAATATGTTTTTTCTAGTTTTTAAAAGAAGTTCCATTTTCTTTAAAAGTAAAAGCAAAAAACAGTAAACAAACAAATGAGGATTTTAACAAAACATCTTCGTTGATAATAATAATTTGAGTTGAAATGGTTTAGAATAACGGTGGTGGAAGTTGTGTAGAGGGTGGATTTATTTGAGGTTGTGGTTCAGAAATAGGTATGGATGAGGCGGTGACAATGGTTGAGAAAGTTGGAGGTGGTGTTGGAAGAGATGAAGATATATTTCTATTAGTAATAACAAATATAGTTACAGAAGAATCAAAAGATGCCAGTGAAATATTCTTTGTGTTGGTTTCTCCCATACTTTTCTGCTTCTTTGCAATCTTATCTTGAGGAGGTTTGTTGGGTCTTTTCTTCTTCATTAGATCAGGGGGATTTTTTGGTAGATCTTCAATCCTGAATCTAGATATATTATATCCTCCAGCTTCTCTCGTCTTTATGTATTGTATTATAGCCTCTGGATCATCAAGCTGAGTGAACAGAGGAAAATCGTCGATAATCATTCTTCTGGACTTCAAACTTTCCCATTCTGTAACCATATTCGGTTCAACTCTGATTTCATTGATAATCTGCATTCTCTTCAGATTTTTTCCATTCAGAGGTGTTCCATTATAATTTCCAGCTCTTCTTTTAAATTCAAGGTGGTCATATGATCAACCATTCCACTTTCAATAAGAATATCTGAGATTAGTCTTCCAAGAGGAATGTAGTTTCTAGGCTTCTTTGAATCATTTCTGGATTCCTTTATGGAATCTTTGAGATATCTGAATAAAATGGAAGGAAGGAAAATATTTTCACCTCTCATCAAATAATACAACATGTATTTTTGATCATTATTGATGAAGTCAGATGAAATCATGGGAAATTCCAGGGGAATCAAAAATATTCTAAAAGTATATGTTCTTAAATTCTCCACCATGATCACTTCTGACTCTGACAATTCTGCAATCCTTTTCAGTTTGCACTTGTGAGCAAAAGGTAGAAAACACAGAATGTGACTCATCCTCATGTTTCAAGAATTTTACCCATGTCCAACGACTATAGTCAACCACAATAACTAATCCATACTTCTTTCCAATGATTGAGGCAGTTTCCACTGGTCCAAACAAATCAATGTGTAGAAGTTATAACAGTCTAGAAGTAGAAACAACATTTTTTGCTTTGAAGGAAGTTTTGGAGAACTTTACTTTCTGACATGCTTTACAAAGAGCATGTGAAGAAAACTTCAGATTTGGTAAGCCCCTAACTAATTCAAGCTTGTTTAGCTGAGAAATCTTTCTCATGATAACATGGCCCAAACGTCTATGCCATATCTATTGCTCCTTATTAACAGACATTAAGCATTTGAAATTATGTTCCTTAAGATCAGAAATTCTAATATTGTAAATGTTGTTTTTCCTCTTTCCATTAAAAAGGATTGAGTTATCCTTCTGACTACAACCTTACAGAACTTTTGATTAAAAATAATAACATAACCATTGTCACTAAGTTGGCTAATAAAAATAAGTTATGAATCAAACCATCGACCAAAAGAACATTCATAATAGAAGGAAGTTTACCATTACCAACAGTTCCAGAGACAATGATTTTACCCTTCTAGTTTCCTCAAAAACCGACGAAGCCTCCAGATTTAAGTTCCAAACTTTAGAACATATGCCTTCTTCCCATCATGTGTCACGAGCAACCACTGTCCATGTACCATGATTGGTGTTTCAACTGAGCTGCTAAGGATATCTGCAACATATATTATCATATCCTTAGGTACCCCCTTTCTGGGTCCTCTTTTGTTAGTTTTCCCAGAGTATTTAATAACCCTGGGCTTAAGTGAAACAAGATAATAAAGTGAAATTTCTGCATGATACTTAGGTTTAGAAATAGATTTATGTGTCGACGAAGGTGCTTTCACAAGCTCAGAACTACCAAGCTCAGTGCCAGAAGGCACAAAATGATCATAGAGAGGTTTTAGTTTTACAATTTGACTTTCGTCATATTCAAATGACTATGTACACCCCAAACATTTCTTACCATTTATGCTAACGCCATAGATCATGGAAGCAATCTTACTTCTATATATGCTTTTAGCCAGAAAGTGCTGGAATGCTCTATCATACTTATTGACATAACAAGTATTAGAGACATTTGCGACTAATTCTTCTTCTAGTTTAGAAACTTTGCTTTTTAAGGTACAATTACTATTTTTTAAAGAAAAAATATTTCATTCAAAGAAGAATTATTATGTTCAAGCTTATCTCTGGCTTCAGAAGTAATTGCATGAGATTTTTTAAGATCCTTGTATTTACTTTGAAGAGTTTGATATCTTTCCAGGATTTCTGAAAGACAAGACTCTAATTCACAATGAGAGAGTTTAAATAATACCTCTGAGTCTGAGTCTAAGTCTAATTCTGATTCTGATAGCATTCTATCTTCTGGTTCTCCGGAGACTTCAACATTAATTATTTTTGCCAGTAGTGCAACATTTGCTTGTTCTTCATCAAATTGTTCTTCTTCAGAATCAGAGTCGTCCCAAGTTTCCATGAGTCCCTTTTTGACTTTGGTGAAGTTCTTCTTTGGCTTCTTGTTTTTAAGCTTTGGAAAAACATTCTTGTAATGACCTGGCTCATTACACTCATAGCAGATGACTTCTTTTCTAGAGCTTTGCTTCTTCTGTCCAGATGATGAGTCAGAAAGACTATTGTTTCTTCTTGATCCTCTGAACTTCCCTTGCTTATGTTTCCAGAGTTTGTTGATCCTTCTGAAGATAACTGATAGCTCATCTTCTGAGTCTTCATTAGAATCTCTTGATTCTTCCTTGTCTTGATAAGCCTTTTCTTATTCAGGTTTAGACTTAAGAGCAATATATTTGTTCTTCTTCTGAGGTACATCTTCCTCCAGCTCTATCTCATGACTTCTTAAAGAACTAATTAGTTCTTTAAGACTTATACTATTCACATCCTTGGATACTTTAAGAGCAGTTACCATAGGTCTCTATTTCTTGGGAAGGCTTCTGATGATCTTTTTGACATGATCAACAGTTGAGTATCCTTTGTCAAGAACTTTAAGTCCTATGACTAGCATTTGAAACCTTGAAAACATATTCTCAACTGTTTCATCATCCTCCATTCGGAATGCCTCATATTTATGGATTAAGGCAAGCACCTTTGTCTCTTTAACTTGAGCATTTCCTTCATGAGTCATTCTTAGAGAATCAAAAATGGACTTGGCAGTATCTCTGTTAGTTATCTTCTCATACTCAGTATAAGATATAGCATTTAGCAATATAGTTCTTGCCTTGTGATGATTCTTGTAATCTTTCTTTTGTTGGTTGGTCATAGCACTTCTTGATACTTTTACTCCTTCAGCATCAATTGGGTGAGTATAGCCATCAACTACGAGATCCCAAAGATCTACGTCATAACCAAGAAAGAAACTTTCAATTCTATCTTTCCAGTAGTCAAACTTATCACCATCAAAGACTGGTGGTTGGGCACTGTAATGATCTTTCTCATCTTGAACAGGATTAACATTAGTTGCAGCCATGATATCTCACACAAATACTGGATTGGTACTAAATACAGTGAAGTTTTAATAAAACTTTTTATCACAATCAAAACCGGAGCTCTGATGCCAATTAAAGGTGTGAGAAAACAAAAGAAATAGGGTTTGAATTGGATTTTCAAAAATGAAAGATTTTCGTGAAACTCAAACAAAGATCACAAATAGACTAATAAGAGAGAAGGCCATCCACCAATGTGATTTCACCTTATACACAAGGACTTAATCCACTATGATCAATAGATTACATTGCACTAGCAACAACTGGTGACTAACAACAAAGACTAACTGTCTCTTCTTAAGGATTCTGACCCAACTGGTCCCTTAAGGAATTACAATCTACACTAGCAACCACTAGTGACTAACAACAAAGACTAGCCGTCTCTTCTTAACGATTCTTACCTAACCGGTCCTTTAAGGAGTTACAAACAACAGTTTGAACAAATATGTTTACAATGAAATTGCTTCTACATAAGTAGGTATAAACACTATTAATAGCTCAAATGACTAAAGACATTATTACAGAATGAACAATGTTCTTTCTTTGTATTGTGGTGCTTCAATACTGTAGCTTTAGTTCTTCATAGATTGTTTTCAATCAAAGTGTAACCTTTGTATTAATCATTGTAAATCTTCTTTTTATTTCTTCAAGTAATCAAGTCCTTATATAGCCAAAAAAAGATCCGTTGGAGGGTAGATCAGGAATATCCATTAGATAGCTGGCGACTTGAAATAATGTCGTTACGCAGGGATGAAAATCATACACAAATGTTGTCCTTTGTACCACCAAATCGGGGTAGTGGAATGAAACGTTGAAACATACTATATACTATATTCCCTCGTAAACGATTGAGCTTACCTTCTTTGCATCCAAGGCTTCTGAATAGAGATGATTGAAGCTTGAGGAGAAGAGTTGATCACTAGGTCTTAAGAGTCTTGAGTCTTTAGAGTCTTCAGAACTTGTTCACCAGAACCTTGTCTTCATAACTTTAAGCAATTAGTCTTCAAAACCTTTGGTCATTAGTAAATTAAGTCTTCAGAATGTCGTTCAGCAGAACTTTGTCTTCAGAGTCTTCAACACCTATTCTTCAGAAACTTAAGTCTTTAGAATCTTCAGAACTTCATTCAATAGAACCTTGTCTTCAAAGTTTTCAGCACTTAGTCGTCAGAAGATAATGACTTTAGAAGCTAGAAAGCCTTCAGAACTAAAGTATCAAAGTCATGATTAGAGGCAGAAACCAAGAGAGCATTGCAGCCGCAACATATTATTTTCTTAGAATATTTTTGAGTAATAGTAGATCAGAAGTAGACTTGCTTCTTATAGCGCAGAAGCGACTTTGGTCATATCAGAGTGACAATGCACATGGTCTCTATCAGAGTCAGAGCTTTCTCTATCAGAGTCAGAACCTGTTTGTTAATACTTCAGAAAAACAAACATTAGAGTACCAAAATTGTTCTCACACAAATACTACTTTGTTATTATCAAACCTTAGAGATATCTTACAGAACCAAATCTTGTTCTAACACATCATACATTGCATTGCTAACCCTAACCTCGTACAATTCTTCTTTGTTTTGTTTCATCTCAATTAGGGTTTTGAATCAAGAAGAATCAATAGGATCTTTATTTGATCAATCGATATTTAGAATTGATCATCAACCTACCAAGTGTGCACACACTCATTATGGTTATCTCCTTCAAGAAACAAGTGCAAATTGGCCTCACCACAAGTTCATTGAAGCTCAACTTCATCTGGTAAAAAAATTAGGGTTTTATTAGGATAAGTCATTTATGCCTTTGACTTTTGATCAAAGCATGATCCCAATCCTTGGGACATGATTCAAGATTCTCAAATACATCCTTGGAGTCCATCCATGATGTTTGAAAGGTTCAAAAATGCAAGATCATCGAAGATCACACAATTGAATTCATCTGATACACAAGCTTGTATCTACAAAGTCAATTCTTTGAATCTTGGGATTTTTTGTCAAAAGTGAAGTCCTCAAGCTAAATTTCATGAAAACATGTTTGATCAATGAGTTTGAGCATGAAAAATCAATAATTTGGAGTTTTCTTGCAAAAGGGGTAAAGTGGAAGAATTGAATCGAAGAAAAACCCTAATTTGGTGCCAACTTTGAAAGGCCATAAATCTCAATATAAACCACCATTTTTTGTGTTCCAAATATCAAATTGAATCCATTGCAACATACTAAAGCTTTTTCAATGGTGATCAATCTCCAAAAAGTGCATAGAGTTTGAGTTATAAGGTCATCAGGTTTGTGAAAAAGTTTCAACACTTAGAAATTTTTCAAGATAAATTTTGTTCACAAAAAGTACCTAACTTTGGAGCTAGTTTTTACTATGACCCATTGAGATTCAAGAAATTCATGAAAAATTAAAGTTGTAGAGCATGTTTAGGGCTTTTCAAAACATACAATAACTCATCCATAGCATTTTTGAGCTAGGAGTTTCGAAGAGGGAAAGTTGACCCTCCATACTTGAAGTTTTGTTCATTTTCATGTCAAGTGCAAGTTGCAAAACCAAATAAATTATGCAAAATCCTTGATTACAGGCCTTTTAACTTGCAAATCTCACTTAAATCATACAAGTATACTTGCTTTTGGTGTATTATGCAAGTGATTATGACTTTTTTCAATGTTTCATTCCATTTTTGGCACAAAGTTAACACTTCCATTTCCATAAAGTGCCTTTAATCAAGAAGTTAACTTGTCTTGAGCTTCTAAATGGTTTTCTCTGCACCAAAACTTTTCTTTTCACAGAAGAAAGATGTCTAAACTTTCCAACAACTTTAGGAAAGCTTGTACTATGCTTTGGAACTTCCAAAATCCATGAAACTATCCTTGATTTTCAACCAAGCCAAAACCAAACTAAGTTACACTTATGCAGAGAATTGAACCTCAATATTTCCCTATAAATAGAGGCTTATTCCAAGCCTCTAACATACAACAAAAACCTTAGTATTCCTCCCTCAAAAAACCAGAAACCAGTAACTTGTCCATTTCTTCCTTTTGTGCCAAGAAACTTCATCTTGCATAAACATTCCATCTGCCTTCTCCACACCTCAAACCACCAACCCAACCTTTCAAACACATCACAAATTACCCATTGGAGGTGTCCAAACCTTCATATTCACCCCAAACCTGCTACAACAAAAAGTCAACTCCCAAAACCTCATATTCTCGACTTTTTTGCATTTTTCGAGCCAAGTCTTGATTCTGACCAGTTTTAAACACTCTAAACCTCCAACACACTCTATAAACCATCCTTAAGTTATCCCAAACCTGGTTTTTCAATTGTAACTTCATTTTCTTGAAGTTCCCTTTTGGTCACTTTTGATACTTTTGCAAGAAGGAAGCATATATTGTTCCAGCTAGTTTCTCTTGTTTCTAAGCATTCAAAAAGGTCATTAGAGGTACATTGAAGGTGTTCCAATCATCCAACTAGTTCTGTAGCAATTATCTTGAAAGTTCCAAGTTTACTTCAAGAGGTAAGTCCACTTAACACTTGAGCATCTTGAAATATGTTATGCTTTGATGTGCATTGATTAAGAACATGTTTGTTATGATATTTGTAACATGTTTGAACCGTTACTTGATGTTATTCACGACTATATGAAATTATACCATAAAAGTTGCAAAAATGAGCCATTTTTGATGTTGCTATTATGTTTTAAAATGGAAGCACTTTTAGCCAAAACAAATTGCACCACTGCAATCCTTGTGAAAAATTAGAGAAGTTTGATTTTTACATCATCCATTTTCATGGAGTATTGAGTGAGATAAGTGTGGTTTTGCAAAGCTGATTTTTTGAGGTTTCATGGCCAGCCAGCCTTGGCGCATCTTGGTTCAGGCCTAGGTATTTGTTTGGAATATCTTTTAATTTGGCGTGTATTGTATCTATAACATGAAGAACTGGGGTTCGAATCCCTCTCGCCCCAGTTCTTTTTATTTTTCTGGATTTTCAAGTGGGTATCCATTATATATTCATGTTTCCACATATATTTACAAAATGTGCATGGTTGAGTTGGTTAGAGTTTAAGGGTGTAAGACTAACAACGCGGGTTCAACACCCATTAGGACCACTTCCCATATTTTCGCCACTTATTTTCTTCTTTTTCTTCAAACTTCAAATTGCTATAACTTCTTCATTTTAAGTGATTTTTTGCCCATTCTTTTTGCAAAATGTTCATGATGATGTGTAGTTTCTATTTGTAAAAATAAAATTCCAAAAATAATTATTTTTGATACACTTGTTTATGCTTAAAGTATGTGAATATTTAGGGTTTTCTTAAGGTTCATTTTGATTTCTTTGATTGATCCTTTGTTTTTCCTTGCTCATAATGACTTATGTGAACTTTTTACATCTTGTATAAACTTTATAGGATGTTGTGAACTTGTATATGGAGTTTTAAATTGAAGTTTTGTATCTTTTCTAGTGTATGTTTACATGTAAATGTATGTTGAAACTTTGTTCATACCATGAGCTTTTGCTTGGTTATTTTGCCCTTAACACGTGACTTTATTCCAGGTTTACATGACTTTGATGTGTATATACACCTTTTTATTGATCATACCATGTTTTAAGTATTCTTAAATACTTGATTTTGTCTTTAACATGCCTTTGAATACATGTTTGTATAGCTAAACCTTTGTGATGTTTCCACCTTGTTCAAGATCATGTTTGAACCCAAACTTTCATATTTGGTTGTTACCTACTTGTCTTAAACATGTTCAACTTGTATCCATGATTAAATGTTCAAATGGTGTCTTAACTTGTTCACATGATGTTTAAATTTTAACTTGTCATCTATAAGCATGCTCACATGTCATCTCTTGTATGTTTGCATCTTCCATCCACATGTTATTGTCATAAACATGTATCTTTGTTCAAGTATGCTTGGTTTTTTACCTTTCCTTGTCCATGTGTAAATTGTATTCAAGATTAAGTGATGTTTTAACTTATACATGAATCTTGTTAGTTACCATGTTAAGTAATGCTTTGACTTATACATGTCTTACTTTCTCCATGTTAAGCGATGTTTTAACTTATACATGTTAACTTGAACTTTGTTTTCATCCATGTTTAAGTGTTGTTATAACTTATACATGTCATACTTGAACCTTGAATCTTACCATGCTTAAGTGTTGTGATGACTTATCCATGTTGAAATGTTTAAATTGTATTCATGATTGAGTGTTGTTATAACTTATTCATACTTGTCTTGTATTCATGATTAAGTGGTGTTAGTAAAATCTAATGAATTCTTGCCCTAATCATGTATTTAAACTTGTTATCCATGATGATTTAGTCTTGTTAGAACTATACCTCATGAATGTTTAGATGTTGTAACATCTTTATTTATCTTGGTTGTCACCATGTTAATTTATAACTTCATTAAACTTTGAATGTGCTTGGTTGTTACCTTGTTCTTTTATGACTTTGTTAAATCTATACTTTAAATGTTGTCACATCTTTTCTCTTGCCTTGGTTGTAACCATATGCCTTATCTTTGTCATACTAAAATTAACATCATGTTTGAGTGTTGCTTTGAATTCTTGCAAATGATATCATGTTTGAATGTTATACTTATTCATCTCATCCATTTGTTCACACTCTTTTAACTTTGTCAAGTTATTCCTTCAAGTGATACTAGCTTGTTAGCTTCCATCCTTTCTTGCCTTTTGTTTCCTAATCCAAAGGAAAGAATACTTCATTGACTCAATGTCATAGGTAGTTTTAGCAATACCCAATTCCCATTTGACCTTGTTAGAGTCATTAGGTTTTCAACTTAGATTTAGGGTAGAACTTATAACTCTTTTGACTTTGTTAAGTCAATTAAGTGTTAAGACCATACAATGGAGTTTTTTTTGTTCTAAAGAGGTTTTTGTGAAAACATGCTTTATGTTGAAACGTTTAAGTGTTTTGAGTGAAAAGAGATTTTTGTTTTGATTAAAAGAAAAAAGTTATAACAAATGGCCTACTTTAGAAAACACATCATTACCCAAAAATTATTACCCATTAGCTAATATCCATATTAGAAAACTTTTCAAATACGTGTCATTCAAGTGAGACAGATGTCACTAAGAAGATAAAAAGGTTTTCCACTTAAATGCTATAGAGGCAATAATCAGATTCTGAGCATCAGAAGCTGAGATGCTTCACAGGCTACTATTCATCAGAGGCTAAGTTAGACTTTGATCATATTGACTTCTGATCATCATCAGGCTCTAAGCCCTTAATCAGAAGCAATCATTATTCTTTTACAAAATGCATGTTCAGATTCTTTTTAATAAAATTACATCTTTCAATAGCTAGAGGTTTAGTAAATAAATCAGTCCATTGATGATCAGTATCAATGAATTGTATATCTATTACACATCTCTGAACATAATCTCTAATAAAATGATGGTTAATTTCATTTTGCTTGGTTTTTTTAATGTTGAATAGGATTTTTGTCAAATAGATAGCAACAATATTGTCACAGAAAAATAGAATACTGCTTCCACTTATTTGATAATATTCTAACTAATATTTCATCCAAAACAATTGTGTGCAACACTTAGCAGCTGAGGTGTATTTTGTTTCTGCTTTAGACAAAGCAATAGTTACTTGTCTTTTACTAGGCCAAGATATTAAGCTTTCACTTGTGGATTGACAATTTTCGCTAGTGGATTTTCTCTCAATTCTATCCCTAGCATAGTCGCTATCACATAATCTAACTAGCTTGTAATCTAGGGATATTTTTTCTAAAGTAGTCCTAGGTTAGTATTCCCTTAAGATACCTTAAAATTCTCTTAACAACAGTTACATAAGTTTCTCTAGGATCTTCTTGGAATCTTTATACATACATACACTGAATAAAATATTTGGCATAAAAGTTTTCAAGTAAAGTAAATAACCAATAATACATATGTATAGCTTCTGACACACTTTGGTGCTAATTTCCTCTTTGCTCATATTGTAGATCAGATGCATTGGATTAGTCATGATCTTACAATCATCTAGCTTGAACTTCTTCAGAATCTCCTTTGTGTACTTTGACTGATGAACATATACTCCATCCTTACATTGTTGATTTGAATTCCAAGGAAAAAATTCAGTTCTCCCATCATCCTCATTTCAAACTTAGCCTGCATTAATTCAGAAAACTCTTTGTAAAGAGTAGCATTAGTAGAACTAAAAATAATATCATAAACATACACTTGGAAAATTAAGATGTCATTTTTCAAAGTCTTTCTGAATAGTGTAGTGTAAACTTTCCCTTTTTGTTACTCAGTCTCTCATACCAAGCTCTGGGAGCTTGTTTGAGGCCATAAAGTGATTTCTTAAGTTTGAAAACATGATTTGGGTGAACTGAATCCTCAAAGCTGAGTGGTTGTTTAACATACACTTCTTCAGAATTGACACCATCTAAAAATGCACTCTTAACATCCATTTGATATAAAATGATATAATGATTACTAACATAAGAGAGAAGTAATTTGATTGCCTTTAACCTTGCAATAGGTGCAATTTTTTTATAGAGAAGTTTATACCTTCTTACTGACTATAGCATTGAGCTACAATTGTAGCTTTATTTATTACCACTTCTCCTTACTTATTAAGTTTGTTTCTGAATATCCATTTTGTTCCAATGATGTTCTTCTTATGAGGTTTGGCTACCCGATCCTAAACATCGTTCCTTTGAAACTAGTTCAGGTTTTCTTCCATTGCCACAATCTACCCATCATCAAATAAGGCTTTTTAAACAGAAGTAGATTCGATCATTGAGATAAGTCCTAGAATTGAATGTTCTTCTTTGAATGCAAACCTTGTCTTTAGAGGACTATCTATGTTTCCAATGATTTTCTCTTCAGGATGTGAATATTGTACTTGAATGTCTTTCTCATTAAGTTGCTTCTTGTGAGCCATCATGATATTATTCATAACATTCTTCCTCTAGATGAGCTTCAGAAGTTGGATTAGCTTCTAGACCACCAGCTTTTTGACATCCAACTTCGGAATGTTTGATAGCTTTTGAACCGCCAACTTCTGAGCTGTCTTCAGATACATGAAATTATGAAAAGCTTTCAATTTCGTTGATAATTTTTTAATCAAGCTCTTTGTCATCAAGTTTGATGTGTATTGACTGTTCAACCATTTTGGTTCTAGAGTTATATACCCTGTATGCCTTTGAGCGTCTAGAGTATCCTAATAAGATATGCTTTTGAGCTTTAGCATCAAATTTCTTTAGATAAACCTTGTTATTTAAAATGTAACATGTACAACAAAACTGTTGAAAATAAGAAATACTTGACTTTCTTCCTTTGAATAGCTTATATTATGTTTATTCAAAATATATCTAATATAGATTCTTTATGAACATTACATGTTATGTTTACAATTTCTGGCCACAAGTACTGAGGTAAATTATTTTCATGGATCATAGTTCTAGCTATTTTTTGCAAATATTTGTTCTTTCTCTTTACACCTCCATTTTGATGTGGAGTTCTATAAGAAGAAAACTCATGGACGATTACATGTTTTTCACAAAATATTTCAAATGGTTCATTTTCAAATTCTCCTCTATTATCACTTATGAATTTTAAAATCTTTTATTAGTTTTCAGTTTGTACTTGTATGTATAAGATTCTGAATACATCATATGATTCATCTTTAGTTCTGAGGAATTTTACCCAACTCCATCTATTATAGTCATTAACTATGAATAACCGATATTTCTTCCCATTGATTGATGCAATACCAACTGGACCAAATAAATCAATGTGAAGCAGTTATAAGGGTCTGGCGGTAAAGACAATGTTCTTTGATTTAAAAGAGGTTTTATTAATTTTCCCTACTTGGAATGCTCTAAAAAGAGCATCTGAGTGATAATTAAGTTTTGGAAATTCTTTAACAAGTTTTAACTTTCTAAGTTTAGAGATTAATCTCTCTAGTTAGCATGATCTAACCTTCGGTGTCAGAGGCGTTCTTCATCACTCACTGATAGAAGTCAATGTACCTTCTGATCAGCCAATTTAGAGAAATTAGTTTTATAAACATTGCCTTTTCTCCTACCTTTAAAAACTATGGACTTATCACACTCATTCATGACTATACAATTATTTTTATTAAACATAACTTCATAACCACTATCACAAAATTGACTGATGCTAAGTTTGTTATGTTTTAGTCCATCTACTAACCAAACATTATTAATAGAAATGGAAGAATTACCAATACTACCTATACCAATGATCCTTCCTTTATGGTTTCACCCAAACCCCATAGTTCTTCCCTATTTCATAGTTAGAGTTTTGAACATATGCTTATCTCTTGTCATATGTCGCGAGCAGCCACTGTCCAAGTACAAAGATTGCACCTTTGCTTCTCCCTTAAAGCAAATCTGATGCAAAAAAAATTTCAAATTCGGGTACCCATAGTCTTATGGGTCATTTGAGGTTAGTTATGATAGGATTCTTCTTATTTTGTACCTTAGATTTCATGTATTAAGGCTTAGAATCATTCAATACTTTTGGTTTAAAAGTTGGATGTCTTGAATAAATCTTAGCCTTTAGTTTTAAACCTTTCAAAACCTTAGACTCTGATGTCTTAGCCTCTTATTTCTTCAGAATCTTTAAATTTAGAGTTTTTGGTTCTAGTTTCTTCAGAACCTTTTACTTTGAAGTTTCATGTTCTTATTTCTTCAGAACCTTTGACTTTGAATTTTTAGGTTCTGAATGATTCAAAACCCTTGCTTTATCAGCAGCAGGTACAAAATAGGAATATATCCCTTTCTAAGTAGAGCTTGAAGAAAAAAGTTATATTGGTTTAAAAAGGTTCCAAATCTTGGATTAAAAGGTTTTTAAGAATAACCAAAACCCTTTCCTTTTCTCCTACTTACACCATAAATCATGGATGCAAGTTTTGTCCTATTAAAGTCAGTTATGATAAACTTTTGAAGAGACATTTCACGCTTATCAAGAGAGATTTATTAGAAAATTATTTTACTAAAGCAATATGATCTATTTCTAAAGCGTCACTTTTATTTTGAGAATATTTTAATTGATCTTTCAATATATCATATTACTTCTTCAAGATTTTTGTATATCTGGCTTTTTCTTGACAACGACCCATAAGTTCTTAAATAAAAGTAATCAAATCAGAATGAGATAGTTTAGAAACCTCATCCTCTTCTTAAGAATCAGAACTAGAATCTAACTCAGATTCTTTGTCTAAAGATGCAAGAGTCATCGGAGATAGATTGACTTCTTCCTCACCTTTCTTAGATTCATCTTCTTTGTTAAGTTCATCCCATATTTCCATGAGATTCTTCATGAACTTATTTCTGAAGTTGTCCTTCTTATAGCTTCCATTTGTTGAGTTGTCCTTTTGTAACTTTGGACAACTAGCAATAAAGTGAAAAGACTTCTTGCAGTTGAAGCATCCCTTCTGATCATCTTTATTTTCTCTTAAACTTAATTCTATGAAGCCACTACTTCTTCCTGAGAATCTTTTGTTCTTCTTTTCCAGATACTGAAATATTTTGATAATAAATGACATCTCTTCATCATCTGAACCGTCTTCAGAATCTCCTATACATGAGGCTTCTTTAGGCTCCTATACATGAGGACATTTGGAAGATTTACTAACAAATTTCAAAGCAAGAGACATTGATTTCTTAGCAGGCTCATCTCTATTGAGCTCCATCTCATGACTTTGGAGATTACTTATTAGGATTTCATGACTTATAGTCTTTAAGTTTTTGGCTTCTTAAATGACTGTCACCTTTGGTCTACATCTAACAGGAATACTCTTAAGAATCTTGTTGACAAGATCAGAAGTTGTATAGCTTTTGTTCAGAATTTTAAGAACAAATACCAAAACTTGAAACATTGAAAACATAGTTTCAATATCTTCATCTTCTTTCATTCTGAACAATTCATATTGTTGGCCAAGAGGTTAGCCTTTGCCTCTTTTACTTGCTTATTTCCTTCATATGCACCACATAAGGATTCAAATATGGCTTTAGAAGTAGATTTGCCAATAATCTTGATGTACTCAGAGTGAGGTAGATCATCTACCAAAATGCCTCTAACACTGATGTTTCTTATAAGTCTTCTTTTGAGCAGGTGTAAGACTTTTTCTATTAGCTACCATTTCTACTCCATTACCTAGAATATTAATGCCATCTTCAAGAATGTCCCACAACTCATCATCAAGACCTATGATGTGAGTGTACATCATAACTTTCCACCATTCGAACTCTGTAGAATCTCCATTGAATGTTGGAGGTCTAGCTGTATAGTTATTCTTTTCAAAAGCACTATAATCATGATTAACTACAACGTGTGGAATAGGTGCCTCAACCATAGTTTTCTCTCAGGATCTTTTATGTACCATGGTTAAGTGTTAAAACCATAAACTGTGCTCTAATTCCAACTGAATGTGAGAAAAAACACGAGAAAGGGGAGTTGAATTGTGTTAGCTTTTTCTTTTTTTTACTTCTAAAAAATCATTTATCATTTTCTAGACACAAAGTCTAGAATGTCAATTAGATTCAAGTGTTTAGCAGCGAACTAAAATAGCTCAGAGGTAGAAAGGAAAGAATTAGACACAAACAATTATCTTGGTTCCTCCCACAAGTAGAGAGTAATCCACTCCCCTTGCACTTCGAAGGGATTTCACTATAATCAAAACTAATTTCAATTGTTCAAGCACAAAGTAAGAGACTTCTAATGCCCAAACACACAAGTAAGAGACTTTTAATGCTCAAGAACATAAGCAATAGACTTCTTAAACTTTAACTTACAGTTAAGGGATTATGAAAAACTATACTTCATATATAATTAGAGGTGTAGACAAAATACAACACAAAAAATCTCTTTAAGATATAAGAATTTATAAGATGTACAATTTTTAAAAAATTATAAGTTAAACTTCTTCTTTCTGTTTGATAGAGTAACAACTCTTTTATTATCAATGGTTCGTTGTTATTCTTCAAGTCTTCAACTCCTTATATTGAGAAGAAAAAGAGTCATTGGCGAATTTTCACAAGAGAGTGTTTGAGAAGCTTGATTCAGAGACGTTACGATCTTTCTTAATATGGTTAATACTGTTGAAAGCTCATTTGAAAACCCTTTCTTACAAAAGGAATTATACGTTGAATCTCAATTGTCTTCTGCAGGTTTTTGCTTAATTTGTCACGTGATTAGAAGAAGACAAAATGTCCTCAGAGTCTGATAGTGAGCTATAAGAATCTCCTCGATCCTTGCATTGACTAAATCTTCAGAGATTGACTTCATTCAAAGTTGGAGTCTTTAGAGTTTGGTCTTCAGCTTTCAATCTTTCAAAATCTGGATCTTTAGCTTCTCTTTAAATGTCCATTCTTAGTACTAGTACTAAGTTCTCTTCATAAATTTTAGTTTATGGTCTACACACTTGAACATTTGTTAGTATACCATATTGTTCTTTAAATAATTTGTTATCATCAAAACCATAAAGATATAGTACAAACCAATTTTGTTTCAATAGAAAAAACTATAATTTAGGCTCATATATGATAATATTTATGTCATTTCATAGTACTATTTTTTCTTTTACTTTCATAAAATCAAATCAAATCTCATAAAATTAAACAAATTGGACATTTTACATTCGGTTTAATTACAATTGTTTCATCGAAATCAAACTATTAATATTTAATATAACTTTCAATTATATATATATATATATATATATATATATATATATATATATATATATATATATATATATATATATATATATATATATATATATATATATATATATATATATATATATATATATATATATATATATAAAATTGAAAATTTAAATCATCCAATCTCAATATAATAACTAGAAATACACTAAATGTGTGATCCGGTATAATATGAGTGCATGTAATATGAGAGTTCAGATCCACTCCAGTTCCTAGTTACTCCAGTTTCCAGTTCATGCAATTGATGTCTGACACGTGGCATAAAAAAATTGACGGTTCTGATTTAAAAGGTTGAGTATGCATATTTTTTATTTTTAGAAGACACAATTCCACTCATTTCTAAATGTTTCGTGAAATTTTTTTCTCTTCAGCCATATCCTCTCTTTTAATATTGCTTCCTCGTCATCATAGTTGTTGATTTTCGGTGCTGACATCATCTCTGAATTAATCACTATATCTTTCTTTCCGCCATCGTATCTTTCTCAGTCGCCGCCACTTTCTCGTCTCGCCGCCACCGTACTGTACTTTAATCAGTGACGCCACCACTACATCTTTCTCACTTGCCGCTACCTTATCATGATTTTGTTCAGTTGTGCAACAATTTGAAGTTTGAATTGAAGATTATTGTTGAGAATTGGAGATGATTTGATTGTAATTACCCTTATGATGTAATTTTAGTGTTCAATTATAGGATTTTTGGAATCAATTTTAGACATGAGATTGAAGATTGGTGTAGTTTTAGAATTGTTGTAATTTTAGGTTTTCGTTCAATTTTAAGAATTTATAACTTCTGAACCACTGAAAATTATTTGGTTGTAATCAAATTGCAGATTAATACAAAACAAAAAATTAGTGTGGCTGCTGATTCTGTAAATTATGTGTTACTGTTGGCTCTGTTTATATTTTTTGTCACTGCTATAACCTAACATCAGACTACACTTAGGTGATATGGTTCATTACTTTTGCAAACACTAAACATATAAAATACATAATAACTAATCTAGTCAATCTGGAAGAGAGGTGTCACAACACTCTTTAACTTATTCAAACAATCTTGGAACAGTTATGTCTCCTTCTGTTGGAGTGCATCAAGTATATCTTTAGCCTTTGAAATTTCCAAATTAATCATGAAATCATCTTGTCTTCTAAGCTTAGAACTTCTATCAATATCCTTCAAAGCATTGTTTATCTTGTAAACATAATCATCCAAAGCATTCATTGCATTAAGTCTTCTGCAATCTCTCGCATCTTAGTTAGGACCATAGAAGATATTGCTACAAGTTGTAAATTTCTGTTGTAGCCATAACATAATGCGCCTGTAATTTTCCATTGTAGCTATAATTTTCCATTGTAGCTATAGAAGATATTGTTACAAACTGTAAATTTCTATTGTAGCCATAACATAATTCTTATAACATAAGCTTGTAACATAATTTTCCATTATAACATAAAGCCTGTAATTTTCCATTGTAGCTAATTAAAGGTGATAAAAATAACCAAAACAGAAGTAGCATATCAGGTTACAAAAATTCATGCAACACATTTTCATATAGCAGGAAAAATAACAAAGAATAAAACATGTTTAATAACTTCGATGATATGTTTAAAAGAAATTGTGAAGCTCTAATGTGTCCACTTGACATAAAGTTTGTTGTTGAAATCTCGTCATGTCGATTTGATTTAAAATTTGATGTTGAAGTCTCGGTGTGTCAACTTGACTTGATGCTTGATGTTGAAATCCTGTTATATTAACTTGGCTGTCAACTTGACTCGAAGCTTGATATTGAAATCCTGTTGTATCAACTTGACTATGAAGTTTCGTTGTGTCAACTAGATCGGGAAATCTTGCTTTTCCAACTTGACTTGATTGCTGCATAATATAAATAAATAAATAAATAAATAATATCGTTATTAAATTTTAAAAATTGATGATAAATTTACCTGTGACGATTGCACTAAATTTTCTTGCAATTTTCTCTTTTTTTTTTATGTGTGAATATCTCTTTGTCTTTCTAGCCAATTTCTCAACCCAAGATTTATCAAGTTTTTTGTTATTACGTGAATAATCTCACTTCTTTATGCCATTTTCCCCGCAATCAGTATCCTCCTTGTTGTCAATTTCCTTATTTCCAATTGAAATAGATACATGAACAATTCCACTTGATTCTATATCCACATACTTTTTGGCCAAGATGTCGTCAACTATTTTGTTGGATTCTTCATCAACTTTGGACAAAAATGTGTAAGTTTCGTGAGACTTGGAAGCTATATTGGTCAATTTAATCATTCGAGGACATAACTCATTGTACCACTTCGTGAAATGAGCTTTCATGTCTAATTCAACATGTTTTTCTTTCCAATCTTGATTATTGCCCAACTTTGCATCTTTTGTCCATCGCTTTAGTATACAGTGTTCCAGTATTAACTTAATATTCATGACATCTAAAACTTTCAAAGCATGATTGCATAAGATGTCGTGTGTCTCAAATTTACGACAATCTCAAGAAACTCTATGTTCCATAAGATATCCCATTACTATCCTCTCCTTTACATTGCCATAATTTGTAACAACATACATACCTTCTTTCAACTCCTTTATGCAAGTGTCTTGATATTCCTAAAAAAAAATTGGAGTGTAAATATTTCCCGCTTGCACGAGCATACAAGCCTTTTTCATTTTCAACCTAGGTAGTTTATGTCTGGACTCATATTCTGCTTCGACCTCATTGTTCCGTTTACCATTGACAGCCCTTTTAAAGTGTGTAAAAAACTATACCAAATTTAAACCCGACTTCAAATGGTTTTTCAAATCAGCATTAAAGCTTTCACTTAATTGAGTAGATCTCATGCTTGCAGTGAATGTTTTACGAACATAAGTTCATGCCCATTTTTCCTTCAATTGAAAAATCATATGCATCCACGATCCTTCCGAAACATTATGCTCAATAAGTAAAGAATTCCATGCTTTAAAAAATTCTCCTTCTTCTTCGTGTAAGTCTATGCATGCCTCAAAATCCAAAGAGAATTGTGGACTTTTTTGATATAAATGGTTTACATGTCTTAAAGCATTTTGTCTTATATGCCAAGTGCATAATCCATGAAATGTTTTCGACATAACTAAAGAAATAGCCTTAGCCATTGCAGCATCTTGATCTGTTAGAATTGTTTTAGGCTTCTTTCCATCCATTGCCTTAAGAAAGGTTTCAAATAACCACTGAAAAGAAGGGATTGTTTCATCATATCATAAAGATGCCCCAAAAATGATAGTTTGCTTATGATTATTATAAGTCCAACAAAAACTCCCAACGGCCGATAATCCTTATTTGTCTTGTATGTGGTGTCAAAAGTGATAACATCACCAAAGTACCTATAATCACTTATCATTAGTGCGTTTGCCCAGAATATATTTGTTATTTGCTCTTCAACATCCATTTGAAATTCATAGAAAAATGATGTATTTTCACTTTCTTGTTTGAAATACATCATCAATATACCCACTTCACCATACTTTAGTGATTGCATCCTTTTGGTTCGAAGATAATTCCTAAGGTCTCGTCTTGTAAAACCAACTGTCTCGATCCCACTAGCTTGGTTTGATATATATATATATTCATGTAAATCTTTTGGTCTTAATCCAAATTCATCTCCCAATATAATTTGTGATACTTGTTCTTCAGATATGCACTGATGAGAGCGAATCATATGAACATACTCTAGCGGCTAAAGATGGTGTTTATGTTGTGCTACAAAGTCAACAACTTTATATTTCTCTATCTTCCCTATCAAGTGAAATAACCATACGCATTTGACATCCTGTTCTAGTTTCTGCTCTAGTGCGTTTCCCTGTCGTTTGATATCTCTTGTCAACACCACGTACACCTTCTTTGAAGCATGTGAATCTTCTTGAAGTCAAAACTCCATCTTTTTTACTTTTATTTGCATATTCTCGACGAATACCAAATACAATTCTTTTGTTGTACTCATTATAAAAATCATAAGCCGCCGCCTCCGATTAAAACTTTATTTCCAAGTGTGGTTCACTATTGACAACACTCTCTTGCCCGTGTTGCACATGTTGTTCATGGATATTACTCACCAAATTTTCTACACAGTCGACTATCAAAATTATTGAAAAACTCATCTTTTCTGAATTAATAACTGATCGTACCTGACCAGAAGGGAGTCAATGAGCTGCCACGCGTCGTTGATCTGCTAGCTGCTCACTGAAGATATGGAGGAGGAGGGGGTGTACCTGAAACACACTCTGATGCCAAAGTAAGTGACGGACATAGTGGAAGCAAGCACAAAGAGAGAGTAAGAAAGTTAAGTTACCTGATCCTCTAGTGAAGAGGGTATTTATAGAGCCCCCAGTGTAGGGCTGGGCTGCCAGGCCCAATGCTAGTAACTGCTAGGGCTGACGTGGTGTCATGAAGACCAGGACATGGTCTTCGCCCTAGGATAACTGTTATGCAATATCTGGATAATTATGTTATGACGTTTCCCTGCGTGAGGGACACGTGAAGAACATGGGGGAAGGCCCGAGGAGTTCCCCGGGCAACCAAAAGTGGATGGTCGGACGTGAGGGTCGTGCCCAACGATGGGGAAGAAGGAGGCTGACTGGTCGGATGCGAGGGTCCTGCCCGACGGCTGTTGGTCTATGCCCGACGGGGAGATGTTGTGCGCGACAGGGATCCTGCCCGTCAGCGTGATATTCTTAGGCCCAACCTCACTGGGCTTGGGCCTGCTTGGTGGTGGTGTAATCGTCGGTCCAGTCCAGAACAATAACAATAATATATTATTATTATTATTATTGAAAAATGACCTTTCATTGAAAATTTCATTAAAAAACTAATGTAATTATATATATATATATATATATATATATATATATATATATATATATATATATATATATATATATATATATATATATATATATATATATATATATATATATATATATATATATATATATATATATATATATATATATATATATATATATATATATATATATATATATATATATATATATATATATATATATATATATATATATATATATAACCAATGTAACAGTAGAATTCAAATGAAGAATAAAATTAGTGTAACAATATATATATATATATATATATATATATATATATATATATATATATATATATATATATATATATATATATATATATATATATATATATATATATATATATATATATATATATATATATATATATATATATATATATATATAACTAAACCATTGCTCAAAGTATCTTTCACACATGGTCAGTGGCCAAAGAAAAATGAAAATCATTCATGAAATTATTATTAGAATATTATTTCACCAAATGATATTCAACAAATGTAAAATCACATACCGACAATGTATATTATCACAGTAAGTAACAACTAGTAGCCATACTCAAGAAAAAATAGATGCCACTTTCATAACAGGTTAGTGAAACTAAAATCAAAAGACATAATGCTCTACTTCTCTAACCAACCCTTTCCAGTAAATATTATGGGCCATGCTTTTAGGCCTAAATAAGAAAACATGTATTCATGATCTCTTTTAGGCCTACGAAGAAGGTAATGTAACAATATGTATAAATGTATTCTTCGTTGACACAAAATATAATGTAACAATATGTATAAAATTAATGTAACAGTAAAGTTCAAATGAAATTTTTTTACTTATTCATAGTCAAGAACAATGGATACGATTAAGAAAAAAAGTTTTAATTTTGAAAACAATAATACCTTAACAAAAATAGTAGCGGCGAAGTAGAGTAGGTTTGTGATGGCAAAATTATACGTGACAACAGTAGTGATATGACGAAAAGCGACAAAATAGGTGACAACAAGAGTGATACGGCGGTGAACGACGATTTTTGAACGACACCGAGCAGCAGTGGATGGAAGAGAGTGATCGACACTTGACTGTTGGAGATAGTAACAATCGCGAGCAATAATTGTGAAGGATGAGGGAAAGATGTGTATTCTAGAAGGCAAAAGGTTATATTTCAAAAGACAGAAAGAAATATCTAACAATTTTATCCTTTTTACGTGTTTTTTTATTACTAATTAAATTATTATTTTTAATTATTGATCTGAACCATTAATTTTTCTTACACATGTCATACATCTATAGAACCAAAAGGATAAAATGGGAATTTTTTTTCCAATAACAACTTTTTTCAAAAAAAATACCATTTTAACAGGGAATTCAAAAAAAAAAAAATCCCAAAGTGGCCATAATTCAACATTGAGGCGCCATATGAAATGGATGATGGGTGAAGGGAAAGACCAAGTCGCCATCCCATATGACGCCTCCCTTATGCCCTAAAACCAAGTTGCCATATGGTATGGCGCCACCCTTTTGCCCTAAACCCTAATTTCCAGAGGAGGCGCCATATGGTATGACGCCTCAGTACAATGCCTTTTTTTATAAATAATTTGTTTTGTGTTTTTTTTTATCATGTGTTTTTAAGGGTAGTTACGCCATATCATATGAGGACCATACTATTTCATTTTTCTATAAATAAGACTGCATACTCATTTGTTATTTCACAACAATTATCATCAATAGCCTCAACTTTTCATAATTTTCAAATCAGTCCATAATGTCTGCATTTCTAAATCAACGTTCATCGTCATCGTCATCATCATCATCATCATATGAACCACTTCCAACATTTCCTCTAATGAAAAGAAATGCCCTAGTTTATTTTTCAACAACAAAGCCTCCGATGAAGGTCCTACTGTGGAACACGCAGACTTTGGAGCATTTGCATAGGAAACTGAACTGATGGCTAGAAAGAGATATTGTTGTAGGTGAAAAGATCGAGAAAATTGAGAGGCTAGTTGAGAAGTCAGGGAGAAACGGAGTTACTCGTGATTAGAGAAAAGTGGAAAATGATGCTGGTGTCTTTATGATGATGTTAACACCAAAGACGATTACCTTGATGGTTGTAATATCCTAGACAAGTTGATGCATTGAGTTGTTTTATATGGGTTTATTATTATTATTTTCGGATTGTTATTTTGATATTAAGTTATATTGTTGCTATTTTTGCATTGTTATTTTGATGTTAAGTTATGTTTGTTTAATTTATGTTGCTGTTAATTGTAATCGCTTAGGTATGCTATCAATGGAATGAAATTTGTTGTTGATTTAAATAGCCACGGTTACATTAGAAACTATGATCATGTGCTTGATCCTACATTGGGATATTTTGTACGATTGTGTCCTGGTTGCTGGCACGAACTACATAATCTGACCATTTTGGCGAACAACAGAAAGATAGTTGGTTGGGTCCTGGAAAGCCTTCGAACATGCTGCTATAACATAGGAGCAAGGCATACGAAATGCCTGAAACTTTCCACAGTCACACCAACCTTTTATTATGGTCAAAGATTGTGACCACATGTGTGTTGGCTTTGGCATCTTCGTCTTTCATGAATTTCATCGAACTATTACTGTACAGCTGCCCAGATTGTAATATTGAATTCCACTTTGTACGTCTGTTATCAAAGAGTGCCCCGAGCCTAAAATATGTTTCCTTTACCAAGGCAGTTATCGATAGGTTTCAGATTCCCTTGAAAATAGAATTCATTGATTCAACGAGGTTAGTTGTCATGTGACCCCATCACATGTAGAAGCAAGCTTCATCTCAAAGTTTTGATAACGTCAACATCAAGATCAAGAATATTTCATCTGTGAAAAAAGGCAAACGCTTTCAAAAGACCAAGATCAAGTGGAATGGAAGTGATCAACATTCAAAGCTTCATGAACATTTGACTGATCAACTTTCAAGTTTTGGACACAAGCTATGGTATATCAAAATCCATTAATTTAATTGATATACAAGTGTTCAACATCTTTATCATTTGATCACATTGCTTAAGCATATTTTTTAAACTATTAGAATTGGTATAACACTATTTTTATAAGTATTTTTCTGAAAAATAGCAGTGTTAACCGATTAACCATATAGGTTAACTGGTTAACCATTTCAAATTTTGAATAATCTGGTATAACGTTCCAGTGTTAACCGATTAACACTGAACGTATTTTGAAAAATGGCTTTGTTTCAAGTTCAAAAATGGTTTGAATATTATACCAGTTCATATTTTGAATTATACTCAAATATACCTGTTGGAAAAGGTGTGTTTACACATATAAATTCTGAGTTTTCAAATTGAAAAACAACCTCCAATAATCATTTTCAAAACATTCTTTGAATCAAATTCACTACTTTCAAATACTTTTCAAATCTTTTCAAAAGTGTTCATATTGATCATATCTTTCATATGCATAGCATTGAACACTTGTGTTGAAATTAAAAGAGTGAATTTTGATCAGAAGGAGAAGATCAATCTCAGCATTGATATTACCATTATTACTCTCAAATCAAAGTATTCAGATTACTTGTATTTTGACTTGTGATCCAGGATTGTTGGACACAAGGGTAAGTGTTTACAAGAGGATTGTTCTTGTACACTTGTTGATTTTTATTGTTTGATAGTAGGCCTCACCGGTTGATGGTGTGATAGGTTGTACTTTATTAAACAATAGTGAAAACTCTCTTTCGTGTTGAAAGGGGAGTGGAGTACTCTCGGATTGTGAGGGGAACCACTATAAATCTTGGTGTCCACTTTCTTTTTACTTTCTACTGCATTAATCACCAAGAACCTAACCAGTAAAATTTCAAGAATACCGAAAAACCGGAAAAGTCCCTAAAAGCCTAATTCACCCCCCCCCCCCTCTTAGGCATACTCTGTACTTATAATTGGCATCAGAGCAGGTTAAGGTAACCTGTTCCTATCGATCCTAATGGCTTCCGCTAGTACTAACCCGGTTTTCAAAGATGGTGGAAGCAGTAACAAGCCACCACTCTTTTCTGGAGAATACTTCAACTTTTGGAAAATCCGTATGAAGGCACATCTTGAGGCTCAAGGAGATGGTATATGGGAAGCCGTAGAAACTGGTCCACATGTTCCTATGAGCGTCATAAATAACGTAGGCACTCCAAAGATAAAATCCTCATATGATGAAGATGACAAGAAGAGAATTTTGAATAAGAAGAAAGCAATCAACATACTTCAAAGCGCTCTCAGTATGGATGAATTCTTCCATATATCACAGTGTAAATCAGCAAAAGAAATTTGGGACACCTTGGTAGAAACGCATGAAGGGACAGCCGAAGTAAAAAGATCAAGACTTAATACTTTAAGTCAAGAATATGAAATGTTCCGTATGCAGCCTGGTGAATCCATTGTTGCCTTACAAAAGAGATTCGTTCATCTAACTAATCATCTGATTGCCCTCGGGAAGACCTTCACCAATGATGATCTCAACTTGAAAGTCCTAAAATCCTTAACAAGAGAATGGCAACCAAAGGTGACCGCTATTTCGGAAAAGAAGAGTCTTTCAACGATGAAATCCGCTTCCTTATTTGGCAAACTTCAAGAGCATGAACTAGAACTTGGAAGGCTTGAGAAGCATGAAAGTCAAGACAAGAAGTCCAAAGGAATTGCTTTGAAGATTGACATCAGGGATGACAAAAATGACGAATCTTCCGAAGACGAAAATTTCATGCTTCTAGTAAAGAAGCTTGGTAAGTTTTTTAATAATAATAAAATTTCCTCTTTTTCTAAAAAGAATAGACATTTCAGGAAAAAGGAGGCACCCACATCAAACCAAGAAATTACATGTTACGAATGTGGGAAACAAGGTCACATAAAGCCAGATTGCCCGAAACTCGCAAATAAAGGAAAATTCAAAGGCAAGAAGGATTTCAAAACGAAGAAGGATTATGTCGCATGGGACGACAACGAAATAAGTTTATCATCAGAATCGGAAAGCGATGAATGTGCAAATATGGCATTAATGGCCTCTCACCACTCCGATGAAGAAAATGAGGTTAGTAGTAATTTTTCTGTCTATGATAATGATGCACAAGAAGTTATAGATGAACTTCTAAAAGAGTGCAAGACTTTGTATAAAAGCATCTCATCACAAAAGAAAAGAATCTCATCTTTAGAAGAACAAAACTTTGTTTTTATGAAAAATATTGAAGATGAAAAACAGAAACTGATGGATGAAAAACAAAGTCTTGTATGTAAGAAGTGTGAGTCTTTATCTTTCCAAATTGTTCAACTCAAAAGAGTTTTAGAAAGATACGAAAAAGGTCAAATTGGCTTGGAAGAAATTTTATAACATCAAAGATATCCTAATGATATAAGTGGATTAGGATATTCTAAATTTTCAAAGCCAAGCACCAATAAGACTGTTTTCGTAAGAGCAAGTGAACAAATTGTTAAAGAAAAGGCCAACACTTCTAAAGTTCAGCATCAAAATCATAACAAGAAAAGCATTGCAAAGAAAAAGAATTATGTTCCTAGATATATAAGTCACTTTCAACCTACATGTTCTTATTGTGGAATTAAAGGCCATACACCTAATGCTTTCTATGTGCGCAATATTGGTGTTGCTAAAGGGCATTATGTGTGGATTGAAAAAGGTACTAACTATCAAGGACCCAAAGCAATTTGGGTACCTAACACTACTTAATTTTGTGTTGTAGGTATGCTTGAAGACAACCACTAATCAATGGTATCTTGATAGCGGTTGCTCGAAGCATATGACGGGAGACATAAACAAATTTTCAAGTCTATCATTAAAGGCCAAAGGATACGTCACTTACGGTGATGATAATAAAGGAAAAATTCTTGGAGTTGGAACCATTGGTGCACCTCCATGTACAATCATCGAAGACATTCTTTATGTGGAAGGCCTTAAACACAACCTACTTAGCATAAGTCAATTGTGTGACAAAGAGTTCCGAATCAACTTCACAAAGGAGGAATGCTTGATAGAACATGAAGTCACTCATGACATTTTGCTAAAAGGTAAAAGATATAATAACATTTTTATGATTTCTTTTGATGACTCTTCCTTGAAGGTAAAGTGTCTTATGGCGAACAACAACGAGGCATGGCTTTGGCATAAAAGATTTGCTCACATTCACATGGAGCATTTAAACAAGTTGATAAAGCATGATCTAGTTGTTGGTCTTTCGAAGATAAAATTCATCAAGGATAAGTTATGCGATGCATGTCAAAAGGGAAAACAGACCAAGACAACTTTCAAATCCAGGCAAGTGGTTTCTACATCAAGGCCACTTCAATTTTTGCATATGGATATTTTTGGTCCATCAAGAACAAAAAGCTTCGGAGGTAATTTCTACGCCTTAGTTATTGTTGATGATTTCTCTCGATACACTTGGACATTGTTTTTAGTGCAGAAAAGTGATGCTTTTAAAGCATTCAAGAAATATGCAAAGCAAATTCAGAATGAGAAATCACTCACCATAGCCTCTATAAGAAGCGATCACGGTGGAGAATTCCAAAATTCAGACTTTGAAGATTTTTGCGAAGGGCATGGAATTTCTCATAATTTTTCAGCACCAAGGACGCCTCAACAAAACGGTGTCGTAGAACGGAATAATAGATCACTGGTAGAGCTTGCAAGGACAATGCTTAGCGACGCAAATCTTCCTAAATATTTTTGGGCAGATGCAGTTAGTACAGCATGCTTCGTAAGTAACCGTGCCAATATTCGACCACTCCTCAAAAAGACTCCGTATGAGTTGTTCAAGGGTACAAAACCAAATATAGAATTCTTCCACATATTCGGATGCAAATGCTTTGTTCTCAACAACAACAAAGATAATCTCGGTAAGTTTGATGAGAAATCCGACGAAGGTATATTTCTTTGTTACTCTCTTTATAGTAAAACATTTAGAATTTTTAATAAGAGAACACTTACTATTGAAGAATCCATTCATGTTTCGTTTGATGAGACTAACCCCTTGAAAGAGGATAATATTATTATGGATGATGATGATGATGATGATATAGTAGGTTCTTCACAACAACAAGAAGAGATTTCAAAGAATCAAGAAATACCACAAGAAGATGTCACTCAAATCATTGAAGAACATCAAGATCTTCCGAAGGAATGGAGAACGCATAGAGATCACCCGATAGATAAAGTTATTGGTGATATTAGTCAAGGCGTTGCAACTCGACTTAATCTAAATGATGCTTGTCTCAACATGGCTTTTGTGTCTCAAATTGAACCAACCAAGATTGATGAAGCTTTAGGCGACGACCAATGGATTGTAGCAATGCAAGAAGAACTCAATCAATTCGAAAGGAATCAAGTTTGGAGTCTTGTACCAAGACCAGACCATAAGCACATCATAGGAACAAGATGGGTGTTCAAGGAAAAACTTGACGAGAATGGGATCATAGTTCGTAACAAAACAAGATTGGTCGCACAAGGCTACAACCAGGAGGAAGGAATTGATTTTGATGAAACGTTCGCTCCGGTAGCAAGGTTAGAAGAAATTAGATTACTACTTTCTTACGCTTGTTCTATGAATTTTCAGTTGTTCCATATGGATGTCAAAAGCGCTTTCCTGAATGGCTACATCAATGAGGAAGTCTACGTCAAACAACCTCCGGGTTTTGAAGACTTCAAGAATCCCTCACATGTCTACAAACTGAAAAAGGCACTCTACGGACTAAAACAAGCACCAAGAGCATGGTATGACTGCCTTAGCAATTTCTTATGTGAGAAGGGATTTACAAAAGGAAAGGTTGACAAGACATTGTTCATAAAGAAGATCAAAGGAAACACTTTATTGGTTCAAGTCTATGTCGACGACATCATCTTCGGATCAACAAACAAAGAGCTTTGCAAAGAATTCTCACTTATGATGCAAGGAGAGTTCGAGATGTCCATGATGGGAAAATTGAATTATTTTCTTGGACTACAAATCAAGCAAACAAAGGATGGCATCTTCCTCAACCAATCCAAGTATTGCAAGGAATTGTTGAAGAAATTCGATATGGATAGTTGCAAGGTGATGTCCACTCCTATGGGATCCGGAACGTACGTTGATCAAGATGAATCCGGTACTCTAGTTGATATAACAAAATATCGAGGTATGATTGGTTCATTACTATATTTGACGGCGAGCCGTCCTAACATTATGTTTAGCGTTTGTTTGTGTGCACGCTTTCAAGCAAGTCCGAAGGAATCGCATCTCACAGCCGTAAAGAGAATCATAAAGTATCTCAAAGGGACAATGAACGTCGGATTATGGTATCCTAAAGGTAGTATTTGTTCTTTAGTTGGTTACTCTGACGCTGACTATGCAGGATGTAAGACCGATAGAAAAAGCACAAGCAGTACATGTCACATTCTCGGGAATGCATTAGTGTCATGGGCCTGCAAGAAGCAAGCGTGTGTGGCACTCAGTACAGCCGAAGCGGAATATATTGCAGCAGGAAGTTGCTGTGCATAAATTTTGTGGCTCAAGCAACAACTCCTTGATTACGGTATAGATCTCGGCTGCATTCCTCTTCGATGTGATAATACAAGTGCCATCAATATTACAAAGAACCCGGTCATGCATTCAAGAACAAAACATATAGATATCCGGCATCACTTCCTTCGAGATCAAGTATTGAATGGATATGTAGATGTTACTTTCGTCGACACGCACAATCAACTCGCCGACATCTTCACCAAACCTTTGGCGAAAGAACCATTCTACAAAATTCGGCGAGAACTTGGGATTCTTGATGAAGGTGACATCTGACCGATTAACACTGTTAAATTTTCAATTCTGACTCAATTTTTTAATGTGTTAACCGATTAACCTATATGGTTAACCGACTCTGGTATTATTTATCCTGATCTTGTTAAAGCTTTTATGAGTAAGATGGCTGTATATCTGGACATGGATGAGAACCACATGATCTGTTCCACCATTAGAGACCATGAGTTTGTTGAGAAATTATCCACCCTTGCTAGACACCTTAAGATTCCATCAAAAGGCTGCTTCCTGAGGAAAGGTGTAAACCATGTAGATGGACCTTGGGCAAATTATGATAAAATGGAGTATTACTATCAGATTTGCAGGTTCCCGAAAGAAACAGTTATTGCAAACTCTCGCACTGCTCGTATGCTGTGCTATGCCAAGAATCTGACGGTTTCTGATCGAATGCTTTATTACATTATCTGATATGTCCTCATTCCAAAGGATTCCAACCACTCTCAGATTAATGACTTAGAGATGCAGCTTTTGTATGCACTCAAGAACCGCATAAGGGTCAATTGGATTCTGACCATCATGTATCATCTACAGCAGCAACTTCAGTGCATCACACGGTTACCGTATGCTCGGTTGATTTCGAGAATTCTGGAATTAACCGAACTAGACCTTAATAGGGAACCGTCCTCCAAGATGAAACCTACAACTAATGAGATCAATGAGATTAACATTGTCAAAAATACTGGTATCATCAAAGCGGTTGACGGTACCTACAGGTATACCGATGACGGTCCTGTCCATCACGCGTATCCAATTCCTGAAAGGGGTCTTACAAGTGAGTTTCTCTATACAACCATGATGAACCAGCATCGAGAGTCAATAAATATGCATAGAGAGACCTCCCGAGCCATTGCCTCCCTCAGAAACCTTATTCTTAACCCTCCACATTCCAACACCCGAGTTGTGGACGAAGAGATTGAAGAAGAGGATGGTAGTGAAGAAGAGGAAGAAGATGATGTGGATATGCCTGATGAGGATCTTTAGAGAATATGTTGTTGTTGATGTCTTTTATTGCATTTTTTCTAGTTTTTAATGTTTTATGCTTTCAATTTATGTTTGAACTCTGTTTTTACTTTGGCATTATAACTCGTACAATATTTGCAGCGTTGCTGCCGTTTAATTTCATTATGCTTTGCTTCCATATTCTTATGATTGCTTGCATTATTGGTCTATCTAGTTTTCTTTCTTGAAAGCTCCTTCCTTTTTGCTTATTACAAAGGGGGAGAAGAGCTTTGGCTTTCTTATATCTATGTGTGCAGAATTTTTGCCTATGTATTCGATAGGGGGAGTTCATGGACATAGGGGGAGAAAACAAGATCATTGCTAATCATCGTCAAAAATTGCACAAGATCATTTTGGTTGTCATCATCAAAAAGGGGGAGATTGTAGAAGCAAGCTTCATCTCAAAGTTTTGATGACATCAACATCAAGATCAAGAATATTTCATCTGTGAAAAAAGGCAAACACTTTCAAAAGACCAAGATCAAGTGGAATGGAAGTGATCAACATTCAAAGCTTCATGAACATTTGACTGATCAACTTTCAAGTTTTGGACACAAGCTATGGTATATCAAAATCCATTAATTTAATTGATATACAAGTGTTCAACATCTTTATCATTTGATCACATTGCATAAGCATATTTTTTAAACTATTAGAATTGGTATAACACTATTTTTATAAGTATTTTTCTGAAAAATAGCAGTGTTAACCGATTAACCATATAGGTTAACCGGTTAACCATTTCAAATTTTGAATAATCTGGTATAACGTTCCAGTGTTAACCGATTAACACTGAACGTATTTTGAAAAATGGCTTTGTTTCAAGTTCAAAAATGGTTTGAATATTATACCAGTTCATATTTTGAATTATACTCAAATATACCTGTTGGAAAAGGTGTGTTTACACATATAAATTCTGAGTTTTTCAAATTGAAAAACAACCTCCAATAATCATTTTCAAAACATTCTTTGAATCAAATTCACTACTTTCAAATACTTTTCAAATCTTTTCAAAAGTGTTCATATTGATCATATCTTTCATATGCATAGCATTGAACACTTGTGTTGAAATTAAAAGAGTGAATTTTGATCAGAAGGAGAAGATCAATCTCAGCATTGATATTACCATTATTACTCTCAAATCAAAGTATTCAGATTACTTGTATTTTGACTTGTGATCCATGATTGTTGGACACAAGGGTAAGTGTTTACAAGAGGATTGTTCTTGTACACTTGTTGATTTTTATTGTTTGATAGTAGGCCTCACCGGTTGATGGTGTGATAGGTTGTACTTTATTAAACAATAGTGAAAACTCTCTTTCGTGTTGAAAGGGGAGTGAAGTACTCTCGGATTGTGAGGGGAACCACTATAAATCTTGGTGTCCACTTCCTTTTTACTTTCTACTGCATTAATCACCAAGAACCTAACCAGTAAAATTTCAAGAATACCGAAAAACCGGAAAAAGTCCCTAAAAGCCTAATTCACCCCCCCCCCCTCTTAGGCATACTCTGTACTTACATCACACCTCATTGTCGTATGCCCTTGTCCATTTCTATTTATGAATATTATCAATCCATCTTAATGAATATGCGTTTGTCAGTTAGATCTCATCACGGTAGTGTTTGAATGTGGGTTCTATTAGTGCATACCCTGCGTTCACAACCTTTTTCTTGAGCGTTTTGTCTTTGATTTCCCGCATGAAATTTTGGGCGATGTGTCTTATGCAATACACATGGTTTGTGAGAGGATCTTGTCAACCGTTATGAAGATTCTTGTATGCACTCTTGATTGATGGGTGTCTATCAGATATCAAACATAAGTCCCGTCTGGTGTATACGTCGGCAATGTCTCCAAGATGGCAACAGTCCCTGGAGAATATTGTTTAAGTGCCACCAAGTATTTTGGAAGTTCTTTGTAAGAATCCTCCCAATTTTCAAACACCGTTTCAACCGCCTTAGTCCTAGCTATCCATGTTTTCCTGTACGAGGGAGTGTAATTATATCTTCGAACCATATGCAAAATTATGGTACTCACCTTCAAAGAAGGGTTGTCGTTAATGACCGACATAATTTCATCGCAAATCAATTGAGAGTTGAGCTTGTGATGGTCCTGCATTGGATTCGTGATTATACAAGTGTGCTCTAGACCCATTGACCCATCTTTCATGAATCACTTCTCTTCCGGAAAGACGTTGTCAATCGAAACGAGCACACCTCGTTACAATAATATATCTTATATAGAGTCGGATTTGTTCGATCGATTCTATAATCTGTTGATAAGTCCATGTGATATTGTTTTATTGCTCGGACACAATCTTCTTTTGTACGAAAGTTATCTCCCTCTTTTAATACTCCTTCTGTTGGCAAGTATGGATTGTAAAAAATATCTGTTGACGTTTCATCGTCACCTAAGTCGAGACTTGTCATGTGTTGAGGTGGGCAATAAACATGACTGGCTGGTACTACGTCTTCCTCGTTGTTTACCATGTCATCAACAATGACTTCAGCTGCTTCTTCTTCTTACTACGTCCCATTACTTTGTCTATCTAATAACCACATACTTGTTTTTCTCATTAAATCTATTGTTAATGTAGTTTATCTGGATGTCGTACGAGGGTCTCGACCATCAGCCCAACGCCAATAATGTTGTCGTGTGGACAGCTAAAACACCTCTCATTCGGTTCATTACAATGGAGATGCACCAAAGTGATCGGGTGAAACTGCAGTTCGGGATGCATCCGGATATTTCAGTCGCTCTGACATTTTTGAGAGACTGGCATCAACTAAGGGTGGATACACAATAGAGTGTAAATCATTGGAAGGACTTTACAAAAGAGATGTGTCTGCATTGGAAGAACCGACATCGACACATCTTAACCGACCCTATTATGGAAAGGGCTAGACCAAGTTATCAATATATGATTTGGTTTAGATCGGTTATAACATCACAACAATTTGTGTCTAAGCCGACATATTTGATTGACCTAAGGCAACATGTTTCTTCCTCAAACACACACCAACAACCCAATGTCCAACATCCAACACCATGCTATACCCAACATCCAACTATGCCCACCCAATCAATCTTCCAAAACCGCAACCCATACATGCCACCAACCCAATCACAGCAACAAGAGCCTTACCCCTACCGCCAACCTCCTGAAACCGACACCACTTCTGCCTATAGCCCTGATAACTCTTTCGATTCTACCTCATCCACCTATAGCCCAGATAACTCTTTCGACCCCACACCAGCCAACTATAACCCCCCACGAATGAACACACATCTTCCTACCAACAAAATACCTATCCACTTTTTGACTACCAAACCCCACAACAACCATTGCATAGTTTCCAAACCGATTTGATGTACTAATTTTGATAACCATACCGTCCACACCCGACCCAACCTCCCAGTCCCAACTATGAAAACATGGGCATTGAATTGAGTTACAGAAGCGTCGTTGGCAGCAGCCCCCCGACTATTGCGGTCAAATGCTTCAAAATTTATTTGATACACCTAGGCCATCTCAACAAATACCTTTTTCACAGGTCAACACGCAATGACTAAATACACCTTAACAAGCTCGTGGTAGACCTCGACGTCGCGCGAATCCTCTCCAATGTGGAACCGGTGGTTTTTTTGATAGAGTCGGTCATTGATTTTTCTTTTTTCATTTGTTGTACACTATTTTTGCTTTTTTTATATTATAAATATTATAATTTATTATTTCTTTTCATTATTTTTTTAACAAAATATTAATTAAAATAATAAAAAATGGCCCAACTGAGGCCCCATATGATATGGCGCCTCCTCTGCAATTTCTAGGGTACCTTTTGTACGGTGGCGCTATATGAAATGGCGACTTGGTTCACCCCTTCACCCATCAGCTATTTCGTATGGCGCCTCAATATTAAATTATGGCAACTTTAGAAATTCTTTTGAATTCCATGTTAAAATGATATTTTTTTTAAAAAAAGTAACTATTTAAAAAAAATCATAAAATAGAAAATAACAAAATGGAGTGAATCTTAATTCGTAATATGAACCCTACTTTTAACTTATATAAAACAATAAAGCAAACATCTAATTTTCCATTCTGTTTTCACTTTTTTTCTCTCTCTTCCTTTTAACCTTATTTTCTCATACTTATTCTTTTCATTCAAAGAAAGTATAAAGTAGCCTAACTAATTAGACAGGTCAACTTGCACTGATAACTATTAGGCACACAGTCGTCTAAATTTATTAAGGCGTGAAAGCTGGAAAAATTTGTTGACTATTTCCCTTAATATGGCTTAGAATTTTCATTTGTTTCCGGTGAAGATTAACCAATTATTCCTCCATCTAAGTCAAGTCTCTTGCGATGAGAACCCCAATCAACATACACTATGATTAATGGAAGTCTCAATAATTGAAAAAGTATGATGGAAATAAACATAGAGAGGTCCCTAAATCATATGACCCGAACTCATATTCCATATGATTGATATATAAATAATTTTACTAAACCAATATATAACAGAAATTAATGCTAAATTATTCATAAGATTGTACATAATTTTAAACAACACTTAAGTTCCTAATCTTAAATATTTTTTCACTGCATGTACAGCTAAATTTGACTTTGTTTACAACTAGGCAACAAAGGACAAACCTGTTGACTTTGTTGACATATGATAAATATATAGTCTACTTAAATAAATAATAATAATAATAGTTTGATATTACTACAAATTTGCTGGAAATTTCGCAAATGAAAAATCAAATCAAGCAGCAAGTTGAAGAAATGAAAATAGTACACTTTTGCAACTTGAACAAAATGTCATTGAAATGTTGGTATTGAGATTGTGACAGTTTGATTTTGAGTGAGAAAAGAAGCTTATCTTAAAGATACCATTGGCATTGGCTGTATTAAGAAACAAACAAATAAGAGTATAGTGGCCAACTACCATGCCTTCCACTTGTCCAAATTGTATTAATTTGACTTCATCGACACTTCTTTGATCGCCATGTCGGCAACATAATATCAGGGGCCTAGAGTGCTTAATATCTGATTCTTTTCGTAACTCTTTTTTATAAGACTCGGTATCATATCATCTATGATCTGGCAAATAGAAATTTTTTGGCATCATTAGTGGAATAATACCACACCACAAATTCTATATTATGACATGTTGGAATTAATGTAATCATTAATGATACGAGACGTATTCAAAATTGAGATTAGCTTTAATATGGAAAAAAATATGAACATGCATGTAAAACAAGTTGATTTATTATGGACCTTATAAATACATGGTTTCTTCGTTAAAGTTTCTCGCATAACAGTAATTTGAAATAGGGAGAGATAAGGAAACAACAGTCGACTTGTATTTTTTTTTCTCAATTAAGACTAGAGTTAAATAAGCTTGTGTTGTTCTTAAATATATCAATATTCGCTTTCAAGTCGTGTGTTGTTGTTATTACATTCATTTATTGAATAAATGAAGTTTATAATCTTCAATAAAAAAATTATTTTCTTGTAATTTATTTCAATGAATGACGCTCTAGTTGATTCTGTGGGCCACTAAAATAAATGATAATATTTAAATTAAATATAAAAATTATATTGTATATAAAGATTTAAGTCGTAATAATTATAAAGTTGATTAGTAGAAAAATAAATTATATGAATTAAAATACTACTCTACGTGTATTGAGTGACTTGAAATCATCAATAATAGAGTCTGAACTAGTACATGCACTAATTTCTCTTTTAATGTAACCAGTCATGCTATCTGCTAGAAACCGACCTTTCATCTTTTTTCGCAACTTAGTCTTGATAATTTTCATTACCTAAATAGATCTCTCAGTTGTGGCATTAGAAACTGGAAGAGACAAGATAAAACAAAGTAGTCTATCAACCAACAAGTAAACTTTATTCCGGTTAGTTGCAATCAAACACGAGCATACTTTTTGAATAGTTGATAAATTCTTCAAATCTGTTGATTGACGGGCATCAATAAGAAATTGCCGAAGCCGAAATTGTAAAGTAATCTTCTCTTGCTCGTTGAAATCCATAGGATAATATTTTTCAACTAGAGTGCAAATAGTATCAATGTTAAAAAGCTTTATAACTACGCTTATGATTCAAAGCACAACTTAGAGTTAACAAATTCATTGCTTGCTCACTAAATCTACTATTCAACTCTTGTAATTGTTGGTCAATAATAGCAAAAATTATTTCAACTTTAAAGTAATGTTTTAGTGTGACCTGATTCTCTGCAAGACGAGAGCGTCCATATCTTGTTGCTGAATGAGTATCATCAAGATTAAGAATCTCAATATCATGTCTCACACAATAAGACGTCACATTAGCATACAACTTATCCCGACCATTTTCTCTCAGCTCTTGAATGAGAGTTTTTGTTGCACGAATTAAAGTCATAGCATTAATCACATCCTGAGATTGTTGTTATAAAGCTTAACAAAGCACATATGTTATCCCCATACTTTCTTTCATGAAATGCAAGATCGATATAAAATCAAATTCCTTCAAGTAATTGTAACCACTATCACCATCCCCATGTGTATTATAATTTGCTCCTTCCTTTGATAATGTTTTTAAAACATGACAAGTTGCTTCATACATATTCATCAAGCTATAAATAGAGCTGAAATATGATCCCCAACGAGTAGTCTCAGCTCGTTTCAAAATACCAAATTGATTTTCACCTTTACCAATAATGATCTCATCAATCTTCAACAAATGTTCAATTTCTTTTAATTGGACTTCTTATAACTCATCATGTCGCTTTGGTGAAGAACAAACAGCATTGACCACATAAGTTAGCTTTTCAAAGAATTTGTTTATTGGTTTGATTTCTCTTAAAGCAGCAACTAAAGTAAGTTGCAATCGATGAGCAAAACAATGGACGTAGTATGCATAAGGAAAATCCTTCATAAATAGTGCTTGTAAACCATTCCATTCTCCTCTCATATTGCTTGCACCATCATACCCTTAGCCACGAAGGTTAGAAACATCAAGTTTATGTCGAGAAAGTATATCACATATTGTTTTCTTAAGAGTTAAGACCGTCGTGTCATTCACATATGCCACATCAAAAAACCGCTCTTGTATTAAACCAAAATTATCAACAAATCTTAAAGCAAGAGTCCTTTTTTCCTCGTTTGACTCATAACAGGCTTCATCTACAAGGATACAGAATTTGAAATCACCAATTTCTTCACGAATATGATTTATAATCCCACTTGCAGTAACTTCCAAGAGCTCTTTTTGAATTTTATGTGAAGTATATTTGTCATTTTGTGGGGCATTATCCAACACAAGATGCCAAGAGTTTTAGAAACTCAAGAAAATTAACTTGGTTTTTTGACTCACTGGATTCATCATGGCCCCTAAAAGCACAAGTTTGAAGTGTCAACCAACGAATAATGTTAATTGAAGCCTTGAGACATATTCAATTCTTCTTTCTTTGGCTTGAGCTTTGCTTTTATAAAACATTCTCAATATGTGCCTTTTATTCAACAAGACTTGATAAGCTTCCATTGCACTATTTTGGCATACCCTAATTTTTAACCCTAAGATTCCACCTCATTTTCATCATTTTGGCATAACATCAATCATATCATGTGTGTGTTTTATGCATTGCTAACCCTTTTGAGATTACAAGTGTATATGCTTTGGTTTACTTTGACTACAAGCTAGGGTTTTGAAACCAAGAGCTCAAGAAGTTGACCAATCAAGGAGTAATGTGATCCTCAACCTCTCAACATGATCAAAGGCCTCCTTACATCAATAATCAAGTGTGAGATTCCATAAATATCACTTCATCAAGCCCTAAGTCATCTGATGCACCAATCTAGGGTTTTGACCTAATTAAGTCTTGAGTTGACTTTTTGAGCAAGAGGCTTGATTCATTGACAATTGAAAGAGGCTTGATTCATTGACAATTGAAATATTTGAATTCATCTAAAAATGTCAATTGTTCATCAAAGTCAAAGTTTAACTTTTGAGATTTTTGATTAAACATGGATTCCACAAGTCAAGGATCCTGAGAATAGGTGAATTTGGTCATGAATAATCAATAAAATCAAAGAAAACATCAAAGGATTCAAAGTTATTAAAACTAGGGTTTTGAAAAAATTTCTAAGTTACAAAATCCTATGACAAATGCCCTACTTTTCAAGACCATAACTTCTTCCTCAAGCATCCAATGAAGACACTTGAAGGCTCCATTCAAATATAGTATTACATAATTCAAATTGGTGAAATAATGGACCCAAAAACATTTACCAATTGGAAGTTATAATTGATCAAAGTTGAGGTTTTTCAGAGATGTGAAAGTACCAACACTTAGAAAATTTTCCAAGTATAAATAAGTGAAAAGTCCAGTTTTGATGACTAATTATCTCAATGATCCAAAATGATTCTTTCCAAGTGATCAACATCAAAGTTGGAGTGTGTGATCCCATCTTTCCAATGGTACAAAAAACACAAGTTAATCTTGCTTGAGCATGAAGTTACAAGGTTGCAAATTGACCATGGTAAGGCGGTCTGGCCTAGACAGAATTGCACAAATAGATTTTTACACGATTTGGATGATGATTTTGGCCAAGTTGCAAGCTTCTTTTCAGAAAGGGATCAACTTGGAACTCGTTCCTTAACATAAAATCTTCCCAATGGTACCAAATCCTGCCTTATTTGATATTTTTACACCATAGAAAAGCATCATCCAACATGCCAACTTGAGATACCTTTGGACATTGGACAAAAAACATCTTTTGCTTCCAACCACTTTCCATAATTCAAGGAAAGCATGATTTGAGCCAAGATCAACTTGTACAAGCTATGCAGCCATCAGAAGCTTGTGAGGGAAGGTCAGCTTCAAAAGCTACTAAAGTGAAAAGTGCTTTTGTACTTGAAAACCAACTTTTTGGTTTTGTTCTTAATCCACCAAACAATTCTTTGGTTCATCAACTTGCATCAGATCCTTTCCACTATAAATACCACATCAAACCAGAAAGAAAAAACACAACATTAAACTTAGGCATGGCAACAAAACTCATACCTGCGGGTACCCACCCGAACCCGCCCCGAAGTTGACGGGTAAAACCCACTTTGACTGGGTTTGGGTTCAAGTTTTCCCCGACTAAAAAATATGGGGATGGGTTAGGTAATGGAGACACTAGTACCCACCCCGAACCTGTCCCCGAACCCGCCCTGTTTATTTTATTATGTACATTATTATCTAATTTTGTTAATTTGAAATATTAAATATGTGGCCAATGTTTTGATATTTTGATTTGTATTAATTATTTAAAGTATTTAAAATGTATGTAAGAATTTTCTTTGAGATTTTTATATTATTATTTGAAATGTAATTTGATTTTGGAAAAAATAAATATTTTCTATTTAAAAAATTGATTTTACTAAATGGATGGTGGCGGGGGAGGGATACCTAAACCCAACTTGAACCCGTTTAGGACGGGTTTAGGTTTTAATTCTCCATCCCCATTTGGGTTTTGGGCGGGGAACGAGGATTGTTTGTGGATTCAGGTTTGGGTTTGGGGGAGGTAAAATCGTCCCTGACCCGTCCTGTTGCCATGCCTAAATTTGAGCTAGAAATCTCTCATAATCTCAGCATCTCAACCTTGAACTTCAAAGTGTTCATCGCTTTCACCAAAAACCTCCAAACCTTCCTAAAATTAAAACAACCATAAAACACTTGGTCTCTTCATCCCAACACACCATAAATCTTCCATTAAACCTGTCTAAACCCTCCAAAACACCAGAAACCCCTCTAATCTAAAAGTCAACCCTCCATTGGTCACATTGTTGATCGAGGAGCAAAAACTCATGAACTCTCAATCCTGACCTTTTCCATTCAATCTAACACTTCAAAACACCTTCTATACACCCAATAGAAGTTGCCCAAACTATCAAAACACTTTTGTAACATCAGAAACATCATCTTCCAAACTTTATTTCCTCAACCTACAACTCGATCTGGTCAGGGATCTTGAGGAAGTTTCAAAGCAAAATAAGCATTGTAATAGCTTCCTAGAGGTTCAGTGGAGATAACTGCATCATTATCCATCATTTGAAAGTTCATTTGAAGGGGCATTGGACTTACTCCAATAGGTAAGCTTTTCACTTCTGAAACTCAATGATTTGTACATCATTTTTATTCATTTAAGTTGCCAAATTTGTTGGCATAATATATTGACTAATATCCATATGCCAATTGATCTTGATCAATAATGTTTGAGAAATGAGAGAGTTGGAGTTTTGAAGGAAGTTAAAAATGGTGGTGATGCTCGTGAGGAAGAAGAAAGTTGAGTGGCATGAAATCCTTTTTTTAATATTAAGTTTAATATATTATTCGTTGTTTGCATATTATATCTTGAATTGGCATTGCGTCCAAGCGGTCATGAGTTGGTTTTAAGTATGTTTGTGTGAAGCGAAGGGTCTGGGGTTCAAATCCCCCTTGTCCCAGACCTTTTCCTATTTTATTTTTTACATTTTTACCTTGAATGCGGCCTGGTGGTTATTTTTTACATTTTTACCTTGAATGCGGCCTGGTGGTTAAGGTATTAGTCTACAATCCTTAGGACATGGGTTCAAGACCCCTTGGTAGCATTTATTTCCTCTTTTTTATTTTCTATTTCATTGTCTTTCTATTTTCTTTTTAATTCATGTTTAATTATTTATTCTTTTTTCTTTCCTTTTATTGTATCACCTATAATATTTTCAAAAATATATATTATTTTCATCAAAGTATTGATTTTATTTTAGAATATTAATTAAAAAATAAATAAAAAATTTTATTAATCATTTATTTTAATTAAAAATCCTTAAAAATATTTCTCATTTCTTCTTGCATTTATTTATTAGGACTTGTGTTTATCTTTGATATTGTTTTGAATTTTGTTATGTCTTAGTTAAATATTCATATAAATGTTCATGTGTGATCATGTTACTTTAAAAATGTTAAAGTGTCATGGTTGTTATTCATGTTGATAACTTAGGATCTTTGTGTTCATATGTTGTTCATGCTTTGATCATTGTTCAAGTGTTCTGTTGATATTGTATGACCATGATGACATGTTTACCTTAACGATGCTTTGTTTTATGTTAAATACTTTGAATGATTGATGATTGTTCATGTTTTGTTTCAAAATATCCATGTGCTTAGGACTTGCTTCTTGACTTAAAATGTGATGAAACTATGCCTTGACTTCTTGATTTGATGTTAACTTTGTCTTTGTATATACATGTTGTAAATTGTAGTGCCATGTTTTCCTTAGAAAAGCCCATAGGGATCTTGCTTTGATTTAAGTCATGACTTGATCCTTAAACTTGTATTTTTGAAACATGCATTGTAAACAATGTATCCTTATTTCTTTGTTCACTTGAATATTTTATACCATGATCAAATGTTTGTTCATAAACCTTGTACATGTTTTTTGAATCACTTTAGTCCTTACTTATACCATGTCTCGTGTTTAACTTCTTTGTTGAATATTGGTTTGCACTTCTATATCCATGTTGTATATTCCAAGGGAATGACTCATTATTGAAATCACTGTCATTTGCACATGCATGTTTACATCTTCTTATACATATTTCACATGTTATTATCCTTGACTTGCTATCCCTTAGGAAGTTTCCCTTTAGGATGAATCAACTTAGACAACTCAATTATGGTTTCCCTTTCTCAAACTCGAAATCTCTTTTAATAAAAACCTTGACTTTAGGTCATTGACCATTTCAAACTCTTTTCTTAACATATGCTTAAAGACATCTTAAGCAAATTCAAAACTCTTTCACAAAGACTAAAAGACATAAACTTCAATTCAAACCTTTTTCCACTTTGACTTTTCAATTTAAAATCTTTTTAAATAGATTAGACATTAGTCATCCTTAGTTGAGATATAATTCTCCTGCTCCATAACATTGTTGAGAAAGATATTGATTATTTTCCACTTGGAGAGGTATATGGCATACTTGTTGATTCTATATCCAAGTTGGAGCTCTTTGGTGTGTGCTATCCGCAAGTATACGGAGTACGTCAGAGTAATATAAAAGATTATCGATCCCACAGAGACCAATGACAATCAATTGATTATTATTGTTACAATGTTTATCTAAAGCTAGTGAAAACAAAGAGTATTTCACGCAGAGAAAATAAAAATTAAGAAATGAATTTTAATTTAGAATAAAGGCATACTGGATTGTAATTCTCATTGCTCAAATATTACTCCTATTGTCTAAGTAGTAATACTTATGGGGTAATATTTTCTTCCTTGAAAAAGAGTTAATTAAAAAGGAACCGTCGTGTTAGCGTAATCAGAACCAGACCTGACCTCTAATTTATACCAGCTGCTCACGTTGCACCGGTCGCATCTTATGTTAAAGTGACAAAGTCCTTTTTTATATAAATATCTCTAAGACTTAGTTAAAAAGTGTCTTTGATTGGAAACTTTCAATATAAAAGGGTTTTCGGCATATGTTCGGCCAACCGGATCCTAAATCTATAAACGCGTCCAAATATATTTTTAAAATCACTTTCTAATAATATAAAACTTTCCTAATTATTTAATAAAGCGTTTTGACTGTTTTTATCAATTAAAAACTAACCAACTCTTATCTAAAGTATCAGATGACTTTCGATCTTACCCGACATAGTCACAGTCATTACACCAACAGAAACACGATCTCGTCCACGTAATGGCCGATCAATTTAAGTTCATAAAAGTTGTATTAAAATCCAAAACAGCCCCTAAAGTATTTCTACAAATACAACATGTAGAGTACCATTGGAACAACGATCCTCACATCCCAGCATAACAGATTTAGCTGGACATGACGGTGCTAAACATAATAAATAATTTGTTTGTAAAATAAATAATTTAGGGAAATAAAACGTGTGTGATTGGTTTTTGAATGAACAGAAGTGTCACCCTTAGGTTCAGTTCAGAAAACGAATCTTGAAAATAAAAGATAATAATTAAATCCTGCGGTAAAATAAATGTGTGACTAGTTTCCAGACGAACAAAAGTGTCATGCTTGAGTTCACTCTTAGAAAATGAATCTTGAAAATAAAAGACAATAATTAAATCGTGCAGAAAGATAAAGGCGTGATCGATTCCCAAAAGCATGAACAAAAGTGTCACACTTAAGTTCACTCTTGGAGAATAAATCCTTAAAATTAAAAGTGATAAGTAAATCGTGCGGAAAGATAAAGGCGTGATTGATTCCCAAAAGTATGAACAAAAGTGTCACGCTTAAGTTCACTCTTAGAGAATAAATCTTTAAAATAAAAAATGATAAGTAAATTGTGCGGAAATTAAATGCGTGATCAGTTTCCAAAGGTAAGAACCAAAGTGTCACTCTTAGGTTCTCTTTTATAAACAGATCTCTAAAATAAAAGGCGATAAATAAATCATGCGGAAAATAAATAAACTAAAGCAAGGCGGGAAATAAATAAGTCCGGGTAAAATAAACCTGCTCCAAATCGGAGACTCAAATATGGTACAATGCTGGAAAGTAAATCTTACTTGAAAGTAAAATGACGGTAAGATTAAAGTTCCTACGCTATGGTGCTCCAACCGCAGTTACAACAATGGTGCGATAAACCTTCGATGTGACAATTTATCACTTTAACTCTGAATATATGTCTATGCCGAGAACTAAGACTGGATGCCTAAAACTAAAGATCTAGGTCCTATTTATAGTGTAACAATACCTTGGAGGTTACATAACTTCTTCTGAAATCGCGGGGAGAAAAAATCTCCGGTCATGGCGTCATGATCTAACCGTCCTTGACCGGACCACCAAATACACAGATGACGCCTGCCATCTAGACATGGCACCCTCCATGTGTACAAAAGGTGGTGGACATGGTCAAGTGATGGCTAGAATGTGGGAGAAACCCTACACGTCATGGCTACTCCCATGGCCAACGCCATGTGGAACGCCGTGTGTGTAATTTTCGCCCTAAAATTCGTTTTCTGCTCTTTTTGCTCCATTTCTTTGCGGAAGGCTCTTATTAGGTAATGTACCTAAAAACAAGACAAAACACAAGAATAATGCAAGAAAACAATTAAACGATAATAAACATGTGCAATTTGAGCCAAATATGAAGTGTGTTTTAGTGTTATCAAATTCTCCCACACTTAAACCTTTCCTTGTCCTCAAGAAAACCCTTATGAGCATAAAAGAAAAACAACAATACAAATATTCAATTTAGGCTAAAGACTTTTAGTTTGATCAAGGTTGCGTTGATAGGTACTAACTAGTGAACCAAGGGTATCGTAGTGACACTTTCCACGGGTTGCGGTCATAAGTTTCCTTCCTATACAAACCAATTTGCATCATGTTATTATACTAGGCCTAACTCACTTATCCCTCTTTTATCCTTTTTCATTCAGGCATAATCACATTAAGCCCGTTATCTTGCACTTGCATGGTGAACAAACCTATTGGTGATCCTGATCCAATATTGTGTCTAAAATGATGTTTTCTTTAACACAGACATATAAGCAATTTTTTTGAAGTTTCTCTACCGTTGGGCTAAGTAACTAGGTGAGGTTACCCAACTTAGAAGGCGGGTTCTTTTTCCAAAATGCTTTTTTTTGTATATTTTCTTTCTGTCATTGGATCATTCACCTATTTGCATCGGTTCACCCACTTAGCGGTACCTAAGATGGTGCTGACTGCGAAAATAAACTACTTAAGGATTAGTTCAAGGGTGAGGTTTTAAGGCCACCGCATAATAACTATCCGGATCGATTTTTATATTTAAGAAACTTACGGTGTCATGACGATATCGATTTTTCAAAAGTTTTCCCAACTCCCTGCAAGTTATCCTAAACTTATCTAACAACCCAAATTTTTAAAATAAAAGTTGTTTTCTTATTCAAAATTTTTGGTATGGCTCAAGAAATGAGTGAAAATAGACAAACTACACATACGACTTGTCAAACACATGTATTTATTAAAAAAACTAAAAACATGCTAAAAACTAGAAGGAAATGAAATGAAAAACATAAAGGAAAATAAAAAACGGTAAAAACAGTAAATATCTCCTCCCACACTTAAACCGAACATTGTCCCTAGTATTTCCATAAAGGGTGAAGAAGATATAGGTGGAACCTGGATATGACTACTGCTGGCCACTAGTACCCTCTCCTTCCTGCTCTGGATGTCGAGGACGACGACTTCTAGTTCGGTGTTGTGAACTCTGTGAAAGCTCAAGCAACTCAATCCTTGTTGCTAGTGCTTCGTTAGCCTGTCAAAGCTCACAAAGGTTTCCTAGTATGGAACCTTGAGTGGCTTCTACTAGCCTGTAATGGTTGTCGAAGCTAGCTTAATGGCATTGTTGAAGGGATGTGGCGGCAAGTTGGGACCCCATCATAGTACGCATGGATCCCTCATGCTGTCATTGGGACTCACGCATGAAGTTCATTATGTCTTATTGCTGCTCATACATGGCATAGAACAGGCCATCACGTTGCTCTTCGCGAGCTTGTTGTTGCCTCCACATCTCCTCTATGATATAAAATCCAGAAGCTGCACCTGCAGAAGGGTTAGTAAAAGGTAGAGTGTGTGCAGGTGATGCCTGATGGGGAATATCATGAACGGGGGATTGATTCATTTGCTCATATCCATTGTTGGTCTCGTTACTTTCGTCCTCCAGGATGTTTGGTGGCAACGGACCGAGAATAGGGTCAGCCTGTAAGTCATACATCCAGTTCCTTTGATGTCGCACATTGGAACGACGGGAACAAGGTAAAGTTACGCTCGGTATAGCCATATTTTGAACCATAAGGGTGTATCATCCCTCCTTCCTCACCTTGTACAATCGCATATCTCTAAAAAAAATTAAGTTTATGGTGCGAGGTGGGAGTGGTTCTAAAGTATCTATCTTGGCGTCGTGTTGGAGGGCACGTGCAATGGAGGTAATCAATCCTCCAAATGACACAGTTCCTCTCTTTTTCACAACAACATACATATGCGCCAACATAAAAGGTACAGGATTCAGTCTCCTGCGATAAAGGGCAGCCTGCAGAAAAATGAACTCCTTGGAATTTAACTTATTTGAGCTTTCCCTGACAAAGATTGTATCATCCAGCAAATGATGGAAGACACGTATGGCTGGGTTATGAATGTCGGATGCCAAGTTTCCCTTGAAGGAACTAATGGCATGACCTGTCAGGTCTCTCTATAGTTTCAAAGCCTCAATTTTCCACTCAGTGTCTAAAGGCGCCTCACAAATGGCACCCTCCCCAAATGGGAATCCTAACAACCCTGCTAGCGTATCTGTGGTAAATTCATATTTGACATTGAACATTCTAAATTTAACTGTACCGAAGGTGTTAATAGTGTTAGCTCTAACAATATAACTCAATGAACTAAAAAATTCACGAGTTAGCCTCTCATAGGTGGGTTCTCTACAAATAAAAATTTCATGAAAATATAAATTATTCAATGATAAACTACGCTAAAATGAATGCCCAGATTGTACAGACAGTTTTCATCAATGTACCTTGTCGCGAAAATTTTGCGTGTCTGTAAGTCTTCGAACTCTTTCCTTTGCCTATCTCTGTCTCTTCCTTCACGAAAAACTATTTGTCCCGCCTCTATGGTTGTTTTTGTTTGTGGTTGTATTGAAGAAAATGAGGGTTTTAGTAGATTTGGGGAATTTGGTGGAAAATAGATGAAAAGTTGGATTTTTATAGATGGGAAGTGAGTGGGATGGTTGGAAATGGTGGTTGAATGAGGGGTTAATAAGTTTGAGTGGGTTTTTAATGGGGTCAATAGTGGAGAAAATGAGAGTTTTTGGAGGTTGAAGATGAAGTGGGTAGAGAAAATGGGGGTTTTCTCAATTCTGTTCCGTAAAAGGCCCCAGACTAATGGCGTCTTCCTAGGGGGACAGTGCCCGCCATATGTGTCTTATGGGCCCAATAGGGGATTTGGGCCTTTGGCTGGGTTCCAATCCTCGTTTGGGGGTGTACGTAGCGTCTTTTGCGATATTTGTACATGCAAGAAATATAGGTAATATTTTTACATGGTATAAATGAAAAAATGCGTATTAGACATAAATAATAATAATAATAATACAGATCATGTAACAAAATTAAATATTTAAAATTTTTTCGATAAAGTAAAATTTGAAAATTAACCGATAAGTTTGTAGATGCGAAAATAAAAGAAATATGTCTGGGGTGAATTAAAAATAGCCATAATAGTGTGGTAAAAAAGTGTTAGCAGTGCGGTAAAAATATGATAGTAACGTAGTAAAAAATCTCCTCCACAACCAGTGTGAGAAACGTCATCAGTGCTCTAGTAACTCCTTTAAAGTGATTGGCGACGGACACCCTAATTCATATGTGGACAGGATGCCTGCGCCTCTGCAAGTTGGCATCTGAGACTATAGATTTCCCGATACAAGGAATCGTATTTAGTGGCATGAGTCGCGTCGGAGACCTCCATCTGTAAGGTTAGCTCAGTAAGCTCTTTGCGAAGAGAAAATATCTCCTTGCACATAATGTCGAACTCAGCATATAGGTCTCGTTACTGCAGATGAACATTCGAGGAATACAATGTAGTCCTTTTCGAGAGGGTTGTAGGATGGTATTCCGGAACAGGCGGGGTCTTAGGTCTGGGAGGTGTCTCATTTTGGCCTTATATGGCATATGACCAGTTTTCGTTATTGTGGATATTGTTTTGGGTAGGGTTTGGTAATCAAAAGTAGTGAATGGTCTCATCGTCTATTAGGAGTTTGAAATTGACGGGACCAAAGAAAACTCTTCTCACTAAACCATGATCCAAATAATGGTTCACATCAATAAGGGGGTAGCCATAATATAGGGTCAGATGAGATAATTTTGGGGTGAGACCTAAGGCATAAGCTATGTGTGTCACTGTACCTCCTACATGGATGGGTCCTTTTGAAGATCTGGCTGTTAGGGTAAGGTTGTCCATCAGGAAATTTCCACTGGCTATAGGACGTGACTGGGAGGTGTAAAAGAGCATAAGGATCTCTTCGGAATTTACATGGATATCGGTTTCGGTTTTTCCAAAGAAGGTCTGAGCTAGAATCATTTGGAAGTACCTAAAGGTTGGGTTATGGATTTTGTTTGACAGCTGGGTGGAAGGATCAGAGCCTCCTCCATCGGTGATTTGACTCCAGAACTTATCCAGCTCATCCTGCATAATATTTACTTCTGATATATCATGTATAGCATTTAGGCCATGCAGAAATCTTAACAGGTTAGCAAAATCCTTGTTGTTAAGAATGTATTCCTTCCCAAATAATCTGAAGTTAATATGTCCTCTTTTGAATCCTCTACCAGCATAGGGTTCATAAACAAGAGAGCTGAGGAACTCTAAGGTTAGGTTCCTGAATGTGACATTGATGGCATCAGATTATTCTTCCCACTGGAGTTGATGGTTGAGGTATCTCACACTGTCTTCAAGACCTAAGATTTCAATGCATGGGTCGCTCAGAAAGGATCACAAATTTTTTTCCTCTACTTATCATCCCTGAACACAACGTGCATATCATCCTGGTTCTGCATCCTGAAAAACAATGTTAGTGGAAAGTGATGGGATCTGAGACCTGAAACATAAACATCACACAAGTTAGTCCTGTTAAGCAAATAATAAGTGTAAATAATTCACCTTTGACAATAAAAATAACAAGAAAATAAAATGGTCATGGGTTGCCTCCCACGCAACGTTTGTTTAACGTCGGTAGCTCGATAGTTTATGGAGTTTAATTAGTAGATATGGTAATGGGTGGTTTGATCAGACTGTGACCAGATTAATAGGTAGGGATGTCTCCTCCATAATAGTGTTTCAACCTTTGTCCATTTAATATAAAAGGACTACATGAATGATCCCAGATTTCTACTGCCCCGGACCTCAGGAATTTGGGGACCTCATAAAGGCTTGTCCATCTTGAGCGTAATTTACCAGGGGACAGATGTAATCTAGAATTAAAGAGAAGTACAGGGTCGCCTATGTTGATTCTTTCTTAACAATCTTTTTGTCATGCCATGCTTTAGTTCTTTCTTTATAGATAATGGCATTTTCATAAGCATTGTAACGTAGTTCTTCTAGTTTATGGATGTCGAGAATGCGTTTGTCACCGACTGCTAAATAGTTCATATTAAGGGCCTTGATGGCCCAATAGGCTTTATGTTCTAACTCAAAGGGTAAGTGATAAGATTTTCCATAAACTAACTGGTATGGGTTGTTCCTATAGGAGTCTTGAAAGCGGTCCTGTAAGCCCACAATTCTTCTTATAATCTTAAGGACCATGCTTTTCTAGATATTGAAACAATTTTTTCTAAGATTTGCTTAATCTCCCTATTTGACACTTCTACTTGTCCACTGGTTTGTGGGCGGTAGAGTGTTTCTACTCTGTGTTTAAATCCATATTTATTTAAAAGGTTATCAAATATTCTTGATATGAAGTGTGATCCGCCATCGCTTATAACGAGGCGAGGTACTCCAAATCTAGGAAATATGTAGTTTTTGAATAATTTTATGACTACACGAGTATCGTTGGTAGGTGCAGCCACAACTTCTATTCATTTAGACACGTAGTCAACAACTACTAAGATATACTTGTTTCCCATCGACGATGGAAAAGGTCCCATAAAATATATTCCCCAAACATCAAAGAGTTCTACTTCTTGGATGTTTTGTAGGGGAATTTCATAACGTCTCGTGACATTCCCAGTGCGTTGACACCGATCACATCTAACAATGTAGGCATGGACGTCACACCATAACGTTGGCTAGAAAAGGCCTGCTTGAAGAATTTTGGCGCAAGTTTTAGATGTGCCTGCATGTCCACCATAAGGTGCAGAGTGACAGTGTTTGATTATGTTTTCCACATCCTCTTCTGGGACACAGCGACGAAATATTCTGTCTGTGCCTCTCTTAAATAGGAGTGGTTCATCCCAATAAAAGTGTTTCACCCAGTGAAAGAACTTCTTCTTTTGGTAGTTAAGATCAAGAGGTATGATATCAGCCACTAGGTAGTTTACAAAATCGGCGTACCAAGGTACGTTTGTAATTGCTAGGGAATTTTTGATGTTTAATTCTAAATGGAGGTCGGGATCATTTATATGATTGGTTCTAACTGTTGCTATAAGTCTATCATAAATAAAGTTATCGTTTATCGGGATGTGGTTTGGTTTTAAGTGTTCTAGCCTCGAAAGGTGGTATGCAACCACGTTCTCAGTGCCTTTGTTATCTCGGATCTCTAGGTCAAATTATTGTAGCAAAAGGATCCAGCGAAGCAATCTTGGCTTAGTTTCTTTTTTGCTTAATAAATATCAGATAGCAACGTGATCTGTGTAAATAATAATCTTTGCTCCAACTAGATAAGATCGGAACTTGTCAATAGAGAAAACTATGGCGAGGAGTTCTTTTTCGGTTATGGCATGATTAAGCTGGGTTGCATATAGTGTTCTACTAGCGTAATAAATTACATGAAGTTTCTTATCTTTCTTTTGCCCTAAAATAGCACCAACTGCGTAATCGCTTGCATCGCACATAATTTCAAAAGGTTGACTCCAATCGGGAGGTTGCATGATAGGTGCAGAAATTAGTCCTTGTTTAAGGTGTTTGAAAGCTTCAAGACATTTATCATCGAAATTGAACTTAACATCTTTCATAAGAAGGTTGGTTAAGGGTTTGGTTATTTTGGAGAAGTCCTTAATGAAACGTCGGTAGAAACCGGCGTGTCCAAGGAAACTTCAAATCTCTCTAATTGTTTTCGGTGGTTGGAGATTTTCTATAACTTATATTTTAGCTTTGTCAACCTCAACGCCTCTTGCGAAAACTATGTGTCCTAATACTATTCCTTCAGTGACCATTAAATGGAATTTCTCCCAGTTTAGAATAAGATTGACTTTTACACATCTTTCTAGGATTCTTTCAGCATTGGTTATACAGTTTCTAAAATTGGATCCACATACCCAGAAATTGTCCATGAAAACTTCCATGATCTCGTTAAGGAAATCTGCAAAGATTGAAATCATACAGCGTTGGAAAGTAGTTGGGGCATTGCATAGTCCGAATGGAATTCGTCGGTAGGCAAATGTTCCATATGGACAAGTAAAGGTTGTTTTCTCTTGATCACAGTTGGTGTCGCAATAAGATGATGGTACTTTAATTTCTTTTATGCCATTCTCTTATATCTAACATCATCTGGTTCTTTGCATATCAAGGATCTCAATGTCTTAAGTCGAGATAATGAAATTAATGATTCTGCTAAGAGCAAGATCTTGTTCATATTATGATTTATTCTAGACTGGTACTCTTGAATCAATTATGATACTGCTATCAGAATGTGGCATAAGGCGAAGGAAAGTATGTCTGGACATTTATGTATGGTCTCATAGAAATATCAGTGTCATTATTTAAATGTATTTGCTGCAGATATCAAAGAAAGGAGCAGAGGCATCTTCCATGGTATTTATCAATAGTTGTTTACATCATTTGATGGAAGAAGAACCCTAACCGGAATGCGACACTGATGTATCCTTCGGATAAATAACTGCAAGTATGTGGTTATTCATTTAGTCTTGAAAAGGTTGTCGAACCCACAGGAAATTCATAGTCAAACTAATGGTATCTATCGTTGCAGTGTAAATCTAAGGCTAGTGATCAACAGATTATGAATAGGAAGAAAAATACTAATTTCTAAAGGTTTCAAAATAAAGATGAAATGAGTCCGGAATATGGATTTCGCGCGCCTAAGGGACTTGTAGAAATCGAGTGCTATTTACGACTGAACTCAGCTCCATAGAAAATACCAACTTAAAAACTCCACCTCACACTCTCACGCTATTGACAAGAACCACACTTTCTAACCACAGGATTTTTCTCTCACTCACCCGTTTTAATTAAAAAGCATGTTTTGAAAGTCAATGAGATTATAAACGACACCTAAAACACTCTCGTTGTTTTTAGGATTAATGCCTAGTTTCCACTATCCTGTTCATTCCTCACACTCTCGCGCTATCGGCCTGAACTTTAGTTTATTCCTCACTCTCGTATCGAAATAATAAATCATGTAATTTAGAAACTAAAACCAAAACTATCATACAATCATAAGTTTGCACCTAAAGTTTTCTATTGAGTCCTGTCAGTAATGACGGTCCTCATACGTCGGTCTCAATTAAATTTAGCCAGACATAATATTAACTACAACTAACATGTTCATACATACCAAATTTAAAGTTATCATGTTAAATAATAGAAACTTGTATTGAAAATGATGGAAGGCTTCGTTTGCGATCCAAGAGTACAGTATAGCAAATGGAAAAGAAAAAGAAAGTAAACAAGTGCAACAATCCCTCGATGTGAGTTATTGCCACTTTTACAAGTAGAATTTTTGCCTAAGAACTAATCAGAATTCTTGCAACACTTACGCACGTCTTGGATGTTCTGGAATATGTCCCAGAGGTCCTATATATAGAGAAATATGGCTCTGCAACTGCTCTGGTCGTGTATGAGAGTGGAGGAAAAAAAGAAGTTCACAAAACTGCTTCTAGCTGCTACTGAAACAAAAACTGCATTCTGCGCACCAATGGTGAACACCATTAAGGCATGGTGACCACCATTGCCTTCTTCTTTTAATTGACGTGGCAGGCTTGGAGATGGCGAACGCCATCTACCTATGGTGAACTCCATATCAGCGACAGAGGCAGAAATGCTTCTTTTGCTGCACTTTTGCTATTCTCTCACTCTATTTCCTGTTTTCTTCCGAATTCGGAACGGATGAACCTGATATCTGCAAAACACAATAAAAAAGTAAAATGCAACAAGACTCGATAAAATACGGACAAATAATACGCGTATTAAGCCTAAAAACATGGTATGATTTCTCGTTATCAAACTCTCCCACACTTAGACCTTTGCTCGTCCTCAAGCAAACTTCCAACGTAAATGAAAAATAGTAAGCATAATGTATGAAACATAGGAACGACATCGCTCTAAAACGTACGCGGCTACCAGGCTAATGCTAAGCAGATAGGTACTAAATATCGATAACAAGGACACCGTAATGACACATATCCACATTTGCGGACAAAATCTCCCCATATGTAATACCAATCTAAATCATGCCATTATAACTCGACCTACATTCTTCATTCCTTGTTACCTCTTTTTCATTCTTGCTCGATCACATTAAATCTGTTATCCCCGTACTCACATGGTAAGTCAACCTGTTAATGTTTATGATCTCGTTATTCAACTTTTTGCACTTTTCCTCGTTTCTCTTTTTTTCTTTTCGAATTTCAAGAACCCGATCCATTGGGCTAAATGGTCGGGTGAGGACCACCTAACTTATAGGGAACGTATCCTTTCATTATATTTTTCTACAAAACTATTCAATTCAATTTTTTAAGATTAAACACATATTTGCATCAGTTCATTACTTAATGTGTGCCTTGGGATGGTGCTTACTGTAACACCCATTTTAATTATTTAGTCATTTTGGTGTTATTTTAATTATTGTATTTTGGTGTGCCCTTAGGTGGGGGTGTGATGGAGTATGTTGGTGGGTATCCTTGATTTATAAGGATTATTTGATAAATGTGGAGTTGATATAATAATATAATGATTTAATAATAAATAGTAATATTAGTGGTATTATTATTATTATTATTATTATTATTATTATTATTATTATTATTATTATTATTATTATCATTAGTATTGGTGGTAATATTAGTATTATTATTATTATTATTAGTAATAATATTATTAATATTGGGATTAAGAATATAGAAGGGGAGTTGGGGAGATAATAAGGAGTTAGAGAGAGAGAAAAGTAAAAAGTCACGATAGAACCGTGAGAAGAGAATTGGGAGAAAGGAGAACAACAAAGAATAGAGAGGAAGAAGGAAGGTCAGAGTTGTCCAACTTTGGAGGAATTCTTCACCAATTGGAACAACTATCGAGGTAAGGGGGGAGAAACTGATTGGGATGGTATATACATGAATTGGGTAGAGGGGATTCCTTAACCCCGTAGGGATTTGTCGAAGTATGAAGTTGTATATTGGCATGCTTGTAATTATTGTTGATAATGATAAATTGATGCTTGATGTTGATGAATTGTTGTTGATATTGTTGAATTTGGGGGTATAGGCTGAGGTTACGGTTTTAGTGAAGTTCTGGGTGACTTCAGAGGTATCGGAGGTATATCTGAAGGTTGGTTTTGTAGTGGAAATTAGGGAGCAATCGATGAGGGTAGCATGTAATATTTGTATTGTTAATAGGATAGAAGTTGGAGGTAGCATGTTAGGCTTGGAATTGGCTCAGATAGCATTGTAGAACAGTGGGAATTTTGGGGTATCGCAGTAATCGTTGGGTTTCACCTGGCGAGTGTTGGCGAAGGTTCGCCTGGAGAATGTTAGCGAGTAATTCCAAATAAACTCTCAGACCTAAAGGGTATAAAGTTCTCCTGGCGAGTGTGGCCAGCGAAGGTTCTTCTGGCGAATAATCCATTCGCCTGGCGAATGCACGATAGTTGAGGGGGGGCTTCGTGTAACACCTCGTTTCCTAAAATAAAATAAAACGATTAAATAAGCACATATCAGAGTTCCTCCCACTACGGGATGTCACAATTTTTCGACAAGATTCCACATAACATTTCTCAAAATCATTTTCAATAATGTTGCAGCGGAAAAAAATAAAACTAGTCTGCCATAAACCACATAACATGTATATATACATCATCATATATACAAAAATCGGCCATCTGTCCAAAATATATATATATATATATATATATATATATATATATATATATATATATATATATATATATATATATATATATATATATATATATCCATCAAACATCATCACACAACCCACAAAAGAATAGATACGCCACAGGGGCACACATAAACAACAAATGACAACAACTCTCAAAAGCCCCGGTGTTACGTATCAGAGCATGTCCTACAACGACGCCACAATCCAAGCTAGCTAAACACCTGGATTGTCTGTACCTCCGAAGAAGCACAGACCACAACAACAACAAAGGGGTGAGATTCACGATCAAATATTAATGGTATAAACATACATGAAATAAAAGGCAGAAAACAATAAATTAATTATTTCATATCTCTCACACCCGGACCTACTGTCCTAATCATCAACAACCACAACACACAATAATAATGCAACACATGCACTAGACTCAACAAAATGCGGTACCGACTCAACTCAGGATAGATCGCATACACTCCCTCTGAGCAACGATCTATCCCTACCACGCTCCTCCTGAGCCCATATAATCAAATATCAACGCCCCCCACTTGGGACATGGGTGGTCGCATACACTCTTTCTGAGCAACGATCCAAATTCCCGTCCACGCTCCCCCACTAGAGCACGCCAGTGAATCATACATTGCGTCCACGCTCCCCACTTGGAGCACGTGAGCCACACAGGCCTCACATCCACACGCTCCCCATTTGGAGCACGTGAGTGAATCGCATACGCTCCACCGAGCAACGATTCACCACGTCCACATGCTATGCAAGACATTATGTGTGAACACGCAGCACACACAGTGCACACGACCCCACTGGTCCATCGCATCATAATATGCATACATACACAAGCACACACAGTGCGTCGATCCCATAGATCCATTCATCACACAACTTATCACATACAATGCACACAAGGCATGTCGGTCCTTCTGACCCAAATACAACACATAACAGCACCCGAATGTAACGCATAATAAGCGTACCGATCCTCACGGATCCACTCACCGCAACACACCAACACAACGCACTCAAGGCGTAACGAACATACTGATCCTCATATCTCGCACACAACACATCAATACCACGCGCACTAGGCATAACGACCCTACCGATCATACTACCACACAACATATCACACACTATGAACATAAGGCTTACTGATCCTACCGATCCAATCATATATCACATACATATTAAGCACCCAAATGCATCTGATCCTACCGATCCAATCTCCACACAACAGCGTACAAACGCAACGCATAATAAGCGTATCGATCCTACAGATCCACTCACCACAACACATCACTACAACATATAATCACAACGCATATAAAGCGTATCGATCCTACTGATCACAATTTATCATATATCAAAGATACCTCACTCATCAACACAACACTCACGGTGCACACGATCCTACTGATCCATCAACATACAACACACAGTCACAACGCACACAAGGCGTATCGATCCTACTAATCCACGGTCACACAACTTATAGCACACACACATAATTATACCACATAATCCACCGATCACGTCGAATGCGTTAAACGCCGACCACATAGCCCTATAACACCCAACATACACCCAGCACCCATAAATCATCACGGTACTTCAGACTGGCCATGCTTAGCAATCACAGTTGCACACAGTTCCAGGGAAAACAAAGTTCTGCTATGCTCGCCACCTGTCACCTGAATCTCATACAACTACATCTCAAGAGTTTCTTACAATATCACATACACTCATAACGTATATCAAGTCACTTATTCGGTTATACAATTACCACGAGAATCACACTCCCGTATCACACGTATTCATTCCTAATCGAAGGATACATAGCCATTTTAGGCATCACAGCGTACTTCGGTTCAATCGTTCATATCAAAGAATATTCAAGCACACACCCTCTACATCACCTTCATGCTCTCAACCGATTCATAATAACCACGTACTCTCTCACGATCAACAAGGGTCTAACCACGCGAGAAACGGAACAACACAGCATAAAAACCATAAAATGTTGTCATGCTTGCTGCCATTCACCTGGCGAAGCCCCGTAGCGAACACTCGCTGGGACTCACCCGACGAAACCCCTAGCAAAGCCAAACAGAAGCAAAAGGCTGCATTCGCTACCCAATTCGCCTGGCGAAGGCTCGCCCTCATTCGCCCAGCGAATGCACGCGAATTCTGCAGAAAAATTGCTGTTCAGAAACAACCCCACACTCCGATTTCGTCCGATTAAATCTCACGAAACCCTACACTATACCAGTACAGTACTATCCTACAAGACTACACCGATTATCCTAATTTATACTCGATAAATCATCAGTTTTACTCAATTCTTCAACTTTCGGCATTAACTCTGAATTTTACCGGAAACTCCAAATCACCAAATAACCACATGCAACGAATTTCAACATGATAACTATAATCATAACAGAATTATTAACATGCAACCATCATCAATTCAACATCATTATATGGGGATTAGGGATTTTCCCCTTCTACCAATTATTCATGCAATACCGAATTTAACCGATCAATCACCCCCTTACCTCGAATGAAATTCTGATGATGATGAGCCTTCCCAAAATCAAAACCTTGATGCACTCCTTGCTCTTGATCGTTCCTCAAGCTTGCTCTATCAACCGTGCTTCTCTTTTCCCCAACTGTGTTCTTCTTGTTTCCAATTCTAATACCAAATGCCAAACATGCCCCTCATCCCAATTAATCCACTTTTTATTCCAAATAAATAATAATCTCATTTTCTTTATATTTCCAAATAATATTAATGATCTCATAATATTAATATTAATAATAATAATAATAATAATATCGACATTAATATTAATTATTATCATTATCGATTATCCAATATTAATATTGTGCCTCTATTTCTTCACCAATTCCCACACCAACACACGTTGACGAATAAAATAACACTGGAACTAAAAATAATTAAAATGGGCGTTACAACTCTCCCCCACTTTAATTATTTTAGTCCTCGAAAATACCTGATGGAAACAATCCCGGATACGCATCCCGCATCCCATCTCCCAGGTCACACTGCCTCTTGCAGCACCTCTCCGAGCCATTATCACCAAAGGTGTCTCTTTCCCTCGGAGTTGTTCATCGTTTACCCATCCGATCTAGCAATGCATCAACCATCAAATCGTTTCTTACTTGCACATCATCCATCTGAATTAATGTACTCCCTCAACGGGGACACATGGAACACATCATACCAATCGCGAGCGACAGTAGAAAAACGGTTTAACATGCTATTTCTCTCGCACTTTCACTGCGCCACTCTGATATAAACCACCGAACACGGTGCGAGCTTCTGAGACTTCAAAAATCCGATCAACATCGGTCACCGGCGTAATTCTCAAAACATATCTTTTCTTGGATCCTCTTGATCCTCCCAGTCGTCTCATGCCCAATTCTCATATTCGAACACTACACTCTCGCTCGACTCATTCCAACACAAGGAATCCTACTCCTTTTATCGCACAAGTCCTCACACAGCGCCATTCCGACACCAGAATGGTAACCGTCATTCTAGGTAGCTCAATTACGATAATTAACCATTCTATGATCCATCTCGATCCAACACACAGGCTCTCCACAAACCCTCTAAACAATGGACATCCCTCCCTGTCCGTCCATCCGTACACGGATGAAAGGCAAAGTTCAACTTCCACATGATACTCAAAGCGTCCGCCAACTCTTCCAAAACCTCGATGCAATCTCAGATTCCTATCCGACACAATATGTGACGACATCTCATACAACTTCTCAACTTCATCGATATACACCTTATAGTCCTCAACATAGAACAGTTAACCCATCCAAAATTAAAATCATATTCCTCAATTCTTCGGAAAACCCAACTCTAAAACCCGTGGAACTACTACCCGATTTCCACTCTGGAAGATTTCGACAGCTGCATCAGACTCCACAGTCTCTAATGTTCAATCTTCGACTTCTGGAAATTCTAACCAGCATAATTAAACTCAACCACTTATCTTCCCCTCTATATCCATCACAATAATCCCCTCAAATCCGGTTACATCCTCATAGCACCGTGGTGAATACCCCATCTACTTCATCACTCATATCCCACTCAATAATATCTAGAACACAAACTCTTATCACCACATATCAGGATACCATTTCCAGAAATCTGAAAATCGTCCTTTCAACTTTTGATTCCTCAAATTCTTCCAGTCTACCAACTCACCCCAGCGCTTTGACCTCATATAATCTCATCAAGAACATCACTTAGTAAGGTCCAATACACAGGGTTAAGCTCCACAAGAAGTCTCCTCATAACCAACTCAGATTGCAAAACTGCTTAATCAGTCCCAACTCTCTCTATCATCCTCTTCATCATATGCAAGGATCTTCAAATTACAGCATAAGTTACCACATTATCCTTTTCCGAATGATAATCTCAATCTAAAACTGTAATCCTTCTAGAGTTCCCAATCATTTTCCCTGCCTCATATACTACGCTTCCAAATCAAACAGATACCTCAAGCTCTTGCGGTCACCAAACATTTTAATTCTCAAATTAACCAATTGAAGCCCCCAACTCTGGCGCAACCACAACAGTAACCAACTCCAATTTACTTGTTAGACGATTACTCTTATGTACTCCAAGTTGCCGTAAAGCATGACCGCAACTCACTGATGTTGCACTGAACACATCTTCCAACCATACCAACAGAGCTTCACACAACACAACAAATAATTCTATTGAGTTCGGCACAATCCATACACGAGTTGTTGACAGCTCTCCGAAACTCTTTGAAACCCTCTTCGCCTTGGCATAAAAACTGCTTTCCCTCTCACACTGATAACTTAAGTTCCCTATGCTCAACATGATTCCATATCTTCTTTGAATATACCAAAATATCATAGTTTAACACAACCATTTCCTCGCTCCATCAAGTAGGGAAAATCCCATGCCAAACGGATACTCACTCTCGCAAGTTATGGCGGAAACACACACCACACGCTCTGCATCTACAACAAAATCCAAAAATAGTCCTTCAATAATTAACTTAATTCCATCCTAATACTTTACCATCATCTAGATCTTTGGACTAGTTTTCCAACGCTTCGAACCGTGCATCATTCCGAGTTACGGTTCTCCCGTTACGACAAAAACACCAAAACAACTTTCTCTGCCCAGGACTTCCTCGCCAGGCGAACATAGTAGCGAGTCGTTCGCTAGCATGCTTGCTAGGCGAAGGGTCTGGCAAACATGACAGTCCGAAATCTCATTTTCGACCGTTACCTGACTTCCGAGTGTCCAATTTCGATTCTGTAAAAAGCTGCGATCTCGGAATTCGACGTACTACAACAATTTCACACTTAGAAGACCATTCAACACATCCTCAACTCTTGGAACACTTAAAGGTCGGGTTACACCAATTTGCACTCCACATTCTTACTTTCTTTAATATCCACCAGATGTCACTATCCACACTTACATACTCGGCTTCACAATCTGTCGTCACAGCACACACGCTCGATACCAGTCTTAAAACTACTCCCTCGATTCAATCCTTGTCCATCCAAACAAACATACCATATGGAGTCCTCACTCTCGGACCGGTTCCCGTAACTGAGTCGGTCACAACTCCACTTCACGTTCTGACTGCTAATCACTACCTTGTCAAGATAACTCTTCAAACAACCACAATCAATCGGCAAATCACCAACTTTTCCACTTCCATTATAACTCGAAGATTTCCATCAAAATTCAAACACTTCAACACTGTTCTGAGCCGACCTGCCCAAACAATTCTCAAGCACCCAGCTGAACTCCAGACAATTCACTGCTCACGCCATCTAAGCTTTCAAGACACGTCCATCCTATCCAACACAATCCCAACTGCTATCAACAACAGATTAAGGGTGATCACTTCCTCAATTTGTCAATAGACAGCCGAAATCATGATGGGGAATAAACCATCCTTGCAAAACTATGAGAGCGTTCAACCACACGCCAAGTTACAACTCCATATTGCAGCACCCGGGAGAAGCACGAGCTCCTCCCCCACTTTAATTATTCTCACACCTGCAGACAAAGGTTAAACAGCAACCATGTAACAACAGTGTTTCCACACCTGTCGCACACAACGGGGATACACAACACTAGACAACCTGGCCGGACGGACCGACCTGCTCTGATACCAACTTGTAACACCCTGTTTCCCAAAATAAAATAAAACGATTAAATAAGCACATATCAGAGTTCCTCCCACTACGGGATGTCACAATTTTCCCACAAGATTCCACATAACATTTCTCAAAATCATTTTCAATAATGTTGCAGCGGAAAAAAATAAAACTAGTCTGCCATAAACCACATAACATGTATATATACATCATCATATATACAAAAATTGGCCATCTGCCCATATATATATATATATATATATATATATATATATATATATATATATATATATATATATATATATATATATATATATATATATATATATATATATATATATATATATATATATATATATATATATATATATATATATATATATATATATATATATATATATATATATATATATATATATATATATATATATATATATATATATATATATATATATATATATATATATATATATATATATATATATATATATATATATATATATATATATATATATATATATATATATATATCCATCAAACATCATCACACAACCCACAAAAGAACAGATACGCCACAAGGGCACACATAAACAACAAATGACAACAACTCCCAAAAGCCCCGGTGTTACATATCAGAGCATGTCCTACAACGACACCACAATCCAAGCTAGCTAAACACCTGGATTGTCTGTACCTCCGAAGAAGCACAGACCACAACAACAACAAAGGGGTGAGATTCACGATCAAATATTAATGGTATAAACATACATGAAATAAAAGGCAGAAAACAATAAATCAATTATTTCATATCTCTCACACCCGGACCTACTGCCCCAATCATCAACAACCACAACACACAATAACAATGCAACACATGTACTAGACTCAACAAAATGCGGTACCGACTCAACTCAGAATAGATCGCATACACTCCCTCTGAGCAACGATCTATCCCTACCACGCTCCTCCTGAGCCCATATAATCAAATATCAACGTCCCCTACTTGGGACATGGGTGGTCGCATACACTCCTTCCGAGCAACGATCCAAATTCCCGTCCACGCTCCCCCACTGGAGCACGCCAGTGAATCATACACTGCGTCCACGCTCCCCACTTGGAGCACGTGAGCCACACAGGCCTCACATCCACACGCTCCCCATTTGGAGCACGTGAGTGAATCGCATACGCTCCACCGAGCAACGATTCACCACGTCCACATGCTATGCAAGACATTATGTGTGAACACGCAGCACACACAGTGCACACGACCCCACTGGTCCATCGCATCATAATATGCATACATACACAAGCACACACAGTGCGTCAATCCCACGGATCCATTCATCACACAACTTATCACATACAATGCACATGAGGCATGTCGGTCCTTCTGGCCCAAATACAACACATAACAGCACACGAATGTAACGCATAATAAGCGTATCGATCCTCACGGATCCACTCACCGCAACACACCAACACAACACACTCAAGGCGCAACGATCATACTGATCCTCATATCTCGCACACAACACATCAATACCATGCGCACTAGGCGTAACGATCCTACTGATCACACTACCACACAACATATCACACACTATGCACATAAGGCATACCGATCATACCGATCCAATCATATATCACATACATATTAAGCACCTAAGTGCATCCGATCCTACCGATCCAATCTCCACACAACAGCATACAAACGCAACGCATAATAAGCGTATTGATCCTACGGATCCACTCACCACAACACATCACTACAACATATAATCATAACGCATATAAAGCGTATCGATCCTACTGATCACAATTTATCATATATCAAAGATACCTCACTCATCAACACAACACACACGGTGCACACGATCCTACTGATCCATCAACGTACAACACACAGTCACAACGCACACAAGGCGTATCGATCCTACTGATCCACGGTCACACAACTTATAGCACACACATATATTTATACCACATAATCCACCGATCACGTCGAACGCGTTAAACGCCGGTCACATAGCCCTCTAACATCCAACATACACCCAGCACCCATAAATCATCACGGTACTTCAGACTGACCATGCTCAGCAATCACAGTTGTACACAGTTCTAGGGAAAACAAAGTTCTGCTATGCTCGCCACCTATCACCTGAATCTCATACAACCACATCTCAAGAGTTTCTCACAATATCACATACACTCATAACGTATATCAGGTCACTTATTCGGTTATACAATTACCATGAGAATCACACTCCCATATCACACTTATTCTTTCCTAATCGAAGGATACATAGCCACTTTAGGCATCACAACGTACTTCAGTTTAATCGTTTCCTATCAACGAATATTCAAGCACACGCCCTCTACATCACTTTCATGCTCTCAACCGATTCATAATAACCACGTACTCACGACCAACAAGGGTCTAACCACATGAGAAACGGAACAGCACAGCATAAAAACCATAAAATGCTATCATGCTCGCTGCCATTCGCCTGGCGAAGCCCCGGAGCGAACACTCGCTGGGACTCGCCCGGCGAAACCCCTAGCGAAGCCAAACAGAAGCAAAAGGCATCATTTGCTACCCAGTTCACCTGGCGAAGGCTCGCCCCCATTCGCCCAGCGAATGCACACGAATTCTGCAGAAAAACTGTTGTTCAGAAACAGCCCCACACTCCGATTTCGTCCGACTAAATCCCACAAAATCCTACACTATACCAGTACAGTACTATCCCACAAGACTACACCGATTATCCCAATTCATACTCGATAAATCGTCAGTTCTACTCAATTCCTCAACTTTCGGCATTAACTCCGAATTTTATCGGAAACTCCAAATCACCAAATAACCACATGCAACGAATTTCAACATGATAACTATAACCATAACAAAATTATTAACATGCAACCATCATCAATTCAACATCATTCTATGGGGATTAGGGATTTTCCCCTTCTACCAATTATTCATGCAATACCCAATTTACGATCAATCCCCCCCTTACCTCGAATGAAATTCTGATGAGGATGAGCCTTCACAAAATCACAACCTTGATGCACTCCTTGCTCTTGATCGTTCACTTTGATCGTTCCTCAAGCTTGCTCTATCAACCGTGCTTCTCTTTTCCCCAACCGTGTTCTTCTTGTTTCCAATTCTAATACCAAATGCCAAACATGCCCCTCATCCCAATTAATCCACTTTTTATTCCAAATAAATAATAATCTCATTTTCTTTATATTTCCAAATAATATTAATGATCTCATAATATTAATAATAATAATAATAATAATAATAATAATAATAATATAGACATTAATATTAATTATTATCATTATCGATTATCCAATATTAATATTGTGCCTCTATTTCTTCACCAATTCCCATACCAATACACGTTGACGAATAAAATAACACCGGAACTAAAAATAATTAAAATGGGCGTTACACTTCGCGAGCAGGTTCGCCGGGCAAATGAACCAGCGAACATGACAGCAGAATGTGGTTTTTGGTACTGTTTTGCCTTGTGCATTAGCCTTGTAGGATCCCTTTGATCATGATAAGTGTAGGGATGGTGATTGAATGATGAAGGGTGTGTATTTGGTGATAGGAAGTGAATTCCTTAATACTTTATGTAAGTGTCTGTTTGATTGGTGTATGACATATCTATGTATATGTGATGTATGGTGGTGTGATCTAAGAATCGTATGCACAATGTATGCTTGTGTTAATTTGTATGCATTTGGTGTTATGCATGCCATGTTGTAGTGGTGGGATGAGTCATTGCTCAGGGGAGTGTATGTGATTCATTTGTATTCCTTTGAGTGGGGAATGGTGAGGACGGATCATGGCCAAGGGCGGGTGTATGTGATCTATCCAGGTTCCATAGAATGAACCAATGAGTCGGTATCGCATGCATGGTGTCGCGTTGCATAATTGCATTATGGTCCATTGTGTGGATGGTGGACTATATGTCGTGTTTGTTGAATGTTGGGTGATAAACTATGTGATTGGTGTATTTACTACCTTTATCTCATGTATGTGTTTATCGACATATTTTGATCATGTTTTCTCACCCCTTTGTTGTTGTTGTGGTCTGTGCTTCCTCGGAAGTACAGATAATCCAGGTACTTAGCTAGCTTGGATTGTGGTGTGCAAGTCGAGTCTTAGGATGCTCTGATATGTAGCACGGGACTTAGGCGTTTAGTTTTTTTATGTTGAACTTGTTTTATTTTCCTGTGATGTATATTGACTTTGATGTATTTTACTAATGAACATTTTCCGTTGTTTTGTTGTGAAAACCTTCGAATGAAGAGTATGTTGGATTTTGTGATGTGATATCCCACTTGGGAGGTGAAAACTCTGATGTTTATTTATGATGTTTATATTTTATATGAATTGGGAAGTGGGGTGTTACAATTGGTATCATAGCAGGTCGGTCCGTCCGGCCAGTTTAGTTGAGTTGAGTCTGTCCTTAGGATAAAGTTTGTGTATCGTTTAACCTGGTGTTGTTATTGTTGAGCAGTATGGCAGGAAGGAATGATGCTGCTTTGGCTGCTGCTATGCAAGCGATGACGCAGGCAGTTGGTAACCAGAACCAAGATGCGGATGTGCAATTTAGAGATTTGACGCAGTTTTGGAGCAACAAGCCGGCGATGTTTGAAGGAGGAATTTTGGATCCTGAAGCTGCACAGAAGTGGCTGAAGGCAATTGAAAAGATTTTCAGGACTATGAATTGCAGTGATGAGCAAAAGGTGAGGTTTGGTACTCACATGCTGGAAGGTGAAGCTGAGGCTTGGTGGGATAACAGTCGCCAGAGATGGGTGACTGCAGGAACTGCAATCACTTAGGATGTAGTTCATAAGGGTTTTCTGGAGAAGTACTTTCCGGAAGATATTCAGAGTGCTAAGGAGATAGAGTTCTTGGAACTGAAGCAGGGTAATCTGACCGTAGCAGAATATGCTGCAAAATTTGAAGAGTTGGTGCAGTATTGTCCTCATTACAAAATTGAAGATGCGATGACCTCTAAGTGTTTAAAATTTGAGAATGGACTGCATCCAGAAGTTAAGCTGGGGATTGCTTGTCAGAAGATCAGGAACTATCCTGAGCTAGTAAGCAGGAGAAGAATCTATGACAATGATAACAGGGCCAGGATTGCGCATTATAAGCCTGCGAATGACCGTAAGGGTAAGAAGAGGTTCAATGGTACTCCTTACAATGTTTCTGCTGATAAAGGAAAACATAAGGCTACTACTGATAAGAAGCCCAGAGAAGGGAGCGTGTCTGGTGATGTGAAATGTTTCCGGTGCGGTGGCGCAGGTCATCATGCTAAGGATTATCCTAAGGAGGGAGTAAAGAAGTGTTTCAAGTGTGGTAAGCCAGACCATGTGATAGCTGATTGCAGAGCCACTATGCCGACCTGTTATAACTATGGTGAGAAAGGTCATATCAGTATGCATTGTGAGAAGCCGAAGAAGTCTCAGACGTCTCCGGCTGGTGGTAAGGTGTTTGCTTTGGCAGGGACTCAAGCTGTCAGTGAGGAACGTGCTATCAAAGGTACTTGTATTATCAATAATATTCCTTTGACTGCTATTATTGATACGGGTGCAACCCACTTGTTCATTTCTGTTGATTGTGTGAAGAGAATAGGATTAGTGTCGTCTACTCTTGAGGGACGAATGACTATTGAGACACCCTCTATTGGTTCAGTGACTACTTCTTTGGTGTGTTTGAAGTGTCCACTGAACATTTTCGATAGAGACTTTGGAGTGGATCTGATTTGTCTACCACTTGGTAATTTGGATGTTATTCTGGGTATGAACTGGTTGGAGTTCAACCGAGTTTACATCGATTGTTTTCGGATAGTGTTGTTGTTCCTTACTCCGGAAGAGGAAGCGTTGGCGAGTTCTTTATCCAATAAAGAATTGAGGACCTTGTTGGAAGACAAAGCGAAAGTGTTTGCTTTATTTGCGGCATTGTCGGGTGACAGCAAAGCGTCGATGGAAGAATTGGCAGTGGTGAATGAATTTCCTGAAGTGTTCCCTGATGATATTACGGAATTACCTCCGGCGAGAGAAGTTGAATTTAGTATTGATCTTGTTCCTGGTACGAGACCCATTTCTATGGCACCGTACAGGATGTCGGCAGTGGAGTTGGCCGAGTTGAAATCTCAGATTGGAGAATTGTTGGATAGGAAGTTTATCAGGCCGAGTGTATCGCCGTGGGGAGCTCCAGTGTTGTTGGTAAAGAAGAAGGATGGTAGTATGTGTTTGTGCATCGATTACCGTCAGTTGAATAAGGTGACCATTAAGAATAAGTATCCTCTTCCAAGGATTGATGATTTGATGGATCAACTGGTGGGAGCTCGTGTGTTCAGTAAGATCGACTTGAGGTCAGGTTATCATCAGATCAGAGTAAAAGAAGGTGATATTCAGAAGACGGCTTTTAGGACTCGATATGGACATTATGAATATGCAGTAATGCCTTTTGGAGTGACTAATGCGTCGGGAGTATTTATAGAGTACATGAACCTAATTTTCCATTCTTATTTGGATCAGTTCATTGTTGTATTTATTGACGATATACTGATTTATTCGAAGTCTGATGAAAAGCATGCGGGACATTTGAGAATTGCCTTGCAGGTGCTGAAGGATAATAAGTTGTTTGCTAAACTGTCGAAGTGTGACTTTTGGATGAAGACGGTGAGTTTCTTGGGACATGTAATATCTGGTGATAGTATAGCGGTGGACCCATCAAAAGTGAGTGCAGTATTGCAGTGGGAACCGCCGAAGACAGCAATGGAAATTAGAAGCTTTTTGGGTTTGACAGGTTATTACCGAAGGTTTATTGAAGGGTTCTCTAATTTGGCGTTGCCATTGACTCAGTTGACGAGAAAGAACCAAGTGTTTGTATGGGATGCTGCTTGTGAAGAAAGTTTTGAAGAGCTGAAAAAGAAATTGACTATGACACTGGTCTTAGTGTTTCCGACTCTGAGTGAACCTTTTGTGGTGTACTGTGATGCGTCTAAGATGAGATTAGGCGGAGTTCTTATGTAGAATGGTAAGGTGGTAGCATATGCTTCGAGGAAATTGAGAGTGCATGAGCGAAATTATCCTACTGGTGATCTTGAATTGGCTGCAGTTGTTTTTGTGTTAAAGATCTAGAGGCACTACTTGTATGGTTCGAGGTTTGAGGTGTTTAGTGATCATAAGAGTCTGAGATATCTGTTTGATCAGAAAGAGCTAAATATGAGACAGTGAAGATGGTTGGAATTCCTGAAGGATTATGACTTAAGTTTAAGTTATCATCCAGGTAAGGCCAATGTAGTGGCAGATGTGTTGAGTAGAAAAGCGATTCATATGTCAGCTTTGATGGTGAAAGAGATGGAACTAATTGAGCAGTTCAGAGATTTGAGTATGGTCTGTGAAACTACGTCAGATAGTGTGATGTTGGGCATGTTGCAGGTGAATAATGATTTCTTGGATCTGATTAGAGAGAACCAACGACTAGATGTGAAGTTAGTGGATTTGATGCCTGGAGTCGGAAGTGACTCCAATAGTGATTTTAAATTAGATAGTACAGGTGTGTTGAGATTTAGAGGTAGGATTTGTGTGCCGGATAATGACGAGCTAAAAAAGTCAATTTTAAGTGAAGGACATCGTAGTAGTCTAAGTATCCATCCGGGAGCTACGAAGATGTATCATGATTTAAAGAAGTTATTTTGGTGGTCTGGTATGAAGAAAGATATTGGTCAATTTGTTTATGCTTGTTTGACGTGTCAGAAATCGAAGGTGGAGCACCAGAGACCGTCTGGATTTATGCAAGCGTTGAAAGTTCCTGTTTGGAAATGGGATTGTATAACTATGGATTTTGTTATGGGTTTGCCGAATACGACGAGAGGTTTTGATGTTATATGGGTGATTGTGGATAGACTTACGAAGTCTGCACATTTTGTGCCAATTAATATTAGTTTCCCATTGACGAAGCTGGCAGAGATTTATATTCGGGTAATTGTGAAGTTACATGGTGTCCCGTCCAGTATTGTGTCGGATAGAGATCTAAGGTTTACGTCGGAATTTTGGAAGAGCTTACATGAAGCTTTGGGTACTAAGTTGAAATTGAGCTCAGCTTACCATCCGCAAACTGATGGTCAGTCAAAGAGGACTATTCAGTCGCTTGAGGATTTGCTGAGAGCTTGTGTGTTGGAAAAGGGTGGTGCGTGGGATATTCATACCATTGATTGAGTTCACGTACAATAACAGTTACCATTCTAGTATCGGAATGGCACCGTTTGAGGATTTATATGGGAGGAGGTGTAGGACTCCTCTGTGTTGGTATGAAACTGGTGAGAATGTAGTACTTGGGCCAGAGATTGTACAGCAAACTACTAAGACAATTCAGATGATTCGTGAGAACATGAAAGTGTCTCAGAGTAGGCAGAAAAGTTATCATGATAACCGGAGAAAAGAGCTGTAATTCAGTGAAGGTGATCACGTATTCCTAAGAGTTAACCCGGTAACCGGTGTGGGTCGTGCGTTGAAGTCCAAGAAGCTGGATCCTAAGTTTATTGGACCGTATCAGATTTTGTAGAGAATTGGTGTTGTGGCTTATAGGGTGGCGTTGCCGCTTGAACTGTCGAATTTACATGATGTGTTCCATGTGTCACAACTGCGAAAGTATTTCTCGGATCCATCTCATGTGATTCAAAAAGATGAGGTTCAGGTTCGAGAGAATCTTATTGTTGAAACGATGCCGTTGAGGATCGAGGATTGTAAGAGGAAACAACTCCGAGGGAAGGAGATATCTTTGGTGAAGGTAGCTTGGGGAGGTGCTGCAGGAGGTAGTGTGACCTGGGAGTTAGAAAGCAGGATGCGAGAAGCGTACCCAGAAATGTTTCCATCAGGTAATTTTCGAGGATGAAAATAATTAAAGTGGGGGAGAGTTGTAACACCCATTTTAATTATTTAGTCATTTTGGTGTTATTTTAATTATTGTATTTTGGTGTGCCCTTAGGTGGGGGTGTGATGGAGTATGTTGGTGGGTATCCTTGATTTATAAGGATTATTTGATAAATGTGGAGTTGATATAATAATATAATGATTTAATAATAAATAGTAATATTGGTGGTGTTATTATTATTATTATTATTATTATTATCATTATTATTATTATTATTATTGGTGGTAATATTATTATTATTATTATTATTATTATTATTATTATTATTATTATTATTATTATTATTATTATTATTATTATTAGTAATAATATTATTAATATTGGGATTAAGAATATAGAAGGGGAGTTGGCGAGATAATAGGGAGTTAGAGAGAGAAGAAAGTAAAAAGTCACGATATAACTGTGAGAAGAGAATTGGGAGAAAGGAGAAGAGCGAAGAACAGAGAGGAAGAGGGAATGTCAGAGCTGTTCAACTTTGCAGGAATTCTTCACCAATTGGAACAACTATCGAGGTAAGGGGGGAGAAACTGATTGGGATGGTATATACATGAATTGGGTAGAGGGGATTCCTTAACCCCGTAGGGATTTGTCGACGTATGAAGTTGTATATTGGCATGCTTGTAATTATTGTTGATAATGATAAATTGATGCTTGATGTTGATGAATTGTTGTTGATATTGTTGAATTTGGGGGTATAGGCTGAGGTTACGGTTTTAGTGAAATTCTGGGTGACTTCAGAGGTATCGGAGGTATACCTGAAGGTTGGTTCTGTAGTGGAAATTAGGGAGCAATCGATGAGGGTAGCATGTAATATTTGTACTGTTAATAGGATAGAAGTTGGAGGTAGTATGTTAGGCTTGGAATTGGCTCAGATAGCATTGTAGAACAGTGGGGATTTTGGGGTATCGCAGTATTCGCTGGGTTTCGCCTGGCGAGTGTGGCCAGCGAAGGTTCGCCTGGCGAATGTTAGCGAGCAGTGGCGAGTAATTCCAAATAAACTCCCAGACCTAAAGGGTATAAAGTTCGCCTGGCGAGTGTGGCCAGCAAAGGTTCTCCTAGCGAATGCACGATAGTTGCGTGGGGGCTTCGCGAGCAGGTTCGCCTGGCGAATGAACCAGCGAACGTGACAGCAAAATGTGGTTTTTGGTACTGTTTTGCCTTGTGCATTAGCCTTGTAGGATCCCTTTGATCATGATAAGTGTAGGGATGGTGATTGAATGATGAAGGGTGTGTATTTGGTGATAGGAAGTGAATTCCTTAATACTTTATGTAAGTGTCTGTTTGATTGGTGTATGACATATCTATGTATATGTGATGTATGGTGGTGTGATCTGAGAATCGTATGCACAATGTATGCTTGTGTTAATTTGTATGCATTTGGTGTTATGCATGTCATGGTGTAGTGGTGGGATGCGTCATTTCTCAGGGGAGTGTATGTGATTCATTTGTATTCCTTTGAATGGGGAATGGTGAGGACGGATCATGGCCAAGGGCGGGTGTATGTGATATATTCGGGTTCCATAGAATGAACCAATGAGTCGGTACCGCATGCATGGTGTCGTGTTGCATAATTGCATTATGGTGTATTGTGTGGATGGTGGACTATATGTCATGTTTGTTGAATGTTGGGTGATAAACTATGTCATTGGTGTATTTACTACCTTTATTTCATGTATGTACTTACCGACATATTTTGATCATGTTTTCTCACCCCTTTGTTGTTGTTGTGGTCTGTGCTTCCTCGGAAGTACAGATAATCCAGGTACTTAGCTAGCTGATATGTAGCACGGGACTTGGGCATTTAGTTGTTTTATGTTGAACTTGTTTTATTTTCCTATGACGTATCATGACTTTGATGTATTTTACTAATGAACATTTTTCACTGTTTTATTGTGAAAACCTTCGAATGAAGAGTATGTTGGATTTTGTGATGTGATATCCCACTTGGGAGGTGAAAACTCTGATGTTTATATTTTATATGAATTGGGAAGTGGGGTGTTACACTTACCGCTAGTATAAACTACTCAAGAGACTAATATTAAGCTCGAAAATTAAGGTCTCAGCATAATGGTTATTTAAATCGATTTCGCATACTTAGGGAATCTAAGGTGTTAGGACGATATTGATTATCAAAACATTCCCAAGTCTACTTAACATAGCCTAGAAATGAAAAACAACCTATACTCTCGAAGTGTCATGCCATTGATTCAGAACAAATTTTTTTCATTGGGGGTTAGTTTTTAAGGGAATTCTCTAATAGAAGAAAAAGTAACATACAATAGGATTCAACGGTGCGCATAAGACTCAACAGACAAACAAAAAGCAATTTAGTAGAAAAATAACTAGAAAACATAAAAACATAAGAAAAAAATGGGAAAAGTAAAAGGAAAGTAGTAAAGATCTTCCCCCACACTTGAACCAAATATTGTCCTTAATGTTTTAGTACAAGGTTAAAGAAGGAGTAAAGAAACCTGGTGTGAGGCTCAGTGATGGTAGCCTCGGCCGCAGTGACGTCTAAATCCTCTACCAAGTGCAGGGTATGAAACGTGCTACATGAGCTCTCGCATATCTGACACCTCTGCCCTAAGTCCCTCCATCTACTCAATAAGGTCACCCATGTCGTGTTGAGTCCTATTAGCAAAATTAACCTGCTGGTTGATGGCAACTTGCAGCTCCTCTTGCTGTCTCTGCATGCTGTGAAGTAGTAGATTATGCTCAGCCTCCCTATTGTTCCGAGAGGTGCTTGGCAACAATATGCCTCTCTGCTTGGGAACTGAAAGATTATGCCTATTCATTCCTGGGTGAGTGTGTAATCCTTATTAAACATCCTAAAATTTATGGAACCTGAACTATGGGACAAGTCGGTGGAATATTAAAAAGAACTCAAAAACTCCTAAATCAACCTAGTATATGTGGAGTTAGGAAGAGAGCAGAAGTGCGAAGTACCTAGGTTGTTTAGCATCTAGTTGACGTTATCAAACAACCCTAAGTTATGGATAGTAGCAATATCAGGATACCGCGTTGCAACAACGGGTCTTTTGCACAGCTTGTAGAAGTTGGTTCTTTGATGCTCACCAACAATGCCTTCCACGAATTCAATACCCATGTAATCGATATCCCTAGCGATTCTTTGAGAGGGTTTGAAGGATTGGGAATTGAGATTATGAGAAGAATAGAGAATTGGTGGTGATGATGGAGAATTATTTTTTTATTTTGTCTTTTATAGAGAATGAGGAGAATTTGGATGGTTGGGGGTTAAGGTATGAGTTAATAGAGGTTAATGAGGGTGGTTATGGATAGGTTTAGGAATTCAAAAAAGTTTGTATGGGGAAAACGCACAAAAAGGAATTGAAAGCGCGCAGAACTATTCTAACGTTGTGATGGCGAACACCATTAAGCACATGGTGAACGCCATGTGTACTAAACATTGGATTTTCAAATGCAAAGCCAATGGCGAATGCCATTAGCATAATGGCAAACACGATTAAGATAAAATGAACATTTTTACATGTTGAAGTTCAAGAACAACATTTTGGGTATTTCTAAAAGCCAAAATAATGCTATTACGAGTTATAGGTGCGGAAGATCTATTGAGAAGTTATAAAATGCATAAAATAATAATAATAGATAATAATTAGGAATTAAAAAAAACAACGGAAAGGGAAATCACATTAAATCAAATAACAGTAAAAATATGTCTTTGTCGATAACGCGACGGCACAGTAAATGCAAAACAGCAATGAAGGGAAATACAATGATAAACTAAAATAATTCAAAACAAACAAACAACGGAAACAATGGTACAAGCCATCAACATAAACCAGAGTGGCGCCTAAATGAGTAAACTTGTTGGTATAAGTGATCGAACTTCTCATTGGCGATATCCATAAAACAAATAAGATCTCCTCGTATAGAAGTGATCTCGCTCCTAAGAAAATCTACCTCAGAATGCAAAGCACTAATAGCGGCGGCAAAGTCCATAGGAGGGTGAAAACGATTAGCTTCAGAGACACGAGAAATAGCATCAGGGGGAATGGCATCCCAAATTTCATAAGGTTAAGGGCTATCTGGTGGAGTTGGAGACTCACTTTGTTCCTCTAAGTCATAAAGCCAATTATCTTTGTTGTAAAAATTGATTTTCTCATGGTTGGGTAAGGTGAAATTATGGACCACTCGGTTATCAATCAGAAACTCAAACTCAGCAGGTCCCAAATTTGCAATAGTGCCACGGTTAAAGCAAAAGTTCAAGTGCATGAGACAGATACCTCCAAAGGAATGAATACGACCAAGCTGGTTTCACAGGCCAATGGTATCAGCAATTATGGTGACTAATCCTCCTATGAGAATAACACCTTGGGTCTCATGGGCGATTCTGTTCGAGTTTTCTAGCATATAGGTTGCGGCATTCACATGCCTTCCCTGAGAAGCACAATATTTGATAAATAATTCATCCTTTGACACATAAGTACCATTCCCATCCTTACCAAACAGTGTATGGGCTAAAATCTTATGGAAGTAGTGGATGGCAGGGTTATGGATATTCTCAGAGAAAATGGTATGAAGCTCAGGGTGATAGTTGCCGGTTATAGTCCCCCAAAAGTAGTCAAGGTCAAGGTTGGTAAAGGCATCATCAGGAGTTATGGTATAATCATCAGGTCCATTTGGAAAGCCTAAAAGATCATCCATCTCGTGGTGGGTGAAACAGTATATGGTTCTAAACAATCTGAAAGTAGCTAAGCCTCGGCCAAATCAGAAACCTGGATTAGGATCATAGTAAAGGGAACTCAGGAACTGAAGGGTGAGCCTACGGTATGGGGTAAATCTCTTTCTCACAGCAAAGTTAACATAACCTATTTGGTTGAGATGGTACATCACAGTGTCTCTGAGTCCTAAAGTAGTCAAGGTAAGTCCATCAGGGTAAATTGGTAATGTCATTTCCCTCTGAGCCAGAACATAAAAATGGCGTCTCTAAACTTCACTCCTAAAAACAACCTCCATGTCATCAACAAGCTCCATATTCCTAAGTCAGTGATTAGCTAGCCTAAGTTATGTTAGCCTGAAATTTTAAAGGATTATGCTACTAGTGGATTGTATCATAAGGAAGAGTTAGAATATATAATAGTAGTAGTAGTAGTAGTAGTAGTAGTAATAATAATAATAATAATAATAATAATAATAATAATAATAATAATAATAATAATAATAATAATAATAATAATAATAGTAATGAAAACAAAACGCAAAAGTACATAGTATAAAATAGGAAAATAAAAATAAAAGAGAGAATAAAGACTAAAGTTCGTAGGTTTTCTCCCACGCAACGCTTGCTTAATGTCGGTAGCTCGACATTAGATCAGAGTGGGGATACTTCTTCGAAAGAGCGGGTAGCTCTTCTAACTTGTAACTTATGCAAAAGTCCTTGTTTTCTATGTTGTGGTAATGCTTAAGTTGCTGCCCGTTTACAACGAATGTCTCATTGGGTTTTCCTCTTTTTTTCTACGTTCCACTTTGAAGAACTCTTATAACCTCGAAGGGGCCAGACCATCTGGACCGGAGTTTGCCTGGATTTAAGCCAAGAATTAAAGAAAAGGACTATGTCACCCTCATTGAATTCTTGCCTCATTATTCGTTTATCATGCTACTGTTTAGTTCTTTTCTTGTAAATCATGGTGTTTTCATAGGCATCTAGTCTAAGTTCTTCTAGTTCATGGATGTCCAAAATTTCTTCTCTCCTACAGCTGCGTAATTCATATTCAGGGTCTTAATGGTCCAATAAGCCTTGTGCTCAAGTTTGACAGGCAAGTGACATGATTTATCATAAACTAGTTTGAATGGAATGGTTTCTATCAGAGTTTTATAAGTTGTCCTATAAGCCCACAAAGCTTCATGAAGTTTCACAAACCAATCTTTCCTAGAGGTTGCAACGGTTTTTTTTATAATATCTTCTTAATTTCTCTATTAGAAACCTCATCTTATCCACTTGTTTGGGGGTGATAAGGTGTTGCTACTCGGCATCGCACTCCATATTTGAGTAGCAGTTTCCCAAAGATATTTGAGATGAAATGGGACCCACCATCACTAATGACAACTCTAGGCACACCAAATCTAGTAAAAATCACATTCTTGGAAAGTTTGATGACTACTCGCGCATCGTTAGTAGGATAAGATATTGCTTCGATCCACTTCGATATGTAATCAACTGCGACAAGTATGTATTTGTTACCAAAAGAAGACGGGAAAGGAACCATGAAATCTATACCTCAAACATAAAAGACTTCTACTTCCAAAATACCCTTTAGTGGCATCTCATCACGTCTAGAGATATTTCCAATATGTTGGCATCGGTCGCAATTTATAACTGCGGAGTGGACATCCTTCCAAAGGTTAAACCAAAATAAGCCATATTGTAATATTTTTGCACAAGTCTTAGAAGTACTTGCATGCCTTCCATAGGGTGCAGAGTGGTAGTGAGATATGATATCATTTACTTTTGATTCAGGGACATATCAGCAGAAAATCCCATCGACGCCTCTCTTGAAAGTCAGGGGCTCATCCCAATAATAATGTTTAAGATCAGGGAAGAATTTCTTCTTTTGTTGGTAGGATAAGTCTGGTGGAAGTACTCTAACCGCTAGGTAGTTGACAAAAATCAGTATGCCATGGCAGTGAGGTTTTGGTGCAAATTGGTTCCAAGACTTCATTTGTTTCTGCGTCATAATAAATTAAAGAGCATTCGCTTGTTTCACTTTTACTTTCTAACTGGGCTACAAGTCGATCATAGGGAAAATAATCATTGATGGGCACTTGTTCAATTTCTCGATCCTCAATCCTAGAAAGATGACCCGCTACTACATTTTTAGTCCCTTTCTCATCTCTAATTTCTAAGTCGAATTCTTGTAAAAGCAGAATCCATCTTAAAATTCTCGGGTTAACATCCTTCTTACTTAGCCAACACCTAATAAGTAAGAACGAAATTTATCTAAAGCGAACACAACAACTAGGAGTTCTTGTTTGGTGGTGGCATAGTTCATCTGCGCATTGTCTAAGGTTCTACTTGCATAGTAAAAATCATGAAGCTTCCTATCTTTTCTTTGTCCTAAGACAGCGCCAATGGCATAGTCACTAGCATCATACATTATTTCAAATGGTTTACTCCAATCAGGTGGTTAGGTGCTGTAATAAGATCATTTTTCAGATGTTTGAACACCTTCAAGCAGTCCTCATCAAATATGAATTCAACATCTTTCATTAATAAGCCCATTAGCGGTTTGGTTATCTTAGAGAAATCTTTAATGAATCGTCGGTAGAAACCGGCGTGTCCTAAAAAACTACGAATTTCTCTAACGGTTTTCGGAGGTTGAAGATTTTCTATAACTTCAATTTTTGCTTTATCCACTTCAATTCCTTTGTCGGATAGTACATGTCCTAGCACAATTCCTTCTCGAACCATGAAATGGCATTTTTCCCAGTTCAGCACTATATTAACTTTAATGCAGCGTTCAAGTACCATTTCTAGGTTCGATAGATATCCTTTAAAAAGTTTCCCATAAACAGAGAAGTTATCCATAAATACTTCCATTATGTTGTCTATAAAATCAGCAAAGATTGACATCATGCATCTCTGGAATTTTGCAGGTGCGTTGCACAATCCAAATGACATTCATCGATAGTCAAATATACCGTAAGGACAGGGATGAATAGGAATTTGGAAAAATCCTGAGTATCCGTCTAAATAACAGAAATGGGAATGTTTGGCCAGCCGCTCAAGCATCTGATCGATAAAGGTTAAAGGGAAATAATATTTACGAGTGGCCTTATTCAATTTTTTATAGTCTATGCCTATTCTCCATCCAGTTTGAGTTCGTTTGCTATGGATTCACCCTTTTCGTTACTAACAACTGTAACACCTCCCTTCTTCGTTACGACATGCATAAGACTGGCCCAGTTGCTATCGAATATCAGGTATATAATTCCTGCTTATATCAACTTTTGTACCTCCTTTTTTACTACATCGCTTAAAATATGATTTATTCTTCTCTGATGCTCTCTAGAGGTTTTACATTCCTCCTCTAGCATAATGTGATGTATACATATAGAGGGACTTATTCCTTTTAGGTCCGAGATATTATACCCCAGTGCTTTCAGATACTTTCTTAGAACGTATAGCAATTTTTCGATCTCTATTTGTCCTAAGTCAACATTGACTATTACTGGTCATTCAAGATCGGTGTCTAGGAACTCATACCTTAGATTTTTTGGTAGCGTTTTAAGTTCTATAGAGGGCTTCTTTGAGCATGGCATTGGATCGGGCGTTAATGCTAAACATTCACTCAAACTTTCATCTACATATGGCTCACGCCAATTATCATCTTCGAATATAGGAGGTGCTAAAATCTTTAGTACTTCAATATGTTTAGTTGGTTCCATCTCCATTTCTTTCATGCATTCATTGATAACATCTAGGAAGAAACATGAATCATCTATAGTTGGGCCTTTAAGAATTGAGCTAAAATAAATTCGACTTTTTCTTCGTCAACTTCAAAAGTTAGATTTCCTTTATTGACATCTATGATGGCTCCGGCTGCAGATAAAAAAGGTCTTTCTAAAATAATAGGGATGTTGGAATCCTCTTTTATGTCCATTACCATAAAGTTAGTTGGAATATAGAATTGACCTATACGAACAGACACGTTCTCTAGCATACCTATAGGAAATTTAACATAACGGTCCGCTAGTTGTAGAGACATTTTTGTTGGTCTTAACTCTCCTAAATCAAGTTTGTTACATGTGGATAAGGGCATTAAACTAACGCTGGCTCCTAAGTCACATAGAGTGTTGTCTACGACAAACCTTCTGATTACACAAGGTATATAGAAGCTACCTAAGTCTTTCAGCCGAGGAGGCATGTTATTTTGAATGATGGCGCTACACTCGGTAGTGAGCATAACAATTTCATTACCCTTGAGATTTTTCTTGTTGGATATGATCTCTTTAAGGAATTTAGCATATGAAGGCATATGTGTTATGGCTTCTGTGAATGGTATAGTAATATTAAGTTATTTCAGAAGTTCTATGAATTTCTTAAACTATCCTTCATTTTTAGTCTTAGCAAGTCTTTGAGGATAATGTATAGGAGGCTTGTATGGTGGCGGAGGCACGTAAGGTGTTTCTTTCTTTGCGGCCTCTTCGCTTTTATCTTCATTTTCATTATTATTTGGTTCATTCACCTTTTCAGTACCTTTACCAGGGTTTTGATACATGGCAGGATTTTGGAGTCTTAGGTCGAATGGTCTATCAAGTTCTGTTCTGCTTCGCAATGTGATCACATTAGCATGTCCTTTCGGGTTTGGTTGTGGTTGACCAGGAAATGTTCCAGTAGGTGATGCTAGTGTTGCTTATTGTTTGGCTACTTGAGAAATTTGAGTTTCTAACATTTTTTATGGGTAGCCATAACATCAAGTTTAGTTTCCATTTGCTTTAACAATTCACTCATGTGCACATGTTGGTTGGCGAACTCTTTGTTTTGTTGAGTCTGGGTTGCAATGAAGTTTTCCAATAATTGCTCAACGTTTGACTTTCTGAGTGCTTGAGGAGCAGCGACGACTCCTTTCAGATATCCTAGAGGAACAATGGGGGCTTGTGTTGGAGCGAACAAAGCGTTGTTGCTCTTGTAGAAAAAATTTAGATGATTCCTCCAGCCTAGATTGTAAGTGTTTGAGTATGGGTTTCCTTAGGCGTAATTCACTTGGTCGGTAGGAATACCAGCCAATAAATGACATTCAGCGTTATTGTACCCATGGGTTCCGCATGATTCACAATTCGGTGTCACAGCGGCCACGGTGACTGCTGGAGTTACTGTCAAACTTTTAATCTTTTGAGTAAGCGCATCCACTTTAGCACTGACACGGTCTAGAATGTTAACTTCGTACATTCTATTCTTCGTAACTGGTTTTTCTGTCGAAGTTCTCTCACTTCCCTATTGGAAGCGGTTCTGAGCCATATTTTCAATGAGTTGATAAGCATCTTCGTATGGTTTTTCCATCAGAGTGCCACCAACTGCATTGTTCAGATTCAGCTTTGTGTTGTAAAGAAGACCATTATAGAAAGTATGGATTATCAACCATTTTTGAAGTCCATGGTGCGGGTAGAGCCTTAGCATATCCTTGCATCTTTCCAAAGCATTAAAAAGAGATTCATTGTCTTTCTGCCTAACTCCGTTGATTTGGGCTCTTAGCATAGCAGTTTTGCTAGGCGGAAAATATCGGGCTAAGAAGACTTTCTTCAACTCGTCCCATATAGTGATGGAGTTGGATGGTAGAGACTGGAGCCAAGCTCTAACTCTATCTCTTAAAGAAAAGGGAAAAGACGTAGTCTTACAACTTTGCTACTAACACCATTTGCTTTTACGGTATTAACATATTGCACAAACATAGATAAATGAAGGTTTTGTTCATCTGTGGAACTTCCAGAAAATTAGTTCTGTTGAACGGCTTGTAGCAGCGAAGGTTTCAGATCAAAATCATTTCGATTGATGGCAGAGGCAACAATGCTGTTATGTGGTTCATCCTGTGATGGAACAACGTAATCCTTAAGAGGATGATTTGGTGGATTCTCAACCATGGGAATCCTTGATTCTGGATAAGGAATTTCAAGTTCAAGAAGATTATACTTAATTTGGAACTCGTTGATTCGGTGTCTTAAGTTTATAAAATGTTGTATATCGTCAATCAGTTGCTCAAGCTTGTCTCCTCGAAAGCGAGTGTTTAGCATACAATTGATGAAATAGAGAATAAAGGAAAATTTGGTGCCTTAGTCTATATTACGCAACAATGGAATCACAATGTTGACTAAATCAGCTCATCGACAACAGCGCCAAAAACTTGATCGGAACGCGACACTGACGTGTTCGTTGGATAAATAACTACAAGTATACAGTTGTTCATTTAGTCTTAAAAAAAGTTGTCGAACCCATAGGGAATTGATAGTCAAACTAATGTTATATATCGTTGCAGTGCAAAGCTAAGGCTAGTGATCATCAGATTACGAGCGAGAAGAAAAATACTAATTACTAAAGGTTTGGAAATAAAGATGAAATGAGTCCGGAATATGGATTTCGTGTGCCTAAGGGACTTGTAAAAATTGGGTGATATTTACAATTAAACTCAGCTCCGTAGAAAATACCAATTTAAAGACTCTATCTCACACTCTCGCGCTATTGACAAGAACCACACTTTCTAACCACATGATTTTTCTCTCGCTCGCCCGTTTTAATTAAAAAGCGTATTTTGGAAGTCAATGAGATTCTAAACGATGCCTAAGGAAGTCTCACTATTTTTAGGATCGATGCCTAGTTTTTCATTCCTAACATTCTCGCGCTATCAGCCTAAACTTTAGTTTATTCCTCACTCTCGTGTCGAAATAATAAATCATGCAACTTGGAAACTAAAACCAAAAATATCATACAATCATAAGTTTGCACCTAAATTTTTCTACGGAGACCCGTCGGTAATGACAGTCCTCATATGCTGGTCTCAATTAAATTTAGCCAGACATAATATTAACTACAACTAACATGTTCATACATACCAAATTTAAAGTTATCATGTTAAACAATAATTAAAAGCAATAACAAGTAAAAACAAGAAATGATAAAAACCTGTAAATTAAATAACGGAAACTTGTATTGAAAATGCCAGCAAACTTCATTTGCGATCCAAGAGTACAATACAGCAAATGGAAAAGAAAAATAAAGTAAACAAGTGAGGCAATCCCTCAATGTGAGTTATTGTTGCTTTTACAAGTAGAACTTTTGCCTAAGAACTAATCAAAATTTCTGCAGTGCTTCCGCATGATTTGGATGTTTTGCAATGTGTCCCAGAGGTCCTATATATACAGAAATATGGTCTACAACTTCTCTGGTCGTGTATGAGAATGGAGGAAAAAAAGAAGTTGATAAAATTGCTTATAACTGCTGCTAAAACAAAAACTGCATTTTGTGCACTAATGGTGAATGCCATTAAGGCATGGAAAACGCCATTGCCTTATTATTTTAATTGATGTGACTGGCTTGTAGATGATGAGCGCCATCTACCTATGGCGAACGCCATATCAGCAACAGAGGCAGAAATGCTTCTTTTGATGTGCTTTTGCTATTCTGTCACTCTATTTCCAGTTTGCTTCCGAAACTGCAACGGATGAACCTGATATCTGCAAAACACAATAAAACAAATTAAAATGCAACAAGACTCGATATAATACGGACAAATATTATGCACAATGAGCCTAAAAACATGGTACGATTTCCCGTTATCAAGCCCACAACCAAGACTCAAATGCTAGAGGTACTGAGTTTGGTGAGAGAAGTGGAGTCATCGGTTTAACAACCATTGAATCAGAATCCACTCAAAGCGGTGTTCATGCTCTATAGTCAAGTCTGAATACTGATACGAGTCTGACCGAGAAAATAACAAAAAAAGGGTTTGTTTGTTCTTTTCTGGCTTATCTCTTAATTCAATGAGATATTTGTGTAGATGTAAATACAAAGTTTCTTTTAGATTTCAAGAGAAGATCTTTTGAAAAAGGATCTTCAGCAATCTTTAAGAACAAACTCTATTGTATTTATCCATGCTGAATATTTCATTAAGCTAGATGATGATCATATTTATGGAAACAATTTCCTTACTTTTTTGTGATGTTACTGCTATTTGTTAGTTGTTAAAGGAAACAATTCAATATTCATCTATCACTCATGACTCTTATTGCAAGAGGAAATGTTGGTTTTGAATAGAATCTTGGAGACTAATGACTGACAGTAGATATCTCTCTCTCTAAGTCTAGAACTACTAGACTCTGATGGATGATAACTCCTGAAAGTTGTCAGATTCTGAGATTCAGAAGAGGATTCTTAACTTCTGATAAATCAATTTAAGTATAAGGTTTTCCTAAAAAATTGTATATTACTTAAATTTTCATAAAGGTGAAATTCATCTAGTGGATTCAAGAACTCTGCTGGATCAGAAACTTTGGGTAATGATGTTTTATTTTTATATATTTATTGTCACTATCCACTGTCTTGTGAAACATCATTTTGTGTCCTTCTTCTGGCAAGATTCTTATTCCTTTAGAATCTGGTTCAGTTCTTTTTCTTTTTGTTTTCTCTTTGATTGTGTGTTGATCAAGCCATACTTGAGATGAGTTTTCTAGTCAATTACTCTTTGAATCAACTGGTTGTCATCAATGAAAAGTTTGTGTATTTTTATGAGTTGCTTAAGTTAGGATTTAACTTCTAGAAGACTCTGTCTGAACAAAGTGGGAATGGATACTTTGAGATGCTTTGTGGTTTCACTTATCTAGATCTTGTCAAAGAGTTTTGGATTAATGCTTCCATTATTAAGATGAATTCTAAGTGTGTTATTCTTTCTAAAGTAACTGGTGTTTCTATAATAGTAACCTCTAAAGCGATTGCTAATGTGATCAATTTTGAGGAGATTGGAGAAATTCCAGGAACTCTTGTTTGGGAACACTGTCTTCCTACTTAGCATATCTTTGTAGATCCATCTAATATATCAGTGGTCTCAAATCTTCTTCCTAATGCAGTTGTTTGGAATCATAGTTTGAATTCAAACTTACTTCCTAAGGATAAGGATTTAGACCTAATGGACCCTATTGAAAAAGATCTGCTTCTACTTCTCAATTCAGACTTGCAGATTGATCTCCTTCAAATTATGTTTGACTATTTGAAGATGACTATTTCTTTCTTTCACAAGGGAAATATTTTCTTCGTTCCTTTTAGACGAGTTCTTTCAGAATTACTTGTTTAACAAGGAGTTATCATAAGTTCAAAGCTTGATTTGTCTAAAATATGGAGAGACAAGTTTTAAGCTATCTATGAAAGATTCTGATGTTAGATCTCTACATAGTGATGCTTTGTAATTGTTAGAACCTTTATATTAAGCAATCTTATTATTAATTCAAAGTTTGTTCATGTTGTTGTGCAGTTTAACTATTGAATATACACATTTATTGTTGTTCTAAATAATTAAAAGTAACGGGAGTAAGAACCCAATATGTGCAACTTTTATCATTAATAAAATGGAGTATATTACAAATTATTTAAACATTTTAGTATGTTGGATTGACCCTAAGATATTCCCCAGGTACATATGACATGTCCAGATTATCTAAGTAATCTTGTCATTCTTCCTTGGCAAACTCCGAAGCCTCCTTTCTCAGTTGATTTATGCGTCTGGACCCAGAAGATCTTCTTCTTCTATGTGTCTTCACAAAGGATGCTGAAGAGGTGGGCATTTTTGAAGTCATCTGTTTGCCAGTAGATCCTTCAGGTGCTACTTTGGTCTCCTTTGCTTGAGTTGTTGCATTCAGTATGACTGTCTTTCTGAAATTTTTCTTTGGAAGCCAAATTTGTTATGTTTATACATCTTGCTGCTATGAGGATTAAGTGGTTATGAAAGTAAGTCTACTATGATTTCTTATATAGACGTGTTACATACATTGTTCCAAGTATATATTATTTTAATATTAATTAAGTTTAATAAAAATCTTAAATGATAAATCTTGAAAATGTTATCTAACAGTCTAACATATTAAAGATTCTTTAACATCTATGAATATCATAGTTAACATGTTTAACTGTTACTTATGGTTTTAGTTTTACTTCATTTATGTTTATCAGAAAATCAAAAGGGAAGTTATTGAGAGTATTTGCATGTAATAAATAAATTGGTCAAAAGTACTATTTCATTGATTGAAGTAGAAGAATTATAAAATATTATTCATATGAAACTGTAGGATCTTAGAATAGATCTCTATCTAAGTCATCCTGAGCCTTATGATAATAACAGTTGTCATAATCTATATCTAGTTCATCCTCGTCGGCTTCTTTCTCTTCTACCTCTTGGATTGAACAGTGAAACAACTTGTTCAGCCCTCTTCTTTTCTTTTACCTCTTCATACTCTTTCTTCTTGGCTTTATCCCAGCTTCTGATGGAACTACCCCTGTAGGTTGTTTTGGAACTGCTGATGTAGCCTCTTCAAAAGTAAGCATTGCAGAGGGCATATGCAGGGACGAATCCATAAATTTTAATTAATGGGTCAAGGTTAAGTTTTTTAATACAAAAATAAAAATCAAATAATATAAATATTTATAAAAAAAATATAAATACTTATGCATAAAAATAAAAATAAAAAATGAAGACAACATAATATTCAAAGATTATAATTGCTCTCTACGTGTCTTCATATTTTGAAAGTGTTTTAAGATTTTTTGATTTTCAACACTATCAAATATATCACTCTCTATGCATGTTACCAAACAATCATTCAAAATTTCATCACCCATACGGTTGCGCAGTTGATTCTTCATAAAATTCATAGCTGAGAAACTTCTTTCAACGGTTGTCGTAGCCACAGGCAAAAGTAATGCCAACTTCAAAAGTAAGTACACCATTGGATAAGCAATGTGTTTTTTAGTCTCCACCATCATTCTTGAAAGATCATTAATTCCCTGTAAACTAGAAAATTGCTCACTAGAACAAACATCCATGACGTAATTTTCAAGTTGATTATCGAGTCCCATAAGCTCTACCAAAGAAAATTTAGACGGATAAAATCGAGCCAGTTTAATCAACTTTTCCTTGTCAAATGAAAAAAGTGAATCTCGTGGACTTAAACCTGCTACACAAATAAGCAATTCACTATTCACATTGATAAATCTATTGTTCAGTTCTTGAAGTTGTCTATCAATCACTTGATAAAAGACCCCAACTTGAAAGTGATGCAAGTTTGAAACTTTTTCAACTTTACGACCTGGTTTTTCATGTAACATGAAGACATCATCCATATTTATAATGTCAATATTATGCTTCTCACAGAATAATGACACTTCATCGAGTAGACTTGACCAACCATCTTCTCTCATATTTTGCAATCTTTCCTTCGATACTTTAACAAATGTCATAGCATTTACAATATCTTGATCTTTTCTTTGCAGTGCTTGAGATAAGTCATTAGTAATTCCCAATATATTTCTCATCAAAAGCAAATTAAAAATAAATTCAAAGGATTGTAAAGTATTCAATAATTGACGAGTTTCACCTCGTTGCTCTGCGCTAAATCTATCTTTTAAAATCATATCTAGCACATCATAAACAGAAGGAAACAAAGAAACCAACCTTAGTAATGTACCATAATATGATCCCCATCTAGTATCTCCAGCTCTTGTTAGCGTAGTTTCTTGATTCAAGCCACGACCAGTTAAATTTTCTCCACTCTCTAATGTTTCCATTACTTTCAGAATTTGACTTTCTCTAAGAATATCTCTGCGCTTGCATGAAGCTACAACGACATTAGATAAATTGTTAACTACAAAAAAAAAACAAGTAATGTCATCATGCTTTTTAGAAACCGTTACAAGTGCCAACTGAAGTTGGTGAGAAAAAGAATGAACATAGAATGCACACTTATTTTCTTTTAATATCATACTTTTGAGGCCATTAAACTCTCCTTGCATATTACTTGCCCCGTCATATCCTTGTCCGCGAACTCTTGAAAAGTTTAAATTGTACTTTGCCAATAATGACTCCAATGCTAACTTTAAAGACATAACACTTGTATTTGCAACATGAAAAATACCAAGAAACCTCTCGATGACACATCCTTTCTTGTCTACATAACGAAAAACAACATCCATTTGCTCTTTAGCTGAAACATCTCGAGATTCATCAATTAAAATAGAGAACAAATCATTGTTAAGATCATTAATAATAAATTTTGTGGTCTCAGTAGCAGCAGCTTTCACAATATCTTTTTGAATGCTAGGTGACACTAATTTGATATTTCCACGATATTTTTTCAATACTTTATCAATTTCTTCATTATTATTACAAAGAAATTGTAGAATCTCGTGAAAACTACCTTTATTCTTTGAATCCACTGATTCATCATCACCGTGAAATGCTAATCCCAACTTTAATAAAAGTCGAATACAATCAACTATTGCAGTTAAATGAATCTGATATTCCCTTTTGATCAAGTCAGATTGTTTGTTGATAGCAACTTCAATACGTTGTTTTTGATTCATTAGTGCATTACATTTTCTCTAAGCTTGGTTATGAGCACTATTAGGACCTCCAACATGGACATTGAGTCTATCTTTATTTTTCCAATTTGAAAATTCCTCAGTCATAAATGCATCCCAACCTTTGTGTTCTCCTATCTCATGTCTCATAAGGTAACAACATAAACAAAAAACAACATCTTTTGATACACTACATTTCAACCAACTACCAAATTCAAAAAACCAATCAGGATTGAACTTACGTAAAGACGTACCAAATTGTCGTTGTGGAAAATTATGGTCCTTTGGTTGACAAGACCCTTTTTGTAAATAAGCTCTTCGGATTTCATCTCGATCATTTGGGTGATAACATGTCATTTGATTCCTTTCTCCAGGATCAACAGGAAGATTATCTAAATCAACATCTAAAAATCTATTTTTCAAAGATGGTCCTACTTGTTGTGCAAATGCATTTTCCACTTCATTAACTTGTTGAGACTCCAATGTTGATTTTTAAAAAAAATATTTTTCCATTTCTAACACATAAAAATTTAACACTAATTAGTTACTTGATTCTAATACAACTACTGAACTACAACTCTACAAGGATAAAATTAAAACTAAAATCATGATAAAAATTGATACAAAAATATGAAATCACAACATAATAATATAATATACAACAACAACAAAAAGAATGAAGGAAGAAACTTACTCGTATATTGTCTTTTAATTCTGCTATGCTAAAACGATAAAAACAAATAACATTTAAAAGTAGGAGATTTATGAAGAAAAAACAAAGTGTGTAGAAGAAAGAAGACAAAAAATAGAGTATGTATGTAAATTGATTTATAATTAGAAGAACCTATACAAATACAATTTACTTTTGCCATTTTAATTTCCATTTTCTTTTTTTTTAAAAGTAATAAAATAAAAGTAAGTCAGATTTATGTTTTCTAGAATTCAAATCAAATGAGTGGTATGGGGACAATGATGTATTTAATGTGGGGTCAATATACCAAAATTAATTATGATTGGTTTTAAAAAGAAAAATCAAGTGGGGTCACTTGACCCTGTTCCAACACACATGGATCCGTGCCTGGACTTGACCAACCATCTTTTCTCATATTTTGCAATCTTTCCTTCGATACTTTAACAAATGTCATAGTATTTACAATATCTTGATCTTTTCTTTGCAGTGCTTGAGATAAATCATTAGGAATTCCCAATATATTTCTCATCAAAAGAAATTTAAAAATAAATTCAAAGGATTGTAAAGTATTCAATAATTGACGAGTTTCAACTTGTTGCTCTGCGCTAAGACTATCTTTTAAAATCATATCTAGCACATCACTCACAGAAGGAAACAAAGAAACCAACCTTAGTAATGTACCATAATATAATCCCCATCTAATATCTCTAGCTCTTGTTAGCGTAGTTTCTTGATTCAAGCCACGACCAGTTAAAGTTTCTTCACTCTCTAATGCTTCCATTACTTTAAGAATTTGACTTTCTCTAAGAATATCTCTGCGCTTGCAAGAAGCTCCAACAACATTAGATAAATTTTTAACTACAAGAAAAAATCAAGCAATGTCATCATGCTTTTTAGCAACCGCTACTAGTGCGAACTGAAGTTGGTGAGCAAAACAATGAACATAGAATGCACACTTATTTTCTTTTAATATCAAACTTTTAAGGCCATTAAACTCTCCTTGCATATTACTTGCTCGTCATATCCTTGTCCACGAACTCTTGAAAAGCTTAAATTGTACTTTGCCAATAATGACTCCCGTGCTAACTTTAAAGACATAGCACTTGTGATTACAACATGAACAATACCAAGAAACCTCTCAATGACACATCCTTTCTTGTCTACATAACAAAAAACAACATCCATTTGCTCTTTAACTGAAACATCTCGAGATTCATCAATTAAAATAGAGAACAAATCATTGTTAATATCATCAATAATAACTTTTGTGGTCTCAGAAGCAGCAGCTTTCACAATATCTTTTTGAATGCTAGGTAACACTAATTTGATATTTCCACGATATTTTTCAATAATTCATCAATCTCTTCATTATGATTACAAAGAAATTGTAGAATCTCGAGAAAATTACCTTTATTGTTTGAATCCACTGATTCATCATCACTGCGAAATGCTAATCCCAACTTTAATAAAAGTCGAATACAATCAACTATTGCAGTTAAATGAATTCGATATTCCCTTTTGATCAAGTCAGATTGTTTGTTGATAGCAACTTCAGTATGTTGTTTTTATTCATTAGTGCATTACATTTTCTCCAAGCTTGGTTGTGAGCACTATTAGGACCTCCAACATGGACATTGAGTCTATCTTTCTTTTTGCAATTTGAAAATCCCTCAGTCACAAATGCATCGCAACCTTTGTGTTCTCCTATCTCATGTCTCATAAGATAACAACATAAACAAAAAACAACATCTTTTAATACACTATATTCCAACCAACTACCAAATTCAAGAAACCAATCAGGATTGAACTTACGTAAAGACGTACCAAATTGTCGTTGTGGAAAATTATGGTCCTTTGGTTTACAAGGCCCTTTTGTAAATAAGCTCTTTGGATTTCATCTCGATCATTTGGGTGATAACATTCCATTTGATTCCTTTCTCCAAGATCAACAGGAAGATTATCTAAATCAACATCTAAAACTCTTTTTTCAAAGATGGTCATACTTGTTGTGCAAATGCATTTTCCACTTCATTAACTTGTTGAGACTCCAATGTTGATTTTCTTTTAAAATATTTTTCCATTTCTAACACATAAAAATTTAACACTAATTAGTTACTTGATTCTAATACAACTACTGAACTACAACTCTACAAGGATAAAATTAAAACTAAAAACATGATAAAAATTGATACAAAAATATGAAATCACAACATAATAATATAACATACAACAACAACAAAAATAATGAAGGAAGAAACTTACTTGAACATTGTCTTTTAACTCTACTATGATAAAACGATAAAAACAAATAAGATTTAAAAGTAGGAGATTTGTGAAGAAAAAATAAAGTGTGTAGAAGAAAGAAGACAAAATATAGAGTATGTATGTAAATTGATTTATAATTAGAAGAACCTATATAAATACAATTTACTTGTGTCTTTTTAATTTTAATTTTCTTTTTTTTAAAAAAAGTAATAAAATAAAATTAATAGTCAGATTTATGTTTCCTAGAATTCAAATCAAATGAGTGGTATGTGGACAATGATGTATTTAATGTGGGGTCAATATTCCAAAATTAATTATTATTGGTTTTAAAAAGAAAAATCAAGTGGGATCACTTGACCCCATTCCAACACACATGGATCCATGTCTGGACTTGATCAACCATCTTCTCTTATATTTTGCAATCTTTCCTTCGATACTTTAACAAATGTCATAGCATTTACAATATCTTGATCTTTTCTTTCCAGTGCTTGAGATAAATCATTAGTAATTCCCATTATATTTCTCATCAAAAGCAATTTAAAAATAAATTCAAAGGATTGTAAAGTATTCAATAATTGACAAGTTTTAACTCGTTGCTCTGCGTTAATGCTATCTTTTAAAATCATATCTAGCACATCACAAATAGAAGGAAACAAAGACACCAACCTTAGTAATGTGCCATAATGTGATAATTTATAATAACTTTTGTGGTCTCAGAAGCAGCATCTTTTTCAATATCTTTTTGAATGCTAGGTTACACTAATTTGAGATTTCCACGAGATGTTTTCAATACTTTATCAATCTCTTCATTATGATTACAAAGAAATTGTAGAATCTTGAGAAAATTACCTTTATTCTTTGAATTCACTGATTCATCATCGCCGCGAAATGCTAATCCCAACTTTAATAAAAGTCGAGTACAATCAACTATTGCAGTTAAATGAATCTGACATTCCCTTTTGGTCAAGTCAGATTGTTTGTTGATAGCAACTTCAATATGTTGTTTATTGATTCATTAGTGCATTACATTTTCTCCAAGCTTGGTTGTGAGCACTATTAGGACCTCCAACATGGACATTGAGTCTATCTTTCCTTTTGCAATTTGAAAATCCCTCAGTCACAAATGCATCCAACCTTTGTGTTCTCCTATCTCATGTCTCATAAGGTAATAACATAAACAAAAAACAACATCTTTTGATACACTATATTCCAACCAACAACCAAATTCAAGAAACTAATTAGGACTGAACTTACGTAAAGACATACCAAATTTTCGTTGTGGAAAATTATGGTCCTTTGATTGACAAGGTCCTTTTTGTAAATAAGCTCTTCGAATTTCATCTCGATCATTTGGGTGATAATATGCTATTTGATTCCTTTCTCTAGGATCAACAGGAAGATTATCTAAATCAACATCTAAACATCTTTTTTTCAAAGATGGCCCTAACTTGTTGATAGTCTATTAAAGGTGATTAACATAAAATGTAAGAAAGTCAAGAAAAGAAGAAGTTGACATCCAATGCCACTTTAACTATCCCTATAGTTCATATAGTGGAAAGAGGTTCCTCAAGTGAAGGATAACATTGTAATAGTGGAGTTACCGAGGACATGTCTAAGGAAAAGAAGTTTCATGTTACTCTTGGAAAGAAAGCAAAGGGAGAATTAAGGACTTAGGGAAAAGTGCCAATTCTAGTCAAGTGCTACTGAGAAAAGGATCATCTACCAAAAGAACCAGCATAAACCACATGAGTGATCAAAGGTGGAATATGAATTTCTACAATTCCAAAAGTGATGTCACCAACAAAGGTAAAGAAGTTCTTATGAAGAAGGTCCTATCTAAGGAAGAAATCAGATACTTAAAAGGTTTCAAGATTGATAAATAACAACCACCCAAGATGTGAGATAAGATGTCTCAACATCATACTTAGGATTCTGAATTTTTTCATGAGGGTTGTGCCATTAAACGGAATGTTGATAGTCGGGATGGGGGTCTTCCTTATTTTGAACAACCTATAGTGGTTTAGAAGAATAGTGGTTATAACTCAAGAATTCCTTCTCATATGACTAGTGAAAATCATGATAGGGTGGTAGGTAAATCTGGAACTACTAATTCTCTTCACAACATTCCTCTTGTTGTTAAGTTTGATATAGTTGCTGCTGGAAATATAAATGTTCCACTTAGGTATGGGCCTATGAGAAATCATCATGACATTCTAATGTCTTCTGGTAAAGATTCCCAGGAAACAAAGTTGAGTAGTCTGGATGGTGATAAATATGGGTCATACATCAAATCCGACAATTTGACAAAGTCTCAAGTGCATAAGGAGAGTGATGATCATGTCCGTGTATATGTTGAAATTGTTGCATCTATAGCTAATGGTGGTGGTATTGATAACCATAGCCATACATCGGATGATGTGAAGACACTAGAAGAAGGTATGATGAGTAAGAATGAATGTATTATTCTAATTTTTGCTTATAATAGCAAGGAGTGCAAAGTGATGTCACAATCTATATATGATACGACTCAACATAATGATGAAGATCTCAGTAGTTTTGATGATGAACAAGTTGTTTCCATGATATCTGGTGAAGAAAATGGAAGTATTTGTGATGCTAAAACTTTTGATCATCTTGAAATCATCAATTTAATTCCATGACCTTAATGTGTTCTCAAGCTCAAATATGGTCAAATAGATGTGATAAATATATTTCTCAATACCTATTGGAATGGTACTACTGATATCAACAATTTGGAGGGTGTCAATATGAGAGACAGTAAGAATCTATTGATAGACACCACGTTAAGTGGGATAATAGAGCATTGTGTTCAACAAATGATGTCTAAATTATAGATGAGCATCGTAGAAGATGTTAGTTGCCTTCCTGATTTTCAAGTAAAGCAAATGAATGACGACTCATGTAATTCCCAAGGTTTACGGGCCAAAAGAATTTGCTCTCAACTTCTATGGAGTAACCAAATGCATAAAGATGTCATCAATATTGATAAGGAAAATGTCATCCAGGATGTGTCATACATCTTGAGTGGCATTGTGGTAAATGAATTCCCATCTAAAAGGAAGGGTGAGAATGTTATTCTTGATATCTACGAAGAAACTAGAATTCTTAAATTAGAGGCAAATGTTGAAGCAAATGTCTTGGTCATTGTGTTCATCATTCAGAAAAGGCTGGATGGAAAAGAGCTTCTCATGAAATAGGAATTAATGTTGAAGGGGATATGGTTGTATCACATAAGGATATGCCTCGAAAGGAAACTATCAAAAGAGGTTTTGACATTTGAAGAAGTGGTAAAACTATTTAAGGAAGCTTATGTGATAGACAAGGAGAACCTCATGGTAAGTTACACTTGTGATGATGATAGTGATGTATTCTTGCCTCTTGTCAACAACATAATATTTTGGGTAAGCGAGGAGAAAATGAGTATAACCTTGTCTTTTGATGAAGTTGAATACATTACTGTAGGGAGTAGTGGTAAGTAATTGCTCTGGATAAAGAAAATGTTGAAGAAGTATAATGTGGGACAAGATGCCTTAACATTTTTTGGGACATTTACACTAAAGTGATGGATACATATCAGTTTGAGGAACTGTGGAGCTCCCTTGGTAACTGCATATGTAAGGGTCTATAGCAATCAATGTTAGGGAGTTGCGCTAAAAGAGAAAACGTGTTTCTGTCCTCTAATACCACTTTGGCACAAATATAAAGCAGATTATTTTGTTATCTCAAGTGTGGTATAATTGGGCTTTCGTTACAAGCAAGAAAAAAACATCTTGTCTTATCGTGCTCACAACATGATTCAAAATTCTGATGATTCGCCTAAGCAATCTAGGGGGAGCATACCTATCAAGGAAACTGAGATTCCTAAGGATGTTGGTGATATTTTTGAGTCTGGGTTAAATAAGGCCAAGGAAGTTGGAGATGTTATGAATAACATCACCATTGTTGAACCTTCTAGTGGAATATCAGGCTCTAAGAAGATAATGATCTCAAATTTGAATCCTAAGAAGATAAGGAGGATAGAGGTTGCAATTGCATAACTAATGGAATTAAGTGACAAGTGATTTTGAGTTAGACGAGGACAACTTAAATCGACTTTTGATCTAAGAAGCTGAAGTTTTGAGTTTTCTTCCTGAACATTTATAGATTGTCATAATTGTAGTTTGGTCCTTGTATTTGGGCATAGTTTGTTTATTTTTCAGATTTTTAAAGGCTCTATAGCCTTTTTAGACTATGTAAATAAAGTAGATCTAATGATTGTCCATATCTGGATGTTGTTCTGGTTGTCCTACTCGTGTAATGGTTGTGTATGTTCTAACATACTAACCAATGCATGACTGACCTTTAGGTGTTATTTGGTGTACAAACCCTTTTCCAAATTATGGCAAAAGGGGGTAGTATGGTGTAACTGAGGTAACACATGTATTTGTTAAATACTAGCCATCTCTAGATGGTGTACTAATGATGTGCTCACATGCTGGAGCGTCGGGCAAGACATTAGGACCTTTAGAGTGAGCTTTTGTATTAATAGAATTTTTCATATCCTGATATTAACTATTAGTTGTTTATGTTATGCATGACTAAGTATGTGAATGATTGCATGTTGATAATTTTTAGTTGATAAGATTGTATGCTACTAAGTATGAGCAAACTAAGTTCCATGCATGACTAAGTTGTGAATGATTTCATATTTGTCTAATTGATTTTGGAGAACTGTTTTGTGTGCCATGCATCTATGCTATTGATTTTCCACTGCTATGCTACAACTCTGATAAAGTTGTTGTTGATGAAAGTATATGATCTAATAGTTTTCGGCTGAATGTCACTTGCTCTGATTTAATGCGTGCTATCTATCTTGAAGAGTTATTTTGATACAATTTTACAAAAGGGGATAGTGTTGTTCCTTTTGCATTTGCTACATTTTGTAAAACAACAAAATAAAGAAAGGTTCAAGTTTGCCAAGCTGCTTCAAGGATATTTTCTGGTACATAAGGGACACATGCTGGATGCGATCTCACATCATGTGGGTATGATATCTGGGCCTTGCTCAACAAGCCATATTGCTTCATTTTGGAATGAATTTTCTGTTGAAGATTCAATTAGATTTTATTTCTTTTATTTATCAATATGATTATATGATTTTTTAGAAAGCTGTGAAGATCAAATCAGGTTTAAATGTGATTTGAATTAAACCAAATCACATCTTTCTGTTGGAGATATTTATGGAACAAATAATATCCAATTGATTGTGCAAAGATTCTGGACGAAATTAAAGCTAATATCCCAGGCTAAAATCTCATATTACTTTTTTATATAAGGAGCACGAGACCTACATTGGAAATCAAATAATACATTGAAGATATTAGAGTGACAGGGTTTAGAGTCCTTGTTATTGCTTCATTTACACCTCTATGTTTCGATAACTTGGCATAGAAGGTTTGTCTTGTTGAATTATAATATCCAACATTGATAATTGGGTTAATCATTAATCATTAGGGTTTATTGATTGAGAGAAAATGAGAGGGGTTCTCATATTTAGGGGGTGAACTAAATGAAAGTCATTGGGTAGTGTTAGGAAGAGGTATTATACAACATAGGATATGTTGTTGCTTGTAAGACTAAATGTACTAAACTACTAATAATGAATTTGCTTTCTTGGGTTGGAAGCCAACCTTTCATATGTAGGTGATATTTCATCGGACTAGGTTACTAGTTATTGTGTTATTTATTGCTTTTCTGCTTCATTATCTTGTACAATTAAATATGTGTGTGTTGTGGTGATTCTGGTTTATCTTGTCAAACCAATTGTCTAGAACATTGTGTTCGACATCTGTCCCCTGAGGAACCAAATCTCATAAGTGTTATTTCTACTTCAAGTGTTGTCATCTTCAAAACCATGACATCATTAGGGATAAATAGATCATGCTTATCTATGAGCTTTGATCACTTATTGATTATACTTACAAGCACATAGTTCTATAAATTCTTGTGAAATCTCTACTTGACTTCAACTTCAATCTTCCTGCTTCAAGAATGCTGCTCTAAGCTTCTATTCCGTAGCAACCTTTAATTAGTCTTATCAGTTCCTTGAGCCTTGGACTATTTGAAGATGATAAAAACTCTGCCAAAGTAATCTTGGAGAGAAAACCTTCCTTCTTTATTGATTCTAGCTACAACCATGCACACACAGATGTCATCCCATGAATTCCTTAAGAAATCTTAACAAAAAGTGAATAAAAAATAATCCTTCTTATACATATCTCACACCCTAAGATGAGAACTTAATTCAAACAACAATAGATGATGGAAGAGGTTAAAGATTAAGAGATTTTGATTGCAAAACTCAAAACCATATCCAAAACTCTTTTTGAAAAGTTGTGAGAAAATGTATGTTGTGAGTTCTAAATCATAAAGTGGGTATGTATATTATGTGAGGGATTTTAGAAAAATATTTATATATGTTCTGGAGATCAAGAAAAAATGAGAGAGAGAGAGAGAGAGAGAGAGAGAGAGAGAGAGAGAGAGAGAGAGAGAGAGAGAGAGAGAGAGAGAGAGAAATCCATTTGATTCGAGTCAAAAGTAAAGAGTATGAGTTAAGTCATGATTTTAATTGTTTTGAATTAAGATCCAATAACCAAGAAAAATTTCTCCCATGATTCGAATCAACCATTTTAATAAGTTTAATCATGTAATCCAAGTTAATAAGATTTGCGATTCGAATTAGGATCACATAACCAAATTCCAAAATTTGTTGTCTGAATTTGATTCGAGTCAAGCATGTTCATGATTCGAATAAAACCTCTCTAATTCGAGTCATGCATTATTGTGATTCAAATCAAACTCATAAACGAAAAATCCTATTTTTCATAAATTTGTTTGATTTGAGTCATATAGTTATGTGATTCAAATCAGACTCATAGAAACAAAATTTTGATTTTTCCACAAAATTTGATTCAAGCCATTAGGTCATGTGATTCAAATCACACTTAAATATTTTAAATTTTTCATCAAAATAAAGTATTATTCTGAATTGGGACTTGACACGACATAAACCATTCTTAAATGTGCTTCTTGATTCAAACCTTCGATTATTTGACAAAAAGCATATTTCTCAAATGTTGGTTAAAGATAGACTTGTTAGGAATGGTTCTCCTTCCATATATCATCTTTGATATTCTATTTGCAGCAGCATTAAGAATGGGTATATCATTGTCATTTCCAACACTTTCTCTCTCATTGGCAATGGCCTCAATACAAAGTTTTGGATGGATTATTGGTGTGGCCCACCTCTAATTGAGACTATCCATCCTAATATTGTAAATCAGGTCAATATTGACTCTTTGTGATTGATTACCTTATTGATGGACTCTAACACTTTGCTAAGGATATCACAAGTTTGCTTCCTAACATCAACTTACTTGCTGATCAAGTAACTTTTCCTCTTGATATTACTAATGATTGCATGGTCCGGAACCATAATGCTTCTGGTGTCCTTTCTTTAAAGGAGGGTTTTGTTCACAAGTTGTGTCTCAATCCTTCTTTCACTTGGTTTAAGCATTTATAGAACCCTAGTATTCCCCCTCTAAAGCTTTCACTATTTGGGGGTTGTTTCACCACAAAATGCCAACTGATGAAAACCTAAGTATGATGGGTTGTCATTTGCCATCCATGTGCACTATGTGTTATCAACATCAGGAATAAATTCATAGCCTCTTCTTTCATTGTACCTTGGCATCCAAGCTTTGGAACTAGTTTTTCAATTTGATAGGTGTCTCTCTTATAGATTCCCTCCTTGATATTCTGCAGTTTTGTGATAAATCTTGGAGTCCTCAATGTAAGGTGGTGATCCAAGAATCTATAGTCTCAATCATTAACATGATTTGGCATACAAGGAATCATACGTATTTCAACCATCTTAATGTGCATTGGAAAAGCCCTTTAAATTTAGTTGATGTTAATGTCTCTATCCTTGTCATTGTGAATCACTCAAACAAGGTTTCAAACTCCTCCATTCATGACTTTGCAATTATTAAGAAGTTTAATGTGTTTATCCAACCTCCTCCAGTTCATTCCTTTCTTATTTCTTTAGTAGTTCATGACAAGCTTGGTATGCCAAGCTTTCGGTTTTGTTAACTCGTGTCCTAGTCCCCTCACATCCTTGTAACCTTTTTTTATCTATTTTATCCCTATCTCTTTGGCTTAAAGAAAGATTTAAAATAAACAGTTTGATTTATGCATGCGTAAAAATGATTAAACACTCAGCCCTAAAATGCATGATAATGTGAGGAGACTCAATTACAACGAAATAAATCACAAATTAAATTGACAAGCAACAAAACATAAATGGTAAAATCTTGGAGGTAGAGAAAACTTCAAAGGTCGGGAAGCCAGTTTGAGTAAGAGAACGAGTTCACCACTACTCTGCTAAGAAACCAATGCCAAGCCAAAAATAATACAATTCTCCTATCATTTTACAATTTTCTCATATTCTATTAACTTATGTCATATGTTGGATATTTAGTAACTATTTTGAATAAATTTAAATTTGTATCATAATTTAAAACATGTATTTTTTTAAAACAACATACTATTTACAAGTGTATTATATGTATCAACATGTAATTTTAAATTAATACTAAATTAAATCTTATATAAACACTCACATTGATCCTTGAATTTTCCTAAACTTTTAGAAATAAAAGTACTATAAAAAATAGAAAATTTTACTCCATATCCCATTATTTATTTCTCTTCCTTTATATTTTATTTTATTTTTACTAAAATGCTCTCATATAAATAATTTGTTAAAACTTAAAAAATATGTAAAAAAAAAAACTAATTATCAGAACTCTTTTGTAAAGTCTTATAGTACATAAAATAAAGTTAAAAAAATGTTTAACAATTGAATACTAGAACTCTTTTGCAAAATCTCTCGATACACAATAAAAATTAATGTTAAAAACTGACTATCAAAACTCTTTTGCAAAATCTTTTGATACACAAAATAAAAGTTTAAAAATATTTAAAAAATAACTACTGAAAATCTTTTGCAAAGTCTTTCAGTACGCAATATAAAACTTGAAAAAATGACTAGCGAAACACTTTTGCAAAGTCTTTTGTTACACAATAAAAGTTAATAATATAAATTTACTATCGAAACTCTTTTGCAAAGTCTTTTAGTACGTAAAATAAAAGTTAGAAAATTGATTACCATAACTCTTTTGCATAGTCTTTTAGTACACAAAATTAAGGTTAAAAAATTTAAAAATTGACTATCGAAACTCTTTTCTAAAATCTTATAATATATAAAATAAAAATTAATGTTAAAAACTGACCACCAAAATTCTTTTATAAAACTTTTCAATATACAAAATAAAAATTAAAAATATTAAAAAGTTAATTAACAGAAATTTTCGGAACACAAAATAAAAGTTAAAAAATATCTAAAGAATAGAATATGAGGTAAAATTTTATAACACTCTAAAGTATGGAATATGAGGTAAAATTTTATAATACTCTAAAGTTTGTTAGATATTACTATCATTATATAATTTGGCCTTGCATACCATACCTAATACAACTATATAGTACCATGATATTAAATAAAACGAGGGCTAAACCATGATAATATATTAAACATGTTGTTAGCATTATTCAAATTTAGGGGAAAGTGGCATGTATATATATTGTTGGTAGCAACCAATCCATCCACCATGCATGGATTATCCTCAAAGATTACTGGATGCTATAATTAAATATTTTGGGTAGGGTTTTCTTATATTAATTAAGAGGGTCCACAAATTAAAGACGAACGAAAACCAAAAGCAGGAACAGTGAACCAATGAATTGAAGACGAATTAGTAAGAAACAATTGGCTACCGTTTTATTCAGCTCTTGGTTTTTTGGTCAACTTGTCTACACGTACGAGGGTCCATCGCCAAGGACTGTGTCCGTACAGATATATTTTTCTTTTGTTACATAAGGTAACTATTTATTTTATTTTATATTGATTAGAAACTCATTTTATTAAGCAGTTGATTCAGATGAAATCAGCATAATATGTCACTATTTTTTTGACAGTTAATATATAACTTTGTATGGAAATTTAGCATATAAAAATAGGAGAGTTCGAATATACAAAAAATCTAATTCTCAACATTTAAAATGTGCGAGTTTTGCTTTTGAATGAAAGAGAAAAAAAGTGAGTTTTGTTGCTAATCTCTTTCAAACAAAAAAAATAACATTTGTTTAAAATTAAATTATAATAGTTACTTTTAGTTAAAAAATAATACACAATGATTATGTAATATGGATATTATAGACGGTTATTAAATAACATGCTCCACTCTTATAAAAAGTATTTTATTTGCATTTTTATAAATCAAAATTTTGTTATTTTAAAATATTAAAATAATATTTGTTTATCATTTTTTATTACTATTTGATTCTTTATATTATTATTTATTACAATATATATATATATATATATATATATATATATATATATATATATATATATATATATATATATATATATATATATATATATATATATATATATATAATTATTTGCGACTCAATTTTTTTTAATTATTTTTCACTAGCTACAAGTCAAATAAAATATTCACGTATAATTTTTATTGTGCCACTAACACAATCGATCATTTTCTTATGAATTGCATACAAAATATGAGAAGCACATGTCTCATGTGTTTGAATGATTCAAATTTTTTTTCTCTGTTTAAGTTTGATGGCCGTTGAACATGTTACTGCCATCAACACATATATGGTTATTATTAAAACACCTGACTCCTTAAAATACAAATTGTTATCTGCCATCTTTAAAGGCGCCGCCCTATAATGGTATATGGGTCTATCTCGAGTCTCCATCACTAAATATCAAGAGCTGATAAAGAAACTTGTGCAACAGTTCACTGCCAATCTTCATAGGAAGATGTCCACCACCATCCTGTTACGACAGGGTCCATCAGAGTCAGTGATGGACTATCTTGTCTGGTTCAATGAAGCATACATCAGGATCGTTCCCCATAAACCAATAAACGTTTGTGGGGGCATTTCAAAATGGGCTCAAAGGAGGACACTTCAACAAATCTCTCGTCCAAAAGCTAAAACTTATGTTAACAGAAGTGGTCACCAGAGCACATTGTTCATAAAAGGTTAGGAGAGAAATGCCAAGAAGAGGGCGTGAGACATCAAGAAGCATATTCCCAATGTCGAAGGTTCACACCACTAGAGGAAGAATAATTATACTCTTCCATCAAAGACTAGGATGCGTTCAAGAGAGTGGGTAAGAGCAGCAAAGTTGTGCGCCACACACTCAACACTATAGCAAGAGGATTTTTCGGGCGAAGGTGGACTAGCTCTGTCCATAGAAAGCACGCTTTCTAAATTTTGAATATAGAATACCACTTCAATATTAAAGGCAAAGGCAAGACAAAGGCATTAGAAGCCACACTCTCTTTTCTAACAGAAGATCCTTGCTGCCATACAAGGAAAATACAAATGTTAGACTTCCACTAGAAGATCCTTGTTGTCCTACAAGTAGAATACAAATGTTGGACTTCCAGTAGAAGATCCTTGCCCCCTACGAGGCGAACACATATGTTGGACCATCACCGATGGATCTTATCCGCCCTACAAGGAGAATACATCATTAAACTTTCATAGAAGAATCCTTGACGCCTTAATAAGCTATTCATTCGGAACCAAACACTATGAATAACATACACGATACAAAGAATTGAACTACCTCCAAGAAAGGCTTGAGGGAATTGCTCCCAAAGGGGCTTCATCTTAAAGTCTCGCATGAGGGATGCAACTAAAGTATGACTTAAGAGACTTAACTCAAAGTCTTGTCTGAGGGATTGATAAAAGATTCAATGCCTCATCTGAGGTACTTGGATTCTCCTCAGTCAGGCTCAATATATAACTTTGCTTGAAGGAATTGAATTCCATTAATTAGGCTAATCTAAATGCCTCACCTGAGGGACTTGAATTTTCTTCAAGCGGAATCCAGCCTAAAAGTATCGCCCAAGGGACGTGACCAAAGTTTGGCCTAAGAGACTTAACTCAAAGTCTTGTTTGATTTATAAAATCCCCTTAGAGAGGTCCAATGTCTCTCCTGAGGTAATTGGAGTCTCCTTAGTTAAACTCGATATATAAATCTACCTGAATGACTTGGAGTCCATCAATTAGACTTATCTAAACGCCTCGTTCGAGGGACTTTATGTTTCCTCAGGAGGAACTAGCCTAAGAGTATCTCTTAAAGTATGTAAGTAAAGTATGGCCTAAGAGACTTAATTTAAAATCTTGTCTGAGGGCTTGATAGAAGTCCTGCCCGAGTGGCCAAATGCCTCGCCTGAGAGATTTAGAGTCTCATTAGTCAGGCTTAATATATAATCTCTCTTGAGGAACTTATAATCTCATCAGTTAGGATCAATATAAATTTTCCTGAGCGATTAAGATTTCCCATTAAACATGATATCTAAACTCCCCACCGGAGAGACTTTAAGTTTCCTCAGGTGGGACCTAACATATAAATCTCATCTAGGAGGCACGATTGAAGTCTAACCTAAGAGTTTTAGTCTAAAGTCTCGTCTGATGGACTTAGAGTCTCATCATACACACTCAACATATAATCTCGCTTGGAAGACCTTGAGTCCCGTAAAAAAAGCTCACCTAAATTCCTCTCCTATGGGACATAGATTCTCATCATACAGATTCAACATAAAATCTCGCTTGGAAGACCTAGAGTCCTATCAAACAGCTTGCCTAAATACCTCGCATGAGGGACTGGAAGTCTCATCAGACATGATCCAAATCAAAGTCACGCTTGAGATACTCAACTTAGTGTCTCACTTGAAAGACTCGATATGAAGTCACGCCTGAGGGACTCAACATAAAATATTTTCAGGGAATAAAGCACCTTTGGTATGAATCTAAGTGATCAAAGTATTTAAAAGATATTAGTGTAATTCTTAAAATACTAAGGCAGTGAATACACTCATCTACAAGTGTTTTTAACCTCTCTCTTTGATAAATTATCTTAAAATCTTTAAAAGAACCATAAGAGATCTTGTGAGATTGATCAAGGATGTTCCTAAATATTTAGGAGGTTTATATACATTACTTAGGCATAAAGCTTCTTAATCGATTGAGAACACTCTTAATCAATTAAGACATTATCTATTGTAGGTTTACTTTTTTGGAATTATGGTTTCCGTTTTTATAAATAGCATAATCCATTAGACCTAATGCATAATTGATTATGGGATTAAAAAGCCCACGGGTAGTTTTCCTTTTTAAGCTAAATTTTCACCTATAAATAGAGGGTTCTCCTTACTTTCAAACCACACTAAAAATGAAATTTCAAAATACTTTCTCACTCTCTACTCATTTCCTTATTATTTCTTTCATTTCACTAAATTGCCTTAGTTCTTTAAGAGAGAAAGAAATATTTGTGAGTCGTCTTTTTGTTTGTTCTCGTGTTACGGTATTATTTTAATTTACGCAAGAGGAAGTTACATCTTATGTAATATCTTTTGTGAGAAGATGGTGTTTGCTTTATGATTTAAGCCAATAAATTCTCTAATTTGGTTCATGAGATTGTCCATTAAAATATTTGTTTGGCTCATAAGCTTCTCTCGATGTAAAAGCTCTTGCTTTATTTATGGGATTGTCCGTTAAATTAATTTTTTGGTTCGTGTGTTTAGCTAAGTGTAAAAACTCTCTCATGGTTATGATGGTATCACGGTGTAAAATCTCATGTTTAGTTTGGAGGATAGCTAGTGTAAGACTCCATTTTTATTGTTAGAAGGTTCGTGGGCATAACTTGTGAAAACTCTCACATCTATTTCAAATCTCAAGAAGAATTTTTAGGGGAGAGGAGTAGATCAAGTGGTTAGGCTGAACCTCTATAAATCTCTAGTGGATTTCTCTTATCTCTTATCTCTGTTTATTTTTGGTGTGATTTCATTTCTTCTATAGTCTAATTTTATTACTCCGCTACATATTCTTTTGTTTGGTTGCCAACTTTTTTTAAACAATTCCTTTTACAAAAAATGTAATTGGACATCACTTTTCAAACCCATACGATTTACCCCCCCCCCCCCCCTCTTATGTTTGAAGTCATTCACTACTACAAAAAACACATTTGACAACGATTGTGAAATACATATAATGACAGTTGTATGTCCGTGTTAGGTAGCGTGTGATTGTAAGTATGTTTCTTTCCACCACATATGTGTGACCGTGGTGATAACATAGGTATCATGCTACCTATCACAACGAGTTTGAAATATAGTAGCAAAAATTTAATTATAATAAAATTAACATTTCACCGCAATTATAAAAGGTAACCATTGTGGTATATATACATGAGTTTATTATAAAGGATGTGGATTGCTTGTTTTTCCCTACCCTTCACTGAACATATACAACCCTTCAAATTGATTTAGAAGATCATAATCTGAAAAATTAAATTATTCTTGAAAATCAACTTAAGCGATCCATTATTTTAATTGCATGAATCTCGCAATTCATCTCTCGCACTTTAACATATAGAATTTGGTTCAATGACCCATGTTCTTCAAAGCAACTGTTCCTTCTCTTCTATTTTTTTAAAAGCAACACTTTGTTGACTATTTTGGATTCATCATCATCATTGTCATACCCTAAACTTTGACCACAAGACTTCACACCATCGTGAAAATCATCACCATAATATGGATGTATTTTCATACCTCACCGATCTTCTCAAAGATTGTTGAGTATTCACCTTAACCTCTCAGAGCATTCAGGTAAGGGATCAATCAAGAATTTACATAATGTTCAACTTTTAAAGCCTCTCAAATATCCATGAAGGATCAAGATATCCTCCCCATCAAGTATTTAAAACAAGATTGCACCATTCCAAATTAATCAAGCCTCAAAACCACCAGCTTCACCAAATTAGGGTTTTTATCGACCAAGGCTTCTAAAGAGAAATTTTCATCTAGGCATGAGCCAATAATTTAATACATGATTCAAGAAGATCAAAAGAACCTCATGATTCCATTAATAAGTTTAAAATAGCCTAATGGGTTTGCATCTATCAAAAATCAAGAATTAGGGTTTTGACATAATTCAGTCCCTAGGTTGACTTTTGAAGTAAGACATGATCCAAGACCTCAAGATATGTTTCTAGGACCTCAAATACATCATATTTATCTATTCATAAGATTTTATCGATTCAAAGAACTTGATTCATAAGCAATACAAGGATTCAAATTCATATGGACCACTGTTGCAGTTAGAATATGATATCAAATTATTAATTAATTTGAATCGCATCTTTAGTTCACAACCGCTCTTTGATTTATCCGAAGGAAAAGGTCAAAATAGGGAAAACCTAATTTTGCATCGTAAAGACAATGCAAGGAGAGATCTAGGTAAGGGGTTGGTTAAGCTTATGGAAGGTATTAGCACCCTAAACTTCTGTAGTACTCTACATAAACCTTTTGTTTAAATTTACTATTTTTTGCTTTAATTATTTGCTTGCAGATATATTGCTAAGGGTTAAAAGTTAAAGAAAAATACCTAAGGGTTAGTCCTAAGTTTACTCGGCAAGATTCACATCTTGTGCCTACGTATTCTGGGTAGGGAATGAAATCAGAGTAATCGTAGTTCCCCTCGAAAGAGAGGTTAGAAACGTCTTGACTGTGGTCAAGGTTTCAAATGAGGAGTAAGCATTTCTTATGGAAACGCTTATGTGGAGTCTTGAAACTCCTATTTCTAAGTTGAAATTGATAATTGAAAATTAGGGTTGACTAAATGTTCCACGGTGGGAAACCCTAAAACAGAGTACGGCGACTCTTTGACCTAAAGCTAGGGTAAAGGGCATTTTCGTCCACGGCGGGACGCCTAGGCTAATTAGGGTTTGAAACGGTCAAGGTTAGGACTATTGACTCAGCAGTCAAACTGCTAGACCTAATCCTTCAGAAGGACTTTAACGGTAAATTAACGCAAACATTTGAATATTATCATATGGCAGAATTACAGTACGAAAATAAAGAAAGCGGTAAAGAAAAGCATCGCGATGATCACTCGCGTAAATTACAACATCCCAAAAATGCAAAAATAAATAACTGCGACGACGTCTCGCATGATTACAATTGAAATAACGACAGGATGGAAAACGGATTAGCAAACTGGAATGAACAACAGATGACGATGGTTAAACGACACCTGAAACAACTATATCAAGAAAAAATTGTTTGAAATTTTTTAAAAGGTTTTAATTAATTAAAAAAAGTCTTAATTTTTGTCTTACTTAAAGAAAAACAGTTGTCTTAAGTTTTATGTTAAAAAAAATGGTTTAGATTTTAATTATGACAAAAAATGGTTTCAATTTTGATTATGGAAAAATATTTTAAATTTATTAGCAAAGTTATTAGTTAGTGAAATGAGAAGGTTTATAGTGATTATTATTATTATTAAATAAGGTTAATGAAATAATTAAATAATAACCTAAACTAAAAAAATAAAAGAAAAAGAAAATGACATTAAAGGGGGGAGGGGATATATGTGGTTAGTTCATTTCACTTAGGGTTTTCTTTTAACCTTTGTCTCCTTCTTCCTTCCAAACGGCGCCGCCGGAAGCCATTGATGAACCTGAAGCTTTTCCTTTTCATTTGTTCACTTGCATGTTGATATCTCCGTCCTCTTCTTCTTCCGCTCCACCTGAAAAGACAAAAACCCAGAGAAATTCAAAGCGGATCTCACCCTTCGATTTGTCGCTGGTAGAACTCTCTTGCAAGCGGAGATGACCACTTTACGGCGGTAGTGAGAATGAACGGAGCTCCAATGATGTTGAAACTGAGGTCGGGAGTTAGATCACCCGTCGTTTCTTCAACGATCGATGATGGTGATCTTCTCCTCCGATTTCCGCGGCGTTCTTTCAGTTCCTTTGACTCTTCCTCTTTTTCTTTCTTTAATGGTGATGATGAAGAATCAAAGGATTCTTTGAACCTCGGCAGTGATGATGAAGCCTTCAACGGCTTTTCTGAGCCGCCGTCCCTTCGTCTTCTCGATCTGAGGATGATGAAGCTTTTTTTACGGCTCTCTCAAACTCATTCACTCGCCATCGTCGTTTTTTGTTCTTCGGGTTCGGATCTGAAAACTTATTGATTTATATGATTCCTCTTTTTGGGTTGGATCCGTCATTATTATGAATTTGTGTTGGATTCGCAGGATTTTTCGGAGATTATTAAGGCGTGGATGTCGTTGGATCCTTTGTTTGTTGGGCTTGCACTTTTTCGGTTTGTTTGATTGTTGCTGGAATGTTGTTGCTTTTTCCCGGAAAAACTGTTGCTACTGTTCATTTGGATCATGACTGGGTCCAATGGACTTTTAGAAATTGTTTGTGTTGCGTTTGGCTTAGCTTTTCTGGAAAAATCAGTTTTTAAAATAAGCACTTTTCAATAAGTGCTTTTCCAAACCAGCTTTTTTCCAAAAGAACCTCTTTATCTCTCTCTCGGTTGCCTCGGACAATAAGAACAGAATGTTACCGAATTTTACCTTTGATCGGAAATAAAGTCGGGAGTTGGCTTCAGAGCAATTTGTTACCCTCCCGACACGCCCGATGATGATACTATTTTGAGGGTGTCGGAAAAATTTTCTAACCGATAAAATTGTTGTCTGTTTTTGTTCATTTTGCAGGTTCGGATAGTCGGAATCGGGACGAAGAAAATTGGATTAGGAGTTTAGGAAAAATGTAATACTTATGTTTTTTTGGTTATTTTTTGTAAAGAATTAAGATTATTAATAATATTCTTTATTTATTTATTAATTTTTGTAAAGAACCAATATTAATAAAAAAATTTAAATTTATTTATTTATTTTTTGTTTTTGATATGAAAATGACAATGAAGACTATTATAGAACATATGCTTTTGTTGAAAATAAAAAAAAATAAAAATAATGTTAAAATAGAATAAAATTAAAAAAGAAGTTATTTAAAAAATGAAATGAAAATAAAATCAAAATCATGAAATTAATTGTTTTAAAATGGAATGAAAATAAAAATAAAATTAAGAAATGAAATAAAAATAGAAATATTTTATAATAAAAATGAAAATAAAAGGCAATACGATTGATTTAAAATGAAATGAAAACGAAATGAAATTACATATTTTTATTAATTCCTAAATCCTCCAATTTATCCGACCAATCCCATTTCCAACATACCTTCCGATTAAACCTTCCGGCGATTCAAAGGAGACCTTATCCGTATAAATCCATAATGTCTGATTAAACTCAAATGATTGTATTCTCCGGCTAACTTCAGTCCATTAACTTGAATCGATTTATTTTCGAACAACTCAACTCTTTCTCAGTCGAACAGGTCCAACTACACCTCGGCCCTGATGCACATCAGCAGTATCTAACAACTCAAATTTCTTGAATATCGCTCAAAGTTCGTAAACGGACAGCCAGCTGCAAGTAAATGACCGTTTTATCCTTCATGAACCAAAGAGTACACCACATGATATTTTCCTGCAAAAACAAACCAGCTACACAAACCTGTTAGCGACTGGTTAAATACAATGCCTAAATACAATGGAATGCAAAATGAAACGACAAATCTTAGGGCAAAATTTGGGTTATTACAACCACAAACTAGGGTTCTTGAAAAAAAGTCAACCATAACTTTGACTTTTGACCAAGACATGATCTCAAACCTTGGGACATGATTCAAGACACTCAAAAACACCTATGGGATACATCCATTAGATTCAATTTAGTCCAAGGACTTGATTTCATAAAGGATCACCAAGTTCAAAATTCATCTGATATAAAAAGTCAACTGTAATCAAAGCCAAGTTTGACTTTTGGAATTTTTTGGCAAACATGGCCTCTTTAGGTCAACAATGTTAACTTATGATTTGGATCATGATCAATCAATAAAATTAAAGAAAAGTGAGGTTACTTTCAAAAAGGGCAACCTTGAGAAACTTGAAATTTCACTAAGTTATGGAAAGAACTTGATTTTTACCCAACTTTGCAAGGCCATAACTTGTGATCCAAGCAACCATTTTCTCCCATCCAAATCTAAAATGATAGATCTTCATACATACAAAAAGATTTCAAAACACAAGTACCCTCATAAAATGCCTAGATTTTGAGATATGAAGTATTAAAGTTAGGGTTTCATGAGATTTAGAACTTTGACACTTAGAAATTTCTAGGCAGAATCTGCCTCATGTTTTGCCCAACTTTGGAGGCATTTTTCATTATGATCCAAGATGAACCAAGACCAAATGTAAACATCAAAGTTGAAGTATGATATACAAGCTTTCCAAAGAGTACAAGAACATCCATTGATTCAACTTGAGCAAAAAGTTATGAACCTCACAACATGCCTTGCTACAAATTGTTTTTTGACAGCATTTGGCACATAACTTGCCTCCCATGATTTCTTGAGCTAATTTTGGACACTTTCATCATTAGATTTCTGTCCAATATCAACATGAATGATGAGTAATCTGAACCATAACACCAAGAAGTCAAGAACCTCATCCTTTAGGTATGTGGAAATCAATGTTATAAATCCAAAATCCAATTTTGTCATATGGCATTGAAAGGATGCATTGATATGGCATGAATCAGTTCATATAAGTCTAAATAAGTCAAGACTTATCCAAGAATCAAAAGACCTAAAACCTGCAAGTTTAACTCAAGTCAATGGCTAGAGGAGAATTTGACTACATGACAAAACACATTGGATAATATAGTGATTCAGCCTCGATTCACTATTCCTTGCAAAACAAAATTCCTGTACTATAAATAGAGGTCATTTCTAGTTGATAAAAACACCCTAAAACATCAGAACACATGTTTTCTCTCATTTCACTCTTCACTTCAAAATTTCAGAACCTTAAGAAGTGAGAATCGAATTTTCAAATAAAGACTAATTCAGATCAAACCAATGGTCCTAACACCTCACATGCATCATATATGAGTGATCCAAACCCTTAAACAACATCTACAATACAAGATTCATCAAGTTCATATCTCATCCCAAGCAAGCTGCAGTTGGATTCGAGCCCACCGAACCAGAAGGTTTCAAACCATTCTAAGCACATCAACATATTCCTTGAGGTCTAGGGAAGTTGTCCAGGTCATCATTTCACATCTGTAACACCTACGATTGAGGATTTGAATTCCTCTTTCACAAGTAAGCCTGAACTTCCTAAACTCCATGAATCATGTATCATAAATGTTGTTTCAAGTTACCAACATGTTTCTGCAATTATATAGAATGATAAACCTCAATCAATTGTTATTTTTCTTGCTTATATGGGATTTCATAGTATTCTTGCAAAAATTAGGGTTCATCTGTTCATCACTTGATAACTCACTCTACACTTAAAAGAAATAAAATTAATTGGTACCATTGAATTTCTCGTTCAAAAACGAGTAACTTTCATGTTTACATCGTGAAAAATCATTACGTATTGAGGGAGATATGACATGTTTTGCAAATCCTTCCATGGAGGGAGACGCGAGGAAGAAGAAAGAGCCGTTAGCGCCCTTTTTCAAATTTTTGAATTTTTAAATATTTTTAGTATTTTTATGTTATTTCCAAAAATTAATTTCTCTCTCAATCTTAATCATTTTCAAGTGATTTTTTAAACATAAATCCTTCACATATTTAAATATTTTTTTCTTCAAAAAAATATTTTTATTTGATATATTTTTGAATATTTTAAAGAATTTTATTTTAATTTGTTTTAAACATTTTAAATAATTTCTTTTTCTTGATTTTTTTTCAAAACCAAATGGATTTTAAAACATCATGTGAATAAAACCTTATTTTCCAAACCCTAGCCCTGTTTCATAACTTGCTTTTTGAATTTATTTGATATTTTTCATCATTTTTAATTGTTTTTCCCTTTTAAAAATGCAAAAAATAAAAATAAAATTAGGGTTTCCCTCTTGATTCAATCTTTCAAACTTCATTTAAACACATTTGGGCCTCTATTGGAGTGTAAGACCCAACCCCCCTATGTACATAAATAAATTTTGGGCCTCTACTATAGTCTAAGTCCCACAACGTCTTTCGGTATCACGGTGCGATCACTGTTTTCAAATAAATCATATGAATCTCTCCTTGAGTATAAGCTCCAATATTTTGTACATAAACTTTATTTTAAACAATAAACAACCTTATTGGGTTTCATACAAAGACCCTTAGGCTTCCTAAAAGCACATGATAAGCCCTAGTAATCCCTACACCAATTCCCATGAGAGTCAAAACCTCTAAAACATTCAAACTCATCCTTTGAGTCTCCTCTGATCCTCAACAAGGCTTGAATTCCACCTTAAATCCCCAACAAGGGTCAAGTTACAATCAACAAATCCCCAAAAGAATCAAATCCTTTGTAGCAGATCAATAAATTCAACTCTCCTCTAATCTCCAGAAAGAGCCAGTCTCTCTTTTGATTTCTCAGAGCAGTTGGAACCTGCTCTTGGATTTAATTTTTCTCAAAAAGAGTCAGTCTCCACTTAAATTCCCTCAGCCTCCTCGTAGGCTTCATATGAGGATTTTCTCAGTCAGCCTCAATCGTGGGCTTTGTACAAGACAGATATAATACTCCCCCCAATTGATTCAGTTTTCAATCTATTTTAGCTTCAACCTTGGGCTTTGATCAAGGCACAAACGTCAACATCCCCACAGATGAGACTCTGAGTCCTCTCTGTAGGACGATATTTCCTCTATATATCACATTTAAAAATAAGCAACTAAACTCTTTTCCAGATAATTAATGTAAGTTGCACACTTATTGATTCAAAATCCAAGCTGGAGTCCCTCCTTTATCATGGCCAAAGTTCTCTTTCATCTAAGTGATGTAAGTGGCAAGCCTCTATAACACATTCAAGCCAGTGTCCCTCTCTTAGCATGCAAAGATTCATAAAGGAAAAAGTGGCATTGCTCTACACTGAGTTAAAGCTTTTTCCTTCATGACATTTCAACTCTCTTATAAAGGAATATGTGGCATTGCTGGATCCCACACATACTAGTTAAAGCAACTTCCCTTATAAACAAAACCCTAATAATTATGATGAATATGTGAGATATCTCCCTTTCGAGATGAAAAATTCTCTCTCAAATACTCCTTTAGCTTCAATCTTGAGCTTTGAACGAGACACAAATACTCCTTTAGCTTCAATTTTGAGCTTTGAACAACACATAAAAAATCCTTTAGCTTTAATCTTGGGCTTTGAACAAGACATAAACTTCTATTTTAGCTTCAATTTTGGGCTTTAAACAAGACACAAACACTTTTAGCTTCAATCTTGGGTTTTAAACAAGACACCAAACTTTTTTTCCTCCAATAGAATAGAAGGAATTATAAACGCTCTGATTTCTCAGTTTTCTTTTTTGAGAATACGTAGGCCTAAGATTGCAAAATCTTAGCGAGCGCACTAATAAAAAACCTTAGGTCCAGATACCTTTCCAAAAACAATAGAAAATCCCAAAACAACTAAAACATTTCCTCAACCTCCCAAAGGAGAAACTTTCCCCAGCTGACAGCAAATAGACTCAAGAAAGCAATTTAAATAGTAAAAACAGATGTAATCAAGGTTCCTATAGATACTCTAGGTGTTAATAGCTTCCCTTTATATAACCAACCACCGATTCTAGATCTCTTCGCATTTGTAGGGAAAACACTTGCGCACAGGCTTAGTTTAAGATATCTTCCCCTTCCTATTAAGCTTCATAGGATAAATATAGAAATCAGAAAGTAGCACCAGGAGCGGTAGGGGTCTCCAGCCACAAAAATTGATTACTACAATCATTATTTTAAATGTTGATGATGATTATTATGATGACAGTGATGACGATGAATAAGAATTTCTCAATAAATTTGATGTTTTTCAAAATAAACTAGAAGAGAAGAATTTTTTTTTTGAAGAAGTTGGGGCACTGAACTAAATTATATATGTTAAAGAGCAAGAGTTGAATTACAAGATGCATGAAATTCGAAAAACATTGATTGATTTAAGTTATTTTCAAATATAACTTAATTTTCATATCATTATTTTCTAAATTAATCTAAATGAATGAATGCTTAGTGAGGGGTTAGCGAAATAAGAAATATACATACGATATAATAAAATCATATTCTAGGACATTAACAATAACACAAACAATAACATTTATCAACAACAAAAATCAACAAGGTAAACATTTTGAAAAATGACAACATACCAGCTCATATAATGTTTCACGACTGTACCTTCTATTGAAAAGATTCGGGGAGAATGAAGATGAAGAAATGATATACTTGTCTCAGAATGGAATCCATAATAAAAAGGGGATGAACATGAAGTGATAGATCAAAACTTGGATTAAATTTGAATGGATATCATTTATGGTCTTTCACATAAGTTTGCATCTTTCACTTTCGTTTCATGCTCTCCTCGTATTTTTCTTCATAGCACATAAACCATTTATATTTTTTTCTTCATTCACCTTTCCTACAAGTTAAAATATATTAGCATGACATTATAATTATAATATATGCAGAAACTTCACTTCTATAATTCATACACTTCTGTCAATCTACATAAGAAATTAATGCTGCAAGATTCACAAAAACAAAACATTTCTAAGTCGCAAGAAGGTCTTTTCTTGTGACTGAGCAATGTTTTGTTTTTGTTTTGAGAAACATTTATCAACAACAACAACATACAACAATATTTATCAACAAAACAACAACAACATACAACAACATATCAATTTATAAAATATTTCACGAACGTATGTTTTATTGAAAAGATCTGTGGAAAATAAAGACGAAGAAATGATCTACTTGTCTTATAATGAAGATGAAGTTTATCTACTATGTGTTGCTATGTATAAAAAAATGCAATAAGGATGAAGCTATAATAGCTTCATCCTTATTGTATTTTTTCTACAAAGAAACACAAACCATTTGTGAAACACACCCAGTATGCTCTTTCTTGAGCTAACTTTTTTCATTCGCCTTCCCTACATGTATAAAATATATCATGCCAAATGTAAATAGACTTGGAGACATAAACTCTTGAACCAGATTTAGAAATATAAATAGCTTTAAAAAAAACCATGGAATGAATAGTTCGAAGAATGAAGTCCCTTAAAAGTTCTTCAATGATTATGAAAATTACAACCTATACAAAGAAAATGTAAGAAAGTCTATGAAGAAGAAGAGGAAGAAATATAATGAAAACACAGTGTTGAACCGAGATAATATTTTAGTATGAAAGAAGAAATATAACAATTACCTTTTAGTATGAAGAAGTAGAATGATGATTTCTGCATGTGGAATATCGAAGAAGAAGAAAAGAGAAAATATTAGAGTTTTGCTTTGAGAGAGACGACAACTATTCTATAAAGAGGCGAGTTAAATTCTCTTATATATAAGTCAAATATTGCCCCACATGTAATGAAATCTAATATATATATATATATATATATATATATATATATATATATATATATATATATATATATATATATATATATATATATATATATATATATATATATATATATATATATATATATATATATATATATATATATATATATATATAAAATAAGGACAACACTCTTTATAGAAACACTACACCAGAATTAACTTTTAGGCAGCACATACAAAGACAGCGCTTTTTAAAAAAGCGCTGCTAAAGAGTCATTAAAAAAAAAGAAAAAAATTGCCTACCAAAGACAACGCTTTTTGATAAGCGCTGCTACAGTGTAATAAAAAAAAAGAAAAAAAACAGCATATCTACGACAGTGCTTTTAGGAAAAGCGCTGCTAAATGCATGGGCTAAGACAGCGCTTTTCTAAAGCGTTGTTGTAGGGTGTGTCAAAGAAAGCGCTTTTCTAAAGCGCTGCTGTAGGGTGTGCCAAAGAAAACGCTTTCCATGTAAAGCGCTGCTATATCCATGGGCTAAGACAGCACTTTTGAAGCGCTGTTGTAGGTATTAAAAAGCGCTGCCATAGGTGTTATTATTATTAAAATAAAATATCACAGAATTTTAAAGAAAGCGCTTTCCTTGTAAAGCGCTGCTATATGGTTTTGTAAAGAAAGCGCTTTGAGAAGTGTTGTTGTAGGTATTAAAAAGCGCTGCCATATGTGTTATTATAATTAAATTAAAATATCACAGAATTTTTTAAAGAAACATAACACATTGCTAGCTCGCGCGCGTTCTTCATTCTTTCTTTCTCCTCTCTGCGAACCAGAACCCTATTCACCACGACCGGCCGCCGCCCTCCTCCGTCCAACTGTCGTTCCTCTGTCGCTCACCTCCGTTCAGCCTATGTTGCATATCTCCTTCATTTGACCGTCCGTTTTCGACAGCCTCTGTAGCGCATTTCCGCCATTGTTACGGTATTTGAAGTTTTTCATTTTTCTGGATTATTGTCTTAGTATTTCATTTCTGGATTATATGATGTTAGTGTTACTTCTTTTCTGAGTTATTGACTTGTTTTTGTTGATACCATTGATGAGAACTACTCTTTTGATATTGGCTTGAGTTTTGTATACAAGGTGTTTGTTGAAATGCCACAATGAATTTACTTATGTTAACTTTCATTATATCTAGTCGTATACAAGGTGTTTGTTGAAATGCCACACCTTATATGAGTTCCTTTTCTAATAATTTTTATTATTGTTGCCTACAAATCTTATTTGAAATTGGCATTCTGATAAATTTTATTTGTTCAATGGTTTTTTAGATTATGTTGCCTTAGAAGCTCCACACTATTTGTGATTCAAATGAAAGCTTTAAGTTTCTGTTAATCTTGAAGTGAATATAATTTTTGTTTGTTATGCTCATTTATTGAATAGCAAATTGTTTTTGAAGTAACCTATTGAATCTATCTGTATGTATATAAAAATAATAACTTATTGACTCTTGTTCTTGTAGATCAAGATTTTGTTCGGCTTCTTGCTGTTGAGGGTTGTGCAGCTCTTGGAAAATTGTTGGAGCCTCAAGATTGTGTGGCACATATTCTTCCTGTTATAGTCAATTTTTCTCAGGTATATTGAGTATTAATAATATTATGTGGGAAGATTTGCATTTTGTACCGTCTTGCTAATTTAGTAACATTTAATTTACCAAAATAGTATAAATTAATATGTTAGTAAAAATTGTATAAAATTTTAGATAAATATAAACTCAAGTTATATAAAATTTTAGATATTTTTAGATAAATATAAAATTATATAAAATTTTAAATAATTAATATGTTAGTAAATATTGTAAAAATTGTATATGAGTTCATATTAATTGCAAATTAATTAATTTTATTGCAAGAATTATTTAATGTTGACGATGTTATTAATTTTGTCTGTTATAGGGGTTACCTGTGAAGAGCAAGGTTGTGATCGTTTTCAAGCATCCTACTGTGCAGCTTACTTAGGAGTTATTGATTTCTTTACAGGTATTCTCTGTATGTTTGTTTAACTTTCTTAGTTTAGTTTAGACTACTCAATTAGTATGGATAAAAAATGGATGTCTTCCAATCGATTGTCTAAAGAGTACGAGTGGGGTATCGAAATTCGTTAAGTTTGCTGTTGAACACGCCAAAGACCCCAGTAGGATCACATGTCCTTGCTTAGGTTGCTGTTATGGGCGTCGAATTGACGCCGTTCAGTTGGAATCTCATTTAATGAGACATGGAATTGATTGAAGTTATACGTGTTGGACATTACATAGTGAGATAAGTAACGAGAATGTCGAACCCGAGGATAATATGATCTATGCTTCAAAGGACAATGGAAGAGATACATATGATTGTGATCGAGTTGAAGAGATTGCAGAAGCACTTGAAGAAGATCTTCAATATTGTCCCAAGATGTTTGAGAGGTTGGTAAGCGATGCAGAGAAACCGTTGTATAAAGGTTGCACTACTTTCACAAGATTGTCTGCGGTATTAAAGTTGTACAACTTAAAGGCGGGTAATGGATGGTCGGATAAAAGTTTCATAGAGTTATTAGCCCTACTTCAAGAGATGCTTCCGGAGGATAATGTTCTTCCAAGTCGAACCTATGAAGCTAAAAAAATGTTATGCTCTATTGGCATGAGTTATGATAAGATACATGATTGTCCAAATGATTGCATTTTGTTTCGAAATGAATATGCATCATTAAACGAGTGTCCTAAATGCGGAGTATCTCAGTATAAGAAAAAGTTGTCACCAGCAAAAGTTTTATGGTATTTTCCTATAATTCCGAGATTTAGACGAATGTTTCATAGTGAAACAGATGCAAAACACCTGACTTGGCATGCAGATGATAGAATTATAGATGGGAAGTATCGACATCCGGCAGATTCACCACAGTGGATGAAAATTGATAATGATTATCCTGATTTTGGAGAAGAAGCTAGAAACCTTCGCTTGGCATTATCGACTGATGGAATGAATCCGCATGGTCTGCAGAGTATCTCACATTCCACCTGGCCTGTAATTATTATGATTTATAACCTACCTCTATGGCTATGTATGAAGCGTAAGTACATGATGTTATCTATGTTAATTTCTGGCCCTAAACAACCAGGGAATGACATAGACGTATACCTGACACCTTTAATCGAATACTTAAAGAGTCTGTGGGAGAATGGTGTGGAGGTTTATGATGGATATAGGAAACAAAGTTTCAATTTGAGGGCGATGTTGTTTGGCACAATTAATGATTTTCCAGCATACGGAAATCTATCGGGGTATAGCATTAAAGGTCAATGTGTGTGTCCTATCTGTGAAGAAAACACAGATTGGACGCGGTTGGAATTTGGTCAGAAGAATGTCTTTCTCGGTCATCATAGATTCTTAAATTCGAGTCATCACTACCGTGGATGGAGAAAAGCATTCAATGGAAATTCAGAACAACGTAGAGCTCCACCTATATTAACCGGCAAACAAATTTTTGAAAAGGTGAAAGATGTGAGTACTCAGTTTGGTAAGCCTTTTGTACATACTATTGTCACACGTGGGTGGAGGAAGAGGTCAATCTTGTTTGAGTTTCCGTATTGGAAGTCGTTGTATGTAAGACATTTTCTTGATGTTATGCATATTGAAAAAAATGTATTTGAAAGTGTTATTGATACGTTACTCAATATACAAGGAAAGTCTAAGGATGGCCTTAAAGCAAGAAAGGACTTGGTAGCAATGGGAATAAGAAATGAATTAGGACCCTTGAAGAAAGGAAATCGCATATATCTACCACCTGCTGCTTATACTTTATCTAGAAAGGAGAAAAAGATATTGTGTAAGTTTCTGAGTGAAGTTAAAGTTCCAGAAGGATACTCTTCAGATATTAGAAGACTTGTTTCTATGAAAGACCTCAAGTTAAAGAGTTTAAAGACACATGATTACCATGTTATAATGGAACACTTTCTACCAATAGGTATACGTTCAATTTTGCCAGAAAAAGTGAGAGGCGCAATAACTAAATTGTGTTTTTTCTTCAGGTCAATTTGTAGTAAGGTGATCGATCCTGCAATCTTACCATCATTGAAAAAAGAAATAGTTATTACTTTGTGTCAGCTTGAAATGTATTTTCCTCCATCATTTTTTGACATAATGGTACATCTAGTTGTCCATCTTATGAAAGAGACACAATTGTGTGGACCAGCTTATATGAGATGGATGTACCCTGTTGAACGTTATATGAAAATATTGAAAGGGTATGTGAAAAACCGAAGCCGACCAGAGGGATGTATTGTTGAATGATACATTGTTGAAGAAGCTATTGAGTTTTGTACTGAATATTTGTCCAACGTTCAATCCATTGGCCTCCCAAAATCTAATGTTGTTGAAAAAATAGTAGGTAAACAGTTAATTGGAAATAAAGTTGTGACAGTTTCAAGGGATGAACGGGAGCAAGTGCATTTGTATGTTCTGCACAATGACATTGAGGTTGAGCCGTATGTTGAAATACACAAGGACGTTCTTCGAGGTTTAAATCTGAATCAAAATGAAAATTGGATAGTACGTGAGCACAATCGAAGTTTTATAACATGGTTCAAGGATCATATTTTTTCAAAGTTTTATTTTGATCCCACTTCAATAACAGAAAGGTTGAGATGTTTAGCATATGGTCCATGTTTGCATGTGTTTTCTTATAGCGCATACGCAATTAATGGATACACATTTTATACCAAAGAACAAGATGATAAGAGTACAATGCAAAATAGTGGTGTCACCGTGCTTGCCGAAGCAATGCACATTTCAAGTGTGAAGGACTTAAACCCCAAATATGCGAATCCGTCGTATTTTGGTGTTATCGAGCGCATTTGGATGTTTGATTATGAAAAGTTTCAGATTCCTATCTTTGGATGCAAGTGGGTTGAAAATAATAGTGGCATACGAATGGATAAGTCAGGATTTTTGCAAGTGGATCTTAATAAGGTGGGGTACAAAGATGAGCCTTTTATTCTAGGCACGCAAGCTAAACAAGTGTTCTATGTCACTGATCCGACAAGTACGAAATGGTATATAGTTCTTTTTTCCAACAAAGTAATCGATGATAACATTGGAGACAAGGGGGGTGTTGATGTTGAGAAGGAATCTTATATTATAGATGATCCAGATGAGAATATTAGAGCAGACGAATCATATATTAGAAATGATCATAACGAGGGAATTTGGATCAATCCATTCGTCCGTGTTGTTAAGAGACAAGTAAACCACGTTCCAACTAAGAAAAGAAAGAGATCTTAGTGACAAAGGTACTTGTTAAATTACATATTGTCTCATTGAATAAAATTACATATTTCTCTCATGCAATACAATTACATATTATGCCATTCAATAAAATTATGTATGTGTTTCTCTTATTTAGACATTTCTTATGTATATATTTCTTATTTACATATTTGCATGTCATTCATTTGATACTTTGGTTTTTCTGAATTACAGGTATTATGGCCAACAATGAGGAAATACCACATGATGGAAATGAAACAACAAAAGACACTGAAGGCGATATCAAAAGAGGAATAACGATTATGAAAAAAAATCATTTGTGCGAGAGATAAGGGTGTTAAGTATGATGTGCATTGGAATGAAAGAGATCAATTAGTTGAGTCTAACAGTGCGATGCTGACAAGTTACATTGGAGCACTTGTACGTTCGCAAATTCCGATTACTTGCAATAATTGGAGGATTCAGTCGCTACAACCAGCTAAAGACAAAATTTGGAGCGAGATACAGGTATGATACTTGATTATTTTTAATTATGTTGACGCTTACATCTTTAAATTAATTATACTAACATGTTATATGTATGTGTATTTGTTTGCAGAGATCTTTTAATATTGATGATTGCAGAAGAAAATATTGTCTTCAATTGGCCGGTAAACGACTGAGGGGATTCAGAGCATTTTTAACGAACAAGTTTCTCAAAGATTCTGATGGAAACTTTGTTGACTCGGAGCGTCCAAAGAAGTACGCTGATCTAATTTCGGAAGAAGAATGGGAGACATTTGTTGCAAAGCGAAGAACCAAAGAATTTTTAGTAAGTACAACTTATCATGAATAATGTATAGTATATATATACTTCTTCCACAAGAGTTCTGATATGACTTAAACTTATTTTTTTAGGTTGTGAGTGGCGTTAATCGGCAACAGGCATCAAAACCCGCGTATCCATACAAAAAAGGGCGTTTGGGATATGCACGCTTAGAACAAAAAATAGTAAGTATATATAAATGCTTTAATATGATATAGTTACCAAAATTAGTAAGTATATATAATAGCATATGAATGGTTTATTATCCGTCTTAATGTGTATATAGAAGAGGAGAAAACTGATGCGACATCTCTTCCGGACCATGTTGTGTGGAAGGCTGCCCGTGTGCGAAGAGATGGAGTCGTTCAGGAAGAAGTTCAACAAGTGTTTGAACGATGTATAAGTAAAACATTAGTTTTGTTAGTAATTGATCAAAAGTGTATAATATATTTATATATGCTTTTATCTATATTTCAGGAGACTCTATCCCAGAGTATAACTCCAGCTGAGGACGAGGATTGCAGGAGCATACTGAGTCAGGTGTTAAATATCCTTGAGTATTCTGGGCGTGTGAGGGGTAAGGGATTTGGCGTCACTCCATCACAGCTGTATAAGAAGCCAAAGAAAAAAATCCTAGCAATAAAGAAGTGATGGATACGTTGGAGGAATTGAAAGCGCAGATTCGGGAATTACAGAAGGACAAAGAAAGATACATGTTGGAAAGGCGCGGTCCAGAGGGTAAAGATGTTAGTGAAAAAGATAGTGTCGGTTGTCCGCAGAAGCTTCCAGAGGTAATTGTATATATTACATTGAAATTAATTAATTTAGCACAATTTTCTTAATTGACACATTAATCGGCATCATTATTTGTTTAGGGCATTTCACCTTGTCGGCTATATTTATCGTCACCGACTTATCGCTTGGTTGGCAAGGGAAATGTGCATAACAATGTGGGAGAATTACTTCACTATAAACCGCTCCCTCCTGGATATTTAAAAGTATCGATTGATATTTCGTTAGAGGGGGTGCGTTGTTGCCTATACCAGATGAAGTTTCAGACGCAACAGTGGTGGGAGACGCAATAGGAGCGTATGTTGCATGGCCGACAAATCTCATTTACATAGATGATGAGGTATGTTGAACACCATTATGAACCTAGCTAATCTCATATTCAAATGTTCCTCGATTTTCTTATTTTCTTATTTACATTTATATTTTCTTATTTTCTTATTTACATGATGATCTTAGACTCCTACAAAATCTAAATCAAAAGATGATAGAATTATTATGCGGGATACCGATTCAGCTGCATCAAAGAAACGGGTACTAATACAGTTACATGGTTATCTTATTATACATTAATTACTGAACTTATATATGACTTTTAGGTTCATGATCAGCAGTTGCAACAAGTCAGCTAGGGTAAGATGCCTAAAACTTTCAAGGTGCCCAACAAAAAAAAGACCGATTCAAAAAAAGCATCTATTCCTCGATTTAGGATGTGCCTTGAAACATATATAGGAACAACAAATGTGGTTGAGGGTGGCATCCGTCAAATACCTATGGAGGAAGGTATTTTCGGTTTTGAATATCCCGAAACACTTGCTAAGGAGGATTTTGACCAGGTTTTCCAACATTCTGAATTGGGCGTCAGTGTTATGCATTCCTACATCAGGTACTCCGATCCATTTTAGTTAAATAATTGAACATTTTAAAATTTGCTCATTTAATTGAATATTCTAATGTTGATTATGTTTTTCTTTTAGGCTCCTATATGACAAGTTGTTGGTCCCGCATGATTTGACTTCCATATTCACATTCTTATTTGCTAGCTGTATCAACGCACGAGCAATAGAGCATACACCAGATACTGTCAAAGATTACATGGTCCAAAGATTTATGGTTGCGACTACAGAGAAGTTGTTCTTGTTGCCATATAATACTGGCCATGGGTTAGATTTTATTCTAAATTCATTTATTATAATTATTCTATTTTTTCCATTAATCTATATAACATTTTCGTCTAAACTGTTGTCTTATTTTATAGTGGACACTGGTTGTTGCTCGCAATTAATCCGATGAAAGAAATAATGTATTATATAGATTCATTGGATGGCGATACAACAAAATATCCTGATCCGAAGAACATGGTTGATACGTAAGTGATTAGATATACTGTTCTGAATAGTTATATATCTTTATTTATTATGTGACATTGTTCTAAATATGTGTTTATATTATGTTAGAGTTATACAAATATTCAGAGCACAAAGAGATGCAACAGTGCCAAAAAGGAAGGTTAACAACATCAGCTGGATCAGAGTGGAGGTATATTTTCCCATGTTTGACTGTTATAGTGGTTCTACTTGATAAAACTATTTAAACTATATATACTGATAAATGTTCGTTTGTTTTTTCCATTTACAGTGTCCTCGTCAGCGCAATGGGATTGACTGCAGATATTTTGTATTGCGCTTTATGAAGGAAATTATTCTTTCAGGTCAAATTGAGATTCCAATCATAGTATGGATCAATTCATAAGTTATATGATTCATTTTGATAATTAACCGATATTTCATCTGAGTAATTAGTTTTAAAATTAAATCGTGCATATTTTGTTATATTATGTAGTACTTTGATGAATACAAGTGCGGTACTTACTCGAAAGCAAGATTGGAAGAAATTAAGGAGGACTGGTGTCAATTTATTCTTGAGTTGAGAATTGTATAACGTATCTATTTGTAAAGTTATCGGATCTGTAATTATATGTAAATTGAATGTATTTGTGATGTTGTAACTTGAATGTATTTTGTGATGTTGTAATATATTTAAGCAGGTTTATGTGTATTAAAATGGTTATGGGCAAAGTGATGAATACACATAAATAAGGCCAAAGTAATTGTTATATATAAGGCCAAACTGTTGAATTAAAGGTCTGAATTATAAGCAGGGAATGTAATTGTTATAAGCAGGTTTATCAAAAAATATATAAAAAATGTGATTATTTAAAAAAAAAAATTTAAAAATCGTGAAGAATAGACAGCGCTTTTAAAAAAAGCGCTGATAAAGGGTGCAAAGAGAGGCCAAAAAAGCGCTGCTATAGGTTGGAAAAGGGGGGGTCTATGAAAGCGCTTTAAAAAAGCGCTGCTAAAGGGGGTCTAAGACAGCGCTTTTAAAAGCGCTGGTAAAGGAGGGGAGGGAAAAGCGTTGTTATAGGGTTGAAAAAGCGCTGCTAAAAGCGTTGTTGAAGGGAGGGGAAGGGAGAATAGGCAGCGCTGCTATAGGGTGAAAAAAGCGCTGCTAAAAGCGTTGCTGAAGGGATCCTTTAGCATCGCTTTTTCTTTAAAAAAAACGCTGCCTTTACCTTTAGCAGCGCCATTTTTAGCAGCGCTTTTAAGCGCTGCTAAAGGCCAAAAAAAGCGTTGCTAAAGGCCTTTTTTGGCATAGTGAAAAAAATACAAAATTGTTAGTATTGGGATTTGATCTATGTCATTCCATGTACATTTAACTAAGGTTTCTTATAATGACCCTAATGAAATGTTTTTTGATAAATATAAAAAAAATACCAAAAAAGAGGTATTTTCACGGTTAACTAAACGAATGTTATAATATGGTGTTACTGAATGTATATTTTGTAAGAGTAATTTGCCCAACTCACACGCACGCGCACGTGAACACTTATATAGGCAATATATTTCCTCCAACCAACACTTTAACAATATTAGATAACAAAGGTCTTCTAGTCTACTAAAAGGCACAACCCTAAGATCAGGATAACAAACCCTCAAACAACTGTAAATTTATGAGGCAAATAGGACCCTTCAGCCACTCATATAAGGTGCAAGAATTACTAAAAGCCTTGTCAAGATACCACTTTAAAGAAGAGAAAATGCTTTTATATTTTTCTTTATCCTTGGTGGGTGTCATACCCATAAAATAAAATTGATCATGTGTTTTCAATTAGATCACACTACAAAGTGTCATATCATGGTCAAGTTGACTCTAATTATAGACCTACCATCTAATGATCTAATGATCACAAGCGAGGAAGAAAGTTCTCTAAGTAGAACCAGTTTTCATTTCAGCCACATAAAAATATTATACTACACACTAGTTGTCGCTACATAAGTAACGGGGATTTGATAAGTAGGGGTGTGCATGGATTATAAACTAAACCAAACCACATATATGGTTTGGTTTGGATCTTAAAACCATTTATATAAAACCGGTTTATTTTTTTAAAACCGGTTTACAAGTGGATTGGTTCGGTTTCAAACCAGTTTTTAGAAAAACAGTTTTTTTAAAAACCAGTTTTAAACCGGTTTCTCTCAAAACCTGTTTTTTTTTAATTTGATAAATGGGGCACCAAATTTAAAATATAAATTTGGACTGGATTTTAAAATTTGAATTAATTTGGATAAGAATTTGATTTATGGTTATTGATTATATATATATATATATATATATATATATATATATATATATATATATATATATATATATATATATATATATATATATATATATATATATATATATATATATATATATATATATATATATATATATATATATATATATATATATATATAATTTATTACATATATATTACCTTAATTGTCATTTATGATCATGAAACAAAAAAAGACAAAGAGTTTGGAAAATGGATTAACCATGGTTTTAAAAAGTGGACACTGGTTTTTAATGTTTTAGTAAAATGAATTTGGACTAGTTTTTAAATCAAATAATATGTACTTTTGAAATCGGTGCACCATATTTTTAAATTTGGTTCTTATAAACCGGTTTTTTTGCACACCCCTATTGATAAGTTGATTATATAGGTCTTTCGCACAAGCAAAAGAATATCTTTTAAACACTTGATATCTATTGATATTCTCTATTGTGGAGATCTTGGAGAAGTTATCCCGAGAAGACAATTAACTTATAAGAAAGCCAACTATTCTATATAAGAAGCACACAAAAAAACCAGTTCTACTTGTAGAAGTTTCTACACTAAGTATAGATTCTTAAGAGAAGTATAGGCCAGACTAAAAGAGTTGGTGTCATCCTTACCATTAGGGCTGGAAATGAGTCGAGTCGAGTCGAACTCACCTCAGCTCGGCTCGACTCGTTAAGAATTGTTCGAATTCGAGTTCGAGTTCGAGTTCGATACGAACTTTTTTTTAAGCTCAAACTCGACTCGTTATAAGTTCACGAACAGTTCGGTTCAGCTCGTTAGGTTCATCTCATTATGTTCAGCTCACATGGTTCACGAACTTAAAAACTATTTTTTAAAATATATATATTTTTTAGTATATTTGATATTTTAAATAAATATATATTTTTTAAATAAAATATTAAAATAAAATAAAAGTTATCATATTGAAATTTAACTTTATCTTCGAAATCTACTAATTCAAAACCTACACAACTTTCAAGAGATACATTTGAGAGTCTAATTCAAAAACTACTAAATTGAAGATTAAACTTGTCTAAGATTTGAAGTAAATATTTAAACTTAATCTTAAAGATAGTATAATTCTTTTCATATGTAATCGAGTTGACTCATGAACCTAACGAGTCGAACTATGTATAGTTCAAGTTCAGCTCATTTAGTTAACGAACTTAATTTTTCGCTCATACTCAACTCATTTGGTTCATGAACCTAGTTCAACGATTTAATTGTCGAGTCGAATTCCGAACTATCTTCGAGTTGGTTTGGTTCATTGTCAGCCCTACTTACCATGGTACCACCATCAAAGGTTCCTATTTAGATAAAGTAGTGTCGTGAAGAATCAAAAGGAGAATGCTAACCAACTTATGTTTTTAGACAAAAGATCTTATTCTGCATGTGAGGTCCAAAATCATAACTATGTCATAGTTCTCCCATTATGGTCGTCTTAAGTTTCTATAGATCTTATGTTAGTTAAATATAGTTCAATCCTAACAAAATAAATAGGAGTCTTATTTATTTATGGTTTAATCATGACATGTACATTATGAATTCATATTTATCTACAATTTTATTCTTAAAATTTTACAATCCTATATTGTAGCACATTTTTAAAGATGGCCTAATTAATGACCTATATTTTAAATCAACTCCTTTAAATTAAAGAGAGAGCAACCATATATTTGACTTAAGACTAGTAAACTTAGGCCTTTAATAAAAAACAAATTGTGATTAGTCTTCAAATAGATCAAATAATATCAATGTGTCAAACTTAGTAACATGACACATTTGATAACTCTTCACCCTATATTCGTATAATAAAATTCACAGTTAAATTGAAAGCTATTATCATATAGATCATATCTATAAAATTTAATATCAATCGAAAATCATTTGACATGTTAACAAAGCATTTGACATCTTAAAAATGAATTTTAATTGATCTGAAATTTTATAGATGTTAAAAAATTTCATAAATACCGTTAATTTTTATTATTTTCTTTAACATATCAAATGAATTTTAATTGATCTGAAATTTTATAGGTGTGATTTATATGATAATAACTTTTGATTCAACGGTCAATTTTATTAAACGGACATAGAGTGAAGAATAATCAGAGATGTTATGTTATTAATTTGACACTTTAATGTCATTTGATTTTGAATATATATATGTGTTTAAGTGATGTGAAGTCACCACATGCTTTGCCTCAATTGTATGAACGCAAGTACGGTAAAAAGTTAAGATAGTTCGCATAGAAATTATCGCAAGCAATGTCAATACAGTGCTATGAACCTTTTCATTGGTATTTGATTTTCTTTTGGGTTAAAAATGATGGAAATATTCCCATATTGAACCTGGCCAATAAAACATACTCAAAAAGGTCCGGTAAGGATGAATGGGATGTGAAGTCTAGTGGGGACTAATGGATGGGCGATAATTTGTTTATGGTTGAGAGCATGCATCTTCAACTTCAAGAAAAGTTCTCAGATACACTTTCTTAATCAACATTTTAATGGTCAATCTCAGATATCTAACCAACAACCCTACATTTAATAAAGACGGTTACATGTAATTCTATTGTTATATTATTGCCATTTGCCAAGAGTTTTTTAAAAATGGAGTATTGAATATTTTGAAACTTCTTTTCTATAACAACACTTTAACGAGAGATACATAATATATTTACTCAAAATTTTAAGATAATAGTTGAATGAGATATCTCAATTATAAATATTTAAGTCAATGTGAAATTATTACTCACACTACTCACAATTGATATATTCTCGACAAAAATCATCTTCTTCATCATATATATTAAAGAATAAAAGAAAATAATATATTAAATCATTTTTGGAAAAAAAATGTAGTGCTCTTTATCAAAGACAATTCTATCAAATCACTCCTAATCTACTATGCACACTATGGACAATTTTTCTATATATTTTTTGGTTGATGTACGGAATCTGATCTTCTGATAAATTCTGATGAATCAAAAGAAAATAGATATGGAAATTGAAGAAGGAGCATGCTGAGAGGTTGGGTAGCAAAAGCTTGGGGGGGATGAATTTACACAACCCATGTCTTCATGTGAACCCCATCAAATTAATAATATGTGCATGGGTCCTACCTCACATACACAGCCCATGATTCAAACAAACATTATATTGAGGGTGCATGAGTAGTACTTTTCTACGTGAAAAATCTCACTGAATCAATCAATAATTTTGTTTTGTCAGTACTAATGTACGATCGCATTAGTAAATGATCTTTTGGTTGTTATCTTTGCTACCAACTAATGAACCTTTTATACCGATATATCAGATACTAGTGACTTGCTTTTTCTTAAACGGAAAATAAAGTTACAATAGGATTAAATTTAGGGAATATATTCCTAAATTGAGTTTCTGGTTATAAGATAACTTTTTCCATAATTTCATCTTTTGTGTAAGAATAAATTGTTGTTTAATAATGATTATCTTTTGTTGAAAAAAAGTTGAGTGAGTTATTCTCTTTCAACCATATATTTTTCTATATACAAAAGAAAGATTTCATATTTGTAATTTTTTACTTAAAGTTGTCTTATTACTCAAACGAACCATATGATAGTTTAGAAGGTTTATATTAATTGGAATTTAGAAGTATAAAAATGTTATTATTAAACTTTTCTTGTAAAAACTATAAGGGTATAGCTACACTCTTGGCACGATGGGACTCTTTAATTTATATAAGTGTGTTGTTTATCTTCATTGTAATTCGACTATCTTTAAGGATCTTACTAAAAACATGTATCATAAGGAATTGATATATATTATTAGGAGAGTTGAGAAAGAAAGGGGAGGGGTTGACAAGTGAACAGAAGAGAGAAGAGAGATGGGAGAATTTTGTAATTTTATAGAAAGTCTTGAACTGGTAGATATCCGTGGAAATACTAGTATGTTTTAAACTAGATGGAAGTGTGATGAGTTTTAAACTTGATGGAAGTGTGATGAGTTAAGTAGTAATACCAGTAGTTAATGGAGTATCAATATCGAGAATTGTGTAATCTTATATAGGTAGTTACTGAAATTATTTTGTTGGAAGAGTAAATTTAGACCAATTTAATAGAGTATAAAATAATACGAATAAAATAGGCTAAGAAAGAGAGTTTGAACCTGAGTTTGTTAAATATTCTAAATTAATATATTGTAACAATTTATTTTATTTATATGCATTACTGATTTTTAAGGGTGTTTATTCATAAATTTTTAGTGAATAAACTTTTTGACAATTCAAACCAATTTCTATGTGCATAGCTAAATGCAGATGAATTCAAGTATGTACTCCTTCTGTCCAAATTATAAGATGTTTTGAGTATTTCACACGAATTAAAAAATTTAAATATTATTTTATGGGAAAGACAAATTATGTATAACTTTACAGTAATATCTCTCATAAGAAAAGAACGCCGTTCAACGGTCTCTACATTTTTAAACTTTTTGTGAAAATTTGGTTAAAAGATTCATGTTAGCATAAATAAAGGCAGAAAATATAAAGATGAAAAATATGAAGTAAAGACTAAAAATATAAATGGAGTCTTGTTGAGATTGGATCTCATCAATTAATAACACATGCATTCTTTTGATCATGTTAAATACAACTCAATCATTCGCCTAATATCCTCATGTATCACCCACAACAGATGTTATATCTAACGCAACGTCGAGAGAACAACCGTATTGTCTCATTGGTGATGTCTCACGCAACAAAACCAACACAAAGCATTAAGAACTGATACTCACGCAAATGATAAGCCTAAATTTATGTCTAGAGTTTAGAACCTAACAGGTAATCATCATAGATCTAGATCTGAAGAGTATATGTCTATAGCGGTTCAAATCAAAGATAAACAAGTAAACAAAGATGACACCCATATCAGATAAGTGACTGCTCCATATTAAACACAAAGATCAGAATACGTACATACGCTTAACCCTTTTTACATGCATTCAATTAATCTGTCAAATGGATGTGAATATTGTTATTCATCCACTATGCCAAAAAAGACCATTAGCAGCGCTTTTTTTGGCCTTTAGCAGCGCTGCTAAAGGTAAAGGCAGCGCTTTTTTCCAATGAAAAAGCGCTGCTAAAAGCTCCCTTCAGCAGCACCTTTAGCAGCGCTTTTGTAAGCGCTGCATAATTCCCCCAACCATCCCCCCCTTTAGCAGCGCTTTCACAAAGCGCTGTCTTAGACCCCCCCCCCCCCTTTAGCAGCGCTTTTGCAAAGCGCTGCCATAGCCCACCCTTTAGCAGCGCTTTTTACAAGCGCTGTCTTAGACCCCCCCCCCCTTCCAAACCTATAGCAGCGCTTTTGTAGCGTAATATTTGTCACCTTTAGCAGTGCTTTTATGTAAAAGCGTTGTCTAATGTCCCAGATTTTAAATTTTTTTTTTAAATATTCACCCTGTTTTGTATATTTTACCAACAACCTGCTTATATTACACAAACCTGCTTATAATTCAGACATTTATTTCAACACTTTGGCCTTATAAATACAATTCAAACTTTGGCCTTAAATATACAATTTCAAACTTTGGCCTTATATGTACAATTCAAAACTTTGGATACATTGTAACTCATGACTTTGTTCATAAACATTTTAATATACACATAAACCTGTTTAAATATGTTACAACAAAATTCGATCCTCAGAATTACAACAACACAAATACATTCAATTCACATTTTGTTGTATCGCCATCCAATGAATTTATATAATACACTATTTCTTTCGCCGGATTAATTGTGATTAACAACCAATGTCCACTATAAAATAAGACAACAGTTTAGACGGAAATGTTATATATATAGAAAGGGAAAAATCAAACAATTATAATAAATGAATTTAGAATAAAATCTAACCCATGGCCAGTGTTATATGGCAACAAGAACAACTTCTCCGTAGTCGCGCGCATAAATCTATGCACTGTGTACTCTTTGGCTGTATCTGGTGACTGGTCTATTACACGTGAGTTGACACAGCTAGCAGATAAGAATGCGAATACTGAAGTCAATTCATTCGGGACCAATAACTTGTCATACAAGAACCTAAAAAAAACATAATCAACATTAGAATATTAAGTTAAACGAGAAAATTTTAAAATGTTCAATTATTTAATTAAAATGGATCGAAGTACCTGATGTATGAATGCATCACACCGACGCCCAATTCAGAATGGTTGAAAACCCGATCAAAATCCTCCTTAGCAATTGTTTCGGGATATTCAAAACCGAAAATACCTGCCTCCATGTGTATTTGACAGACGCCACCCTCAGGCACATCTGATGTTCCGACATATGTTTCAAGGCACATCCTAAATCGAGGAACAATTGCTTTTCTGGGAACCTTCGAAGTTTCAGGCATCTTACTCTTGCTGACTTGTTGCGACTGCTGATCATGAACCTAAAAGTCATATATAAGTTCAGTAATTAATGTATAACAAGATAGTCATGTAACTGTAGTAGTACCTGTTTCTTTGATGCAGCTGAATCGGTATCCCGCATAATAATTCTATCATCTTTTGATTTGGATTTTGTAGGAGTCTAAGATCATCATGTAAATAAGAAAATGTAGATGTAAGAATAACTTTCATGTATGGATCATAAAACATTTGAGTATTAAAAGGTTCAACCTACCTCATCATCTATGCAAATCAGATTTGCCGGCCATGCCACATACGCTCCTATTGCGTCTCCCACCACTGTTGCGCCTGAAATATCATTTGGTATAGGCAACAACGCACTCCCCTCTAATGCAATATCAATAGATACTTTCAAAAATCCAGAAGGGAGCGGTTTGTGGTGAAGTAAGTCTCCCAGAAAGTTATGCACCTTTCCCTTGCCAACTATTCGATGAGTAGGTGACGATAAATATAGCCGGCAAAGTGAAATGCCCTAAACAAATAATGATCAGTTAATGTGTCAATTAAGTAAAGTGTGCTAAATTAATTTCAATGTAATATATACAATTACCTCTGGAAGCTTCTGCGGACAACCGGTACTATCTTTTTCACTAGTAGCTCTACCCTCTGGAGCGCGTCTTTCCGCCATGTATCTCTCCTTATCCTTCTGTAATTCACGGATTTGCGCTTTCAATTCCTCCAAAGTCTCCATCACTTCTTTATTGGTTGGATTTTTTTTTCTTTGGCTGCTTATACAGTTTGGATGGAGTGACACCAAATCCCTTACCCCTCACACGCCCAGAATACTCAGGAATATTCAGCACCCGGCTCAGTAAGCTCCTGCAATCATCGTCCTCGGCGGGAGTTATGGTCTGGGACAGAGTCTCCTGAAATATAGATAAAAACATATATAAATATATTACACACTTTTGATCAGTTACTAACAAAGATAACGTTGTACTTACACATTGTTCAAAGACTTATTGAACTTCTTCCTGAACGACTCCATCTCGTCCCACACGGGCAGCCTTCCATACAACATGGTCCGGAAGAGATGTCGCATCACTCTTCTCCTCTTCCAACTACGCATTAAGACGGATAATAAAGCATTGTATCCTATTATATATACTTACTATTTTTTGTAAATATATCATATTAAAGCATTTATATGTACTTACTATTTTTTGTTCTAATCGTGCATATCCCAACCGGCCCTTTCTGTATGGATATGCGGGATTTGATGCCCGTTGACGATTTACGCCACTAACAACCTGAAAAAACAAGTTTATCAGAACTCCTGTACATGGAAGAAGTATATATACTATACATAGTTCATGATAAGTTGTACTTACTTCAAATTCTTTTGATCTTCGCTTTGCAACAAACGTCTCCCATTCTTCCTCCGAAATCAAATCCGCGTACTTCATCGGACGCTCCGAGTCAACAAAGTTTCCTTCAGAATCTTTTAGAAACTTGTTTGTTAAAAACGCTCTAAATCCCCTCAAGCGTTTTCCGGCCAATTGAATACAATATTTTCTCCTACGATCTTCAATATTGAAAGATCTCTGCAAACAAACACACATACATATAACATGTTAGTATATTTAATTTAAAGACATAAATGTCAACAATAATTAAACAATTCCAATATTATACCTGAATCTCGGTCCAAATCTTATCTTTAGCCGGTTGTAATGAAACAATTCTCCAATTATCGCAAGTAATCGGAACTTGCGAACGTACAAGTGCTCCGATGTAACTTGTTAGCAATGCACCGTTAGGCTCAACTAACTGATCTCTTTCATTCCAATGGACATCATACTTTACTCCTTTATCTCTCGCACGGATGATTTTTTTCATAATTGTTATGCCTCTTTTAATATCGCCTTCCACGTCTTTTGTTGTTTGTTTTCCATCATGTGATGTTTCCTCGTTGCTGGCCATAATATATATACTTGTAATTCAGAAAAACCAAAGTATCAAATGAATGACATGCAAATATGTAAATAACAAATATATACATAAGAAATATGTAAATAATAAAAACATGGTATAAATAAGAAATAAGAAAAACATGGTATAAATAAGACATGTGTAAATAGGAAAAACATGTTACAAGTACCTTTAACATCTCTTTCTTTTTTTCGTTGTAACGGGGTTTACTTGTCTCTTAACAACACGGACAGATAGATTGATCCAAATTCCCTCGTTATGATCATTTCTAATATATGATTCGTCCGCTCTAATATTCTCATCTGGATCATCTATAATATAAGATTCATTCTCAACATCAACATCCCCCTTTTCTCCAATGTTATCATCGATTACTTTGTTGGAAAAAAGAACTATAGACCATTTCGTACTTGTCGGATCAGTGACATAAAACACTTGTTTAGCTTGCGTGGCTAGAATAAAAGGCTCATCTTTGTACCCCACCTTATTAAGATCCACTTTCAAAAAACCTAATTTATCCATTTGTATGCCACTATTATTTTCAACCCACTTGCATCCAAAGATAGAAATCTGAAACTTCTCATAATCAAACACCCAAATGCGCTCGATAACCCCATAATACGAGGAAATATGCATTGCTTTGGCAAGCACGGTGACACCACTATTTTGCATTGTACTTTTATCATCTTGTTCCTTGGTATAAAATGTGTATCCATTAATTGTGTATGCGCTATAAGAAAACACATGCAAACTTGGACCATATGCTAAACATCTCAACCTTTCTATTATTGAAGCGGGATCAGAATAAAACTTTGAAAAAATATGCTCCTTGAACCATGTTATAAAACTTCGATTGTGCTCACGTACTATCCAATTTTCATTTCTATTCAGATTTAAACCTCGGAGAATGTCCTTGTGCATTTCAACATACGGCTCAACCTCAATGTCATTGTGCAGAACATACAAATGCACTTGCTCCCGTTCATCCCTTGAAACTGTCACAACTTTATTTCCAATTAACTGTTTACCATCTATTTTTTTCAACAGCATGAGATTTTGGGAGGCCAATGGATTGAACGTTGGACAAATATTCAGTACAAAACTCATTAGCTTCTTCAACAATGTATCGTTCAACAATACATCCCTCTGGTCGACTTCGTTTTTTCACATACCCTTTCAATATTTTAATAGAACGTTTAACAGGGTACATCCATCTCATATAGGCAGGTCCACACAGTTGTGTCTCTTTCACAAGATGAACAACTAGATGTACCATTATGTCAAAAAATGATGGAGGAAAATACATTTCAAGCTCGCACAAAGTAATAACTATTTCTCTTTGCAATGTTGGTAAGATCGCAGGATCTATCACCTTACTACAGATTGACCTAAAGAAAAAACACAATTTAGTTATTGCGCCTCTCACTTTTTCTGGCAAAATAGAACGTGTACCTATTGGTAGAAAGTGTTCCATTATAACATGGCAGTCATGTGTCTTTAAACTTTTTAACTTGAGGTCTTTCATAGAAACAAGTCTTCTAATATCTGAAGAGTATCCTTCTGGAACTTTAACTTCACTCAGAAACTTACACAGTATCTTTTTCTCCTTTCTAGATAAAGTATAAGCAGCAGGTGGTAGATATGTGTGGTTTCCTTTCTTCAAGGGTCCTAATTAATTCCTTATTCCCATTGCTACCAAGTCCTTTCTTGCTTTAAGGCCATCCTTAGACTTTCCTTGTATATTGAGTAACGTACCAATAACACTTTCAAATAAATTTTTTTTAATATGTATAACATCAAGAAAATGTCTTACATACAACGACTTCCAATACGGCAACTCAAACAAAATTGACCTCTTCTTCCACCCACGCGTGACAAGCGTGTGAGCAAAAGGCTTGCCAAACTTAGTACTCACATCTTTCACCTTTTCAAAAATTTGTTCGCCGGTCAATGTAGGTGGAGCTTTACGTTGTTCTGAATCTCCATTGAATGCTTTTCTCCACCCATGGTAGTGATGACTAGAATTTAAGAATCTACGATGACCAAGAAAGACATTCTTCTGACCAAATTCCAACCGCGTCCAATCTGTGTTTTCTTCACAGATAGGACACGCACATTGACCTTTAATGCTATACCCCGATAGATTTCCGTATGCTGGGAAATCATTAATTGTGCCAAACAACATCGCCCTCAAATTGAAACTTTCTTTCCTATATCCATCATAAACCTCCACACCGTTCTCCCACAAACTCTTTAAGTCTTCGATTAGAGGTGTCAGGTATACGTCTATGTCATTCCCTGGTTGTTTAGGGCCAGAAATTAACATAGATAACATCATGTACTTACGCTTCATACATAGCCATGGAGGTAGGTTATAAATCATAATAATTACAGGCCAGGTAGAATGTGAGATACTCTGCAGACCATGTGGATTCATTCCATCAGTCGATAATGCCAAGCGAAGGTTTCTAGCTTCTTCTCCAAAATCAGGATAATCATTATCAATTTTCATCCACTGTGGTGAATCTGTCGGATGTCGATACTTCCCATCTACAATTCTATCATCTGCATGCCAAGTCAGGTGTTTTGCATCTGTTTCACTACGAAACATGCGTCTGAATCTCGGAATTATAGGGAAATACCATAATACTTTTGCTGGTGACAATTTTTTCTTATACCGAGATACACCGCATTTAGGACACTCGTTTAATGATCCATATTCATTTCGAAACAAAATGCAATCATTTGGACAAGCATGTATCTTATCATAGCTCATGCCAATAGAGCATAACATTTTTTTAGCTTCATAGGTTCGATTGGGAAGAACATTACCCTCCGGAAGCATCTCTTGAAGTAGGGCTAACAACTCTGTGAAACTTTTATCCGACCATCCATTACCCGCCTTTAAATTGTACAACTTTAATACCGCAGACAATCTTGTGAAAGTAGTGCAACCTTTATACAACGGTTTATCTGCATCGCTTACCAACCTCTCAAACATCTTGGGACAATCTTGAAGATCTTCTTCAAGTGCTTCTGCAATCTCTTCGACTCGATCACAATCATATGTATCTCTGCCATTGTCCTTTGAAGCACATGTCGTATTATTCTGGGGTTCAACATTCTCGTTACTTATCTCACCATGTAATGTCCAACATGTGTAACTTCGATCAATTCCATGTCTCATTAAATGAGATTCCAACTGAACGGCGTCAACTCGACGCCCATAACAGCATCCTAAGCAAGGACATGTGATCCTACTAGGGTCTTTGGCGTGTTCAACAGCAAACTTAACGAACTTCTATACCCCATTCTCGTACTCTTTTGACAATCGATTACCAGACATCCATTTTTTATCCATACTAATTGAGTAATCTACACTAAACTATAAAAGTTAAACAAAACAGAGAATACATGTAAGGAAATCACTAACTTCTAAGAATGCTACGCAATAGGATGCTTGGAAACGATCACAACTTTGCTCTTCACAGGTAACCCCTATAGCAGACAAAATATAAATTTTATTAAAATCATATTAATAATTAACCAAGACAAAAATACTAGATAATCCATCAAAACAAATCATATTAAAAATACTAGATAATCCTTAAACCAAAATGACACACTTACTAAACATTGAGAAATCCTAACTAAACATATAAAACCATAATAACATATCATATAATCATTGAGAAATCCATACTAACATATCAACATATAAAACCATCAACATATAAAACCATAATAACATATAAAACCATATTCATGTTGGCTACTCTCTTAAAGAATAGGAATTTCCAAACTATATTGAAAAAAAAATATGCTCTATCAAGTTACATTAATATTTTTTAATTAATTAACTATTCATTTTCTCTCACTTTTCCCTTCCTTTTTTTATTCTATTCATTCTCCATTTGTACAACTTTTATCAATCTCTTCCATTCTTTATTCACCTTGCAAAACTATTTACCACCTAGCCATCACTTAACAACACTAACATTCATCATCATATAAACTCACCACTAATTTTCATTCTCCATTTGTACAACTTTTACACACTATCTTCACTTTTTTGATTCTATTCATCTCTCACTATCGACTAACCTCTGTCGTAGTGTATTGGTTCTATTCACCTTGTTTCTAATTGTACTCTTGTTCTGTATTTATCAATATATTGAATCAAAATATATAAAAACAACAAACAGTTCCCAGGGCAATTCATTAGTTTCAATCCAAACTCTTGTTTGTCAATCTAAAACATACAAAATATCCGTAACAATGACAGAGAGACTTAACATGTAGATTAAAATACAAAATATATAACATGCAACAAAGAGACTTAACATGTAGATATCCATACAACAAGATGACAGAAAATGACTTAACTTGATTGCATTCAAATACCGTAAAAAATATTACAGCAACAATGACTTAACTTGACAGAAAACATATTCAGTTTGTCTTAAAGATTACAGCAACAATGGTGAAAATATACGTAAAAAAGAAAACCAGAGTAAAACTTCAAATACCGTAACAATGGCGGAAATGCAATGCAGACGAGCAGAGGGACGGTGAACGGCTGCAAATGCAACAGACGAGGGCGACAGTTGGACGGACGGCGACGGTTGGACGACAACGGTGGTTTATAGGGCAACGCTCTTTGTTCGCCAGAGAAAAAGAAAGAAAGCAACGTAATATGACTGTTCTGTTTCTCATAAAAATTCTGGTGGGTATTTTAAATTAATTCTAATAAACCTATAGCAGCGCTTTTTAATAGCTTTAGCAGCGCTTTAAAAAGCGCTCTCAAAGACCTTCTAATGTAACCCATATAGCAGCGCTTTCTGGAAAAAGCGCTCTCGTAGACCATACCTACAGCAGCACTTTAGAAAAGCGTTGTCTTTGGGCTGTCTTAGACCCCCCATTTGGCAGCGCTTTTTGGAAGCGCTGCCTTAGGACCCCCCCTTTAGCAGCGCTTTTTAAAAAGCGTTGTCTTTGGGCTGTCTTAGACCCCCCCCTTTTAGCAGCGCTTTTTAGAAGCGCTGTCTTAGGACCCCCATTTAGCAGCGCTTTCTGAGAAAGCGCTGTCTTTGGTTATCAATTTTTTTTCTTTTTTTTTTATTCCTCTTTAGCAGCGCTTTTTCTAAAAGCGCTGTCTTTGTATGTGCTGCTAAATGTCATTTCTGGCGTAGTGATCACTATTATCACGCATCCTTGCAATACCGTTTGTCAAGCGTTATCGTGATCTTTACCGTATTGATCCTACTCGTAATACTCATGATACTTGATCAAAACAATAAAATAGAAATGATGCAAATGAATATCAACTTACAAAACCGTCTCAAAAGTTTGCTCATTAATAGAGTTGTATTGAAATAGAATGAAATCTTGTGAAATCTTAAGCTTTAACTTGAACAATTGTGTGGTAGGTGTTGTTGCTTGATACTTGTTGTGTACCATGATTAGAAATTATAGAATGTAGGAATTTGGCTCTGTTTCTGAATTTATTGGTTGTACGCGAGACCTGTAGTTTTGGAATTCGCAGGGTTCGCCTTGAGTTTGCACAACGAACCTAGGGCGAGTGTTCGCCATGGCTTCGCTAGGCAAACATGGAAGAATCTTAAAAATCCTTGTGGTGTTGAGATTCTTGTTTTGATTCTTTGTATTTTGCTTCCTCACTAATATATCTTGTGTTTGGTTAGTTGGTTTTGTTTGGTGAATGTGCATATGGCACCTTAAAAGACAGTTCCATCAAAGAAAAGAAAGATAGGAAGTTCATCTCGTCCGTAGTTAATCCAATATGATACTGATAGGTTCAGAGGAGCTAAGCAAGCTACTCGTTATCTTACTCTAGAGAAGAGGAGCATCTTTCCGGAAAAGAGGTTCAACCTCAACCCTCAAGGTTCCTACCAGGCGGTAGCGGGCTCCTTCATAGCAAAAAGTGGGACAAGTTGATAGCGCCTTGTGACAGTTATAACGTAGAGCTTGTAAGGGAGCTCTACGCCAATACACTTCTAGATGACGATGAGGAGTTTACTTGGACTACTATGGTTTGTGGAAGAGAGGTAAAATTTGACCGAGGCACCATTAGTACTGTTTTAGGTGTGCTTCCCTCCTTGGGGGAGGATGAAATTGATGAGTATCATCAAACTTTGAGGCTTCACAGAGACACGAATGCCATTTCTAGTGCGTTGTTGATTGAGGGAAAATCGGTGGAGCTAAACTTGTCTGGGGTTGCTAGAAGATACCGTAGGAAGGACATGTGACCTTTAGCTAAGCTGGCACTTCTCTTGGTGTTGACTAACATCAAGCCAAAGTCGCACACCTCCATTGTGCCCATTCCGGTTGCGCACTTAGTTCACAGTATTTTGACTAATGTTCAGATTGATGTATCTAGAATAATTGCTGATGAAATGTGTGCTGTTGTGGAGAGCGGACTTGGATCAGGGTCGTAGAAAAATTGCCCCTTGGTTTTTCCATGTCTGATAATGGTTTTATGCGTGCATGCGAGGATTAAGCTACCCTCCTGAATTTTCTGCAAATGAATTGTATTGAAAAGTTGTTGATGTTTGTTTAGGCTAACCTTGCATTCTTTTGCACCCTTAATTATTTTGAGTGTATTCTCACTCCTTTGTTGTTTGTGTGGTTTTGTGCTCCTTCTTAGGGTACAGACGAGCAGGTAATTAAGTATCTGCTTAGAGGCTGAAGGATGGTATATAAGTTGTTCTTCTTTTCCTTTTTTATACGTTTTTTTAGTATTTCATTGCTCTGATTTGTAACACTAGTTAGACGAATATTTTACTTTGCTATTTTCTTTTGTTTCGAGGTTGTTTATGTTGAAGGAAATTTCCATGACTATTTTGATGATATGAGATATTTTAAGTTGTTAAAACTATTGTAAATCAATTATCCCCCTGCGATGAGCCTATGTTAAGGCGAGCATGTGATAAAGGTGTTTAAATCTAATGCATGTTTTAAATAACTTGTGTTACAGAGCTAATGTATATTGTGTTTGAGCAATACCCTATGTGTGTATTTGTTTTTATTTCCGCATTATTTCACATTTATGGGTTTAGGGTGTTACAATGGGTGGCTACAAGGCGTTTGGAATTCATTGACCACTTCTCACCTGTAATTTTTCTTTTATTATTTGGTATAATGTGTTTAGGTGGTCGGTTTGGAAATAGTGACGCCTTCTAGCATCCTTATTATTCTAGCTATATTTTTATACTTGAGAAAGGAAGAATTGATCTGGTTTTCCGTTAACTTGACATTCAATTGTGTGATTCATTTTGGAAGTCATGTAAAGATCTCATGTTCTAAGTGTTGGGAAAAAACAAACAAATCATAGAGAAAAAAGATAAACGCAATCACAAGACAAGAACATAACGTGGAAACTCCAAAACGGGAAAAAAACCACGACTGCTGTCAAATGACAACTTGAGAATAACACTAATGTGAAAATTATTAGAACACATAATATACCTCAACTAACCTAGGCCCCTAGTACGTCCACACTCTCCAAAATAAATATTTAACTACATCTCACAACACTCTAATATAATAGTATAAGAGAATAAAGAAAGTCAAATATAAGCTTAAGTGCTTTTTGCTGGTGCATCTTGGAATGAAGAACTTGAATTTTATATATAGCTTTAGACTCTCTCTTCATGAAATCCAAATAGAGATTGCATCTGTTTTCTCCATCGGAACCAATTATTTCTGTCAAGATTTGGAAGGGAGTTTGGTAAATTTATGTTACCATTCATCTTTGCACCGATTGATCGACAATAACCCATGATCCCGGAAACACGATCTTTGACGTGTGATTCTTGAAAACACGATCAAGAATCTAATCGGAGCTCTAGATACCAATTTGTTAGTGCGTGAGGCACCTTTAGTGAAGAGAGAAAGATAGAAAATAAAGAAACAAGAATTGATATTATTGAATTAATAAAACTGAATTACAAAGTGTCTACTTATATATACTAAAATAACAAACTAAATAACAAACATTAAACCCTAATTTGCTTTGGGCTTGTGCCACATAATATAACTTAGATTATATCTAATATCTCAACAAATCTTTCATTCTTGGATGATCAAAAACTTATCTTAGTGTTGGGGTTGGTTGAAAATATACATTGTTGAAGAAGTCTCACATCGCTTAGTTTTATGAACGAAGAGAGAATCCAAGTCTATATATAAGATACAAGTTCTTTGTAGTACCACATCACTTAGTTTTATGAAGGAAGAGTAAGCCTGAGGATATAAATGACCATGTCAAATCCAAGATCTAGTTCCTCGACTCAGGCTGCTCGAATTACATGACTGGTTGAAAAGTATGGTTAGTAGATTTTGATGAGTCAAAGAAGAGCAAGGTCAAACTTACTGATAATAGCTTATTGCAAGAAGGTACTATCAAAATAGTTATTCAAATGAGTAATGGATAAAAAGCCTTGATCAAAGATGTACTCTATGTCCTTGGAATGCAGTGAAATCTACTAAGTGTTGGACAACTAGTCGAAAAGGGGTTCTTAGTGGTTATGAAAGATAGAGCCTTAGAATTTTTCGACATCCAAAATAAAATGGTCTTGAAATCTCCTCTGTTGTAGAATAGAACATTTAAGACCATGATCAGTTCGACTGAGGTGCAATGTCTGAAAAATAATTTTCGACCATAAGAATAGTTGGTTGTGGCATATGAGGTTTGGCCATCTGAACTTAGGTCACTAAATCAACAAACCACTCAAGATATGGTAATTGGTATACCAAGTCTTGAGATGCCCTACAAACTATGTGAAGGTTGTCTAGTCGGAAAGTAGTCCAGGAAATCTTTCATTTCAACTATGCCAATGAGATCATCCCGCATACTCGAAGTTATACATTCAGATATATGTGGTCCTTTTGAATATAATACCATTGGTTGAAACATGTATTTTGTATCATTTGTCGATGAGTACAATCGAAATCTATGGATCTATATGATCAAATGAAAGGACGAAGCATTTGAAATCTTTAAGAGATTCAAGATACTTGTCAAAACCCATGGTGAAAAGAAAATTAAAGTTTTGCGAACAGATGGAGGTGGCGAATACACATCCAAGATATTTAAAGCATTATGTGCATAACATGGTATTGATCATGAGATAATTGCTCCTTATACTCCTCAACATAATGGAATAGCAGAAAAAAGAAACGAGACCATATTGGACTGGACATGGCGAGATGCATGCTAAAGCTGAAGAATTTGCCAAAATCCTTATGAGGTGAAGTTTTTTTTACTGCTATTTATATTATGAACAGGTGCCCTACCAAGAAGCTGAAAAACAAGGTTCCTGAAGAAGTGTGGAGTGGCAAACGAACATCAATGAGTCATCTAAAGGTGTTTGGCTCTATTTGCTACAAGCATATTCCTGATGCTAGGAGAAGGAAGCTTGATGATAAGAGTGAACCTATGATTCTGGCAGGATATCATAAAACTGGAGCATACAGGTTGTTCAATCTAATTAATCAGAAGATTGTGATGAGTCGAGACATTGTGGTTGATGAAAATTCATCATGGGATTGGAATTCTAGTAATGTGATCGACAAGCCACTTATGAGCTATGATTTCGACGAAGCAAGTAATGATGCCGAAGTTGAAGACATTATTGATACTCCAGTCAAAGAAGAAGTCGAAGCAGTTGTTGACACTCTCGACTCAATCTAAGTCGAAGAGGATATGACTGGCACAAGTTAGAGACCTCAACGAACTAAAGCTCGTCCAACAAGACTTCAAGACTATGAAGTGGTTGGTGATGATGAAGTCACAATAGATGAAGAAATAGTTAATTTTTCTTTACTTGCAAGTGCTGAACCAATCAACTATAGAGAAGCCTTCAAAGATAAACAATGGAAGTCTGCTATTGTTGAAGAGTTACAAGCAATTGAAAGAAACAACACATGGGAGTTATTCGAATTTCCAGCTCATACAAAAGTTATCAAAGTAAAGTGGGTGTTTAAGTTGAAGCACAATGTTGATGGGTCGATAGCAAGGCATAAGGCAAGACTGGTAGCTCGAGGATTTCTTCAGAGAGTAGGACTCAGCTACTCTAAAGTATTTCCACCTATCGCAAGATTGGAAACTGTTCAACTAGTGGTGGCCTTGGCATGCAAGCAAGGCTGATCAACATTTCATTTAGATGTGAAATTGGCATTTTTTAATGGACCTTTAGATGAAGAGGTGTATGTCACACAATCTCATGGGTTTGTGATTCAGGAGGAATCAAGTAAAGTATAAAAGTTGCACAAAGCGCTCTATGGTCTCAAGCAGGCATCTAGGACATGGAATAAGAAGATCGACTCATACTTGATTGAATTGGGATTCGTAAAATGAAAATATGAGTGTGGTGTCTATGTTCAGGTTGTGGCACAAGATATAACAATAATATGCTTATATGTAGATGACTTACTATTAACTAGAAGGAGCTTGAAGAATTTTTCGAAGTTCAAAGAGCTTATGAAGAAGGAATTTGAAATGTTGAATCTGGGAAAGTTGTCATACTTCATAGGCATGGAATTTCAAATGTCGAAGCAAGGCATGGTGTTACATCAAAGAAAGTATGTCAAAGACATACTCAAGAGATTCAGAATGGATGATTTGATCCCTGCATCTTCGCATATCGAACCAAATTTAAAGTTGGAGAAGCATGGAGAGGAAGACAAAGTCAATGCAACTTTGTTCAAACAGATTGTCGAATCTCTGAGATATGTGTGCAGCAGTCGACCTGATATATGTTTCTCAGTCAGATTAGTGAGTAGATACATGAGTGAACCATGGGTGTCACACATGAAGGTTACAAGAAGAATCCTGAGTTACTTAAAAGGATCAACAAACTATGGAATTTTATTTCGACAAGACTCTGAAAGCAAAGAAGATATGGTTACTTGTTATTCAGATGCTGACTGGTTCGGAGATAAGAAAGATCGAAGAAGCACTATTGGATATTTCTTTTAAGTATTTGATGCCCCAATTTCATGGTGCTCGAGAAAGCAATATGTGGTGGCATTGTCATCGTGTGAGGCTGAATATATAGCAGGATCTTATGCTACGTGTCAAACAATTTGGGTCAGATATGTGCTTGAAGAAATGGAGGTCGAAGTGAAGAAACCTATGGTACTGCAGATCGACAACAAGTCAGCCATAAATCTGGCGAAGAATCCAGTTTTGCATAGAAGAAGTAAGCACGTTGAAGCTAGAATTCACTTCATAAGGGAGAAGATGAATAAAGGTGAACTTGAAGTAAGACATTGCTCAAGTGAAATATAATTGGTCGACATTTTCACCAAAAGATTAAAGATCGACAGGTTCCTAACTTTGAGAAAGAAATTAGGAATAGTCCATTTCGGCAATGAATAATGTGTTTCGACAACTTGGATTATATGAGGGTATGTTGAGAAATTAGATATAATCCAAGTTGTATTATGTGGACCAAGCCCAAAGCAAGTTAGGGTTTAGGGTTTGCTATTTTAGTGTATATAAATAGACACTTTATAATTCAGTTTTATTAATTCAATAATATCAATTCTTGTTCCTTTATTTTTTTCTCTTTTTGTCCTCACTAAAAGTGTCTTACGCACTAATAAGATTATGTTAACATTCTCTTCTTTGAAGATCATCTCATGTTTCAGGTTGTTTGAGTGAGGATGAGTTATGAGTTTGGTGATTATATTATAAATTCAATTAAAAAATTTTTTTTGAAACGTTTGATTGGTTTTTCTTTATAAAAACATATTTTAAAATAGGATTTTAGAATTGTATCAAACTCATTAAATAATTATAATTAAATTTACATACAACTAAATTTTAAATAATAAGTTTAGATGGAATGTTTAATTATCTATTTTTGTCAATATTATTATTTTTTTAAAATTTTCTCTGCAATATTCTAAATATATTTAAATAGAAAAAAATTATTATAAAAGATTGAAGACATAGAGTCTAATCTAATAAAAATAAATATGAATTTCAGAGTCTAACATCACACACATACAATTAAAAGAATTAGATATGACGCGGAATTAAATTACAAAAAGAGTAATATATGAATAGACTATCACCGAATAAATTAAATTAAAATATTATTAATAAAATATTAAAGTTTGAAATTTATTAAAATATCACTTACATTGTATTTACATGTTTAAAATAATATATTTGTTACATGAACTAACCACTTCAAATTTGAATAGATTGAACTAGAGTTTGAAAGAATTTAAGTAAAACACAAAACAAGTTGATTTGAATTATCAGATTCAATAGATTACCTGAATCATGATATCCCTAATTAAACAAATTTGTCACATAAATATTATTGCCTACCCATTTTATAAGTTTATAGAGTCATGTTTGGATATTTTTATTGAAATTACGAAAATAAAATCTAAAAAAAAAAGAAATTTAAAATTATAATTCTATCATTTAGACTACCTCATAATAAAATAAATACATCATCTAAATAGAAGATTAAAAATTTTAAAGTATTAGAATGAAGTTTAAAGGTACTGTAATGTAATAAAAAAATTTAAATTTGATGAGTTATATAAATATTATTTAAAATAAAAACGTGATTTAATGAAATATACGTTAATCATTTATATCTATAAGATATATAAAGGTAAAATATAATTTTGATGTAGCATATTTTTTTATCAATTTTACATTTATTTTAATATATAATTTATATAATAATTTTCATTAAAATTACTATTATTATTTTCACATAACTTTCTCGTATTAATTTTTTATTTAACTTTCTACTATTAACCTTTTACATAATTTTTATTTAAAATTATATTAAATAAAAATATATTATTTATATTTTTACGGGTACATTAAAAAAGTAGACAGACGGACATTCGAATGTCTGTCTGGACGCTAGTCTATATATAAAGGAAAAACATAATTTTGGTGTAGTCTTTTTTTCTTTTTAAATATACGCTTTTCAGTTTTTATTTTAAATTTTAACTTCTCATTTTAATAAATGGTAGTTATGTGATAATTTATTAACTTCTCCATTATTATTTATTACTACTATTTTATAAATAATAAATAATAAAATTAAAATTATCTTCTATATATAAAAGCAAAACATGATTTTGGTGTAGTCTTTTTTCTTTTCAAATATACCATTTTCAATTTTTATTTTAAATTTTAATTTCTCATTCTAATAAATGGTAGTTATGTGATAATTTATTAACTTCTACACCATTATCTATTACTACTATTCTATAAATAATAAATAATAAAATTAAAATTAAATAAAAATAATGATACGATTCATATTTTATGCGTGTGAGTATTATAAAAAATGGACAGACAGACACGTGAGTGGTCATCTAAATGTTAATTAATTGATAATGTAAAAACATTTTACATTAACACTACATATACATTTTCTCATTAGAATAAAAGATTAAATGGTATGATTTTAGTGTGGAATTTTTTTAACACGAATATGATCAGATTACATTATTTTTTATTTAAGAAATAGAAGTATGCAAAAAAATATAAATATTAATAATTATATTTTTATTTTTAAAATACTGAGATGAAATAACTTAATAAATTTAAATATATTAATAATGTGTAAAATATTAATTTACACTTAAAATACATTACCTTTAAACTCTTTTTAGTTTATAACATATTTTAGAAAAGTTATATTACCATTGCAATTATTCTTAGAGGTTCTCTTAAAAATAGTTAAACTAAAAGTGATATATTTTTAAAGTTCTAAGAATAAACTAATTTCTAATTTTTTTACAAATATTTATATCATATAATTTTATTGAATACGTAAAAAAATAAATTGCTGATGTATTCTGTCAAATATTGTTTCATTGACCATACTTCTTATGTATCTCATTGTATTATATTTTAAACCTTTTTTTTGTAGATATTTGAATAATAAAATATTATTTAAAAACTTAATTTTTGACCTAAATAAATAAATTTTCAGTTTTTTTTTATCAAAACAATAAAAAAATTTCTATTATATACAATTCCACCTTTTTGTTAAGAAAATTCCTTAGTTTCAAATATAATTATGTTGTTGATTAATACCAGCAAATAAAAATCAAGTATTGACCCACAGGAAGTGATTTCTCATGTGATCTTATCCTTTCTCTCTTTGCCATATATGGATACTCATTCTTTTTCTCTCTCTTTTCAGTACCTTGAATCTTCCTCTATTTCCAAATGAAGTTGACCCACACATTGCCACGTCATCCAACTATTAATGAAACAAAATTATATTTGGTAATTATCCATAATCCCTAAACTATCCCAAACTCCATTTGGTTTTATATCCATTTTCAAAGAAAAATAAAATAACAGATTCAGGACAAGTTCCTCCTATATATATATCCATCCCCAAAACAATCCTACATAACACCTACCACCTATTCTCTCATTCTTCTTCTTCCCCTTTGAGTTCATCTTACTATTTCCTTTACTTTTTCTAACTAACTATTTAGTTAGTTATATTCAGAAAAACAAATCAAAGTTAGTTTATAATAGATAACAAAAAAGTATGGAGTTAGGAGGAGGTAGTTGCACAGATGAAACCACCACAAGCAATGACTCTCTTTCTCTTTCGGTATCTCTTATTCCAGCGAAACTATCTCCACCACCGCCGATGAACACACTCAGTCGCGTTGGAAGCGGTGCTAGCGCTGTTATCGATCCTGAAAACTGTGTCGGCTCCGGCGAAGCTGAATCTCGTAAACTCCCGTCGTCAAAATACAAAGGCGTGGTGCCACAGCCGAATGGACGCTGGGGAGCTCAGATTTACGAGAAACATCAGCGCGTATGGCTTGGTACGTTCAATGAAGAAGACGAAGCCGCCAGAGCCTACGATATCGCCGCCTTGAGATTCCGTGGAAAAGACGCTGTCACTAATTGTAAGAGCCTCGGCGGCGTCGAAAACGATACCGACGAAGCTGAAGCCGAGTTTCTCAACTCGCATTCCAAATCCGAGATCGTTGACATGCTTCGGAAACATACGTACGATGACGAGCTTAAGCAGAGCATGCGCGACTCGTGTGGCGGAAGGCAGCGGCGCAACGGGGAATCCGCTGGTTTAGCGTCACGTGGCGCGTATGATACTAAGGCGCGTGAGCAGTTGTTTGAGAAAACGGTTACGCCAAGTGACGTTGGAAAGTTGAATCGGTTGGTGATACCTAAACAGCACGCGGAGAAGCACTTTCCGTTAAATGCTGTTGCCGTTTCTGTCTCCGGCGATGGCATATCGCCGTCTGTGGCGGCGGCGAAGGGTTTGCTATTGAATTTCGAAGACGTTGGAGGGAAAGTGTGGCGATTTCGTTACTCTTATTGGAACAGTAGCCAGAGTTACGTTTTGACTAAAGGCTGGAGCCGGTTCGTTAAGGAGAAGAATCTCAAAGCCGGTGATGCGGTTCGGTTCTTCAGGTCGACCGGACCGGATAGACAGCTCTACATAGACTGTAAAGTCAGGAGCATTAGTGTTGTCGGCGTCAGTATTGGTGAAACCAATAATATCCCTGGTGGTTTGTTTATTCCGGTCCAACCGGTAGTTGAACCGGTTCAAATGGTTCGGCTTTTTGGGGTAAATATTTTGAAAATACCTGGTTCTGATGGTGTTGTTGGGGTTAGCTGCACTGGGAAAAGAAAAGAGATGGAATTATTTACCTTAGAATGCAGCAAAAAGGCAAAGATAATTGGAGCCTTATAACATTATATTAAAAGTTACTTATCTTTCTTATGTTATAAGTTTAATTTGAAGTTTAAAATTATGTGAATGATCAAATCATGAGAAAAGAATTAATAGTAGTGTAGTTGCAAGTTGCAAGAATGCACGTTGCAAAAGCTGAATTGTACATTATTAGAGAAAAGTAGTTTATGAACAATAATAACAAAGAGGGATTTTGAAAATGAAATGAAACAAGACAACTGTTTAATGTTTATTCTATATTCTAGTGTTGCAAATTGTCAATATTAATATTTTTTAATTATTGTGATATTTTGATTAGATGTTAAATCATGTGGTGTATTATTCTACATTTCTATACAAAAATATCAACTCTTGTTTTTTCCTTTTTAGGAATGAAAAAGGTGTGCCTTAAATAATTTATAAAAAATGAGTGATTAATATTAGAGAAAGACTCAATTTAAGGGGTCCAGCACACATGACCTAGGAAGGTGTGAACAAGTTGATTAAGAGACATTTGTCCAATAAAGAAAAACTAGCTAGTTGGCAAGTTGGTACTACGTACAGTGTACATTGCCATAGCTTCTTCTAATATTCTCAAATTATTCTAAACCTTAGCGATACATTGTTTTTGGAATGGGTCAAAATTCCACCAAGAAAATGCATAGCTTGTATTATTCTTTCCCTACATAAAAAGAGGGGCAAGAACTGCAACTCAGTCTGGATTCAGGACAAGTTTTTGGAAAAGTATCTGTTATATTTTAAAAATGTACATTAATGTTTAAGTGCATGTTTGATTGAATGTTTTTTTATGAAAAAAAAAACTGTTTTATAAAAGAACAAGTAAAGAAAAGTTGTTTGATGAATTTGTTTTTACAAATATATTTTGAAAACAAAGATGCATAAAAAAAACACAATACATTTTTTATAAAATGAGTATAACTGCAAGAAAAATTCTTAAAAAAACATAAGTATATTGTATTAATAACTTAAATAATATACATATAACAACTATGTATAATATGATTGTACTCGTGTTCAATATATATATATATATATATATATATATATATATATATATATATATATATATATATATATATATATATATATATATATATATATATATATATATATATATATATATATATATATATATATATATATATATATATATATATATCGTTAGAATCCGTTGACACTTGAAATAAGTTTAAAATGTTGAAATTAGATTAATAATGATTAAGCAAAATATACATACTCAAGAAAGTATAATATATAATTTAGACGCGGTATAAAATTAAAGGATAGATTGATTTTAGAAATACCTGGATCTACTGAGAAAAATGTATTTGGCAGTAATCCTAAACCCATAAGTTGCTACCTTTTGTGGTTCTTCCCCAACCGATATTCCTTATGCCTCGAATTCTCTTCAGATGGAGAGAAGAGATAATTTGCTTGTTGTACTGTATATTGGGCACTATAACCTATATATAGTGTGATGGCCAATTAGAGTTCCCATTATTCTTAAATGGGTCATCCTGACATTCACTTATATTTGAGTCTATACCCAATTATTTAATTAATTAATTAATTAATTAAATAATTCATAAATAAAATCTAAATAGTCTTTTTAAAATTATTTGATCACTTAATTATTTAAAGGCACTTAATTAATAAAATAAATAATATAATCAATAAATATATTTGCCCACGTAATTATTGAAATATTAATATATTAATGTATTATTAAAATATTCCAACAATCTCCCACTTGGCCAATATATCCTAATGATTATATTATAATTCTTTAGGCGCGCATCCGAATGTTATTTTTCTTTAGATTTCAACTTTACAATCTGCTTTACCTCATACATCAATAATAGGATCACCACGGCTGTCGTCACTAACGTATAACGTGACAGAACTCCGATGACCACCACATCAACGTACTTGATGACATAGATTGATATGGATGAGTGTCATAGAAATTCCATGCAATGTGATATATAAATCATGCATATTTTCAACGGGTCCTATTGGAGTCTTTAGTGAGATCAAACTGAAGTTCCTTAGGTGCAATTCAAAGTTACAATATTTGCACATAAAAAAAACTTGATATTTTTATAACAATAATACCTCATAAGTTTTTATTTTTGCAAAAAATTAAACATAACATAAAGTTTGTACCAAAATAAAACCAAAACATAGAACATAGAAAAGTTAAGAAAAAAACTCCCACTAATCTAAGGCAATCTCAAAACCAAGACCCATATGAGCAACATGCCCATAAAAAATCTTAGGTGTTAAACCTTTGGTTAGTGAATCAACTAGCATTAAGTCTCTCCATATATGTTCTATCAAAATTTGTCTCTCCTGAACTCTTTCTTCCACAACAAGATACTTGATATCAATAAATTTTGATTTTGTAGAACTCATATTGTTGTTGGAGTAGAGCACAACTGCATTATTGTCACAATAAATCTTCAAGGGCCTTTCAATGCTCCCAACGATGTGTAGGCTTGTGACAAAGTTCCGCAACCAAATTGCATGATTTGATGCCTCAAAGCAAGCCACAAATTCTGCTGCCATGGTGGAAGGAGCCACTAAAGTCTATTTGGAAGACTTCCAAGAGACGGATCCCCCAACCAAGAGAAAGATGTAACTAGATGTGGAACGTCTGCTATCCGAGCATCCAACAAAATCTGAGTCAGAATACCCGATCTCTAAGTTATCTGGCTTTCGATAAGTGAGCACGAAGTCTCTTATTCTCTTCAGGTAGCGCATTACACGCTTTACTACTATCTAATGTTGTATACCAGGGTTGCTTAGATATCTACCAAAAACGCATACAATGAATACTAAGTCGGGACGGGTGCAAACTTGAGCATACATAAGACTTCCAACTGCTGAATCATATGGAACCTTATGCATCTCTTGCTTTTCAAGATCCATAGGTGAGGCACTGTTTGAGATAAAGCTTGTCTCCTTTAGAAACATGTATGTCTTCTAGTTTACTATCTTTCATGGAGAATCGATCCAGATTGTTGTTTTCTAAAAGGATATCATCTACATATAGTACTAAGAAAAATAGTTTACTCCCACTGAACTTTTGGTATACATAGTTATCAATCAGATTAGCCTCAAAACTGAATGAGTATATTACTTGATGAAATTTGTAATACCATTGATGGGAAGCCTGTTTAAGGCCATAGATGGATTTCTTGAGTTTGTAAGCCATAGACTTTGGGTCTCCTGACACAAAGTTTTCTGGTTACACCATATATATATATATATTGTCTCTTCAATATTTCCATTTAGAAAATGCAGTTTTTACATCCATCTGATACAATTATAAATCAAAATGAGCTACCAATGCCATCACGATCCAAAGAGAGTCCTTCGAAGAAACTAGAGAGAAAGTCTCTTTATAATCAATTCCTTCCTTTTGAGTAAAGCCTTTTGCGGCAAGACGGGCTTTATATCTCTCAATGTTACCCTTTGAATCCCTTTTGGTTTTAAATATCCATTTACGACCAATGGGTTTCATTCCTTCAGGTAATTTAACGAGATCCTAAACATCATTGTTAGCCATCGACTTCATCTCATTCTTCATGGCATCAACCCACTTAAGAGAGTTTGGACTTCGCATAGCTTGAGTAAAGTTAATAGGATCTTCCTCAGTCAAACCAATGCTTTCCTTACGTTCCTGAAGAAATACAACATAATCATCTAAAATTGCACTCTTCCTCTCTCTAGTGGATCTTCTTAATGGTGGCTCTTGAGGTTGTTGAGTTTGAACTATAGGTGGTGCTTGAGAAAGAAACTTAGTATTGTCTTGTTCTTGAGGGATCTTAGGAATAACATCATTGTTTATTTCAGGATCTGTTTCTAGAACAAAGATAGGTACACAGACTTGATCATTGTGAGAAACAGTTTCTTCATCAAAGACAACACTCATTATGCTTTCTTCCCTTCCAAACTCTACATCCTCAAGGAATCTTGCATTTCCCGTTTCAAAAATAGTTCTAGTGATAGGATTGTAAAACTTATACCCATAAAAGCGTTCAACGTATCCAATAAAATAACAGCTAACTGTCTTTTCATCCAACTTACCTTCATGAGGCTTATAAGGCCTCGCTTTAGCTGGACATCCCCAAAAGTGCAAGTGTCTAATGCTGGGATTTTTCCCAGTCCAAAACTCATAAGGGGTCTTAGCTACTACTTTACTAGGTAATCTATTAAGAATATAAACTGCGGTCTCTAATGCTTCTCCCCAAAATGATTTTGGAAGAGAAGAATGACTAATCATACTTCTTACCATGTCCTTAAGAGTCCGATTTCGTCGTTCTGCAACTCCATTCATGTTGGGTTTTCCCGGCATTGTGTATTGTGGAACAATTCCACACTCATCAAGGAAAAGCACAAAGGGTCATGGACGTTATTCCCCTGATCCATCATACCTACCATAGTATTCACCACCATGGTCGTATTTGATAGCTTTTATTTTCTTTCCAAGTTGAAGTCCGACTTCAGCTTTGAATGACTTGAACACGTCCAAAGATTGAGATTTCTCATGAATTAAATACATGTGGCCATACCTCTAGTAATCATATATGAACGTAATAAAATACCGTTGTCCATTCCAAGAACCTGTAGGGAAAGGACCACATATATCAATATGAATTAGTTATAAGACATCCTTAGCTCTTTCAGTATGGAAATTCCTCTTGTTTGTCTGATTAACCTTGATACACTGAATGCAGGCTTGAAAGTCCGACAAATTAAGGGATCTAAGAATACCGTCCGACATAAGTCTCTTAATTCTTTGTTTAGATATATATCCTAACCGCTTATGCCATAAAGTGGCAGAATTCTCATTTAATTTTCGTTTTATACCATGTGACTCTATTTGCATTATTTTGTTATAAGGACATTCAATATCAAGCATATAAAGATTATCATTCAAAGAACCGTAACCAACAACATTTAAATCATATGAGAGGCTACATTTATTATTTCCAAACGAACAAGTATAACCTGATTTGTCCAAAATAGAAATAGAAATTAAATTTCGTCAAATAGATGGTGCAACAAAAGTCTCAATCAAATCCAAATAAAAACTGATCTTTAATAATAATCTAAAAGTCCCTATAGCCTCTACTGCAACTTTATTGCCATCACCCACATAGATGAATCTTTCATCATCACATGGCGGACGACTCCATATGCAACCCCTTCTTTTCACGCCATGCGGCATACTTAGAACACTCTTTCTTCATGTGTCCAACCATTTTGTAAAAGAAGCAAGTGGTCTCCTTAGGTTGTTCCCTTAGGGATAAGTCTAAGTCCTACATCCAAGAATGATCTCAACATATTCTTTTTAAGATTTGAAGTTCATTTCACTCACCATAGGGATAAAGTTCATGTAAGCAACAAAATTTAAAGCAACTAGATCGATTTAAAAGAACATCAATCATACAACCTTAGTAGGCATGTCAAATAGACATGTAAAATATTGTTTATATTCAAATTAAATAAGACCTGAACAAGATACCAAAAACACCATCAATTCCTAATCTTTGATTGCAAGAATTAACTGTAAGTTGTACTCTCACGCAATGATCAAATATTAGTAATAAGTCATGTCAGTTAATGGACGTCTTTGACATCAATCATCAACCACATGGATAAACTTAAAAATTATCTATATCCAAAAACAACCAAATCAACCTTTTAAACCAAATTCACAATGACATGTGTATATATAACTCATATTATAACAACCTCAACCCTTTTGAGATATTACCATAAATTAAGGCTAAAAGGGTTAAGAGAAAACCCCATTTGACTTAAATATAAAACATAGTAAAACACGATTAAAAAAAATAGGATTAACTTTCCAAAACCCTTGGCGCTGATGAGTGGGGAAGGGAACCCTCATCATCCTGCTGCCTAAAAAACCACCTTACTATAAATAATAAAAACTTGAACAATATATTCAATAAAAATCACATAATAATATATCATTTGAATTAATAATTTAATCATAACCTAAGCTCTCATACCATTTGTTGGAATTAGATTAATAATGATTACTCAAAATATACATGCTCAAGAAATTATAATATATAATTTAGACGCGGAAATCAAGCATGTATAAAGTTAATGGATTGATTGATTGATTTTAGGAATTCCTGGATCCATTGAGAAAAATGCCTTTGGCGGTAATCCTAAACTTACAAGTGGTTGACTTTTTTTATGGTTCTTCTTCAACCGGTACTCCTTATGCCTCGAATTCACTTCAGATTGAGATAAGAGATAATTTGCTTGTTGTACGGTATATTGAAGATCATAGCCTATATATAGTTTGATGGCCAATCAGGGTTCCCATTATTTCCAAATGAGACATCTTGACATACACTCATATTTGAGTTCATACCCAATTATTTAATTAATTAATTAATTAAATAATTCATAAATAAAATCTAAATAGCCTTTTAAATATTATTTGATCACTTAATTATTTAAAGACACTTAATCGATAAAATAACTAATATAATAAATAACTACATTTGGCCACATAATTATTAAAATATTAATATATTACTATATTATAAAAATATTCCAACATAAAAGTCATATACAAAGTCTCAATCCTAAATAGAAATAGATGAAACTGTCGTTTAAATTGCCTAATGTTTTTAAGAAAAAGAAATTACTAAATATTTATTAACGGTTAAGATTTGATCTAAGATTTTTAAACTTACATCTCATGTTAATATATATATATATATATATATATATATATATATATATATATATATATATATATATATATATATATATATATATATATATATATATATATATATATATATATATATATATATATATATATATATATATATATATATATATATATATATATATATATATATATATATATATATATATATATATATATATATATATATATATATATATATATATATAAATAAAGGATAAAAGAGTTTGGACTGACTCTTTTTCATTTCTATTTTATTCTTTAAAATATATTTATTCATTTAAAAAAAAATAAAATAATTATAAAAAGATGCAGAGTTGGTTTTCTCAATTTATAACTTCTTAACACAACACAAATATAAATTAGTGAGAATATACAACATAAAATACTTTCATTCAATGATGGTGACAACTAGATAAAACATATTTATAATTGATGGTTTGTGAGAGATAAGTAAATGGGGAAAAAGTTCTCCATCTTCACTTCCCTTTTTGTTATTTGGTATATAATTTCCTCTCTCACTATGTGTTTCAGATTTTTTTAAAACAAGTATGTCTTGCTTTACTATTTTCTAATATTATGTACAAGTGCTGAAGTGCAACCACTCTCTTGTTGTAAAAAAAAGATAACCATTTGAAATAAAAACATACTCTGGTCAATTGATATGCATAATAGAGTTAATTATTAAAGTGTGTGTTATTCATTAGAAAAAATGAATTATTTTTTTCAGTTTTTAAGAAATAAGCATTTCAGTTTTTAAGATTTGTTCCATTTTTTTTAATATAAGAGTTGCTCTATTTATATGCACAATATAGTTAATTATTAAATTGTGTGTTATTCTTTAAAAAATGACAGGTAGGTGACACGCAGAAGAATGTTTGAATTTGATAAACACAGTTGATCTTGACGGCTTATTAGAATTTGAAGTAGGTCAGAGACAATTGTCTGTGATGCTGGATGTAAGAGAGGAGGAAGGGGTGTACCTGAAAGGCACTCTGATGCTAAAGTAAGAATCAGGAGAAAGAAGGCAAATACATAATATGTGTGTATTAAGGAGAATATTGAATATCTGGTCCTCTCATTTGAGAGGGTTTTTATAGTGCCCCCAACGCTTGGCCATTGGTTCCTATTTTCGGGGAGAGATAACAGTTTTTCGAAGAATAGGTAACTTCCAGAAACTAGTCGTTGGGACGAGCAGAGGTGCCCAGAACTAGCCGTTGCTATGGGCAGAGGCGTAGTAACGGGCACAGGCGTCGTGATTTTTTCTAGATGGTGGAACCGTGCATGCCAGACAAGGACTGATGAGGAGAAGTATTGGCCGTGGGGTAAACCGGTCAACCTCCCTCGGTGGAAGGGCAAAAAAGTAAATGCTCCCCCAGATTGGTTGTACCTAGGCAATTGGGTCGTTCTAGGAGCAGAAGTGGATTGGGCCATGCCTAACCATTGGGCCAGTCCGGAACAGTAGCCCCCCAAGTCGTTGCTTCTGAGTATGAGAGTGATGACTTAAGGATAATTCGCACTCCGGGCAAGGTCATCGCTTGTGTGTGTGTGTGTGTGTGTGTGTGTGTGTGTGTGTGTGTGTGTGTGTGTGTATATATATGTGTGTGTCGCAGTGAGAATCAGATATCAAGCTATTGTATTAACTTGAATCACAAATTATAAAATATCACCACTGCTCTTTAATTTATCTGAGGAAAGAGAAAAAGAAAGAATAACCCATAAATAAAAAATGCAAAGTAAAAGGTAAGACCTAAAGCTAAACAAAAGAGAGATCAAAGGTACGAGGGTTGATTATACTAAGGGAAGGTACTAGCACCCTAAACATCTGTAGTACTCTACAGGAACCTCTTGAAATATTTGTGTTTTGGCTAAAAGTGTTTGCTAAAGGTAAGGATGGGCAAAGAAAAGAGAAAAGGTGGAAAAAGAAAAAGGTAGAAAAATAAAAAGGTAGCTCTCTAGGATCTCGCAATCCTATGCCTACGTATCCTTAATAGGAAGTCAGAGCAATCGTAGTTCGGAAACTACGATGAAAAATGGTGTAAAAGGAGAAATGAGGAAAAAAAGAAAAGGTTGCTCGCCAAGGATCGGGGTCTTGTGCCTACATATTCTCAAGAGGGACTTGAGAAATCAGAGCGTTCGTAGCTCGTGGAACTACGAATTGCCAGGTTCTAAGAACTAAGAACAACAAAGACAAGTAAAAAATAAACAAGGGACACGCACAATGACAATAAATCAGTATATAGTCCCTTCCCTTGGATTAGGTCAACAAGGAATAAAAGTAAAGCAACAAATACATGTAAGAACATCGTGTAAATGGCAGACAAGACACAGACATAGTACACGGAAAATCGTCATGTATGGTCAGACAGATAAAATAACACAGAATACGCATGGAAAAACATCACCGTAATCAGGCAATGAAAAGTCAACAAAAATACACGGAAAAACATCATATAATCAACAGACAAAGATATGCGGCAAAGCATCGTGAATAAACAGAGAGAAAATACATGGCAAAATATCATGGATAAAACAAAGGCACACAACAAAGCATCGTGTAACAGATTTAAACATACAAAAAGTCATAGAATACGCATGGAAAAATATCATGGTAATCAGACAACAAAAGTCAACAGAAGATACATGGAAAAACATCATCGTATCAACAGACAAAGATATACGGCAAAACATCACAGATAAAATCCACAAAACAATCATGGGAAAACATTGTGATATCAGACAACAAAAAAACAACAGAACATACATGGAAAAGCATCATGCAATTCACAGACAGAGATATGCGGTAAAGCATCACAGATAATAAATAGACAAAAATACACGGCAAAGCATCATGTAATCAACAGAGGTACACGACAAAGCACCGTGATAAAATAACAGACATTCACGGCAAAACATCGTGAGACACAGAGAGAAAATACAATCACGAAAAATTATCTTGAGAAAATATCAGCACATAAAATCAACAGACAGTCAAAACATATATTTTCTAATATTTACAAAATGACTAAAATAAAGTATATCTGAAGAATAAAATATTTGGGTATTTTCAATAAAAATCAATAAAATAATTTATTTACATTTTTTTCAATCATCAAATGACTAAATAAATATATTAAAAAAACTTAGGCATTTTTTGAATATTAATCAAAGAAGAAATGAAATTCAAATTAACTTGAAAAATAAAAGAAAAGGCTAAAATACTACTAAAATGTTTTTTTTCCATCTTTAATTATATAAACTAAAAATTAGTAAAATAAAAAAAATTAATGCTAATACAAGATAAATGTGACTTACAGTAACCAAATATTAAGTTTTCATATTTTAATAAGTGACTAATAAAATAAAAAAAATAGTTAAACAACTAACTAAATGTTAAAACAAACATATATTTTCTAATATCCTTTTTTATCATTTATTTTTTAAAAATATATTTCTAAATGAAAAAGTTAGGAAAATGAGAAAGTGTTATTCTTGACATTTTTAATATTTAATAAATAACTAATTAAACTAGAAATGAAAATATTAAAATTCAAAAGTTTTTTTTTTGTTTTTAATAAATTGTAAAAAAAATCAATTAAAAGGTTAAAAAATTAAAAATTAAAACAAATAATCAAATTAATTTACTTACCAAAAAGTAAATAGTTAATCAAATCTATAATCACTAATTAATTAAAAATATAATCAATTAATCAATTACTAATTTAAATTAACAAAATAAAATAAAATAAAATAAATAATAAAAAAAATAAAGTAAAACAAAAAAAATGCATACATCGACATGACTATACCTACAAGTTCAACATTGAAACACATCCTTTCACCCCATTAAATTACATGGATAGCCAAACCAAAGTTAAAAATTTCATTCATACAGTAGATATAACTCTAAAATATTTTAATAAAATATCATGTCTAAACAAACTACAAAAATGATATGATATGCTTTTTTAAACTTCATGAAACTCCTCACATAGCACTCTTAAGGAAAAGAGGTCTTGGTAGAAATAATTTGCAAAAGAAAAATCATCCACTACTATTTCAATCAAACCTTACTCTAGCAATGGATTCAGACTAAGAAATCATGGCTCACATTCAAGAAAACAAATTAACAATATATATATATATATATATATATATATATATATATATATATATATATATATATATATATATATATATATATATATATATATATATATATATATATATATATATATATATATATATATATATATATATATAATAAAGCAAAAGAAAAAAATATAGTGACATAAAAAGGAAAAAAATGAAGAACCTATAACTTATTTCTTTCACACTTGTGGTACGTCTCTCTTGCCTTCTCTCTCGATAATGTAGGCTTGGAAAGGTGGGTACGTAGGTTTTTGCACGTGAAAGCAAGTGCCCCTTTTTAATGGGTTAGTTTCTTTTACTCTTGTTTCTATGATGGTAATGAGATAAAAAAACTCTAACATAAATGAAGTGAGGATTTGTGAGGTGAAGGAAATCAAAGGGGGTAGGCGCAGGAAGACAACTTTTATGATGGGTCCTCTAAGTCATGTTTCTCTTTTCAATGCTATGTATTACATTGTTTTATACAAATGAAGCAAATGACAATATGGATTTTTCAACACTTAGTAACTAAGTGTTACTAAAGATAGGAAAAAAATAAATTTTAAATATTATTAAAAATATATATGATAAATAAATTAATAAAATAAAATTAATTAAAAGTATTAATTAACTAAATATATGATTAATATGATTAAATTAAAAGGATTAAATAACTAAAAAATAAATAAAATGCTTAAATATGGATAAACGGACTGATATCGAAGTGTTAAAAAAATAAAATGAATACAGCAAAATGATTAGCAAAAAAAAATACGATTTGGAAAAATACAGTGCTGGGTCAAATTTTGAAATAAATTTTATCCGCTAAAACGAATTAAAGTACTATCAAAAAATGCGACCGAAAAATTAAATGAACATGCCAAGTTAAACTATCCAAAACGTAGATTATTATGACTGAAGTTTGCAGACTCAATTTTGAAAATTTCCGTCCACTGACAAATTTATTTCAGCTGATAAATGGGGTATTGTGCGAAATAAAAGACATGATATGCTATGCATACGATGTAAAAAGTCGTGGGATCTTAGAGTAAAAAAGTAGGGTATGACAATAGGGAACGTATAATATGAGAATACCATTTTTATGTGAGAATAAATCTGAACTATTGGATTTTAAAATAAATGGTAGAGATTATGTATCCGTTTTTTTCCTCTCCTCTATCATTTATTTTAATGATAGAGGAGAGAGAAAAACAAAAACCACAAATAATCTTCACAATTTATTTTAAAATCTAATAGTTCGAATTCATTCTCATGTTCTTACATGAAAAATAACATTCTCATTTGATACATCATTCATATGTATATATAGGAAACGTATCATATGAGAATGTCATTTTTATGTGAGAACATGAAAATGAATTTGAACTCTTAGATTTTAAAATAAATGGTGGAAATTATGTGTCATTTTTCTCTCTCTCTCTCCTCCATCATTTATTTTAATAATGGAGAAGAGAGAAAAACAAAAACTACATATAATCTCCACAATTTATTTTAAAATCTAATGATTCAGATTCATTCTCATGTTCTCACATGAAAATGACATTCTCATAGGATATATATATATATATATATATATATATATATATATATATATATATATATATATATATATATATATATATATATATATATATATATATATATATATATATATATATATATATATATATATATATATATATATATATATATATATATATATATATATATATATATATATATATATTGTCATAGATTGTAATTCCCAAATTTTAAGAAAGAGTTCATTTTTACATCAGTTTATTTTTCCAATTATTATTAATTAAAATAACTAATTCATTTTGTTAATTGTACTGCTTAATTATCGTTGTCGATTGTCATAACACATACATTGTAATTTTTTAGCCTTAACATTCGCATTTTACATTCTATCCTTTATTAGCATTGTTATTCACATCACACTCTTTTTTCAATGTTAGCGCACACATTATCTTTATCTCTTTCTCATCCTCTCTTATTACCAATTCTTTAATTAACTCTTCAATATATGTCACAAATGCATTGAGAAAGTCGTATTAAAGTGTAAAACCTTCGTGATTTCAAACTTTATAAAAATGAGATGCTTTATTAAAATTAGGTGAAGTTAATGACGAACCTAAAATAAAGAGTGAATTTCATTGTTTAGTAATTTATGAGCTTGAAATTTTGATTTTTTTTAGACATGACTATTTGGTATGATATATTGTTTATAGTACATTTAATTAGTGAAAACTTTCAATATAAGGATACATGTATTGATTTTCTATATACAACAATTGAAAGGTTTAGTTACATTTAAAAAAAAATAGGGAACATGATTTTGAAACTGCTCTCATTTGTGCTAATGAAATTATTTTTGAAATGGATATAAAACTCAAATTTCGTGAAAAATGGACTATTCGTATAAAGAAACAATTAGATGAGAATGTCGATAATGAAGTTGTTAAATCTCTAGAGGAGTCATTCAAAATTGATTATTTTTTATACATAGTAGATAAAACAATTTCTTCATTTCAAAATAGATTTAAACATTTAAATTGATAATGATATTTTTGAGTTTCTTTTTAGCATTGAGAAAATAAGGTCACTTGATAACAAAAAGTTAAAAGAATATCATCTTAATCTTGAATCTTCATTAAAATATAATGAAAACTCAAATATTAAGGGATTCGATTTATTTACAGAATAAACAACTTAAAAGAAATTATAGGCAAAAATAATGGTTGAGTCCTTTAAGTTATTTTATTATAACAAGTCAGTCTTTTATGTTTTTTTTGCTACAATTTGGCCTTTTATGTTAACTAATGTGTTCATTATTGACCTTTTTCACAAATTCCGTTACAAAAATGCTTATGTGGCACAAACGACACTGATGTGTCATTTAAGAAGATGATGAACATGTTGAAGTTGTCGAAGATGCTAGTCTATGTCATAATGTTGTTGGTTTTGATTTTTGTAGTGTTGATGTGTATTTTGGTTCGAAAGTGGTGATCATTGTTAATTTTGATGTTAGTATCGTAAGACATGACTTTTGGTAGCTTCATGTAACACTTGTCGTAAGACATGACTTTTGGTACCTTCATGTAATACTTGTTGTAAGTCTATATCAGTTTTGTTACAGTAAAGTCGTAACCTGTACAACAGACAAAATTTGAAGGACCTAGTTACAATTTAAAAATAAATGAGACCAGATTGTAACAAAAAAAAAAACATAAAGGACTGACTTGTTAAAAAAATAACTTAAAGGACCCAGACAATATTTTTGCCGAAATTAGATATGTACATCAATTGACATACTTAATTATATAAAAAGAATTGATTCTTTTTTAAATACATATATTACTTACAGAATAATGTTAACAATTTCTGTGAATATTGCTTCTGTAGATCAGAGTTTTTAAAAATTAAAATTAATATACTCCTATCTAACATCAACAATGTCTCAACAACGATTAAATTATTTAACTTTATTATCTATTGAAAAATAAATTTGATAAAAAAACTAATTGTAAAAAATTAATAAATAATTTTGTATCTTAAAAAATTCGAAAAATACAATTTATTTAAATTATTTATATAAAAAAAATTAATTTTATAAAAACATGATTTTTAAAATTCTCTTTAGGCCTCTATTATTGAGACGACCCTTGTAAATGAAATAAACTAACAACTAATGTTTATAAATCTAATTTATTTTTTTTATTGTTATTTCCAAAGTTGATACCAAATTTAGTTGTTAAGTTTATATTTATACCAGTGTTTTAAAAATCGGATCGGACCGGCCGGTCGAACCGGGAACCGGGACACTAGCCGACCTGGTTCAATTGGCGGATGGGCCTCGCCATTGAACCGGTGCGAACCGGGAAAGCCGGAAAAATCGGCGATTTAATTGTTTTTTTTTTTAACTTTTTGTTAATATACTTAGTAGTTAGTAACAAATTAGTTACCTTATTATTTAACTTTTTAGATTGTTATATATTTTATTTTTTTATATTTTGTCACTGCTAATAATTTTAATTAATTATAATTTATAATTAATTATATTTAGTGTCAAAATATTAACAATAGAAAAAGGCATGTATTTTGTTGAAAGGGAAATTAAAATAGCATAAACATATTGAATTTTATTTGATTTTCTTTTTAGGAGAATCATATTTTATTTACAAATAGTTACCTCTTATTTCATAATAATCAATAAATGATATCATTGATGGGGAAGCTATTGTAATTAGACTTTGTTTGCAGTTAGATTTTGTAATTTTGTATTATTTTGTTATGTGTGATACATTTGTTTAAAATTTGAATTTAAATTATGAACTTGTGAATTTATGATATGATATTTTCAAAAAATTTAAGTACTAGTTATATTTTTTTAGAAACTGAATCATCTGGTTCGACCGGTTTTATATCTATATAATGACAGGTCTATTCAATCGAGTTATCCGATTTAATCCGGTTTAGTCATACGGTTCGACCAGTGACCTAGTGGTTCGACCGATAAACTAGTGACCCAATTGTTGCACCCCAAAATTTGACCAACCTTTTTCTTAATCATTGACTTATGTTTCATTGCATTTTTGCATTTTTGCATTTGCATAGCATATTTCTTACAGGGGATCAAGTGATTATTTGTGTATTATCCAAGAGGAGAGCCTTATTGACCACAAGCTCAAGCAGAGGCATTGATAGAGGTTATTGTGTGGTTGTCATCATCATGAAGATATCTGAGCTCTTAGAAAGGAGGGGTGTGCCACAACATTATCAAAGAAATATCAGGAGGTTGTCAAGGGGTCCATGGAGATTTATTATTGGTGTGATCATGAGGTAGAGGCTTGTTGAGTATCTCAGAGGTCATTGTGAAGTGGGAATGGTCACTCAGTTTATCTGCACAATGCCTAGGCAAAAAGGAGGAAATTAGGGTTTCACTTTTAATCAGGATAAACTTCCTTTTTGAAGTAAAATTTGTTCCCATGGTCTTCCATATGTCCTAAGGTGTTTGGGGATGAGAGATTAACCTTCAATTTTAATCAGAAGAGCTTCAATTGATCAGTTGATTGAAAATTAGGAGATTTCGAGAAAAAGTCAACTATGCAGTAAAAAAGTCAAATCCTGACTTTTTGAGGTCAAGATCATGATCCTTAATTTCAATATGACCAATGGATGGAATTTGATCAAGAAAAGTCAAGGGAATCATGAAAAGCCAAGAGTTGTTGAAAGTTGCTATTTTGGGATTTAGGGTTTTAGAAACTTTCTTTTTTTGGAAAGTTTTATTGTTGAAGCAGCCATCTTCAAGGCCATTTTTATTCATGATCATGGTTTCAAATGGGCTTGGCTCAAACATAAAAGTTGTTCCTTGTATTTCAAGCTTTCTTTTGAGTACCCATTCATAATCATATGACACTTGGAGCTCAAGTTATGACCCCTCAAAGTTGGGGATTTCAATGATTTCAAAACTGTCATATAATTTGTGAAGCTCAAGTTATGGATGTGCAAAGTTGAGGAAAAATAAGCCAAATCCATAACTTAGAATTTTTTCTAAGTTATTTCTGGACAGTTTGCATGGTATGATTTTCAACATCATTTTTCATGATCTTCCAATGATCAAATGGAACTTCCACCAACATGAAATTTATTCTACTCCATGCCCTCTTTCATTTTAGCACAAGATCTAGGCAAATGGAGTTGTGTGCACTAAGATATCATGATCCAAAGTGGTCGATTTGAACATTTTTGCAAGACATGAATTGTTGACATTTGTTCTACTCCCTGAGTATAAGCCCCAACAAATCTTTTCAAAACTTAATAAGTCAGGGTCTCTACTATAGTATAAATCCCTCTTAGATTTTTTAGTCAATAATAATCCATAGGCCTTTGCTAGAAGTGTAAGTCTCATCCCTCTTTTTATTTTTAAAACTTCCTTCATATTTTCAAAACTTCAATCTTTCAATCTTCCAAATTCAATCTAAACCTATCATCAATTTTCTCAATCATTTGGGCCTCTCCCTGAGTCTAAGACCCAACACCCTTTTGTAAATAAAAATTCTTTGAGCCTCATTCATCCTGGGCTTTGTACAGGATACAAACAATCATATGGGCCTCTATTTAGAGTGTAATACCAACACCTTTGCTCCTCTCCTACTTAAGATCAAGTCATCTTCAAATTCAAATTCAAATTCAAAATCATTTGAAAACTTTCTTCAATTTCTAAAAACTCTAATTCAATCTTAAAGCAAAATATTTAATCAATCACAATACACTTGGGAATTTATCTAGAGTGTAAGACCCACCACCTTTTCAAATTCAATTAATACTTGCTTATATACTTGTTCATATATCTGTGCATATCTTGTTAAGTTTCCCTTAGCATTTAGATCATCCTTAGTTTAGACTAGTTTAAACAACAGGATCCTTTCAATCATTATAACTTAGTTCAAACAATTAGTTCCCTCTTGTACAAAGGAATTCTTCTCCCCAATACAGTTAGCCTCCCCTTGGGCTTTGTTCAATTTACTTAACCTTGAAACACTTCGTGAAAGAGAGGATTATTTCACGATGAAACTTTTTCTTTAAACCCTTTCAACCCTGGAATAGTTCAATAAAGAAAGGATTATTTCCCGGTGAAATCTTTCTTGAACTCTTCTTAGACTTGGAAAGTGTCAACACCCAGCCTCCTCTTGGGCTTCATACAAGGACCCACAGGCTTCCTAAAATCCTAGGATAAATCCAAGTCGGCTTTATAATTACACAAAATCCCAGGAGAGACAAAACCTCTAGGATATTCAATCTCATTCTTTAAGCCTTTTCTAATCCTCGAAGGTTGGCTTTCACTTAACAATCCCCAGCTAGGGTCAGTTTACAATCAACAAATCCCCAAAAGAATTAAAGCCCTTATATCATTTAAATTCTCTTCTAATCTTCAACAAGAGTCATTCTCCACTTAAATTCCCCCAGTCTCCTCTTAGGCTTCATATAATGATTTCCCCTGTCAGCCTCAATCTTGGGCTTTGTACAAGACAGATATAACACTCCCTAGTTGATTCAGTTTTCAATTTTTTTTCAACTTCAACCTTGGGCTTTGATCAAGGCACAAAATTTAACATCCCCACATACGAGACTATGAGACCTCTCTGTAGGAGGATATCCCTTCTGTAGATCACATTTCAAATCAAATCAAACATTCAGATCAAACTGTTTTACATAAAGGAGGATGTGACATTGCTCTAGATATTTCAAAGTCTAAGTTAAAAGCTTCTTCTCTTATGTTAAAACCCATAAAGGAGGATGTGGCATTACTCTGGATATTTCAAAGTCCAAGTTAAAAGCTTCTTCCCTTGTGTTAAAACTCATGAAAAAAGATGTGGCATTGCTCTAGATATTTCAAAATCCAAGTTCAAAGCTTCTTCCTTTATGACATTTCACTTCTCCTATAAAGGAAGATGCGGCATTTCTGAATTCCGCACATCCCAGTTAAAGCAACTTCCCTTATAATCATTTCTTCAATGTTTGTGATGAATAGGTGGGATATCTCCCTTTAGAGATGACAAATTCTCTCTCAATCAAACTTTTATCTCAATCTTGGGCTTTGAACAAGAGATAAATACTCTTTTAGCTTCAATCTTGGGCTTTTAACAAGACATAAATACTCTTTTAGCTTCAATCTTGGCTTTAAAAAAGACATAAATACTCTTTTAGCTTCAATCTTGGGCTTTGAACAAGACATAAATACTATTTTAGCTTCAATCTTAGGCTTTGAACAAGATAAAAATACTCTTTTAGCTTCAATCTTAGGCTTTTAACAAGACAAAACAATTTCCTCCCATGGATTTAGGAGGAACTACGAACGCTCTGATTTCTCAGTTTCCTTTTTGAGAATACGTAGGCATAAGATTATGAAATCTTAGCGAGCACACTAATAAAAAAAACCTTTAGGTCCCGAGACCTTCCAAAATAAATAAAAAAACCATAGAAATACCAAACAAAAACATTTCCTCAATTTTCACAAAGGAGAAACTTTCCTATTCAAACCGCAGACAAACCTAAGCAAGTAAGTAATTCAATAGTAGAAATATATAATAAAGGTTCCTATAAAGTACTATAGATACTCAGGGTGTTAATAACTTCCCTTAGTATAACCAACCCCTGATTCCAAATCTCTTAGCATTTGTAAGAAAAACATTTGCGAGCAGGGTTAGTTTGAGATATCTTCCCCTTCTATTTAAGCATCATAGGATAAATATTAGAAATCAGAAAGTAATGTTAAATGCGGTAATGGTCGCGTCACTAAAATCGGAGCTACAACAAGTAGGATAGACATTAGGCTCTCAATCCTTTGCATGACAACATTAGGGTTGTCCTTTTTGACCTCAACCTTAGGTTCATCTTTGTATGATGAATTAGGTAGACTTCCCTCCTTATCTTCAACTATAAGGCCATATTTCATGACAACTTCTAGGTGAGTTTCCCCTAGATTTTATTTTGCCCTTTGAGTTCCTCTTCTTTCTCAAAAAAAAACCAAAACACTTAATAAATATGACGTGCATTGTGCGCCATGAACCTTAAGCACATGGGAAAATATGAGCGGATGAATTTCTAACCTCATCTTATGATACTTTGTGCGTGAGACGCTTGGATCGTTAGCGTGAAGTATTCGATCCTATGTCATAGACTTTAGTGCGATGCATATTTCGAACAAAGTTAATCGATTTATGTTAAAATTGACAAACAAGCTGCAAACCATTTTATCCTTCGGGATTGTTTGTCAAATCATTTTTATAAAGAGTATGTTATTTCAGTTCTAACGCAAACAGGAATCGACCCTAACTGCTGGAACGTGAACTTAACTTCGCTCATAAAAAACAGTTAATAATTTGTGTGCCGAACTACGACTGCTCTGATGTCTCATACCAGATGAGGATACGTAGGCACAAGAAGGTGAAGTCTTAGCAAGCAACCTTCCCTTTCACCCGTAGTCCTCTGAACTACGTTGAGTATGACTTTCCCATTGCACGAGGGAATATGTAGGTCTAGGACAACAAAGTCCTATCGAGCCTCATTTTTGTTCTTTCCCTTTTCGTTTCCGTTAGCAGTAAGCTTTAGATAAATACACCCTTTTATTAGAACAACAAGCATGAATCTCGTTGAGTACAACGGATGCGAGGAGGTGCTAATACCTTCCTCTCGCGTAACTGACTTTCGAACCCAAGATTTGGTTACGAGACCATGTCTTCTCCCTTTTTGAGGTTTCTTCGTTTGTTTCCTTTCCCCCGTCGAGATAAATAACATTTGGTGGCGACTCTTCTATTTTTTCCCGCCGGTTGTTTTTCGAAGTTGCGAGAACTCTAAACTTCAGTGCAAAGAAACCTTCTAGATCATGCCCTGCAGCTCCCTATTGGATTTGACAGTGGAGGTTAGACCTAGACCTAGGTGGAAGAGGATTTAGAGGAGAAGGTAGAGGCCTAGTCATAATAAAACCTTTTTGGACCAAGTAGGGATACAATTAATATATGTTATAGGAATAGGGTCAAATTGAATCCTAGTACAAAAATTAGGAGTTTGATTCTGAACAACATTTTATTATGGAGTAGCTCGAGCTAGTGGAGCATTGACCACATGAGAAACTACAACTATATATGGTTGACCATGGTGTTGTTACCTGCGATAAGGTCTCCTTTCATCTAAAACATCATGTGTATCGCCCTCCTTCTTCTTTTGAAAGTTCTCAGAGGACTTTCTTAAACCACTAGAGGCTTCGGCAGCATTAGCAATCTTTCCATTCTTGATACCCTCCTCTAGTATTTCTCTTGTTAGAACAAGATTTATTCATGACATATTTTCCTTGGGTTTTGATGATAATAAATTATTGAAAGAACAATGGTTTATTTGAAGTGTGTTACATGTGTGCAAGTTCTAATACTTGTAAATATTATAGTCAGAATCTGTTTTACATTAGCACACTTTCGAAGTCGCTGAATTACTAGCTTCTAGTGGCAGAATCTGAAGAACACCTGCTAAGTGATGTCTGGCGTAGACTCTGAAGCTGAAGGTCTCAACATCAGAAGAAGCAACATAATTGTCTCTACACTTAGTGAATGCAAATTGGCTTCTGGTACCATTTAGAGTTGGTGATAAAGCTGAAGTTGTCCTTACTGCATAAAGCAAGTTGTATTGCAAATCAGTTTGTTAGCCAGAGTCTAAAAATTTCAAGGATCAAGAAAGTATAGAATGCTTTATGAATATCTACTTTCAACGGCTCTAATAGTACACGATTTCTTAAAGACTCAAAGGTTAAACATGTTACACATTGGATCAAGATCTTTTGGTGTATCTATCTTTAATGTCTCTTGTACTATAGAGCCAAAGCAAAGACTCTTTATCAAGTTACATATTCAACGGCTAGTTTCTAAAAAGGTTATAAACATGGTTGAAGGTTCAAACTGAATCTTTAACAAGGTTCATCCAGAAGAAGGAGTAACAAGATCAACAATTATCAAAACCATTGTATATGCAGATTTTCTATTGTAGGTTGTAATTGTAAAAGCCTTAAGATTTCTTACACATTGAATATCTTAGAAATCTTAAGCGCTTTAGGTATTTTTTATGGTGATTTCCTGTACCTCTGATACTTTTATCAAGTACACCTTGTTCTCTATTCAGCTGAATTTGTTTAACAATTTAGATTAAGTCTCCAGCCAAGATGTTTGAGTCACGTAAGTATTTTGCTATGTGCTTGAGTTGTGAAAGTCTTAATCAAATAGGTTGATTAAGCAAAATTCTTATATCATTGGGATGCAAGCAAGGAAGTATCGATTCAAGATGCTTGAGCCACGTAAGTCTCTTGCTATGTGCTTGAGCTATGAAATACTTAAGCAAGTGTATTGATTGAGCATAAGTCTTGAGCTAGTGAGGCTTAAGCAGGTTAGCTCGGTACATGAAACTGGACCAGTAAGTCTTGAATCTGAAGGGTTCAAGCAAGGAGGCTCGTTTCATAGGACCTGGAGTAAAAGTCTTAGCTAGTGTGGCTTGAGCAGGTTAGCTCAATACATGAAACTGGAGCAATAAGTCTTGAATTTGAAGGGTTCAAGCAAGGAGGCTCGTTTCATGGGACTTGGAGCAGAAGGTTCAGCCAGAGTCGCTTGGAGCAAAAGTCTTGGGTCTGAGGGACTTGAGAAGAAGTCTTGGGCTGAGGGCCCAAGCAAGGAAGTCTTGGATTCATGGAACCTAAGAAAGAAGTCTCGAGTGAGGAGGTTGAGTAGAAGTCTTGGACCTTGGGTCTGCACAATTATAAAAGTCTTATGCATAATGCATAAGCGATTTTAATCATGATTTGATTATAGTGGAAATCGCTTGTGAAGCAAGGGGACTGGACTACTCTCAGTTTGGGAGGAACCAGTATAAATCTTTGTGTCTTATGCTATTATTCATTTTCTTATATTAATATTCCACTGCTAAAAATTAACCAGAATCTAAACACCAGTTCAGATTCTGAATTCTAATTAGATGCAAACTAAGAAAACGAAAAACACAATTCAACTCTCTCCCCCTTCTTGTGTACTTTTCTCACTTTTAATTGGTATCAGAGACTGGTTTGTGCATAACACTTAACAGTGACGCATATAATGATCCAATAAGAAAAGTATGTCTGTCAAAGACTTTCCTTCAAGAAGGAATCACGTGCCACATGAAAAATATCATATTGTTTTTCCTATCATACTCAAAGGGTGATTCCACTGAATTTAAATGATGGAAAAGCAAAACATATTTTTAACTCATTGGTCTTGATAAAATGGGTTTCTAAAGGTCTATAGAATATCTTTGAAAAAGGTATTACTATATAAATTGATGGTGAAGAGATGATATGTTTGAAAATCTCCATCACCGGCTCAGAAGAAGCTTATTGAATATCTTTAGAGGTAGTTGCATTCTGGTAGGTGCTCTATCTCACTTCTGAGCATGCCAAAATCATTGATATGTCTGATGCTCAGACTATCTTTAAATCCTTGTGCTCAAATTTTTGGGAATCATTTTTTAAGCTTGTCTAGTTACACTACATCTAATCTTTCAAGCAAATTCTGAGAAGATTGGTTTAGGTTCAAACCTAAGGTCATAGTTATTCAAGAAGTTATACAACTTGAATTTATTGTGCTCTGTTGGTTTGTTTTTCAAATCTTCAAAGAAAATAAATGAAATTAGATGATGAAGAGCTATCTAAAAGATCACCTTTCCTAAAGCTTGGTTCTTTAGAATGTCTAATGATGAAGGATTTATATTTCTTGTCATAAGAACTTCTTAACTAGTTGAATGGGCTGTAACATCTGTTGATAGGAGAGTAACTTCATAAGCTTATGAAATAATTAGTATTTTAACTAATTTCCCATATCTAAAAGCACAGAGAAACACTACCAGAACATAATGTTAATTAATCTTCACTGCATATTCTTTTGAAGATGACATTAATGCAAGATTCAGATGACAGAGTAATCTAGCTCTGCCAATCATTACTGCTTCTGAAGAAGTATCTAAGTTCTAAAATAAAAATCAAGTATTGAAGAGAAAAAGATTATTCTAAATCTATCTTACTTCAATATTTGGTAATAAGGAGTATGCTCTTTACGATGATATCTTAAGAGACTCCATTGCTTCTTGATTGAGGGTCATCGTGGAATTTGTATTAAAGGACAAGTCTATGAGAAACCTTCAATTATTCTTTGTGTTCTACAAGAAATTATTTGATGGTGCTTTAATTTGTTTTATGTCATTCTCTGATAGCTAACATCATCTGGTTCTTTGCTTATCAAAGATCTCAAAATCTTAATTCAAGACAATGAAATTAATCATTATGCTAAAAACAAGATCTTGTTCATATTATGATTTATTCTAGACTGATACTCTAGAATGAATCATGGTACTTCTATCAGAATGTGGTATAAGGTGGAGGAATTTTATCTGGACATTTATGTATGGTCCCATAAAAAATATGAGTGTCATTATTTAAATGTATTTGCTGCAGATATCAAAGAATGGAGAAAAGACATCTTCCATATATTTATCAAAGGTTGTTTACATCATTTGATGAAAGAAGAGCCCATAACCCAGACTCAAGTGCTAGAGATACTGAGTTTGGTGAGAGAAGTGGAGTCATTTGTTTAACAACCATTGAATCAGAATCCACTCAAAGTGGTGTTCAGACTCTATGGTCAAGTCTGAATACTGATACGTGTCTGACCGAGAAAAAAAAGGTATGTTTGTTCTTTTCTGGATTATTTCTTGGTTCAATGAGATATTTGAATAGATGTAAATACAAACTTTCTGTTAGATTTATAGAGAAGCTCTTTTGGAAAAAGGATCTCTAGAAATCTTTAGGAAGAAACGCTATTGTATTTATCTATACTGAGTATTTCATTAAGCTAGACGAAGATCATATTTATGGAAATAGTTTCCTCACTTATGTGATGTTACTGCTATTTGTTAGTTGTCAAAGGAAATAATTCAATATTCATATATCACTTATGACTCTTGTTTCAAGAGGAAATGTTGGTTTTGAATAGAATCTTGGAGATTAATGACTGACAGAAGATATCTCTCTCTAAGTCTAGAACTACTAGACTTTGATGGATGATAGATTCTGAAAGTTGTCAGACTCTGAGATTCATAAGAGGATACTTTACTTCAGATAAATCATTTTAAGTAAAAGGTTTTCCTAAAACTTTTATATTACTTAATTTTTCATAAAGGTGAAATTCATCTAGTGGATTCAAGAAATATGATGGATAAGAACCTTTGGGTAATGATGTTTTCTTTTTATATATTTATTGTCACTATTCCCTGTGTTGTGAAACATCATTTTGTGTTCTTCTTCTGACAAGATTCTTATTCTTTTGGAATCTTGTTCAACTCTTTTTATTTTTGTTTTCTCTTTGGTTGTGTGCTGATCAAGCCAAACTTGAGATGTGTTTCCTAGTTAATTCTTCTTTGAATCAACTGGTTGTCATTAATGAAAAGTTTGTGGATTTTGATGAGTTGCTTAAGTTAGGCTTTAACTTTTGGAAGACTGTGTCTGAACAAATATGGAATGGATACTTTGAGATGTTTTATGGTTTCACTTATCCAAATCTTGTCAAAGAGTTTTGGATTAATGCTTCTATTGTTGAGCTGAATTCTGAGTGTGCTATTCTTTCTAAAGTAACTGGTGTTTTTAAAAAAGTAACCTCTAAAGCAGTTGCTAATTTGATCAATTGTGAGGAGATTGGAGAAATCCCAGGAACTCTTGTTTGGGAACACTATCTTTCTACTTGGCGTATTTTTGTAGATCCATCTAAAACATCAGTGGTCTCAAATATTTGTCCTAATGCAGTTGTTTAGAATCCGATTTAGAATTGAAACTTACTTCCTAAGGATAAGGATTTAGACCTAGTGGACCCTATTGAAAAGTATCTACTTCTACTTTTCAATTCATACTTGCATATTGGTCTTCCTCAAGTTATGTTTGACTATTTGAAGATGACTCTTTCTTCCTTTCACAATGGAAAGATTTTCTTCATTCCTTTTGGATGAGTTATTTCAGAATTACTTGTTCAACAGGGGGTTTTCATAAGTTCAGAGGCTGATTCATCTAAAATATGGAGAGACAAGTTTGAAGCTATCCGTGAAAGATTCTGATGTTAGATTTCTACATAGTTTTGCTTTGTAATTGTTAGAACCTTTGTATTAAAAAATCTTATTATTAATTCAAAGTATGTTCATGTTGTTGTTCAGTTTAACTATTGAATATATATATATATATATATATATATATATATATATATATATATATATATATATATATATATATATATATATATATATATATATATATATATATATATATATATATATATATATATATATATATATATATATATATATATATATATATATATATATATATATATATATATATATATATATATTGTTGTTCTAAAGAATTAAAAGTAATGAGAGTAAGAACTCAATGTGTGCAACTTTTATCATTAATAAAATGGAAGATATTACAAATTATTTAGAAATTTTAGTCTGTTGGATTAGCCCTAAGGTATTCCCTAGGATCATCTGACATGTCCAGATTATCTAAGTAATCTTGTCATTCTTCCTTGGCAAACTCCAAAGTCTCCTTTCTCAGTTGATTTTTGCATCTGGACCTAGAAGATCTTTTTCTTCTGTGTGTCTTCACAAAGGATGCTGAAGAGGTGGGCGCTTATGAAGTCATCTGCTTGCCAGTAGATCTTTCAGCTCCTGCTTTGCTTTTATTGTCTTGAGTTGCTGCATTTAGTATGACTGTCTTTCTGAAATCTCTCTTTGGAACCCAGATTGGTTTCTGTTTATACATCTTGGTGTTCTGAGGGTTAAGTGGTTATGAAAGTAAGTCTGTCATGATTCCTTATATAGACGTGTTACATACATTGTTCCAAGTGTCTGTTATTTTATTATTGATTAAGTCTAATTAATATCTTAAATGATAAATCTTGGAAATGTTATCTAACATTTTGACTTATTAAAGATTTTTTGACAACTATGCATATTATATTTAACACGTTTAAATGGTGTCAATATTACTTCATTAATATTTTATCAGAATATCTAATGGGAAAACAAGGTGTTTGTATGATTGCATCATATTTACTGCTCAAAATAACTTCTTTATCATTAATCGAGCTTAAAGGATTACATAATAACATAAGAAACTGATTTGAACTAACAATAAGCTCTATGTATGTCATTCAGTGCCTTATAGCAGAAGCTATTGCCATAATCATAATTTGGCTCATCTGCATCTATGTACTCCTCTTCTTCTTCTAGGACAACAAGATGGTGAAATATCTCATTGAGTCTTTTCCTCTTTGTCTTTTTCATGGATATCTTTTGTGGCTTCAAAACAGCTGCTGATGGACCTGCTTCTTTAGGTCTTTGAGGTACTGCTAACGAAGTCTCATCTGAAGTATTCAGGGAAAAAGGAATAGGACCAGTAGTAGAAGCTTTTGAAACTGTTGGCTTCTGAGGGTTTTGGATATTCAGGCTTGTAGAGTTCTATGTAACCTCTCTTACAACAAAAATTGTGTTGCTCTCACCTGATGACTCCTTAATATTCTGGATGACGTCGATGGAAATGAACTAGGTTTTGGTAACTTTTATAATAGCTTATGGATAATATAAACTTTTGGATAAAACCTTTTGCTTGATTCTTGAAATCGTTATGACCAATAAGTATTCAATATGCATTATATAATCCTTAATGACCCTTGTTACTTGATCATTGTTCAATTTCTTGGAAACTGATCCTGTAATGATGGTTTGTGATGCATTTATGATTGTAACTCTTTCTCTTATTTTTTATTCTTTTTAATATGACAAAAGGGGGACAAATGATTGTAAGTATTTAATTAGAAATTGAACCCATTGAGTACATATTCGGTTGTACATATTAGTCATTTATAATTTTGTTATTTAAATTTCTGTTATTATGGTTATCTTGCCCGGGTGACACATTTTGACTTTCTTGTACATAGAATTAAGAAGGAGCTTACAAACCTCAACCTTAGCCTATCAGACTCAGAAGGAGCTTACAAATCTCGTATTCTGATGTTGTCAAAGGAAGTTAAAATATTATTTTTGGTTTTCTTAAATATGGAACTAAGGGTGGGCTTATAAACCTCAACCTTGGAACTGTTTGACTCAGGGGGAGCTTACAAACCTCAGACTCTGATGTTACTAAGAAAACTGTATTACTTTTTCTTGAAAGTAGTACTTGGTATGAGTCTACAGAATTTAGCTTTGGACTATTAGACTTAGAGGGAGCTTATAAACCTCATACCCTAATCGTGTAGAAAAAATTATAACTACCCAACATTGTCCTTTAAATACTTAGCTTTGTCATTATCAAAAAGGGGGAGATTGTTAGAATAAGTTTTTTTTTCATAACATATTTTCCTTGGGTTTTGATGATAACAAAGTATTAAAAGAACAATGGTTTATTTAATGCGTGTTACATGTGTGCATGTTCTAATACTTGTAAATATTATAGTCAGAATCTATTTTACATTAGCACGCTTTGGGGGTTGCTGAATTGCTAGCTTCTGGTGGCAAAATCTGAAGAGCACTTGCTACGTGATTTTTGGCGGAGACTATGAAGCTGAAGGTCTCAGCATCAAAAGAAGCAAAATAATTATCTCTACAATTAGTTAATGCAAGTTGGCTTCTGGTACCATTCAGAGTTGGTGATAAAGCTGAAGCTATCCGTAATGCAAAAAGCAAGTTGTATTGTCAAATTAGTTTGTCAGCTAGAGTCTACAAATTACAAGGCTCAAGAAAGGATGAAGTGCTTTATGAATATCTACTATCAACGCCTCTAATAGTACATGATCTCTTGAAGACTCAAAGGTTAAACATGTTACATATTGGATTAAGATCTTCTGGTGTATCTATCTACAACGTCTCTTGTACTATGGAGCAAAAGCAAAGACTCTTGATCAAGTTACATCTTCAATGGCTAGTTTCTGAAAAGGCTATAAATATGGATGAAGGTTCAAACTAAATATTTAACAAGGATCATCCAAAAAAACGAGTAACAAGATCAGCAGTTATCAACACCATTGTATATACAGATTTTCTGTTGTAGATTGTAATTATAAAAGCCTTAAGGTTTCTTACACATTAAATATCTTAGAAATCTCAAGTGCTTTAGATCTTTGTTATGTTGATTCCCCATACCTCTGATACTTGTATCAAGTACACCTTGTTATATATTATGCTGAACTTGTTTAGTAGTTTATATTAAGTCTCAAGCCAATATGCTAGAGCCACGTAAGTCTCTTTCTATGTGCTTGAGTTGTGAAAGTGTTAATCAACTAGGTCGATTGAGAAAAAGTCTTGTGTTATTGGGATACAAGCAAGGAAGTCTCGAGCCAAGATTCTTGAGCCACGTAAGTCTCTTGATTTGTGTTTAAGTTGTGAAAGACTTAATCAAGTGTATTGATTGAGCATAAGTTTTGAGCTAATGAGGCTTAAGCAAATTGGCTCGGTACATGAAACAGGAGAAATAAGTCTTGAATCTGAAGGGTTCAAGCAAGGAGGATCATTTCATGGGACCTGGAGCAGAAGTCTCAGCCAGTGTGGCTTGAGCAGGTTAGCTCAGTGCATGAAACTGGAGAAGTAAGTCTTGAATCTAAGGGGTTCAAGAAATGAGGATCATTTCATGGGACTTGGAGCAGAAGGCTCAGCCAGAGTGGCTTAGAGCACAAGTCTTGGGTCCGAGGGACTTGAGCAAAAGTCTTAGGCTGAACGCTTAAGCAAGGAAGTCTTGGGTTTGTGGAACCTAAGCAAGAAGTCTCGAGTGAGGAGCTTGAGCAGAAGTCTTGGACCTTGGGTCTGAGCAATTGTAAAAGTCTTATGGAGAATACATAAGTGATTGTAATCATGATTTGATTATAGTGAAAATCTCTTGTGAAGCAAGGGGACTGGACTACTCTCAGTTTGGAAGGAACTAGTATAAATCTTTGTATCTTCTGTTATTATTTATTTGCTTCTGTTAACATTCCGCTGCTAAGAATTAACCAGAATCTAGACACCAGTGTAGATTCTAAACTCTGATCAGATGCAAACTAAGAAAACAGAAAACACAATTCAACCCCCCTTCTTGTGTACTTTTCTCACCTTCATCCCCAATAGTGACTAAGTCAGCAAAACCAGATGATACACTACCTATCATCTTTTCCAAAAAAAAGGTTGCAGAGTGTCCATAAACAATCCAGTCAGTTCTTTCTCTGCCAACAGTGGCTCCACTTGAGCAGCCAGCTCTCTCCAGCGCTGAGCATACTCATTAAAGGATTATTTCTCTTTCTGAGACATGTTTTGCAGTTGACAGTGATCAGGTGCCATGTCCAGATTTTACTTATATTTCTTTAAGAATGCATTACCCAAGTCCTTTCAGCTCTGAATACGACTCTTTTCAAGTCCCATATACCATTTCATTGAAGCTCCACTCAAGTTGTCTAGGAAATAGTGAATGAGCAGTTTGTCATTGTTCGCATAGGCAACCATCTTACGGTAATATATCACCAAGTGGATCTTTGGATAAATGTGCCCCTTGTACTTCTCAAATTCTTGAGTCTTCAATTTGGCAGGCATCGCCAAGTCATAAATTGAGCACATGTTCATTGTAGCAGCACTAAGGACATCCTTGCCTTCAACAACTCTTAACCTCTTCTCCAAAGTCTGGCATTGCTCTTGGACTTACTCAATATATACAGCTTCTCCCTGGCTTTCATATTGGGGACCAACAACATGGTACACAAAGAGAGGATTTTCATAAGCAACTTGAGTAGTAGTATGCACAATAGGCAGAGGTTTAGTGATCATAGGAGCAAAGAATAATGGCAGAACAAATGGTCCAGCCTTTGTAGTAGTTTCAAAGGGTTGAGAGTAATTCGGTGGTAACCCAAATTCTGGCCAAGTAGAAGCGGGCCTTGGGAGTGGCACATGATCAACAATGAAACTGTTGACTTCAAAGATGACAGTCCTCTGAGGTTGAGCTTCCCATGCAATCAAGGCTTGCAACATTTCCATGATCTTGCTCACACTAATTTTCAACTCATCAATGTCTTCCCTAACTCTTTCGTTGTGTTTCTCTTGATCAACCATTCTTCTATTGACGTTAGCTCTAGTTCCGTGCTTGTGTAGGGGAATCAGCTTGACGGTAACTCAATAAATTTGAAGATGAGAACGGATGGACATGAGCTTTTTGACAACTGGGATGTATGCAAAAATGAATTCAATGATATGCAAATGGATGCAATGATATGTTATGTATTAACAGGTATATCATGCTTTTAGGTAAATCAGAACATCGAGTATACAATCGGTATCTCATCTTAAAGGAACTCCACAGGTAGGCTCTAAGGTCAGTAGGTCCCTAGAGTCACAGATCTTTCTCAAAGACATTATTGCCTTGACGAACGCTCGTTGGACATAATATCCTTGAAATGATCTCTTCTAGGTAAGGTCTTTGTATCATTCCAACGAGGAAGGCTCCTCATGGGCCTCTACTACAGAACTATCGATACAAAGGTTCTAAAAAGGCTCTTAGCGTCATAGATCGAGGTTGAAAATATTACTGTAAGATAGTAATACGTTCAAGGGATCTCATCCGATTGAGGATTTCGTATCACCCCAACTTGTCCAAGGTCTCGTAAGTCAATACTACACAACCACCATGGATGGAACAAGTTAAAAAGGTCCCTAGAGTCAATAATCCAATTTGAAAACATTATCGTCGTGACAAAGGCTTATCAGACAATAACATCTCTAAGATAATCTACTCTAGGCGGGTCTTCGTGTCGTCCCAACGAGGAAGGCTCCTCGTGGGCCTCTACTACACAACCACCATTCTAATCCTAAGGTTTTTCTCAGACTCGGGTAAAGAGCCTGTCTTACAAAGTACCAATAATTAGAGAGCCCCATCAGATAAGATACAAATATAGAAAGCATAAAGAAAGCAATAAAATAACTAAGCAAAGAACAAAGAAAAACACCCAAACAAGTGAAAAAGGAAATCTAGACTAGGCTTGACTTGCTTAGGGAAGAGTCCCCAGCAGAGTCGCCATTTGTCGCACCTTGAAAATGAGAGTCGACCTCGCGATGTGCAATCGCATGCCTGCGGGATGGACTTAACATTGTTGCCACCAAAGCTTTATTTATTCTTAAAAGAGGGAAAGAGAAAATATCGATAAAACCCACAAAACGAAAAGGATATGAAAGAATAAGGTATGTTCATAACAACCAAAATCGGGATTGGAAGTCAGTTATGCAAGAAAAAGGTATTAGCATGCCTCACATCCGTTGTACTCAACGAGAACCATATAGGTTGTTTACGCGTGAATGAGTGTCAAATCTAAGGGTTATTTGCTAAGGGGAAATGAAGGGTTTTTTATTAGGGTGTTCTCCAAGACTTTGCAGTCTCGTGCCTACGCATCCTTATAGTGCAATAAGAAATTTAGAGCATTCGTAGTTTGGGGAACTAAGGGTGAGTGTTACTTGATTTTACCTTGTCAAAAGGAGTTTTAAAGTTCGCACGACGGCGAGAAAAGAGTTTGATGAGTAAAGTGTTTTGTTGGATGATGAATACTTGAGAGGTCAAAGAAGGCTCCTCGTATCCAAGAACTCGAGAAGAAAATAAAAGGCTCTAGAACACTTCTTTTTCATCCTTTAATGAAATGGTATTTAGTCGAGATTAGGTGTTTTTGAATTGTTTAGAAAAAAAGGTTTGACATTGGATCAAGCAATTAATTATCGCTGCGAGATGATTATGAAAATGGTTTGAGATTGAAACAGGTCTAAGATGATACCACCTGAATTTGGATCAATGGTGTGAGAAAAGATTGATGGCGATGCACAAGGCGATCGACTTACAAGGGTTAAGCGAGGATAACACTTAAAGTTGGATCAAGAGTTTGAGAAAGAGGTAAGGCCGGTCCTAGTTCCTAAGGGTAACTAGCAAGCAAAATCATAACCACAGACAAGCGAGAATATAAAGAAAGTACACCAAAATGGGAAGAGGGATACATGAAAAATACATGGGAAATTGATGCGAGAAATAAAGGGTCTCATTGTAAGGTAGCTCAAGAGAAAGTCGTGTGTATGCACAATGTCCTAACCTAAGATATGGAAATAAAGAATCCAAATTCAAGCCTCCTTTTGCTAGGGTTGAGTACAAGGTCAAAAACTCCAAGCAAGCACATGATAGTAACCATAGTCCAGAATTAAATGTTTTTTGGGGTTTTAATCACTATATCATGTTTTTCTTTGCATTTTTTAGCAAGATATGAAATGAAGATCAAAAAGAAGAAAATGACATAATGATAAATTCATGAATGATAAATGATCAATAAAGTAAATGGCGGAAAAGTAAATGACAGAAAGTAAATAGTAAGAAAATAAAGAGCGGAAATGTAAAAGTCAGAGGTTAGAAGTTAATAGTTAATGGTTATTGATCAAATGATCGCTTTCTCAATTCGCAACCAATTTAGCGGTATGTTAAGCAATCGTAAGTGGACTTAATTAGAAGTCGTACCTATCTGAGGCCGGTCAATAACAACATTGGTGTTAACACATGTTAGAGAAACGATATATGAATCATTCTCCTAAAGTCATGCCACACAAAAAGAAAAAGAGAACGGTCTCATCTTAATCAAGAATTTCCACTATTAATCAAAGACAACCTATCATTATCTCAAAGTGTCAAGAATGATGCAAATGATCATTCATCAACATATTTGAAATAATGAAGATTCAAAATCTTTGAAAATCAATACTCCATGATATTAAGATCTTCATCAACCAAAAATAAAGAAATAAAAGTAAAAAAACAAAAACAGATAATAATAAGAAAAATACCAAATCAAAATGAGATTCAAGTGTGAATTTTTTTTTATATTAGAAGTTTAGAAACAAAAGATTAAGAAATAAAAAAAACCTAGAAAAAAAGCAATAAAAAAAAAAGAAAGAAAGAAAGAGAGGGAGGTTAAGCCGTGGATAGATGTGTGGGATTTGGAAATGGAGTGGGCTTATCACTAAAGCCCAATATTGCTTTACAAAAAAAAACACACAGCAGTAACAAGCAACCACTCGTTCCTTTCCTTCTTTTTCTTCTTCGCCCTACTCTCACGGCCGGAAACAAAATCACGTCATTGCTGCGCCGGCTCGCCTCACGGCGGCGGCTTAAAACCATAAGCACAAATGCCTCACTCTCCTTTCTTCAAATCAGATGACAACTCTTATAAACTCTCACTTCAACCAAAAACAAAATGCGACGAAATCGACGACACATAAATCAACATATAAACGGCAACCTTCAGGGGTTCATGTACGTAATTGTTGTATGTTGATGAATGTTATTATGAATTATTGCTCGCTTGAATTATTGTGCCATTGAATTTATTGTCTGAGTACGATTGTGTGATGTTGCATTGTAAAATATGGTGCGAGGTTGTGTTGAATTTGTGTTCGTGTATGAGTTGTTGTTCGTGTATGAGTTATTGTCTGAGTACGATTGTGTTTGTGTTGAGGTTGTGTGAATTTGCAGGTTGTTATTGAATTTGAAGGTTGAAGAAAGTTGAAGATGTGTGAAAAGGTTGGAGAAGAATTTTGACCGGGTTTATTTGGCTGTATGGAGCTTGAAGAAAGTGAAGAAAAGTGCCTCTATTTATAGAGCTTGAAGAAGAATTGTGAGTTTAGGTGAAAATTTTTGTGTTGCCGTTTTGGAATGTTTATGACGTTTTGCTTGCGTTTTTGAAGGATTAGAGGAATGAAATTTGGTGAATGGATGTGTGGATTGTGGAATTCCGTTATGATGTATGAAGTCATTATCACTTTGGCTCAAGTGGTAGCTGCGTTTTGAATCTTTTGATTGTGTAGAGCTCATGTAGCAATTGCGCTTCATGCTTGTGGCAGGTCGTGTTTTGGAAAGTTTGCTTCGTTTCAGCTTGTGGCTTGTTTGGATGGCTCGTTGAAGTAGCAACTTTGGCTATGTGCTTGTAATAGCCGTGTGTTGGAGTGCTTCCATGGCCTTTTTTTTTGTTGGCATTTGTTGTAATTGGCTGGTGATAGGCTTGGTGAGGATATGTTATTCGTCATGGACCTTATGATCATGCTGAAATTTTTTTGTATTGAAATGGATTTTGGTTGTAATATAATGGGTTAACTGTTTTTTGTTGTAATTTTTCCATGAGCCTTTTTGTAGAACATAATGGACTTGAAACTTTGCCAATTGAAATGGACTTGGAATTGTGTTTTTTTAACCCATATTTCATGACATCACTTAAAAATGGCCTTAATGATACATGCACCCTTTAACTTGTAATGTCTTGCAATTGAAACCTAAATGAACCAAATCTTGAATTTTTACTAAACCTTCAAGCAATTCTTGATAAATGAAAACAAACTTGAAATGATCTTGAATAAATGATGCCATATTGAATTTTCTTGAACTAAAATCTTCACCTTGAAATTTCTTGAGTAATACCATGAACCACGTGAACATGTTTTGAAATCAAAGAATCAGGACTTGAAATATGAACTGCACTGTCTAAAATCCTAACTGGAAAATGAACTGGTTGCATATGATTCTCAACCATGAAACATCTGAATTTAGTACCTGATAACTTGAGAATGAAGCAAACCCTTTTTTGTTTGACCAAGATTAAGTAAAATTCAACGGAATTTCAACCATTACTACACACACTTGCTTTCATAGTCTTGACTTAAACCTGATTCAACCTTGCAAGAACCTGAACTTTGACAATAACAAAAATAACACATATTTTTAGATTTTTTGATGCATAAGAGCAACTTTAACGCATAGTTGTTAAACCAAAATTTTGTATAGCTTACGTTAGTAATAAGAAATTTGCATTATAGTAGAGCTGACATGGCATATGAGATGCTCTAAAATTTACGTGCTCTACACAAGCAACGTACTCTAACTCATTATTTAACATAAATAATAGATTTTTATTAATCATTTAATACCAAGTTTGAATTTCTTATAAACCATCACCATTGAAATAAAAACTTCTTAATTCAATTTTGGATTGCTTAAATCCTTCATGTCAATTTGGACCCACGTAAAATAACTTAGTTCATCCAATTTAGTTGCTCCCATTAAAGATGCTCTAAAATAATTAAATTATATGTTAATGATATGATGCAAAAATGATGAAAATGTTAGGATAAAAATGAGGGTATGACACAATGATATTTCAATAATTTTCTTTTCTTTCTCTTTGTATTGTGTGGAATTCTCCTATTGAAGAATCCAATAATTTCTTTGCTACCTTCAGGAATATTTAACTATGTAAAAAAGTTGTCTTCGAAAAAATCTTCACAAAGACTAGTCGAGAAAATTTCTCTTTGTTCGAGAAATTATAACAAGAGTGTTTACATTGCATGAGGATACCGAACTATATATAATTGAGTTGTTTTATAGGACTTTTGATAATGTGCTAGCACAATTTCTAGCAGTGAAATGAAACATCTTAATCTTAAAGAGAATGACCTATTAAAGTACCTAATTAGTAATCTCTTTGGTGATAAGAACTATTTTTCAAATTTATTTTAAATACAAAAACACCAACTCTTATACAATCTTTTTCGTTTGGTCCACATGATTCGTTTTCATTCTGCTTGCTTTCCATCTAATGTAACACAGAAAAAGTAAGAGAAAAAGGCACTACACTTATACATGCATTAAGTAAATATATAAGCATATGATTGTTTTGATTATTATGATCAACCACTTTTGCACCGGTAGGTTAAAAAAACAGTAAGACACGTAACAATAAATAGAAAAACAGTGAGTCTCTGACTGAAAATGTTTCATATAGGAACTGTTTGTAGTTGTTCTGAAAAGGCAAAAGAGAACCATTTGAGTGAAACACCAAAAGCAACAGCATGTATCAGTGGTCCATCTTTACTCTCACTGACACTAACACTTCATCTAAGCATTACACAAGTTCTTGTCCAACCTTAGAATCACCTAGACAATTACACATGTTAACAACAGTAGAATCTGTGTCTTCTATGCTCTCATTGAATACTCTTCATCACTACCTTCCGTTATGTTACTCTCTCTTTTCTCTTTAAATCACATAAAAAAGCAACATTGAAGAAGCATGAATGAACCATTTAATGCAACAAGAACCTTAGTTTTCTTTCACTGGTTGTCTCTGTCTTCTCACTCTCCTTTTCACTCTCTTTCTATCACAGACAAGATAATTAACCAAATACAAGTACTTCTGCTAGATTACTAGTAGTTTACAAAAGCAACAAAAGAACAAAAATAAAAAACATACAACTATTTTTTTAATTGAAAGTAAAAGCAACTTCACTGTCATTGTCTTCTTCTTCATCTTCACTTCCATTTTCTTCCCCTTCTTCTTCCTTGAAATTTTCATTTTCTATTTTATGTTCATCAAAACTAAAAGATTCCAACGTGTGTGGAGCGTGGCCACTACCGAAAGTACGAACATGATCTTTAAGCGATCTTTTGTGTTTGAAATCAGAACCGCATATACAAAACCAAAGCTTCCCACAATTCTTCTCATGTGTTCTCCAATCTCCTCTCACAGCAAATGTCTTCTTACACTTCCTGCACTCGAACGATTTCCCTCCGTGCTTTCTCTTGTAGTGCGTTTGAAGTGTCCTGAAATCTTTCAGTGGTCTTGACCTTGGATAGTTTATGTTGTTTTTGCAACCCTCGGCGCAACAATAGCAGGGAAGTCTCAGTATTGATGAAGCCGACGCTGGTTTTGGTCCTCTCAGTGATTCAGGTCCTGTCCTATACTGTGATCCATGCCCCCACATATGCATCTGCCAAACATATAAAAGTTAATATTCATATCATATTTATATATATATATAATATAACACATCATTCATAAAAAGAAAATAAGGTGCAGAAAAATGACTCTATCTATATATAAATGAACCTGCATGTTGTTGAAACGGTTGAAGGTTTTGTTGCAGACAGTGCAAGAAAACTGGGTGGGACCAATAAGAATTTGAGCAGGAGAAGGGATCCAATACTGAGGAGGTGCTGTAGTGGAAGTAGGAGTGTTTAGTTGCAATGGAGGGATATGAGGGGATGATGAGAGTTTGGAAGGTGGTAAATGTTGGTGACCAGGAGGAGCAAGAGAGAGGAAAATTGAATCTTCATCTTGTAAACGGGTGCAGGAGGCACTGCCACAAGATGATGAGAAGTGATGAGTTTGCATGGTGATATCAATATGCATGCGGTTGATGGGATAGGGTCTATGGATGGATAGTGAAGATAGATAATAAGGAAAATGATGGAGTGTGGAGAGGACTTTTTCAGTATTTTTTGGTTTTAGAAATTGTCAGTAATTTGCATGCGCCCGCTTAGTAATTTTTTTACAGCAGGTTTTGTAGGGTTATGGTGTGGTTTTTTTTATAGATTCTCTTTTGAGAATGGAATTTGGTAATAGTATTTGTTGAGTGTGACTTATAAACAATGACAAGCTATCAGTACCAAACAAGCAAGTGAAACTCTTCCTTTACATTGTATTAAACGTGTTTTCAACCCAACTTTTTCGTAGGGCGATCGCTCCTCTATGTGGTTCTAAAATATACTTGATCCAAAACTAAGTAAGTTTATTGAACTTCATAACCAAACATCATGTTTTATTGCTGGCTATTTATTGTTTTTGAAAAATATCTGATATGAGTTGTTGGTTTAACAAGTAGAGCAGTTGGTCTAACCAGTAGAGCAGGGTATATGGGCTGAGGTCCGCGAACCACTTAGTTTAACTTACAATTTGTTGGAGTTTAATAATGAACATTCATTGCACGAGAAAATGAAGAAGATGAACAACAATTGCAGACAGACAGGGAGAATGTATTGTAACTAATTAACTTTGTTTAATTGCAAAATTCGGAATCTGTTACAAGTTATAACTAACGATTGATTTATATACTAACCAAGTCATATTGCACTAGTAAATGCAATTGAAATTAAATTCAAACTAAACACAAGTACAAATTCAAATAAACTTATAAATGAATTACATCTAACATCATCTTTTAATTTATATTCAAGTTTAAAAGTCAACAACATCAATTTCATCTTCAAATTGATGAAATATTCAGTTTTGATTGTCTTTGTCAGCATATCTAATAGTTGTTTCTGAGTGCTGACATGAACAATCTCAAGTACTCAATTTTAAACCTGATTGTCCAAAAAATGATATTTGGTATCAATGTGCTTGCTTTTTTCATGCAGCATTGGATTCTTAGCAAGACTTATAATAGATTTGTTGTCAATCATTAACTTGACTAGTTTGCTCACCTTGAACTTCAATTCTTGCAGCAAATTCATTAGCCAAACAATCTGACATGCTAACAAAGCAACAGCTATGTATTCAGCTTCATAGGTTGACAATGCAACTGTTAGGTAAAAACAAACATATAGAAGAAAAAAAGGAACACAAGAACATAACGTGGAAACTTACCACAACCGTTGTCAAAAGACAAACGAAGAATAAAACTATGTGTATATACACCCACACCCTCCAAAACTAATATTTAATTACATCTCACAACACTCTAAAACAAGAGTATAAAAGAACAAAGAAAGTCAAATATAAGTTTAAAGTGTTTTTGACTGGTGCATCTTGGAATGAACAACTTGAATCTTATATATAGCCTTGGACTCCTTCTTCCTTCACAAAACTAAGCGATGTGGGACTTGAAAGAATTTGTATCATATATATAACCTTGGACTCTCTCTTCATTCACAAAACTAAGCGATTTGAGACTTCTTCAACAGTATATTTTTAACACAACCCAACAATCTCCACCTTGATTGAAAATAATACATAAACTTTTATTGTCTTCACCGACAATCATACTCTACTATAAAGAGTACCAACATGCATATTTTCAATCAACCACAACAATTTCTACTATGATTGAAAATAATACATAAGCTTTCATTGTCTTTATCGACAATCATACTCCACCATAAAGAGTATAGTCACTTGAAGTTACACCACGCCAAGAATTTTCACATTGTCTTCACCGACAATCATAGTTTTAAAAACTATCACACTCTTTCATGAAAAATATATTTTATTTGAAGATAAACCACTTCAAGAATTTCACATTGTCATCACCGACAATCATATACTTTATCATGAAGAATAAATTTCACTTGAAGGTAAAGCACTCCAAGAATTTTACATTGTCTTCATCGACAATCATAGTTTTAAAAAACTATCATACTCCACCTAAATAAGAGTATACTTCACTTGAAGCTAAACCACTTCAAGAATTTTCCCATGTCGAAAACCAGGTTGAAACTTTATGGTGCAACTTCCTTGTTGGTAGGAAGCTCTTCAACCACCGACATAATCTTGCACCTTGTGTAATCTTGATTGTATCAACACATCTTTGACTTGAACTTTCCACAAGTCAAAAAAAAAAAATCTTCCATCAATTTTCTATAGCCCAAACTGCATAGCGGAATTTGTGACTACAACTCAATAACTCTTTCTCAACACTACCCTTCTTTTCTGATGTGGAAGATTAGACAGAGCATACTAAGAACACTTATCCTTGGATCGAACCAATAGGAAAAAACCACGGTCGTTGTCCATAAACAAACAGAGAATAACACTATGTGAAAATTATTACAACACATAATATATCCTCAACAAACTCAGACCCACATTACACTCACACCCTCCAAAACTAATATTTAATTACATCTCACAACACTCTGAAACAAGAGTATAAAAGAACAAAGAAAGTTAAATACAAGTTTAAAGTGTTTTTGACGAGTGCATCTTGAAATAAATAACTTGAATCTTATATATAGCCTTGAACTACTTCTTCCTTCACATAACTAAGCAATGTGGGACTTGAAAGAACTTGTATCCTATATATAGCCTTGGACTCTCTCTTTATTCACAAAATTAAGCGATGTGAGACTTTTTCAACATGTATATTTTCAACTCAACCCAACAATCTCCACCTTGATTGAAATAATACATAAACTTTCATTGTATTCACCGACAATCATACTCCACTATAAAGAGTATCAACATGCATATTTTCAATCAACCTCAACAGCAACCACTAGTTGCTTTTTGAAACACCAAGAAATAGGGGCTCCTAGATACATAAACATGTATCCTGTGATGCTTATTCTGTCTACTCTGTTTTCACACCAGTTAGAGTCTCAGTAGTATATTAACTCAGCATCATTTGATATTTTCGATGAAAACAAAATTTCATACCTCGGAATCACTTTTACATATTTCAGAATTCTAATTGCATTTTCGTAATATGACCACTCTCACTTACTCGTAAACCGACTTACTATTCCAACTAGATAGCATATGTAACAAATAAATTATTGGAGTCGTTTTAATGGTATAATAAGTAACAAATAAAAAACTATAAAAAAAACAATTTTTTAAAATAACTTTAAAATGTTTGAAAATGTTGAACTTATGAATGGAATCAACATGCTTATCATTGCATATGTTTAGATTGATTTAATTTAATAATAGAAACCACACAAAAACTAAATCAAAATTGAAAGTGATTGTGGCACAGTTATTTTTCATCCAAGACAGTGAAAATACACAAAAATGTATATAGTAAGTAGAAAGTGAGTGATAGTATGAACAGAGCAAGTATACATGGAGAACTGTAAAAGGGGAGGCGTGTGTTCCTCTTTCCTGCTTCGTTATTGCCCAAGTGATAGCGATAGTGACAGACATTGTGATAGTTGTGATAGTGATGCTTAAGGGGTAGTATTCAATGACTTCAATTTATAACTATCCCTCATTCATGTGTGTAATGTATAGATTAAAGATAGATGCCATGAAATTAACACGCACTTAACAAACAAAAACATAATTTGAGTGAGCAAACAATGTACAAAAACTAATAAAATATTATCTAAGAAGTGTACAAAAACTCTACTTAATACACAACTCCCTCTATCAAAGAAGTATTCAATAACTTTTTTTTTTCCGACTGAATATTAAAGTCTATCACATACAAGTACAATCACGTCTTAAATATAATTTTTTAAAATTGTGAGTCTCATAATTATAAATATATTTTTAAAATATAAATTGTAAGAGTTTAAAGGTAATGTACACTCATTGTAAATATAATTTTTTTAAATTGCGAGTCTCATAATTATAAATATATTTTTGAAATATAAATGGTAAGAGTTTAAAGGTAATGTACACTCATTGTAAAGCTGTTGTGACATAATCTAAGTTATAGCTCAAGCACAAGTTAGTTAGGATTTGAGTTTGTTGCATTAGTTATTTAGTATTCAAGTCACTTAGTTGTCTATAAATACATATTATAATTTAGTTTCAGTATCAATCCTAATAATACGATTACTTCTCTTTTACTCTCTTTTTTTCTCCTCACTAAAAGTGTCTCACACACTAACAAATTAGTATCTAGAGCTCCAGTTAGTTTTTTGATCGTGTTTTCAAGAATCACACGTCTGTAATCGTGTTTTCGGGATCGTGAGTTGTTCGTGTTTGCTGCAAAGATGAATGATAACAATGGTATTCTGAATTCTCTTACAATTCTTGACAGCATGAATTGGATCTGATGGAGTAAACAAATGCAATTTCTGTTTGCCTTTCTTGAAACCTTAGAAGTGGTTATTAATGGTATCCATGAACTTGTTGAGAACGTAACTGATGATCAAAGAGTTACAAACAAGGAGGTCAAGAAGAAAGACTGCAAGGCTACGTGTTATATTCAATTGACAGTAGACACAACGAACTTTGATCTGATTTTTCATGTTGAATTAGCGAAGGAGACATGAGATATTCTTTTCAAGTATTATGAAGGAGGTGAGAAGGTTAAAGTCGTCAAATTGCAGACGTTACAAAGGCGGCAAGAATTACTACAAATGGGAGAAGAAGTAAAGATTGCAGGTTATGTCTTGAAGGTGCAGAAGTTTATTCATCTCAATGAAAAATGATTATGTTCTTTCAAAGGTACAACCCTTAGCCAAATTTAAAAAAGAAAATTAACGTTCACTACCTGTTCGCAGGTGTTTTTAGCGAACAATCATAAGTTTAATTCACTTGTGAGATTAACTCTAAAAATCTTGAAAGCAATATGTGCAAAATAAGTGTACAAGAAAGAGAGTGTGCGACGTGAATGTGGATGTTTGTATGAAGATAAAATGGACACAAGCTTTAATAACAAAAAATCTTGGATCAACGCAATCAATGAAAAGTGAAATTAATAACATTAAACAAAACGCAATGAATGACAAGTAAAGAAAAATGTTTCAAATAAGAAAACATAAAGACAATGAACGAAAGGGGCGTAGACTCGTACATGTTACTCACAAATTGTTTCGCTCTTTGACTCGAGAACTCTAGTTTTATAGAGAAGTATATGAACTTTTACACCTTGATTACAATGCATGAGCCTATTATTTATACTACACTAAAGATAACTGTCTCCAACTGTTTATTCCTAGGAAATGGACACATATTAAGAACATTCACTTTATACTTTTGAAGTATTGCCACATCATAAGAACTTTTATACTGTTGAAAGCCATTATCCTAAATTTGTAATTGCTCCGAGCATATAATTGTATGATTGTCGAAGGTAGTTTGTGAAATACTAATGTTGAGATAACCTTTCAATTATTTGAATTCCAAAATCTCCTAAGTCTTTGATGTTTGTCAAAAGTTTCGACCTCGACATGGTGTCGAAAGATCTACTAGATCTGTTATTGAGATTCTTTCAAACCATGTGCAAGATCTATTCTTGAGACTCTTCCAAATCATGTTCAACATGCTAGTCAAAGCGCTCTAATCGACGTGTTTGTCCTGTCAATGTTTGTCAATAAATGTTAACACTTATCATTTTCCCAACATAACATTATTTTTTGAATTTTTCCCTACTAGAAATTTCAGGCTAATAGATGTCCCCCCCCCCCCCCCCCAAAATAAAAAAATTAAATTTCACTTTCGATCATGTGTCAGATAAAAGAAAGGTGGTGTTTTTTGTAAACACTCGACCCTTTTCAACTAGCTTGTACACGTCATATCAACTAAATATTTTATCATTATTTATTTTTACTTATGGGTCATCATGACCACTTTCTACCAAACCGTCACGTCACAGACGTGCGTGCGGCTGATCATCACCATCCCTTATTTCCTATGAGATTAACACAACATTATCTTAAATGAAAATAAAAATAAAATCATTTAATTTATTTATTTTCATCTTTCCCCATTACTTTTTGGTGCCATGATTCGACCTTAATGTGCCATTTGTCCAAAATTATTAGTGGGAAAACTTAAGCATTTCTCCCCCTTTTAGGTATTTAATTGTTTCTCCCCCTTTTGAAATTTAAGAAAGGGAGGAGATGAAGAGATTATTCTAAAAAAAGCAATAAAGTGGAAGTGTGTGCAAGTTTACTAACCAGGATCTAGCCAATATTTGACAAGAGTCAAACCAACATCTCATTCCCTTGGAGTAGGTCATAAGCAACAAGTAAGCACGGGATAAGACAAACATTAGTTGAAAGAAGAACTCTAGCTATAAGGTCCAAGCTACATATCAGGGTCAAGTCTTCAAAGGTCAACTAGAGGTCTCAAGTAATAGATGAACCTAATAGCATAGGGAAAATTAACCAAAGTCCATAGGTCAAACTCCAAATCAAGCAAAGGATAATAACCATCAGTCCAAGAGAGATTAAAGTTTTTTAGGGATTTTTCTTTTATTAATGTCTTTAAATAAAAAATAAAATGTCCAAGTGGCCAAAGGAAAAAGAAGCATAAACATAAACAATATGAAATGTAATGCTGAAAATAAAGGCATAAAAGTAAAGAGTAAGAAATTAAACGACAAGAAAAGTAAAGGTGCATAAAGTAAATGTTGGCACAGTAATATTGTTAGATTGATGTTAGAGTTAATGAATTGATTTCAGACAAATCTAGCGCTATATTAAGCAATCGTAACACAATCTATTAGGAAGATCATACTATGGGAGGCGGTCAATAATGATTTACGTACCATACATGTTAGAATATGATAGAAACCATACTCCTAAAACATGTAGCACGAGTAAAAACCAAGGAGGGATCAAGCACTAAGGCAAGAAGATTGGTCTATTACATCAATCATCCTTCATGACAACTTAGGACAAACTTATGCATCAATCCAAAGTATATCAAATGATCCATGATCAATTAGAAGGTAGATTTGAAATGATAAAAATTCATCAAACATCAACCCAAACTTCATGAACAAGATGGACACTAAACCATCCAATTGATCAAGAGAAAAGAAAAATAAAAAGAAGGAGAAAGACATGAAGAGAAAAACTAAATTAAATCATGACTTAAGATCCATCTATCATCAATTTCAATCACCTATCTTGGTAGATTAAGGTACTAAATCTATCATCAACCCAAAGTACTAAAAACGATCCAAATGATCATTTAATAATAAGTTTGAATTGATGAAGATTCATCCAACCTCATCAACACCCAAATTCCATTGAGATTGAGAAAGATTTTGATCAAGAAGTCATGATCCAAGGCAACCAGAAGTCAAACAAAATTAAATTGCAATAATAAAAAAATTAAAAGCCTTAAAATGATTTTAAATTAAAAAGAAAAGAGAAAATGAAAATGAATCATCTAAACATCAAACAAAAACTCAATAAAATCAATATAGGTTAGTAACAAGTCAAGGATCATAAGATATTTTTTGGAAAATTTTAAAATGCACAAAAGTATTTTTAAACTAATTAAAATACATGAATAAATAGAAAAATAATAAAAAATATCAAATCATGAAATAAAAATATGAAAAAACAACACTAGGTAGAAAATGTTCTTAGAAAATTATAGAAAAAATTTAGAGTGAAAAAGGTTAAGGGATCTATTTTTTATGATTTTTTGAAATAAAAGAGAAACTTAAAATAATTAAAATGAAACAAAAATACACAACCATTAGATCAAATCAAAGGCTAACATTCACACACGCACGTGTGGCCATCAAATCAAATTTAAAATACATCGAATAGATATAATCAGAAGGAACACTGTAGACCTTAAGTGAAATAACACGCTAGATCCTTTTTAAAAACAAAACAAACTCATGTCACCTTTGTTGATTTTCGGTCGTCTTCTCAGGTTGCTCCTCACCGAAACTTTAGAAAATGGTAACATTATAGAATGATACCACCACCATTGTGACCGTCACCTCATCACGAGTCCAACCATAAGCTCAAAATTCAATTATATAAGCTGAGCGTGGAGAATTTCAGAGAAACATGTGAAGAAAGCAAAAACAAAAATAAAAATAAAACTAAGAATACGATGGATCAAAGAAACATAAGTTAGGGGGAAGCATCAGAGAGCATCAGGCTACATTGTGATAACTTGTTTGAGTGAAAACGAAGCTTCTAACTACCTTGTCTAAATACGATCAGAAGAGGTTGCATGGTTGATCTATTTAGCACGATTCAGAGGCTCTCAAGTCTTAGAAATTGTTGCAATAGCTTTAGAAGGTGCCGAAGGTGCTAATAAAATCAAGGAATGGAGTTGAAAATGCTCAAAATTTAAAAACGAAATCTCAAAATTTCAAATAAAAATGTGAGCGTGAGCTGAGGTTCTGGGGGGCTATCCAAGCTTGAAATTGAGTGCAGAAGTTTCCTCTATTTATAAATGAGGTGAATGAATGGGATACATGTGGAAATTAGTTGAAATTCATGTGAAATCATGTGCACCAAAATTGTGATCATTCTTGGCTGTGAAGTCACTAGAATGCAGCTGAATCCTTCATATTTTTGGTCATTTTTGTTCGTCAGGTGTCACTTAACATCATCACGGACAAAAAACGTGCAGAACTTGGCTTAATTTGGAGTAATTTGTGATTTGCAAATTTTGACTATGAGCAGTTTTCAGTCCCATGAGACCATGTTTAAACCAATGGTAAATATTGTACATTTAACCTTTAATGCTCATTCTTTTTGCTAAATGATTGCATCATAACAAAGAATACAATGTGAAAAGAAAGTTTTCATTTGGATACTTGAGCAAAAAGTTATACTCTTGCAATGTTGGCATGATGACCTGTTGAAGTATGAAGGAGTTGTGATATTTTGAACTTGGACTTGTAATGATGACTTTTTAGGTCAAACCTCTTTGAACAAACATGCAACCTTGAACTTTTTATTGCATTTCAAGGTACAGTATACACATATAAACTTATCATGATGTATTCTTGAATGTCCTTTGATCAAACTTGCAATGGCTTGAGGAAACTTGTTGGTGAAGGCACGAAAATAAACACACGAACCTGTGAAGTTTCTTGAGAAACAAGCTATCAAACCTAGAAACATCTTTGATTAAATGAAGTTGAATAATGCTTGAGACCCTATGCCTTGAAACTATAGGTTATGCCTTGATGAATAGCCTTTGAAAATCAATGGTTGATCACACTTTGACTTGAGGAATTCAAATCCTAGCTATGGAGACAATCACTTGATGCTTTTGATTTCAAACCGTACCTTGAAAAAGAAATAAAAGGGACATATTTTTTGTATTTTTATTAATGGTTAGTAAATTACAAAGCATATAAGTACAAAATGAAAGATACACAAAGAGGTGCTTGATGATCTTTGCAAAAGGCATACCCAAAGATGAGAGGGTTAGGAGACAACAAGTTTGTGATCTTAATGCATTGCAAAGATGAAAATTAGGTGGGATCTTAGGGGTAAAAATTAGGGTATGATAGATGCCCTTATTTAAGTTTCATCTATACGGAGATATGAATATTGATATCTTCGTCTCGACGAGATTGAAGAGACTTAAATACAAAAGACCCAATTTTTGGCCCTAGGATACCGCAATATATTCATGATATGAATGCATGCACAAGATTCTATGGGAAAAAGGTGCCACAAGAGACAAACTACTACTGGAGAGACATAGAAAAGGAAATAACAAATCCGTAGAGGAAAAACAAAAAGAGACCCAACTAGGGAATATAAAATTCCACAAGATGGGAAAAGTACGTAAATGAAACTACGACTTGGAATTGTTGGATATAAAAAGAAAAGAGGAGATTCTCCAGGAAATTAAATTACTGAGGAAAGACTCGATTCGAGAATAACTATGTGTGAAAATAAACCAAAACACAGTTAGAGCAAACAGAAAAAAGATATACCCACTTCGCAGGGGAATAAACCTGGAGAGGAAATGGATCACTGACTCTATTGGGGAATGAAACCCTGAATAGATAGTGAGAAAAATAAGAGGATATGAACTCCACTGGGGAATTTCAAAGGGAAAGTCATTTTCTTTACAAGAGAAAAAATTCCTAGGTAGACAATAAGAAAGACGAATTACTACCAACTTACTGTTGAAGGTAGTAAACAAGATAATACCGACTCAAAGAATGATGGTAAAAAAAAAGATTAACATGGTAATAAACTTCCAATATTTTTGGTATTCCAACAAGAATGGGTTTCAGCTTCTTCTTTAATCAAATCTCAGTGTTGAAAAGAGTAACAGACAAGATTCACAGAGGATAGCCACTTGTTGGAGATAAACAATAACTTTGTCGGAGATACTCAAAAGAGATGTGAGGAGAACAAGTCACACAACAGACTTCTCAAATAAAGAGACAACCATCTGTTGAGGATGAAAGATTCACTGGATTGCAACATGATTCTCAATGTAGAAGATAAAAACATGTTCAAATAATGAACTGAGTCGAATGGATAATAAGTTTCCATTATTAGAATAAGGCTCAAGTTCTTCTTGAAAAAGGACCAAATACAAGTTGTCTCTGCTAAAGGGACTGCCACCTGAAAGGAATTAAAACAAACGTCTCAAATCTCTAGTCATCAGCCAAGAATGGGTCACAATTTCTTCTTTAATCAAGCCTCTCGCTTGAAAAAGGACCAAATACAAGTTGTCTCCGCTAAAGGGACCACCACCTGCTAAGAATTAGGAATCAATAACTCTATCGGCGATCTTCAAAATAGATACTGGCAAGTTAGGTTGCACAAAAAAATTCTCAAATAAAGAGACAACCATCTATTGGTGAATACAAAAATTTAACAAAAAAATTGTCTAACGGGAATATATCGGAGATATGCCATTTGATGGAAAACTTAATGGAGTCACAACAGGTTTCTCAAATAAAGAGATGCCACATGTTCAAATAACAAATACATGGTTTCACTTGATTGGATGAGGATCAAGGGTTTCATAAAAAACCTCTCTACTGAGGATAAATTTGAGATATGCCGTTTAATGTGAAGATACAAGTTGATATTTGGGGACATACAAGTTTCTCAAATAAAGAGACTACCACTTGAAGTCACACAAAAGTTGAAAAATAAAGCAGGCTTCTCAAAGAGATTTCCACTTGTTACCAGGTAAGGCTTACCTTACTGGGGACGTACAAGCTTCTCGCATAAAGAGATCACCACTTGCTGTTAGGAAAAGATTCTAAGAGTGTTATCACAACACTGTTGGGGAAACAAAATCTTCATCTTTTGATGGGGAATCATAAACAGATTTTTGCTAAGGAAAACAAATCCTTAAAGGTGAAAAATAAATTCCTTCTCATCATCCATGTTTCACAGTCTAGAGAGATTTATAATAATTGATGCAGGAGACCAAAGTTCAATCCAAGAACAAACTAGAGAGAAATAGTTAAATAGGACCGGAAATAACTCAACCGGGGAGTGGTTTCATCTAGATAATGAGCTGGAAAGGAAACTAAAGTAAAACTCTTCCACGAGAAATAAACTCAGTGGGGAAATAGAAAGGATATACATTTTCTTCTTAACATAGACACTCTAATGGAGAGAGGATACACACACTCTGTGGGAGATAACAACACCAGAGAGTGGATAAGGAACACCAAAAAATATGAGATGAGCATGAATCTTCATTCAACTATGCATGATGTATACATGAATCAATTAATGTATGGATGTATTATATATGCTAACAAAACAGGCACAAAAATAAACTGGAGATGATCAAACAACACAATACAACTGGATACTCAGCTAAATCTCAACAGAATGGAGATATCGCATGAGATCTTGCTGAAGGTCCTGCTAGGGATCCAACTCGAGATAAACAGAAGTCACTGAAGTAAAGAAGTCCTGCTTCAAAGGTCACATATATGGAGAGAGGAAGATACTTCTTGGGGAGAAACCCAAAGTTCAATATACTAACATCAATAATCCACTGAGGGGATAACAACATGAACTTTGCTTCGAGATAATGGAAAGATCCGCTAGGGAAACACGATAACTCAAATCTTCCAAAATCTTCTCAGGGAAAAGAAAAACCACAAAAAACTCTGCTACGAGAAGATGAAGACTTGCTAAGGATACACACAAAGCAAAACTCTTTGGGGAATATCAACCTCTGGGAGGGGTAACACTTATATCAACTTTGTTAAAGGGATGGAAATACCAGTTGGAGTAAACCAACATGAATCCTTTAAAAGATAACCTTTGAGAGGAAGAACACACCTTTGCAGAAATTCTGTTATGGAAGAAGATAGATCTGTTGAGGATCAACATCATAAAAATTCTTCAAAAGCTAAGAGTATCAATTGCACAAACTCCATTGAGGGAAATGTAAACCTAGAGAGTATCAAAGAAAACTCCTTGGGGATAAACAAACTTTAACATAAACATCCTGGACTTGCAGGGGGAACTAAAAAATTAACACCATAGTAAAAAGTCAGCCTGTGGGGGATTTTAGATTAAAACTCAACCCAATGTGAGAGAAAATCCAATAGTTGACAACTATCTCAACACTTCTTAGTAGGAAATATTGCTCAGGATTTTCTAAAAAAAGTAACAAAACCATAACAGAGAAGGTAAAAACTTGTAGGGGATTCCACATCAAGTCTCAACACAAAGAGATATGAAATCTAACAATATGAATAAAACTTCACAACTTCACATATTTGTTTGATCACACTCTGGCTAGAGAATCACACAGAGTTGGAGAAATTTGAATCAAGACTTAGTTGGGAAACATTGAATTTAGTATTCAACTAGGGAACACCCGAACTAATGCTCAACTGAGGGAACTGGATCACAAAACCCAACACATAATAGCAACTTGGAGGAAACCCACTATCTGATTAACAACTATAGAGGAAACCTAAATATATCTACAAGAACATCACTGCTTGGGAGAACACTGATTTCTATACTTTGAGATCTTAACATTCATGGAATAACTGTTGACATTCCTTTTTGTATTTGCAAATCAAAGGAAAATATATTTTTTTTTAATTTTCAAAAGCAAGATTGTTATTTATATTTTTTTCAAAATTTATTATAATAAATAAATGAAATTTTGCAAAACAAAAACAAAAATAAGAATTGCAAACAAATGGACAAAGACTCAAATTTTATTGATATAATGGTGGCCCGTAAATGGCATGACTCCATGGATCATTATAAAGTTGGAAAATGGTAAATAAAGAAAAAGGCTACATTGAAATACAAAGACCGTTATTCTCCCTAGCATTTTTGAATTCCATTGTGCTTAAAACTTCTGTCGAGAATGCTGAGAATGAGAATCCTTGATGGATAATGTTGCTTCAAGTGATCAAGTTTTGCCTGATGCAGTTACTTACCATAATCCCTAAATTTTTCCTAGATTGCCCTTTCGGGTTTTCAATCTATCGAGATGATTATTTTTTGTTAATGTCTCTAAATTTTTCCTAGACCGCTGTCGCTTGCGCGAAAATAAGGTGCCGGCATGACAGAAGAGTCGCCACCTTTCGTTATTTATCCCTCAGAGCGGGAAAGGAAACGATCGGAAAAACCTGACGAAAAAGGGTAAGACAATGTCATCGCAACCATTGTCTGGGTTCGGGAGTCGGTTACGCAAGGGGAAGGTATTAGCACCCCTCACGTCCGTCGTACTCGACGGGATCCTCGCTTGTTTGTTTACTTGGACGGGTTGGTTTTATTCTATCTACCTATCAAGGCTGGCTGAAAAAGAAAAGAAAAATGACTCGGCAAAGCGTCGCACTTTATGCCTACGTATTCTCATCAGAGAATGAGAAATCAGAGTCAACGTAGTTCGGCTAACTACGGAGGAAGATGGGGGAAGGTTGCTCGCTAGGATATCGCATCCTATGCCTACGTACTTTCATCTGGTATGAAAGATCAGAGCAAACGTAGTTCGGGAACTACGAGTAAAAATGGCTCAACTAGGAGGGAGACTATCAAGTCCTACTGTTATCATGCCATGGATTCATCCTATGGTTGAGGTTTGAACAGGGAACTCCTAGAAGTTGTCATGCATAGGTTTCAACCTAGAAGTCTATCATCAAATCCTTATCAAAGGAAATGAGAGTCCTAAGGGATCATGTCAATGATACATCAAAACAGACAAAAACATCAGCTTTAACAATAAAATGCATGCAATGCAAGTGAGGGAGGAAATATGTGTGGGGTTTCAGCCTCCACAAGCTCATCTCGACCTCAAGCCAGTCATGAAATAACAGTAATCATACTGAAGATAAACAACATACTATCAAGCAGAAACAGATAAGGGAAATGAAGTGCCAACAGGCAAACAAACACACATGCTTGAGAAAGAAAGAATCTACTCTCTAATCCTAACCCTAATTACAGAATCTGAATCAAATCTAAGCACTAAAGAAAAACCCTAAACAGGAGAAAGCAATCCCAGTCTCCAAGCTTCAGAACAAGCTTACCAAAGAAAGGGAGCTAAGCAAGCAGACTCATAGTGTCTTCCCCAGGAAAGCACTAGGAGGTGTATACTCAGGAGTCATACCCTATGTGGCTCAACCACTGTGATCAGTTTATATTCCTCCTCAGGAGAAATTAAACTCACAAGCAGGCTCCAACATCACTGGATATTTAGGAAATCCTATCTGAACTAGTGGAGCTAAGTGAATAGACCCATAGGACCTTCCTCAGGAAAGTACTAGGAGGCTTCCACTTAGGAATCGTATCCTATGTGGTTCAACAACTGTGATCAGTTTACATTCCTCCTCAGGAGAAATTAAACTCACAAGTTGGCTCCAACATCACTGGATACTTAGGAAATCCTAGATAAACTAATGGAACTAAGTGAATAGACCCATAGGACCTTCCTCAGGAAAGTACTAGGAGGCTTCCACTTAGGAGTTGTATCCCATGTGGCTCAACAACATGTGATCAGTTTACATTCCTCCTCAGGAGAAATTAAACTCACAAGTTGGCTCCAACATCATTGGATACTTAAGAAAGAGGTGAGAAGAAAGAATGAAAGTCATTCATAGTGCCTTCCTCAGGAAAGTACCATGAACTTCCTTCAAACTTCAGGATCTCAAACCTCATAGACAGGGGACAAGCCAAGCTCTGGGTCTCTGAATCTTGGTCTACAATCTTCTCTTCATGATGCTCTCCATCAAGGTCTTTAAGGCAACACAAGCCCCTCAACAAATTCCCCACAATGAACCCCAAAGATGAACAGATAACCACAGAGGAGACAAAATCAATAGGCAACTTCAGAAAATACCTAAAAATGCTAAACTAATGGGGAAAAATCTAACAATTATTTACAAGGGTCTACAAAGTCTATTCATAACATCTACATAGGCCTCTACCTAAAAATCAAGACAAAACTTATTCAAAGAAAGATGATTCTTCACCTAAGCACAACCTAAACCCTAATTAGGATACCCTAGATCTACCCTAATTAAACTAATCAAAATTTAATTCTAAAATTCTAGAAAAAATCCTATGGGGAACTATGATTCATCATCTAATTGCACAAAAAAGAATGGATTAAAAACCCTAAGGGAAGGTCCTAAAACAATTCCTACAAAATCATGATACCAAACTAAACAATATAAAAGCTATTTAAAAGAAAAATCTATTAAAAATACTAAACTTAAAAATAAAATCCCATTTTTATTTTTAATATTTTCTTCACATTATTATCTACTCATAGAAAAAAGAAGAATTAAAAAAACAATTATTTTCAATTTTTAATGAATTTTCTAAAACAGAAAAATATTAAAACAATATAAAAGAATATAAAACAAATAAAGGGGAGGGGGGGTATGAATAGCACCACGCGCTTGTTGGTTTTGGTTGGGCCAGATAAAAAGGGGGGTGGGGATAGGAATTAAGCCCAGAACGCTGGTTAAATGAAACGACCGCGTTTCATTTTTTGAATCTTTCCCTCCCTTTCTCAGATTGAACCACGGCCGTTGGATGAGATTAATTTGTCAAACCTTGAGACCAATCTAATGGACCACCTTCATCGTCCCAAACAAAACTAGGGTTTTCAGAAACCCTCTCCTCCATGCCCTAATCTTCCAATCCCTGGTTCTCTCTCCACACGCCATGATTTAACACGATTTCAAAACGAAAATTGTAGTACTCAATGAGAGGAACAAGATGGTACGCGTGGATTTCCTTAATTCATCCTCAATAATTCCAACAGAGGACTTCAATGTCATGGTCCAACTAAACATCACTTGTTATCAACTGGTATCAACCTTCACTAAGCTTCAATCTAATGGTTTACAGAGCTTCTACAAGATACCCTAGCCATTCTACACTAGTTCTTGATGATTAAAACTCCTAATTCAAACAATTCTTGCAAATCAAAGATTCATGGTCCTGCTATGGAACTTCATGGCATGAGCTGTAACTATCAGAATTTAGTCCTCTACCCTAGCCTAACCTTTCTATGCCTAAGAAACTAGTTAAAGCTCAATAATTTAGGAGATAGAGGGTGAAGAAGAAACCTGTCAAGAAGATGAGATGAGGTGATGTTGAGCACGATTCAGAGCTTGTAACTTATCAACAATGCCCTTCTAATGGTGGAAGATCTTCTGTATGCACTTGTATGGAAGGAGAATGCTTGTAGTGGATGAAATTCAGAGTTGCTTGAAGTTGAAGAAAGTGCTTCAATGGATCCTTCTCTCTCTCTCTCCCCTCTGAATCCTCTTGCTATCACCAACCTTGAACTCTATGAAGATCATCCTTCTTATAATGATGGATGGAAGAAGCTGGATCCTTCTAGAATCATCTAGAAAAGTGTGGAAAGTTCTTGAAAATCTCATGTGGGGACAAGTTGGATTTCTCTCATCTCATGCCTCATGCCTTACCATTTGGTCTTAGAATGTCTTTACATGAGATATTGAGAAGGGATGGGTGAAAAACAAGCTCATCTTTGGCTTGTGTAGGGTTTCTTCAACATTGCCTTCTTTTCCAAGTAACAAATTTTCAAAGCATCACCCATTTTAAAGCTTCAAATCAAAATTCTAGCTAAACCAATGTTCTCAAAATGATTTTTCCAATCAAAATGATATATTGGATGACCTATTTTGGATTTGTGGATCTTCCAAATCAATTTCCAAATTCAACTTTTCAAACTTATATGTCATTTTTAGTTCATTTTTGACCAATCATGTAATCTCATGCTATGAGCTTTTCCAACAATTTGTGACCTTCTTTCTAGACTTAAAATCACATTTTGAGCAACTTTCATGTTTTGAGTTTTTCCATTTGAGGCTTGGAAATAGGAGTTTTAGGCATTGGATAAAATGACCTATAACTGACAAATGACCAAAATACCCCTGTCTTGTTCAAACCATAAGTTGAGTTCCACAAATCCAATCAAGGACTTCTACCACTCAAATTAAAGCTAAGAAGATTCTCTTCAACATTCATGTTTACCAAGAAATCATAGGAATCCTCCTACTAGGGCAAAAGTTGTCTGCAAGTTGGGTGACTTTCAAGGACCCAGATTCACACACCTCTGCTGACCTGTAATTTGTCAAAACCATAACTTGGGCTCTGTAACTCCTATCAAGGACTTCCACCACTCAAATTAAAGCTTAGAACAAGCTCTACAACCTTCATGTTATGGGGAAGGTGAGATATCAATCACAACTTGAGCTAAAACTGCCTGGAAAATAGGGATCAAATTAGGGTTTTTCACTGACAATCCTTGAAGACCCTGACTTGAAACTTCTCAAACTCCTCACTCATGATGAGTTGGCCTAGGAATCATCTTTACAACATCTCTATGCATCATTCCATGATCTCATGGCTCTTGGATTGGTCTCAACCCTTCCCAAATCATCAGTTGACCTAGGGTTGACCCAGTCAAAACCCTAATTCTATCATTCATGGTTGAATCTTCTGAACTCTTGCATAATGACCTCTCTGGGCTTTATGAAGGCTATCAAGGCATCTCATAATATTTCTCAAAACATCAAGTTCATTCTCAAAGTCTCAGAATCATCTGAGGAGCACCCACAACTTCAAGCTATGAAGCACACAACCCTGGTTTCAACCCATTCCTCTGAGGATCTCTTGAACTTTCTGATGAAGGTATCCACTTTCAAACACTCAATGAATAAATAATTGTTGGTCAAATTTTGGGGTGCAACAGCTGCCCCTATTCAAACGGCTTGAACCTGACTGGGTGAGAAGCGAACGACCCTCAACCAATCAAGGTACGAGACGGTTGAATATCGGTAAACCCGAAAATTTGCCAACTGCACGAGCACACAGTACTCTGAGGGGAACAAATCTTTGATTACTGCAACACTAGCTGCTCATCAACTAGCTGGAGAACCCAAGCTGACATCACCGTCGGACGATCGAAGTACTCTGCGTCACCACTGGAGAACTAAATCCGACATCACTGTCGGACGATCGAAATACTCTGCGTCACCGCTGGAGAAACATCTTCGACTTCAATCGGAAGACATACCCTTCATTTGATCGCGATCAATCATCACCTCAGGATAACTGACTTGGTCTTCAGACTCACACGAATCACTCTGTTGTATCTACAACTCTGGAACCTTGTCTTCAGCCACCCGTTGATTCATCCACACGGAAATCTGGCTTCACAGGAACCTTCTGATATCGCCTTCGGGCGCTTATGAAATCCATCTTCAGATTAGACATCATTGCTGGAGCAGACATATCATGCTGCTCTGGACTTCAAGAATCAACTTGAACAAACAGATCCGTCGGGCATCTTCAAGAATCGTCCTGAACTGATAACCTTTCCGGCGCAAACATTCTGTTGGGTATTCCAGAAATCTTCCTGGGCAACTCCTGCTGGAGACGCTATTGGGGAGCTCAAGTATCATACTAGGCGAACCACTCGGGAAGCTGTACTGGGGTCTTAAGAATCGTTTTAAGCAAATGGCCCTGCTGAGGGATTTGAGAATCATCTCGAACTGAAGACTTTGCTGGGGATCCCAAAAATCATCTTGAGCGAGCGACCGTGGGGATCACACCGGGGCTTTAAGAATCATCTCAAAAGCGACCTTGCTGGGGAGAACATCAAGAATCGTCCCGAGCAACCGGTCTTTCGGTAGTACGCCTGTACAACAAGGATGATGATGACCTAGATCATGCTTATGATGCGTATGCTTCGGCGTCATGCCCCACACAGTGGGAATGATATGCATTTATGCTAAACGCCATGCAATCATGCACAATGCTATGCAATCATGCACAATGATGTGCAATCATGCACGATGATGCGATCCCGTCAGCAAAATAAATGCCGAAGGGGGGAAATCCTCCTGTCAAGGAGAAGGAACCACTCAGGTAGAGGAATCATCCTGCTGAGGAGAACGTGAACACGCCAATATCAATCAGGCTCTGTCTGGGGAATTGATCTTCCGCGAACTGCTGCAGGGAAACAACTTCAGCTGACTGCTGCAGGGGACGAAGCTCTACGAGAACTTGGATCTGCTGATATCAATCGCGAGAATGAATTGCGCGGCCGTCTCGGCTACTCTTCTGGGGATGACCACTCTGTGGGGAACCAACTTCAACTGCTCAACACTCCACTGGGGAAAAACCAATCATGATCTGATCAACTTCCAAGGATTCGGATCTCTTGGACATCTGCAAACTCGGCCGAGGAAGGAGAAGTCATTCTGCTTCGATGGAGTGAGTGCGATTCTGGGGAAACACAACACTAGCTGCCCCACGCTCTGTTGGGGAACATCGATCATGATCTGATCGACTTCCAAGGATTATGCTTTTCTGCGGACTCAGCCGGGGAGGGAAACCATTCTACTTCATTGGAGAGTGCGACTCTGATGGGGAATTCGATTCCACTGGGGAAGAAAGGATCATTTGCCTTCGGGGGAGAGTACAACTCTGATGAGGGATTTCAATTCCGCTGGGGAAGAAAGAACCATCTGACTTCGGGGAAGAGAGTACGACTCTGCAGGGGAATATAACATCAGCTGTTCCACTGCTCTACTGGGGAAGAGGGAATCATCCCATCTCAGGAGAGAATACGGCTCTGGTGCGGAATCTCAATTCCACTGGAGACTTCAGTCTGGCACCATCAGTTTCTGCATCTTTTGGCATACGACGACCTTCTGCGAAACCTGCACTTGTGACCCGGTGCGGGGGAACACCTGCTGCGGCGACTTTACTGGGGAGAACACGAGCTTCGGCACCCGAACATTTCTATGAAACCTGCACTTGTGACCCGGTGCTGGGGGAGAATACGAGCTGCTGCGCGCGACTCAGCCGATAAAGTGGCGTTCCTTCAAGACGCGTCCGCTTGGGGACGAGAATCATCTCTGCCTGGGGAGACATGTCAATGCTCACTATTCTGATTCTGATTCTGCGGAGGAGAAACTACTGAACTCTGCTGGAGAAGGAGGGCTCGCCCTGCTCCGGGGATACGCCCGGCACATCTTCTGGCGAGGTGCTACACCTGCAACAACACAAACAAACAGACAAGATACCCTCCTCACAGGGGCCTATCCAGGTTATTATCTCGTGACAATGTTCAGTTAATTAGTTGTTTCAACAATCAATGGGCTTAGGCCCGCAAGTTTATGTATGCGCATTTTATCAAAGATATCGGCGTTTTCATTCGCAAACAAAACAGATAAATGCTAAACAGACAAGTAGAATTGCTGAATAATGTGCATTTTATTGATGATGAACCCCTGAACGGGCAAAAATGTTTTACAACAGAGGCAAGCTCCTGGAATGAGGAAGCCGCGCAAAAAGAAAACATAAATATACATCAGTATATACAAATGTCGGCAATCGAGGCGTAGACGAACACCATAAGTTGATCCCTCTAAGACCCACTCGACTTCGATACTTGTCCGATGCTTCAGCTTTGGCAGAGATTGATTCAGATAAACGGCCCCCAGGTCTTCCGAACCACTAAACAATGAAAGTCCATACGCGGAACGCAGTCATTTGCTTATTCAAATCCCTAACTTTTGCGTGAACCGCCCTTCACGGGTTTTCAGTTCACCGGGATACCCCTTTTTGCCGAAGCCGCCCAGTGTAGGTTTTCGACTTCGCGGGTGTACATTTTTTCAATATATCCCTAATTTTTGCCCGAACCTTTTATTCTGTTTTTGGTTCGCCGGGATGCCCCTTTTTTGCCTGGACTTTTTCTTTTTTTGTCCAGCGGGTCTCTTTCAAGCAAAGTATTTTTTAACTGCGTCCGCGTTCACCGGGGATGCAAAATCTTCACCATCCATCGTGGATAACAACAAAGCTCCTCCCGAGAAGACCTTGCTGATGACATACGGCCCTTCGTAATTCGGAGTCCACTTGCCCCGGTGATCGGAGTGTGGCGGAAGAATCTTCTTCAGGACGAGATCACCCGTCTGAAAGCTTCGAGGACGCACCTTCTTATCATAAGCTTTCTTCATTCGGCTTTGGTACAGGCGACCAAATGCAATCGATGCTAGCCTCTTCTCGTCCATCAGGCTGAGCTGGTTCAAACGATTCGTAACCCATTCTGCCTCATCAAGTTTCACATCAACCAAAACTCGCAAAGAGGGAATCTCCACTTCTAGCGGTAGGACAGCTTCCATACCGTACACCAAGGAGAAAGGAGTTGCCCCGGTCGACGTACGCACCGTCGTACGATAACCGTGCAAGGCAAACGGCAGCATCTCGTGCCAATCTTTATACGTCACAACCATCTTCTGAACAATCTTCTTGATGTTCTTGTTGGCCGCTTCAACAGCGCCATTCATCTTCGGCCGGTAGGGAGATGAGTTGTGGTGTTCGATCTTGAAGCTCTGGCACAGCTCCTTCATCATCTTATTATTCAAATTCGAACCATTATCAGTAATGATCCGCTCGGGAATTCCATAGCGACAGATGATGTCCCTCTTTATGAATTTAGCTACCACCTGCTTGGTCACATTAGCGTACGAGGCTGCCTCCACCCACTTGGTGAAGTAGTCGATAGCTACCAGAATAAAACGATGACCATTGGATGCGGTGGGCTCGATCTTGCCTATCATGTCGATGCCCCACATGGAGAACGGCCAAGGGGAGGACATGACATTCAATGGGCACGGCGGCACATGAACTTTATCAGCATAAATCTGGCATTTGTGACATTTCTTCGCGAATCTGAAGCAATCCGACTCCATAGTCAACCAGTAATATCCTGCTCTCAAGATCTTTCTCGTCATGGCATGCCCGCCGGCGTGCGTACCAAATGTGCCCTCATGGACTTCTTCCATGAGCATACTTGCTTCTTTCTCATCCACACATCTGAGTAGCACGAGATCGTGGTTTCTCTTATACAGCACTCCATCAGGGTTGAGGTAAAAGTTGCCAGATAGCCTCCTCAGAGTCTTCTTATCCTGGGTTGACGCACCCGCAGGATACTCCTTGGTCATAAGGAAGGTCTGGATGTCGTGGAACCATGGCTTGCCGTCAGTGGCATCTTCGATTGCGAACACAAACGTTGGTCTGTCAAGACGCGAAAGCACAATTCTTGGAGCCTCATTCCAATAATTGACTTTATACATTGAAGCCAGCGTGGCTAAAGCATCAGCCATTTGATTTTCAGCCCGGGGTACATGATGAAGTTCTACTCGGTCGAAGAACGGAAGCAGCCTCCTGGCATAATTCATGTACGGCACTAGATTCGCTTGACGAGTTTCCCACTCCCCTTTGATCTGATTGATTACAAGCGCTGAGTCACCATATATGTCTAGATTCTTGATTCTCAAATCAATTGCCTCTTCTAGACCCATAATACACGCTTCATACTCGGCTTCGTTGTTGGTAACTGGAAACGTCAGTCTTGCAGTAAACGGGATGTGGGATCCGTGAGGAGTCGTGATGATAGCCCCGATACCACTTCCATAGGAATTAACCGCTCCGTCGAATATCAACTTCCACTGAGACTTCCTATCTGGCCCCTCATCGGGCAATGGCTCATCGCAATCCTTCGCTTTGAGAAACATAATGTCCTCGTCAGGGAATTCGAACTTCATCGGCTGATAGTCTTCGATTGGCTGTTCGGCAAGGTAGTCAGACAATACACTTCCCTTGATGGCTTTCTGGGAGACGTACTGAATATCATATTCTGTTAACACCATCTGCCATCTGGCAATCCTGCCCGAAAGAGCCTGCTTCTCGAAGACGTACTTGATCGGATCCATCTTCGAAATCAGCATAGTAGTGTGGTTGAGCATATACTGTCGTAGACGTTTGGCAGCCCAAGCTAATGCACAACACGTCTTCTCCAGCATCGAGTATCGAGATTCACACTCAGTGAACTTTTTACTCAAATAATAAATGGCATGCTCCTTTCTGCCCGTCTCGTCGTGCTGACCGAGAACACACCCCATACTATTCTCCAGAACTGTCAAGTACATGATTAATGGCCGTCCAGCCACTGGGGGTATCAAGATTGGAGGTTCTTGAAGATACTGCTTTATCTTATCGAATGCCTTCTGGCAATCCTCATTCCAAGTAATCGCCTGATTTTTCTTTAACAACTTGAACATCGGTTCACAAGTGGCCGTGAGCTGAGAGATAAACCTTGCAATGTAGTTTATTCGGCCCAAGAAACCACGAACTTCTTTTTCTGTTTTCGGCGTTGGCATCTCTTGGATAGCTTTTATCTTCGCAGGATCAACTTCAATACCTCGTTCACTAACGATAAACCCCAATAACTTTCCGGATCGCACCCCGAAAGTGCACTTGTTAGGATTCAGCCTCAGCCTGAACTTCCTAAGCCTTTCAAACAGCTTCAACAAGTTGACCAGATGCTCCTCCTCCGTTTGGGACTTTGCAATCATGTCATCAACATAGACCTCGATCTCATGATGAATCATATCATGAAACAAAGTTACCATTGCTCGCTGGTAAGTGGCCCCTGCGTTCTTCAGACCGAAGGGCATTACCTTGTAGCAAAACGTGCCCCAGGGGGTAATAAACGTCGTTTTCTCCATGTCCTCCGGCGCCATCTTAATCTGATTGTAACCGGAGAAGCCATCCATGAACGAAAACACGGAAAACTGGGCTGTATTGTCGACCAACACATCGATATGAGGCAACGGGAAATCATCCTTAGGGCTCGCCCTGTTCAAATCCCGATAATCGACGCACATGCGTACCTTACCGTCCTTCTTCGGTACAGGCACTATGTTGGCGACCCACGGAGGGTAAGTGGTAACGGCTAAAAATCCTGCGTCCAACTGCTTCTGGACTTCTTCTTTGATTTTTACAGCCATGTCTGGTCTCGTCCTCCTGAGCTTCTGCTTGACTGGAGGGCAATCTTCTCGCAGCGGCAAGCGATGAACCACGATATCGGTGTCAAGTCCGGGCATATCCTCATATGACCAAGCAAAGACGTCACTATACTCTCAAAGCATCTCGACCAGTCTATGCTTGACATCATTCTGCAGCGCCGCCCCTACTCTGACATTCCTGATAAGCTCCTCAGAACCCAGATTTATGATCTCAATATCCTCCTCGTGAGGCAGAACAATCTTCTCTTCTTGTCTCAACAAGCGGGCCAACTCTTCCGGAAGGTCTTCGTCTTCATCAATCTCATCCTCGGCTTGATAGATCGGGCAATCAAAGTCGTAGTGAGCCGTAGAGGGTCCAGAGTCGATGTCATCTGTTACGTGGATCCTGCAATAACAAGGGTTAAGTTTAAAGCAAGAATATGCAGGTTAGCACGAACCTCGTTGCCATTTTGCTGTTTTTCGAAACAAACATAAAACATGAATAACAGAGAACACAATTTTCGAGTACGAAGAAAACGCCTTTTATTTATTAACAAAATGCATACACATAATCCAACAAGGCCCTGACAGTAAAACCACTATGCCCCGGGCAGGACATAGGGTTGTACAAGGATTGTAAAAAGCAAATCATTACTCTTCACTTGTCAGCTTGATAATCTCCTTGATGGTCCAATTGTGGAGGCGCTCGCCTGGCTTGCTCGGTTGAATCCAGGCGTTAAGATCACAATCACTGTCCCCGCTGTCCTCTGACGCAGCGTGGATACTCTCGAAGATTACTCCCCCCTTGGTGAATAAGATCGGCCCTTTCCCACGAGACGAACTGCCAGAAGAAGATGAAGCTTCAGCTCCTGGAGAATACCCTAATCCAAACTTATCCTGTTTGATTGGTATATCCAAGACATGCCCCCAGCCTGGGGTGGAACCAGCTTCGACAACAGCCCGAGCTTCCTTAAACGAGGAGAGGTTCAACTCTTGCTTCTCTGCAACAACGGGAGCTACCTCCTTCACCCTGACGGTTTCAAAAGCCTGGCAAAGAGTCTCATGGATCTCACCATCCATTTCGACGTATTTAAAGGACGACAAGTGGCTTACCATGATGTCCTCCTCTCCACAGACTGTGACTATGCTGCCCCCAACAGCATATTTAAGCTTCTGATGCAGCGTGGACGTCACGGCACCAGCAGAATGAATCCACGGCCGACCTAAGAGGCAACTATAGGCGGGCATGATATCCATGATATAGAACACCGCATTGAACGTCTCTGGACCGACTTGAATTGGCAGGGTCAATTCTCCGAAGACGTGGCGCTTGGTTCCGTCAAAGGCCTTCACGACCAGATCACTGGGCGTGCACAGCAGTCCACGGGTATCCAACTTCATCAGTGCTTTTTTCGGAAGCACGTTAAGCGAGGAGCCCGTATCCACCAGGACATGTGACATAATCGTGCCTCTGCACTCTATTGAGACGTGCAAGGCGCTGTTGTGATCTCTTCCCTTAGGAGTCAGCTCCAGATCTGTAAATCCCAGCCCATTACCAGCATTGACATGGGCTACTACTTCCTCAAGTTGATTCACTGATATCTCCTGCGGCACGTATGCAGCATTCAATACCTTCAGCAACGCGGTGCGGTGCGCTTCAGAACACAGCAACAGGTTAAGAATAGAGATCTTCGACGGAGTCTGATGAAGATGATCTACAATCTTGTAGTCACTCTTCCTGATTAGTCGCATGAACTCTTCAGCATCTTTAACCAGCAAGTCTTTCTCTGCCCCTGCAGGGACCTCTTCAACAGCTTTACCTTTACCTTTATCCACAGCGTCAGCTCGGACCACTTTCTTTGCTGCGACCTCTGCCGGTGCGAACACTCTTCCGCTTCTAGTGATACCACTGACCTTAGCAAGATTCTGCGCAGTCGATCTGGACGGCTCAAGCTCTATCTTCTGACCATTACAATACACTTCGGCGCCGTAATGCCATGGAACGGCATTGGTGCTCTCAAATGGGATTGGTCCGGCCCTGGTGATGGTGATAGAAGGCGGACGGGACGCAGAAATAGTAATAGGGTGACGAGGAATAGTAATGGTAGCAACTTCGTCTGCCTGCTTCAGCACGACTTCCCCTGACGCATTCTCAACGCTTCGACTGAACTGCAAAATACCCTCGGTCATCAGACTTTGGATACCTTCGATCAACTGCTCACACCCATCAGGAAGTGTGGCACATGCCATACAAAACTCTCCACATCCGGGAAAGAAGCCCTTCTTCAACAACTTGGCCTTGACAAAACTCAACGGCGTCTTCAGATCTTTGACATCGGCCAGCAAGTCTGAATTCTCTTCAGTGATAACAGCATTCACTCCGCCCCCCCTATGATGAGGCATTGGATTTTTGGTGATGTTGGGCACGCTGTCAGAAAAGTTGATGACCTTGGCGTCGACCAAGTCCTGGACTTTGTGCTTAAAAGCTTTACAATTCTCAACCGTATGGCCAGGTGCCCCAGAATGAAATTCACAAGTAGCATTAGCATCATACTCTGGTGGTGGTGCCCCTGTCAAGGGAGCCATTGTCCTTTTATGAACTAATTGGAGCTGAAGCAACGTCTGCAGAAGCTGTGCATACGGCATAGGAGGAGTTTCCAAATGACGGTTTGCCAGGGGACCCCGATTCTGATATCTCTTATATCCCTGATTATTCTGTTGCTGGGGCTGCGGGGGAGCAGCTGGGATGTTTATGCTAGCAATCTGCTGTTGAGGGCCCTTGCCCTTTCTCCTAGCATTAGTGACAGCACTGGCATCTCCCTCTCGACGCTTGCCAGTATAGGGTTTCTTGCTGGCTCCTCCAGCTGAGGATGATTCGCCCTGAATTTTTCCAATCTTTATGCCATTTTCAACATGCTCGCCCAAAGTGATGAGGGCCGAGAATGTTCCAGACATGCCACTGATCAGCTTTTCATAATAGACTCCAGGAAGGGTAGCCACGAACATTTGCACCAACTCACGCTCGACCATCAGTGGTTGGACCCGAGCAGCCAATTCACGCCACCGCTGGGCGTACTCTTTGAAGCTTTCATTGCTCCGCTGCGAGAGATTCTGAAGCTGAACTCGGTTGGGAGCCAAGTCGCTATTATATTGATAGTGGAGAACAAACGCTTCTGCAAGGTCTTTCCAGGTGCGCACAGCAGCGGGTTCCAAACCCATATACCATTCGAGCGATGGACCAGAAAGACTATCCTGAAAGAAGTGCATCAGCAGCTTCTCATCGTCAGAATAAGCGGACATCTTTCTGTAATAAGATCGGAGGTGAACGCGGGGACAAGTAGTGCCCCTATACTTCTCAAAGATAGGCACCTTGAACTTGTGAGGTACTTTGAAGTCAGCAATCAACCCAAGTTTGGCCATGTCAACGCCCAATGCGTTCTGATTTTCTATATCTCTCATTTTGTCTTCCAGCGCCTTGAACCTGAGTCGAGCTTCAGCAGTCAATTCATCCTCTGCACCTCTCTGAGAGAATATGTCATCCTGATGGTCCTCCAGCCACGGTTGAGGCACCACCATATTTCCTGCACCAACATTGCCGTTGACCGGCCCCACGTTAACATTGGCTCCCAAACCACCATTGCCGGCGCCCGCCGCATTAAGTCCGAGATTAGTCATAAGATTGCCGTTAGCACTACCGTTGCCCCCGGCAGCAGGAACAACGTTCTGTGGAGTATCCCCTTGAGGAGGAGTGGGCACGGCCCCGCCGTGAAGTATTCCATTACTGTCAACCCTGGAGATGAGAGGTTGAACCAAAGTACGAAGCTGGTCTTGCCCATTCGCAACTACTTGCATCAGCTCCATAAAACGATCCATCCGTTCACGAAGCTCTTGAACATCTGACTGTACCTGGTCCATGATTCTCGTCTGATTAGCGCGAGTTGAGTAGCGGTGGATGAATCTTTGATCAATCCTGGAGATCGAAAGCAGCTCGGAACCTGAGTACCTGAAAAACCTGTCAACATCAAAGGTTAGGAAAAGGTAACAGAATGTATGTCATGCAAGAATGCTTCATGCAAATGCATGCGTGAGTCTGTGTGCTTGAGAGATTTTCCCCCGATCCTGGCACCTGCTGGCAATAATAAGGAGAGGAATCCAGGCCCAATCATGGAAACAGTAACCTCACATAGCAATAGTCAGATTCGACACATCAAGGACCGAGAACTCATACGTAACAGTCTTCCTGAGAGAGGCTGCAGTAACGCAATAAGAGGCGAGAGATCCTGGATCGGGGAAACGGTACCTGTCACAGACACACGCTAATGGAATGATTATGCAAGCTAATGCAAAATGCAGGTATGCAACAGTATATCCAGGTGGCTGCTGTGGAGATTCGATGTCGACAGTCACTGATGAGAAGGAAACCCCGGTGTAAAACCACTGATCTGATCTGCTGAGAATAACCATTTGATAGGATCGAGATCAAACTTCTGCCCTGACAAGAATAAAGGCCTGATAATAAAGACCCCGGATGCAAGATCAAGGAATATCTGTTGATGAAGTCTTCGGACCCCAAATCACAAATCTGCCCTCTCTAGAACAAACACACAGCTGCTGATGAGATCTTCAAACCCCACTCAAAATCTGCCCTATCAAGAACAAAATAACAACTGCTGACGAGATCCTCAGACCCCACTCAAAAATCTGCTCTATCAAGAACAAACCTCTGATAACAATACTCTGATCGGGACCTGCTTTATCAGGAACAGACAAACACCCGATGATAAAATCCTCTGATCAAACCCTTGCTCTATCAAGAACATCTCTGCAACTGAGAACCCAACATAACTGATTCACTGTCAAGAAAACCAGGTAGTCTGGAGGTCAAAGTTTCCTGCAATATCCCAACCCCACTCACAGGTATGGACCTAATCCACGGACAAAGGTACGGCATCCTATGCGGTTGTCAGCGTCACAGACTTTCACGAGTGACAATACGATTCCCAGAAGGAGTGGCATTGTCAAGTCATGAAGAGGCCTCTCTTAGCTGACTTCCAAATGATCGGTCCCCAGAGTCGACAATCCTCACGTCTGGACTCCCCTCAGATCCTCAGGACCGGAAAGGAGCACCTCTGCAAGAATCTCGTCTGAGCGCAGATTTTCGTAGGGAACTGTGCCTGCTCAGCAGACAGGTTCGTCTACTACTTCTCCGCAACTATATCTAGGTGTGTACTCAAGCCCAGGTCCGGCTTCTCACTCACAGTAACATCCCTCTCCCACAGCAGCACAGATAATCATATCAAACTGGAAATAAAATGCGGGAAATAAAATGCGGGAAGTAAAGTGCGGGAAGTAAAAATGCGATAAATAAACGCAACCCAACAAGCAAACACACAAACGATAGGATTGACTCGCGTAGGGGATGGGAAACGGTCCCAGCATAAGGGATGGGAAAAGTCCCTAGATGCTATAAGTCCCCAGCAGAGTCGCCAGCTGTCGCTTGCGCGAAAATAAGGTGCCGGCATGACAGAAGAGTCGCCACCTTTCGTTATTTATCCCTCAGAGCGGGAAAGGAAACGATCGGAAAAACCTGATGAAAAAGGGTAAGACAATGTCATCGCAACCATTGTCTGGGTTCGGGAGTCGGTTACGCAAGGGGAAGGTATTAGCACCCCTCACGTCCGTCGTACTCGACGGGATCCTCGCTTGTTTGTTTACTTGGACGGGTTGGTTTTATTCTATCTACCTATCAAGGCTGGCTGAAAAAGAAAAGAAAAATGACTCGGCAAAGCGTCGCACTTTATGCCTACGTATTCTCATCAGAGAATGAGAAATCAGAGTCAACGTAGTTCGGCTAACTACGGAGGAAGATGGGGGAAGGTTGCTCGCTAGGATATCGCATCCTATGCCTACGTACTTTCATCTGGTATGAAAGATCAGAGCAAACGTAGTTCGGGAACTACGGGTAAAAATGGCTCAACTAGGAGGGAGACTATCAAGTCCTACTGTTATCATGCCATGGATTCATCCTATGGTTGAGGTTTGAACAGGGAACTCCTAGAAGTTGTCATGCATAGGTTTCAACCTAGAAGTCTATCATCAAATCCTTATCAAAGGAAATGAGAGTCCTAAGGGATCATGTCAATGATACATCAAAACAGACAAAAACATCAGCTTTAACAATAAAATGCATGCAATGCAAGTGAGGGAGGAAATATGTGTGGGGTTTCAGCCTCCACAAGCTCATCTCGACCTCAAGCCAGTCATGAAATAACAGTAATCATACTGAAGATAAACAACATACTATCAAGCAGAAACAGATAAGGGAAATGAAGTGCCAACAGGCAAACAAACACACATGCTTGAGAAAGAAAGAATCTACTCTCTAATCCTAACCCTAATTACAGAATCTGAATCAAATCTAAGCACTAAAGCAAAACCCTAAACAGGAGAAAGCAATCCCAGTCTCCAAGCTTCAGAATAAGCTTACCAAAGAAAGGGAGCTAAGCAAGCAGACTCATAGTGTCTTCCCCAGGAAAGCACTAGGAGGTGTATACTCAGGAGTCATACCCTATGTGGCTCAACCACTGTGATCAGTTTATATTCCTCCTCAGGAGAAATTAAACTCACAAGCAGGCTCCAACATCACTGGATATTTAGGAAATCCTATCTGAACTAGTGGAGCTAAGTGAATAGACCCATAGGACCTTCCTCAGGAAAGTACTAGGAGGCTTCCACTTAGGAATCGTATCCTATGTGGTTCAACAACTGTGATCAGTTTACATTCCTCCTCAGGAGAAATTAAACTCACAAGTTGGCTCCAACATCACTGGATACTTAGGAAATCCTAGATAAACTAATGGAACTAAGTGAATAGACCCATAGGACCTTCCTCAGGAAAGTACTAGGAGGCTTCCACTTAGGAGTTGTATCCCATGTGGCTCAACAACATGTGATCAGTTTACATTCCTCCTCAGGAGAAATTAAACTCACAAGTTGGCTCCAACATCATTGGATACTTAAGAAAGAGGTGAGAAGAAAGAATGAAAGTCATTCATAGTGCCTTCCTCAGGAAAGTACCATGAACTTCCTTCAAACTTCAGGATCTCAAACCTCACAGACAGGGGACAAGCCAAGCTCTGGGTCTCTGAATCTTGGTCTACAATCTTCTCTTCATGATGCTCTCCATCAAGGTATTCAAGGCAACACAAGCCCCTCAACAAATTCCCCACAATGAACCCCAAAGATGAACAGATAACCACAGAGGAGACAAAATCAATAGGCAACTTCAGAAAATACCTAAAAATGCTAAACTAATGGGGAAAAATCTAACAATTATTTACAAGGGTCTACAAAGTCTATTCATAACATCTACATAGGCCTCTACCTAAAAATCAAGACAAAACTTATTCAAAGAAAGATGATTCTTCACCTAATCACAACCTAAACCCTAATTAGGATACCCTAGATCTACCCTAATTAAACTAATCAAAATTTAATTCTAAAATTCTAGAAAAAATCCTATGGGGAACTATGATTCATCATCTAATTGCACAAAAAAGAATGGATTAAAAACCCTAAGGGAAGGTCCTAAAACAATTCCTACAAAATCATGATACCAAACTAAACAATATAAAAGCTATTTAAAAGAAAAATCTATTAAAAATACTAAACTTAAAAATAAAATCCCATTTTTATTTTTAATATTTTCTTCACATTATTATCTACTCATAGAAAAAAGAAGAATTAAAAAAACAATTATTTTCAATTTTTAATGAATTTTCTAAAACAGAAAAATATTAAAACAATATAAAAGAATATAAAACAAATAAAGGGGAGGGGGGGTATGAATAGCACCACGCGCTTGTTGGTTTTGGTTGGGCCAGATAAAAAGGGGGGTGGGGATAGGAATTAAGCCCAGAACGCTGGTTAAATGAAACGACCGCGTTTCATTTTTTGAATCTTTCCCTCCCTTTCTCAGATTGAACCACGACCGTTGGATGAGATTAATTTGTCAAACCTTGAGACCAATCTAATGGACCACCTTCATCGTCCCAAACAAAACTAGGGTTTTCAGAAACCCTCTCCTCCATGCCCTAATCTTCCAATCCCTGGTTCTCTCTCCACACGCCATGATTTAACACGATTTCAAAACGAAAATTGTAGTACTCAATGAGAGGAACAAGATGGTACGCGTGGATTTCCTTAATTCATCCTCAATAATTCCAACAGAGGACTTCAATGTCATGGTCCAACTAAACATCACTTGTTATCAACTGGTATCAACCTTCACTAAGCTTCAATCTAATGGTTTACAGAGCTTCTACAAGATACCCTAGCCATTCTACACTAGTTCTTGATGATTAAAACTCCTAATTCAAACAATTCTTGCAAATCAAAGATTCATGGTCCTGCTATGGAACTTCATGGCATGAGCTGTAACTATCAGAATTTAGTCCTCTACCCTAGCCTAACCTTTCTATGCCTAAGAAACTAGTTAAAGCTCAATAATTTAGGAGATAGAGGGTGAAGAAGAAACCTGTCAAGAAGATGAGATGAGGTGATGTTGAGCACGATTCAGAGCTTGTAACTTATCAACAATGCCCTTCTAATGGTGGAAGATCTTCTGTATGCACTTGTATGGAAGGAGAATGCTTGTAGTGGATGAAATTCAGAGTTGCTTGAAGTTGAAGAAAGTGCTTCAATGGATCCTTCTCTCTCTCTCTCCCCTCTGAATCCTCTTGCTATCACCAACCTTGAACTCTATGAAGATCATCCTTCTTATAATGATGGATGGAAGAAGCTGGATCCTTCTAGAATCATCTAGAAAAGTGTGGAAAGTTCTTGAAAATCTCATGTGGGGACAAGTTGGATTTCTCTCATCTCATGCCTCATGCCTTACCATTTGGTCTTAGAATGTCTTTACATGAGATATTGAGAAGGGATGGGTGAAAAACAAGCTCATCTTTGGCTTGTGTAGGGTTTCTTCAACATTGCCTTCTTTTCCAAGTAACAAATTTTCAAAGCATCACCCATTTTAAAGCTTCAAATCAAAATTCTAGCTAAACCAATGTTCTCAAAATGATTTTTCCAATCAAAATGATATATTGGATGACCTATTTTGGATTTGTGGATCTTCCAAATCAATTTCCAAATTCAACTTTTCAAACTTATATGTCATTTTTAGTTCATTTTTGACCAATCATGTAATCTCATGCTATGAGCTTTTCCAACAATTTGTGACCTTCTTTCTAGACTTAAAATCACATTTTGAGCAACTTTCATGTTTTGAGTTTTTCCATTTGAGGCTTGGAAATAGGAGTTTTAGGCATTGGATAAAATGACCTATAACTGACAAATGACCAAAATACCCCTGTCTTGTTCAAACCATAAGTTGAGTTCCACAAATCCAATCAAGGACTTCTACCACTCAAATTAAAGCTAAGAAGATGCTCTTCAACATTCATGTTGACCGAGAAATCATAGGAATCCTCCTACTAGGGCAAAAGTTGTCTGCAAGTTGGGTGACTTTCAAGGACCCAGATTCACACACCTCTGCTGACCTGTAATTTGTCAAAACCATAACTTGGGCTCTGTAACTCCTATCAAGGACTTCCACCACTCAAATTAAAGCTTAGAACAAGCTCTACAACCTTCATGTTATGGGTAAGGTGAGATATCAATCACAACTTGAGCTAAAACTGCCTGGAAAATAGGGATCAAATTAGGGTTTTTCACTGACAATCCTTGAAGACCCTGACTTGAAACTTCTCAAACTCCTCACTCATGATGAGTTGGCCTAGGAATCATCTTTACAACATCTCTATGCATCATTCCATGATCTCATGGCTCTTGGATTGGTCTCAACCCTTCCCAAATCATCAGTTGACCTAGGGTTGACCCAGTCAAAACCCTAATTCTATCATTCATGGTTGAATCTTCTGAACTCTTGCATAATGACCTCTCTGGGCTTTATGAAGGCTATCAAGGCATCTCATAATCTTTCTCAAAACATCAAGTTCATTCTCAAAGTCTCAGAATCATCTGAGGAGCACCCACAACTTCAAGCTATGAAGCACACAACCCTGGTTTCAACCCATTCCTCTGAGGATCTCTTGAACTTTCTGATGAAGGTATCCACTTTCAAACACTCAATGAATAAATAATTGTTGGTCAAATTTTGGGGTGCAACAACCGCCTATTCGGGTTTTCAGCCCACCGAGACGCTCATTTTTTTCCCCTAAGCCACCCTTTCGGGTTTTCAACTTGGCGAGATATTCTTTTATTATTTTAGGTGAAGTATTTCTTGACTGCATCGACAATCACATGACGAGAGAGCTCCTCACCATCCATAGTCGTAAGAGTTAATGCACTTCCAGAGAAGGCTTTCTTAACAACATAAGGCCTTCATAATTACGAGTCCACTTGCCCCTAGAATTAGTGTTGAAAGACAAGATCTTTATGAGAATGAGGTCGCCTTCTCTGAACACATGGGGTCGAACCTTCTTATTAAAAGCTTTCTTCATTCTCTTCTAATATAACTTACTATGACACAAACTGTCATCCTATTTTCTTCATTTAAATTAAATTGATCATATATGCTCTAACACAATTCAACCTCAGACAACTTGACTTCCATCAAGACTTGCATTGATGGGATCTCAACCTTTATGGGGAGTAATGCTTCCATTCCATATACAAGTGAGAAAGGGGTTGTTCCTGTTGAAGTACGAATGGATGTACGATACCCATGAAAAGAAAAAAGGGAGCATCTCATGCCAATCTTTATTTGTCACAACCATCTTCTAGATAATCGTCTTAATATTCTTATTTGTAGCTTCAACAACCTCATTCATCCTAGGTCTACAAGGAGAATAATTATGATGTTTAATCTTGAAATTGTCACATAGCTCTTTCATCATCTTATTATTCAAGTTCGACTCATTATCAATAATGATCTTACTCGGAACATCATATTGGAAAATAATATGATTCTTGATAAACCTGACCAAAATCTTCTTGGTTACATTAGCATAAGATGCTGCTTCCATCCACTTGGTAAAGTAATCAATAGCCACCAGAATGAAATGATGTTCGTTCGATGCTTTGGGTTTAATCATAGAAATCATGTCAATTCCCCACATGGAGAAAGGCCATGGAAATGAAATAACATTGAGAAGAGTCGGAGGTTGTCATACCCTAAAATTTTCCCCACCTTAGTTATTTCCTTTGCATCATTTGCATAGCATCAATCATTTCTTTTGTATATCTTGCTTGCTTTGATTACAAGTTAGGGTTTTGCATCAAGGAGTTCAAGTGTTTGATCAATTAGAAGATTATTGTGATCCTCAACATTTCAAGCTCCTCAACTCATTCTTAGCGACCAAGAGATCCCCTTCATCAATGATCAAGTTTAAGTTGGTATCAATTCAAGCTTATCAAGTTTCAATCCATCATGTGCTATAAATTAGGGTTTTGTTCAAAGTTAGCTTGACGTTAACTTTTTGACCAAAACATAATCCCATGGCTTGGAATGTGACTCAAAGTATTCAAATTCATCATTGTGGTCCATTCATGTGACTAAATTGGCTAAAGAAGTTGGATTCACTGATGATTGAATAATTTTGATTCAACTAATGAAAAGTCAACAGATGCTCAAAGTTAATGTTTGACTTTTGACATTTTTGGTCAACCATGGACTTCTCAAGTCAATAATCATGAAAATATGGAAAACAATTAAGTTTGATCAAGTTAAATAAAGAGAATTAAGAAAAGATCAAGAATTGACCAAATTAGGGTTTCTTAAAATTTCACTAAGTACAAAAATCCACGATCAAATGACCAACTTTTCTAGGTTGTAAATTCTTCCTCAAGGACCTATTTGAAATGCTTGAGGGCTGAATTTAAAGAGGGTATTTGATACAACAAGTTGATGAAAATTAAAAGCCAAAAGCTTTCTTGAAATGGAAGAAATTGATAGCCAAAGTTGAGGTTTCAAGTTGTTGCAAAATTCAAAGCACTTAGAATTTTTTCTAAGTTTTTGACCTTGTCAAGTGCATGACTTTATGGACAATTTGTGATTAATCTAGGAATACAGTTGGAACACTTGAGGGATGCATTTGGAGATCATACTTCCTACTTCATTATGGTGTAAATTTTGGTCCAAAAATCTCTTACCAATTGACAGAGATGGGAGATTAAAGTTAGGGTTTCACCATGAAATGAGATACATAATGGACCAGAATTTTTCTAAGTGTCAATTTTAGTTTGTGCCACACGAATTTGGAGCCATTTTGGAGCATCTTCCAAGAATTTCCTCAGCTTACAATAAACATGAACTTTGTTCCTTTCCATGCTAGCTTCACATTGATACCAAATTTGTGCAAAATAGGCTCGTATAGTAAGAACAAATCTGCTACGCAACTGATCACTTGGAGATTAGTATTTTGGCATGTAGTGAAATTTGAAACTTGGTCTAAACTTGTTGGACAAGGTTGAACTATGAGGTAACTGACTTCCTAAGGCCAAAGCATCTTTCTAAGTCTAAGATTAAGAGCTCAAAATGATCATGAGGCCAAGAATCAAGGCCTTAGTGCATAGAACCAAAGTTTCCATTTTTGCGAAACAAAAGCATTACAAGACAAACTCCAAACCTTGATATAACCTCATCTCCATCCAAACCTAGTTCAAAAGCATATACAAATGCATATCAAACCTCACAAGATCAGTACAAAAGCCTTTGAGCAGAGAGAGCATTTCATCAAAAAACATAAAAACCTCCATTGAAGCAAACTTCAGATTTCTTCATTCTTCCACTTTCTTTCCACTTTTCCACCACAAACACACTCCAAACAACTCGCCAAACCTTCTGTGTACAATAGAATCATGTTGTAGCACCTCAAAATTCATAACAATAACTCACTTTTTCCATTTGCAAGTGGATTTGGGTAGAGCATTTGAGGGCATTTAAAGGCATTCTAAGCATATCCTCACACTCCTGGGAACAAGAGGAAGCTAATAGAATCATCACATTATTGCTGGAAACACGTTTGAGAGGTTCACGAATCCACCATTTGAGGTACTTTCTTACTTTCTGGTTCTCTACCATTTAAGCATAATTTTTGCGCATTCTTGTTACCATCATGTTAGTTTTTCCATGAGGAATGAAACCCCTAAGCTATTATCCATTGATTATTGTTGTAAGTCATTTAATTTTTGTTTGAATTTTTAGGGTTCATCTGGTTTTTGTCCAAGATTTGTGAGTTTGAGATAAAATAAATAAAAACCAAGGGTATATTTGAATTCCTTTTGAAATTCTAAGCAGAATAGTATATGTACTTGTCCCATTTGGTACAAAAATAAGGAAGTTGCATTTGTTTTGAAAAATAAAAGTTATGGTAACATCACGAGGAAGAAGATGAAGTCAGTTTCGTGCCATGTTCATTTTTGAGTTTATTTTTTATATATTTTATATGGTATGAAACATTGACAAGGCCAACGGGCCTGACACATTAGTTTGTTGGTTTTTGTTGCAACCTGGGGGCGCGGGTTCAACACCCAGCACCTCCCTTATTTTTTTACTATTTGTTTTCTTTCTCTTTTCTCTTCCTCACATCCTTTTCCTTTTTCTTTTCTTTATTTTATCATTTTCATTTCTTTTCTTTTTCTTTTATTCTTTTTTTATTTTCTTGTTCTTATTAAATATTAGAAAAAAATATTTCTATTTCTTTTATTTACTTTTTTTTATTTCATATTTAAAAACTTAAAAACAATTACTTATTTTTGTTTATTTTCTTTTTTCATCATCATTAAAAAATCAAAATATTTTCTTAAATAACAAAAACCCAAAAATATTTAGTAATATGTTCTATTATTTCATCATGTTCATTTGATATTCATATTTTATTTATGACTTATTTTTCTATTTATTCACTTTGTTGATGTTATATTAATGTAATTTGTGTTGATGAATGTTGTGAGATGATTTCTTGAGTCATTAGTGATATTGTGACTTATGTGGACGAATATTTGACTTTGGTTAGGCTTTTAGGGTTTTTGTCTTGATGAATATGATTCTTTGCTAGATACTTGACCTTAATGTTCATGTTTGTCTTGATGTTGAAATCCTTGCCATGCTTAGGATGATTTTTAGGTTTTGTTAAGAAATGGGCATTCATATGATTTAAAACCTTAATGCTTTGAACTACTTGTTCGAATAATGCATTTGTCATATGTTGATACCATATCTTAATGCTTACCTTATGCTTAAGTGATTATCTTTATGATGCATGCTTTGCTTGATCCATATTTGTGACGTTGATTTTCTACCTTCATATTACTTGTGTTTAAGTTCAAAGAAGAGGGCCTTAGTTTAATTTGTTGTCTTATACATATCCCTTGTATATCTTTATGTACCACTCACCCTTGAGTGTAATCTTGTTCATATTGTTCATGTTAGGATAGAAATTAACTAATTAAAAAAAACATAAAATCAACCTTTCAAATATAAAAAAGGACTTAGTTGTTAGACGCCAAATTTCACTTATTTGATCTATCAAATGTTGGCATCTTTCACTCATTTTCGTCAATTAAGTGTTGAAAACCACTCTTGTTTTGGTTGGTTTGCAACATTATGAGAAAATCTCTTGGTACCTTTGATTTGTGTGTTATTGTGCAGGAATTAGGCACAAAACAAGTGAAGAGTAAGACACAAGAAATGGGCAAGGAAACCAATACAACATGCAAACCACCAAAATGTTGTCACGCTCGCTAGGCGAGCAGGTAACGAACGTGCCAGCGAAGAAAACCATTCTTGCTCGCTAGGCGAGCAGGCTAGCAAACAGAATGCTGTCATGCTCGCTAGGCGAGCTGGTAGCGAACAAGACAGATCCTGATTGTGTATTTAAGTGTTTTTCTTGCTTTTTTTGGTCATAATTTCATTTTGTAACATTTAGAAACATCAGAACTTATTTCTCTTCATTTTTTAGAGAGAGAAACACAAAAACCTTAAGAGGGAGGAGGTAAGATCTTTGATCTCTTGTTGGGGTTTGGATTGTAATCTTTTGATACCTTATGTATTTCATCTAATTTATGTCTGTGAACTAGTTTGGATTCTCTATTGATTGATTATCTTTGATTATGTATTTGTGGGTCTTGACAAAACCTTTTCACATCTTTGATCTCAAAATTTCTTCTATCAATGAACAAACTTTTGACATGGTTTTGAAGTTGATATTCATTGTATCTTCTATGGTGTTGTGTTGGTTAAGTAGCATGGGTAGCATGAGTAGGATCAATATAATATAGTGTGGGTATGTGATAATAGTGATGAAGAATGATGTTCATAACCATTTGGCAGATTAGATGAATACATGTAAAAAGGGTTACACGTGTGTACGTATTTTGATCATTGTATTTTATATGAAACAATCGTTTATCCGATATGGATGTCGTCTTTGCTTACTTGTTTATCTTTGATTTGAACCGTGATAGAGATATACTTTTCAGATCTGGATATAAGATGATTACCTGTTACGTCCTAAATACTAGAGATAGTTTTAGGCTTAGCATTTGCGTGAGTATCAGTTCTTAATGCTATGTGTTGTGTTTTTGTTGGATGAGAGATCACCAATGAGACAACATGGTTGTTCTCTCGACGCTGCATTAGAGATAAGCTTTGTCGAGAGTGATACGCAATGATATTAGACGAATGATTGCGTTGTGTTTAATTTGATCAGAAGAATACATATGTTATCAATTGATGAAATCCAATCCCAACAAGGCTCCGTTTATATTTTAGTCTTTATTTTATATTTTCTGTTTTTATTTATGGTTCCTTGAACCTTTTTAAACCAAAACTTTTGAACATTAAGCTTAGAAATGTAGAGGCCGTTGAACGGTGTTCATATCACACTAATCCCTGTGGAGACGACAAAACTGGGTACTTAATATTTTTTACTTGCTGCTTTACCGCATCAACATTAGTCAACACCAATATCCATTTTTCAATAACATTGGTCCGATACCAATTAATCACCATTTTGACCTCTTTCACTTATCAAAACCTTTTCAAAACCAATTATTGATCCAATATCAAGCCCTTTTAAAACACCTCACTTGTAATTCAATTGCTTCTCACATTTCCATCAACCTTTTCGATCATTTCAAACCCTTTGATAATCATGACTTAACCTCGATCAACATCGAGTGCGTTTTTCTCAATCAAACTCAAAAATACCTAAAATCATTCAAATCTTTTCATAAAACGTAGGATATTGTGTCTCAAAACGAAGCAAAATATTGCTTTGTCCATAAACTACTTGAGTTAAGATAAGAGGCATTTTCCTCTAATGTTGATTTGTAAATCCATTCGGTTGTGATATAAATGTCCGCTCCTCTCCTGTTTTGGGTAAGGCAATGTTTTCTGTCGAATGGAATTAAATATCTTTCTCTAAAATCGACCAACAGACTTTGTTAGTCGGAACTACGAAGGCTTTGAGTTCCTCATTACACTGTGAGGATACGTAGGCATGAGACTGCAATGTCTTGCCGGTGTCGTAACCCGAAATTTGACCTCCTTTTTCCCTTTTGCAGAAGCATGTGCATTCGCATCGCTGATAGACGCATTCACACTTTTTCTCTGTGATTTCTATTGCAGGAATATTCAGGTTTTGCAAGCCCGATTAATCACATCCTTTTAAAGATATCACATTATCAAAACAAGCACAAAATGTAGGTTTATATGCCTATTCATTAGATCAAAAGGTTGAAAAACGAAATCGTGGCCACAACACCATTTTTCAAGCAAACATGCAAATTTTGCATGAAGTAACCAGTTATCCAGTTTCTAGGCAAAACAGAGTAACCAGTTACTGTGTAAAAATGCAGATTTTGCTGCATTTTCATGACAACTCTTGCACTCTCTACATTTTGGAGTCTATAAGGTTCTAGCATTGTGTAGAACAATCTAGACATTTCTAGACAATTCTAGAGACTTCAAGAACATTCAAGACACTTGAAGGCATTTGCTCCAATACATCATTTCCAATCAAGACCACCATACACCTTTGTTTTCAAGCATGTGAACCATTGGATTTTCAACTTGCGTTGGGATGGTTACCGAGTCAACTACCTAATTAACTGAGTTAACCTCCAACTCACCGAGTTGAGCCTAACTAACTCCAAGGCTAGCTCCAAGGCTACATCCAAAGTCCACTCTGAACCTAGCAACTTCGAAGCAAAACTCTATATAAGCAAATCACCACCATTTCACTAGGGGGGCTTGAACAATTTTCAATCATTTCTTCCAAATTCTCCATTGATCACTCTCAATTCTTTCAAATTCTCTCTGAATTTTCTGCAACATTTACACATTCATCTTCATCCTCTCTCACAAACCCTTACAAAAGCTCAATTTCCATCATTGGAGTGTAACAATATTCACATCGAAATCGTCATTCTCTTGAGCTAAACCTTATTCCACCATATTCTTGGTTGGATTTTTGGATTTACGGTTGATTCTTCTTCAATTCAAGTAATCATCTCAAGCTTCGTCGGTGCAAATTGGTATTCGGAGAATTTCTCGTGTTTTTATCGGTTTCGCTACGGTTGGATCTCAAGCTTGGAATTATATGGGTTTCTTGGCTTAATTCTCATCATATATCAATAGCAACAACATCCAAGGCAAATCTCCGCCTTATAGGTTGGTTATCTTTCAATTGATTTACCGTTTCGATCTATTTAGCATGTTTACTATGTAGTTCGATCGTTTTTTTCGGTTTTGCTTAATCATGTGATTTCTTGATCTTCCCTCTTCATGTTTAATGCTTTCCATTGATGATTAATTTATGTTTAAGTGCTTTTGAACTTCATTTTTCATGCACAAATGTCAAGCATAACATGTGGATGATTGGGGAAATTTTTTGGTTGCTGAAAGTGATTTTTCAAAAAGCTGTTTTTGCCACTGTCACAGTGGTAACCGGTTACTCACTTTCTAGGCAAAATAGAGTAACTGGTTACTCTGTGTATTTTTCACTTGTTTTTGCAATTTTAAGTAAGTAACCAATTACCTGATATAGAGTAACCGATTACTTCAGTGGCAGAATGCCATTTTTGCCCATTTTCAAGCTTGTTTGCTATCCTATCCTCATATACCTTCCATGGCTTTATATGCTTAACATTTGTGGATGTTTTATAAGCTACTCACCTATTCTTGGAAGCATCTATGCAATATCTCAATAGGTCATTTGTCAATTCTCGATTATGTGCATTTTCGACACTTTGGTCATGATCATTCTTGCATATTTCTTTGATCACTTGCTACATGGTTTGTGATGCACGCTAATTATTTTGGTACTTTTTTTTTCACTTTTATTCATGTTTTCATTGAGTTTGTTTCTCTTTGGAATGAACTCAATCTTGTATAATCAATAAATCACCCTTTTGCTTTAATGGTTTTTCATCCCCCTTTTGATTGATAATTCAAAACTCTATTTTGATTAGTTGATCCTTATCTCTTTCTTCTCCTTTGGATCTTCTAGATCTTTGTCCTCCTTCCCTCTTCCCTCGTGGATTTAAAGGTTCCCAACACATTGGAGCTCTGCACAAACTCGGCGTTGTTGTGCTATCCGTTTCGATTTTTGCACCACACTTTGGTGTTAAAGAAGGAATGAGAATGGAAAATTCCTACACTCATTCTGACTATTTTTGTTAGGGGGTGAATGACTCTATGCCTGGAGTAGTCATCTCTACATCCTTACTATGGTATCCCTCTTTTTCCAGTCGAGTCGATCTTTGATCACTTGCACCTTTACCTCTTTGGAAGTAACTTCCTCCTTTCAATTTGTTGTACCCCAAAATTTGACCAACCGGTTCTCGTACTTGGCTTATGTTTTCACTGCATTGTTCTAGCATTTGCATTTGCATATCATAACATTTGTTCTTGAGGCAAGGGATCAAGGTTTTCCGTGGCTCAGTTTTCTTTTTAGTGCAAGAGACTGAACAACGAGCATCAGAAGCTCCGACATTTATTTTTCCCGACGATCGAGCGGTCGATTTTATTTTATTTTTCAGGATATTCCAGCTTAAGAGGCAGCATTTAGGCTATATCAAGCATTCTCACGGTTATAGTATTCAAGAACAAGTTTCAGAAGCTTAACAAAGCTCAAAACGTTTGAAAACAGACCATTGTGCAGGTTTCCCTCCAAAAGGCGTCAAATTCAAAATTTTGAAGGTGTTAATCGATTAACCAATTGGTTAACCGATTAACCAAGTCAAAACAAGTCAAATTCAAATATTCAAGGGGTGTTAATCGATTAACCATATGGTTAACCGATTAACTAGTGCAAATTTCTGCTTTGCACGTGAATTTTCAAACCAAGCCACTTTGGGGTCCAATTTTGATCACTTGTGAGTTGATTTTACACCAAGGGAAGGATCTAGAACCATTTTGAATTTTGGTTAGCTTTCTAATCATTTCAAATTCCCTCCAAACTTTCCACTCCTCACTCCAAAGAAATTTTCACAAACCCCACTCCAAGCCTCATTTGGATCCAAGCCTAAGGGGTATTTAAATGATCTACTCCAAACCTCACACATCTAACTCTCATAATTTCCATTTCATTTCAGAATTCATTCTCACTCTCTCAATTCTCTCTCAATTTCTCCATTCCCAAACCCTCACCAAAGCTCTTCTCACATTGAAATCCTTGATTCTCCATTGGAATCATTGATTTCTAAGAGCTAAACCTTCATCCTTGATCATCATCATCTCAATTTCTTCATCCAATTTTCGTGCAAGTTTGGATCTGAATTTTGAAGTTGCTTGGAAGGAGCTTATTTGGATTATTTTGGCTTAATTTTGGCGGATCTTCATTTCTACTACAAGCAATCACTTAGATCTTGAAGAATCTCCGAGTTTCTTGCTTCGATCTACTTATTTTCAGTAAATCAACACTAACCGAAGCAATTCTCCGCTCCATAGGTTGGAATTCTTGATCCGATTTTGATTTTAAGATTATTTGCATAATTCTCACGTGGATCTTCATTTTCAATTAATTTTGCTAATTTGATTCATATGATCTGTGATCTTGTTGGTTTAATGTGTTTACATGTTGATTGAATCACTGATTACTGGTTTAAATTCGTGCTTAACTGATTATGTGATAATCTGGGTCATTGGATAAGTGCTTATGTGCTGAAAATGCTGTTCTATTGCTGTTTTTCTGCTGCTGGTACAGGGTTAGCCGATTAACCCAAGGTGTTAACCGATTAACCGTTGTGCATTTTCAAATTTTCAAGCATTTTTCAATGGTTAACCGATTAACCCCTGGTGTTAATCGATTAACACTGTGCCGACAGGCCTGTTTTGTTGTTTTTCATACTTGGTTGGATATCGTTTCACTTCGAATCTTCAAGGATCATTGTGATGCATTAGGAGTGATATATTTTGGATATATGTCACTGTTCTTGATCGTTTAATCGTGATTTTGTCGACACGCGTGTTTATTTTCCACTTGAATGCACACTTTCGTAGTTGTTGTTCAAGGTGATGATGTGCTTGCATGTTCATGTTTGCTTGCCTTCTTTCTTCCTTCTTCTTTGCATCTCTCATATGCATGCTTGAGGTTGAGATGTGCTTGTGGAGGCTACTACCCCACACTTTGTTCCTCCCTCACTTTCATTCTAATTGTGCATTACATGTTTGCATATTGCATTTTTCTTATGCTTTCTTTTTCTTCTCCTTCTTTTGTCTTCCTTTGCCATGTTCCCTTAGGACCTCTAATCTTCCTTGTTCAAGGTTGATTATGATAGACATTAGACTTGAATCCATGCATGATAACATTAGGTAGCAGTCCCTTTTATCCCAACTATAGGTATACTTTGCATGAGAACATTAGGTTGAGTCTTAGTCTCCCTTTAGAGTGTCATTCTCTTCTCATCTTCAAACATTCTCAAAACATCTAATAAAGGTTAAGGATTATTCTGCGTTATGATCCTTAAGTACTTGGGAAATGGTGATTGGGGGGCTTCTCCTCAATGGCCTAGAGTGTTTAGTGTACGCCCCTTGGGCGATATGTGATGCATTCGCTCCTAGGTCATAGTCTTTAGTGCAACATGAATTACAAAAAATAATCAATGCATTTCTTCTCTAAAAAACACAAAAACAAACTTCAAATATTTTTATTCTTCGGGATCTTAATTTGGAAAACCTTTTTCATGAAAAGAGTGTTGTTAAGCTTTGGTTCTACCGCAAACAGGCATCGTTCCTAACTGCTAGAACAGAGGTTTAACCCTACTCGGGCCTAAAACATTTTGAACCAACCGGTGTTCTTGTTAGCCCGAACTACATTTACTCTGATTTCTCATACCAGACGAGGATATGTAGGCACAAGACGGCGATGTCTTGGCAAGCAACCTTCCCCCACCTTCACCCGTAGTTAGCCGAACTACGTTGACTCTGACTTTCCCATTGCACGAGGGAATACGTAGGCATAGAGTGACGATGCTCTATCGAGTCTCTTTTCTTTTCTTTTGTCCCTGAGTCGTAGCTTAGATAGTAAACACCCTTTTAGATAGACAACAAAGCATGGATCCCGTCGAGTACGACGGATGTGAGGGGTGCTAATACCTTCCCCTTGCGTAACCGACTCCTGAACCCGAGATATGGTTGCGATGACCTGTCTTTTCCCATTTTCGTTAGGTTTTCTCTGATCGTTCCCTTTCCCTCTTTTGGGATAAATAACGAACGGTGGTGACTCTTTTGTCCTTGTCGGCCCCTCTTCACAGTGATGCGACACAATTCAACACTTTTTTGTCTCTCGAACAATCACCATTCTTGGTTTCCCCCGAGATTTGTAATCACTCTTTTCCTTGGTTGATCAACTTGCCTTCAGTTTAAGCCTAATTCCCTTCTCCCTCAGCTAAGTTAATCTTTCATCCCTGGTTTACACAGTCTTCCTGTTCTAACCTATTCCTCACCAGAGTTTGCAACCTTCTCTTGGTTCTTTCTCCTTCTTGTTTGGGTCATCACTGTGTACCAGTCAAGCACTAAATCCTCTTTTCTCCAGCTATTCACAGTCTGTCTGTTAATACTGAGTTTTCCTTTGGGTTAATCACCTTCTCCCGGTTAATCACCCGATCTTTGGTTGATCATGGTCCACCCATTAAAACCAGATTTTTCTTTGGGTTAATCTCCTTTTCCCGGCTAATCACCCGATCGTTGGTTGATCAAGGTCCTCCCGTTAAAACCAGCTTTTTCTTTGGGTTAATTACATTCTCTTGGTTAATCACCCACCTTTTGGTCAATCACAGTCCGTCTGTTTGAACCAATAACCCTTTTCCTCAGTTAACCACAGTCCGTCTATTAAGATACTGAGTTTCTTTTGAGTTAATCACCTCCTTTTGGTTAATCACTCATTCTTTTCGGTTAATCACAGTCCGTCTATTAAACACCGAACCCCTGCAGTTAGCACCTTTCTTTGGTTCAAATATTGTCACCTTTGGGTTAGTAACTGAAATTCTAGGTACCCAATAGGGGATGTTATCATGGATGTTATGACATCTACTATAACACAGACTACAAAACTTAATGACAAACTGTCAATGAAAACAGTAAATAACACAAGTAATTGTTTACCTAGTTCAGTGCAAACCACACCTACATTTGGGGGCTACCATGCCAGGGAGGAAATTCACTATTAGTAGAATTAATTCAGAGTCAAACAACCAATTTTCACTCTTCACTTAAAACCTACCCAATGACACTTTAGCCTAACACTAGACCAGAGTTACCAACTCACTCCCCCTCAATCACAGCAGTGATATCAACCAATTCAAAGTTACAAATGGCAATGAAGTCACACTTCAAACACACCTTGATCTTGCTTCACAGCTTTGATCAAGTGACACAACTCTCTTGCTTAAAAGCTTTAGAGAGACACACTTAACAGACAACTTAAGAAATCTATACCAATGCAATCATATAGCAGATAATTTCTTGGTTTACAAGTAATCCTAAGACACACAAACACACGCGAAGAACATAATTCTTCACTCACAAATACACGTTCTCTAAAACCCTGACAAGAACTGTCTACAAATAGGATTTCTCCTTCTGTATATATAGGCAGCATGTAGTCCTTGGGCCTTCATACATAAGTTAGGTTTACCCAAGATAAACCTCTCTTCATGAAGTTGCGCACATCCAATTGAGTCAGGGGCATTCCATGTTATCCTTAGCAATGCTTGATATGTCGCCTTAGAAAACTAGGCTTCCTAAAATGTTTCTTGAAGTATAGCCTGAGCTAATAACAGAAACTAATACCTGCACGCCTTGATGTCATACGCTTGATGTCATAACATTCAGTCGTGACATCCATCTTAAGTGACTCTTAGCTATTCAAGCTTACCCTGCTGAATACTTATTATGTATGTCATAACATCAGTCATGACATTCATACATCCATCAAAGTGTTGCCACAAAATGCAGCCAATCAAAAGCATCTACAAACTCCCCCTTTGGCAAATTTTTGGCTAAAACACTCTGTTGCCATATCAGAGATTACAAGCAGCAGAAATCATACCACACATGCAGGAAATCTACTAGCTAACAACACACATAGCTATCTCACCATATCAGAGTCATCTTCTCACCCTAAGGACTACCTGCTAGTCCATACTACAGGTATCACACTGATCTGTGGATCATCTAGTGATACTCCCCCTCAACTAATGCACATCACATCATTGCATATACAACTTGCGCACACAGCAGTCACACATATTTATCCAGACTGGATTCTGGATGTCAGGACATTCAGGATGACATCTTGAAGAACAGAATCACCTGTGAAACATAACATCCTATACTACTCCCCCTGAAAAGATGCACAGCCACACACATTCTGCAAACACACTGCAGACACACACAAATCTAGCAGCTATACTACTACTAGGTTTCATCAAGAAACACACACATCTTAGCAGCTTCAGCCAAAACTCACACACTTCTAACATACATTCCTATACACATTAGGAACTCACACATCTGCAACATATCATCACCTCATGCACACCTGCACAGCAGCAACAACAAGTGTTCCATCTGCTGTTACTCAATTACTACTACCACTTCTCCCCCTTTTTATCCACAAATTAGATCATAACTAAACTAATAGTATAGATCAACATAAGTATGGAAGTTAGGGGTTATTACAACATACTGCTCATGAAGAGCATCAAAAATTTCATGCGATCACAATAAAATAAAATTGCTAACCAAAGAACCAAAAAAATTATTCAAACCAGCAGCACATCATTATCAGCTCAGACACCTACATCAACCCATCATCCTGAGTGTCGCAACTACGAAAAACACCCGGCGGAAAACAGAAGAGTCGCTACCTTTCGTTATTTATCCCAAATATAGGGAAAGAAAACGATCGGAAAAACCTGACGAAAAAGGAAAGACAAGGTCATCACAACTGAGTCTGGATTCGGGAGTCGATTACGCAAGGGGAAGGTATGAGCACCCCTCACGTCTGTCGTACTCGACGGGATCCACACTTTGTTGTCTATCTAAAAGGGTTATCTATCTAGCTAAAGGTCAAGGGACAAAAGAAAAAGGAAAGAGACTCGGAAGAGCCTCGCAGCTCTGTGCCTACGTATTCCCTCGTGCAATGGGAAAGTCAGAGTCAACGTAGTTCGGCTAACTACGGGTGAATGGGGGAAGGTTTCTTGCCAAGACATCGCGTCTCATGCCTACATACTTTCATCTGGTATGAAAGATCATAGCAAACGTAGTTCGGGCTAAAAAAGGCCACAGGTTGGTTCAAAAGTTTTTAGGCCCGAGTAGGGTTAACAAGTAGTTCTAGCAGTTGGTGTATGCAGCTCGACCATTGGAGACTTAGACGTTACCGTTTGCGGTAGAAATGAAAGTTAACAACACTCTTTTATATGAAAATATTTTCCTTGATTAAGATCCCGAAGGATGAAAAAGGTTTTTGTGTTTTTGTGTTTTTTAGAGAAGAAGTGTTTTGAATTTGAGTGTTTATAATGTATGTTGTACTAAAGTCTAAAACCTAGGAGCAAATGCGTCGCATATCGTCCTAAGGACGTATACTAAACACTCTAGGCAATTTAGAGGTGGCCCCCCAATCACCATTTCCCAAGTATAAGGCTCATGGCACAATATCCATTATCTTTATTAAGTATGTTAAGATTGTATGAAGATGAGAAGAGAAGAAAGGACCACTAATGGAGACTAATCAATCCTAAAAGTTGTCATGCAAAGTGGACTTAGAGTTGGGATACACAAGGGAACTACCTAATGTTATCATGTATGGTTAGGCACCTAATGTCTATCATAACCTTAAGAGGTTAGAGAACTTATGGGGAGCATGGCAAAGAAAAGCAAAAGAAGAAGAAGAAGAAAGAACATGCAAATGTAGACATGCAAACATAAGATGCACAAGTAGAATGAAAGTGGGAGGAAAATAGTGTGAGGAAGTAGCCTCCAGAAGTTCATCTCAACCAATCATGCATATGGGAATGCAATAAAATAAGAGAAAAAGAAACGCACAAGAGGAAATCACACAAAAGGATACAAACAAGTCACATATGGAAACCTTAAATGGAAGCAACAAAGGAAGCACACAAATGAACAAGCATAACACAATATCATGACCTAAAATTGAGCAACCAGCAACCTTAACATGTTAGCAACATGAATCAAAAGGAATCAAAGCTCAAAGGATCCATCCAAATCATATCCAAGTCAAACTAGGTCAATGTGTATGTATGAACTTCCCTTTGGGGTAACTTGACGTGCAAGTTACCTTAAAATTAGGAAAATGATTCAAAAATAACCAAATAAAATGCACAAAGTCCATAAACATGTTGGAAAATAGAGGCCAAAAGATCACAATCAAAATCAATTCACAACACCACCGAAGAAATTGAATCACAAGGGTGTTCCATTGTGAATGAGGATTGTCGAGGGTCAAATGAAATGCAACAAAAGTCAACCAAACAGGGGAAAAATGGTCCTAAAAAATTCATCAACTCATTAAGGATATGAGGATGAATTTTCAGTCATTGGATCAAAAGGAAAGAGGAGAAACAAATCAAGAACTAAAACAAGTAAAAAAAAGGTTCAATTTAAACACTTCCAATCCAATAATCCCATTTTAATTCAAAATAAAATCAAAACTTTCTAAAAATAATAGACATCTCAAAGTGTCAAGAAACTATTTTTGTGGAATTTTTGGATCATTGGAAGTTTTTTATTTGATTTAAAATGCAAACAGAAACAAAACAAAAATAAAAAAGAAAATAAAAGTAAAATAATAAAACATTGGTGCAAATAGTAAATAAACAGCGTGTAAATCTCAATTGGGCTCAAACAGGGGGTGCCAGAAGCAATTTGAGCCCAGATCCAAATGAAAACAGTCAACCAGCAAGGACTGATCTCAACCACATGATGACTTTACCAGTCAATCCATCCAAGGATCCAGAATGTGCCACTTGTGCCATCAGAAATAAAACGAAAACCAAACAAAATAATAACCACACGATCAAGCCTAGGTTAAACAATCAAACGGCTGAAGGACGAGCTAGCGAAATGCACTGTTTCACTTAAAGCTCAGTCAACAAATCATAGCCTTACATTGTGATTACTAACCAAACATCCAAGGGCCACCAAGCTGCCACGCAATAAATGAAATCCAACACCAAATGAAAGATTAAAACGTGACCATCAGATCTGGTCACAGTCAAACACTCAAACAAGGATCCAACAGACATGACCATGCCATGCTACCACCTTCTTCATTCAAACCAAAAAGGAGGGAAAACCAGATGGCCGGAGCACGGTGGCTCCGGTCATCTTCTCCGGCGAGACAAAAACATAGATAGACATTCACTTAACCAAATCAAGAAAACTTTATGTCTAAAATCATCTACATCTCATGTAGATCACGAATATGCTTTTAGTTTTCATTTATCATGCACACACAAGCCAAATCAAAGGGAAACAGCTTGAAGCTCAAAACACAAATCATCACCAATGCCAATCAATTTTAGTTGGAATTAATTTGCACATTTCCTATGTCATCATCATGCAAAAATGGCGTGCTAAAGCATCACAAACAGAGAGGAAAAGTGAAATGAAGGTTACCTAGTGGAGAGCTTCCACTGAGCCTTCTACACTTGAAGAAACTTGATGAAACTCTCCAGAATCACTCAATGAAGCTTGCTAGAGACGATTCTGCACTTGAATTGCTTTGAGAGAGCTTGAATTTGATTTCACGATTTTTGAATTTCACTTGAATGCTCCAACTTTTCTTGAGCTCCTAGGGCACGAATTGGCATGAATCATGCTTCATTCTTCATCTAAATCATTTATATGTTGGACCTAGAAGCAAATGGAGGCCCAATTGTGGCTGAATTGTGAGAATTTGTGAAATGCCCAATTCTGATTTTGGAGCTTCACGCACACGTGAAAATGCACCAATTTCCCTTGTTTTTGATTCAATTCACTTGCTGGGAGTTCAAACTGATCACGTGGATGAGATTCATGCCTTGAATTGATCAAATGGTAGAGATTTGATTATCAAACTTTCACTTGAAATGGCATTTGAAAGGCACATGAAAATGACACCAAAACTGAAATCCAATGTGTGCATCTTGTTTGTTATATCATTGGCACTCAAGAAATGCATAAGGTTGGTACAAAATGATCCAAAATCAATCAATTACATTTTCTCCTTTTAAGCTTTTCTTCATGAAAAAGTCACACACCAATTCTTCAATCCAAACCAAATCCATGACTCCTTGATGTTTGGTTGAATAAATGACCCCATTTGGAGCCCATTTGATATTGGAAATATTTTCATTTGAAGTGTGCAAGATAGTGAAATGGACCTATAATGAAAATGACCTGTAATCTTACTTTCCCAAAATACCCCTGCCTTGTAAGCCTCATAACTTGAGTTCTACAAATCCGATGAAGGACTTCTAGTACTCCAAAGGAATAGATGCTACCACTGTGAAAAATTTGGGCATATTCGAGCTGTGTGCTTCTAGTTGCATGGATTTCCTAGCCAAAGAAGTGATAACCAGGGTAAGCATGGAAAAAGGCAGCATCATGGACAAAGGCAGCATCATGCCAACCAGAGCTGGAGGCAGCATCAAGCCAAACCCAAGAAGAAGGAAGTGCATAAGAAGCAAGAACAATGGGCTGTCAAGACTGTACCTCTAACAGCTAACATTTCCCTAAGAATGACAACCAATGAGGATTGGTACTTTGATAGTGGCTGCTCCAGGCATATGACTGGAATTGAGGATCTGTTGATCAAACTCAAACCTCACTCATCTAGTCATGTAACATTTGGGGATGAAGCTCAAGCTGGAACGCAGGAGACATTTTAGACGCCATAGGGGAACTAATATGTACCTGATTAAAGTGGCAAACATGCAGAATACTAAAGAGAGGTTTTATGATGGATAAAACCTAATGTATGCGCCCAGGCCCAAGGTCTGATATGCTACTATAAATAACAGGAGAAGCAATCCTAGAAGGCAGCGATTGGAGATAGAGAAGCAGAGAAATCACCATAGTGGTTTAGAAGTGAAGAGGTTGTTCTTCACGATTGTGTCTTAGGAACACTTGTAATCCAAGCAACTGTTGATTGCATTGGTTAGGTACTTTCTAGGCTGTGTACCACTCAAAGCTGTTAAGTAAGAGTGTGTATCACTTAATCAAAGCTTTGAAGCAAGATCAAGGTGTGTGTGTAGTTGAAGTGTCTCTTCATTCTACTGTTTAATTTGTAACTGGTTGATATCACTGGTGTGTGATTGTAGGGAGTGACTGGGTATACTCAGGTCTAGAGTGTCTCTAGGTTAAATTGTCATTGGGTAGGTTTTAAGTGAGGAGTGCAAACTGGAGGTTTGACTCTAAATTAATTCTACTGATAGTGAAATTTCTCCCTGGCTTGGTATCCCCCAGATGTAAGTGTGTTGCACTGAACTGGGTCAACAACCAACTATGTTATTTACTGCTTTATAATTACTGCATAATAATAGCTTTGTAGTGAATGTCACAGTGGATGTTATAAATTTTGTTAGAACATCCATCGTGGGCTGGCCAGAATTTTCAGTTGGCATCAGAGCAGGCACCCTGCCTGTTTATTATTGGGTGAGATCTAGGGAAACAAAATTCTGGTACTATGGATAAAGATATTGGATTCACCAATAGACCTCCAATTCTGGATGGTTCTAATTATGACTATTGGAAGCCTAGGATGATTTCCTTCCTAAGGTCCTTAAACAACAAGGCTTGTAGAGCTGCAAACTCTGGCTGAGAACATCCTGTGAAGACTGACAAGGATGGAGTATCTATGCAAATTCCTGAAGAGGAATGGACCAAAGAGCAAGAGGCATTGTCTCTTGGAAACTCTAAAGCATTGAATGCTCTCTTCAATGGTATAGACAAAAACATCTTTAGACTGGTCCACCACTGTGAACTAGCAAAGGATGTTTGGGACACTCTCAGAACTACTCATGAAGGAACCTCCAAGGTCAAAATGTCAAGACTTCAAATGCTGACCACAAAATTTGAATGTCTAAGAATGAAGGAAGATGAGACCATTCATGACTTTTACATGAATGTTCTTGAACTAGCTAACACCTCAGGAGCTTTGGGGGAAAAGATGACTGAAGAAAAACTTGTAAGAAAGATTCTGAGGTCACTACCTAAAAGGTTTGCCATGAAGGTAACAACCATTGAAGAAGCTCAAGACATATGCCACATGAAAGTGGATGAACTCATTGGATCCCTTCAAACCTTTGAGATGGGAATGTGTGATCAGGCTGTGGAGAAAAAGATCAAAAGTATAGCTCTTGTCTCAAACACTACTGAAGCTTCAGATCATGAAAAGGAGGAAGATCTATCAGAGGCAATAGCCATGCTTGGAAGACAGTTCAACAAACTGGCCAAAAGGATAGATGATAAGTCTAAACCTTATTTCAAAAGCTTGTCTGCTGACAAACAAAAAGATGAAGATAAAGCCAACCAAACACAGGAGTACAGTGCCATGAGTGTGAGGGATATGGACATGTTAGAAAGGAATGTCCCACATACCTCAAAAAGAAGGGAAAAGGTCTAACAGCCACTTGGTCTGATGAAGATTCTGACAGTGGATCAGAAGGAGAATCATCCAAACATGTGACTGTTCTCAACAGTGTGTGTGTATCTGATGGTGACTCAAGTGAAGAGGAGCTAACTTATGATGAACTAGCAGAATCACATAAGAAGTTGTCCATCAGAAGCACATAACTATACCAGCTAGGAGAGCATCAGAAGAAGATCATCAAAGAGCTAGAAGCTGAAAAGAGAGAGCATCTAGTTACTATAAACTCACTCCAAGGAGAGGTAAAGGAGTTGGAAGGAGAAAAGGAGCAAATGACAAAATCCATAAGGATGCTAAACTCTGGAACTGACACCTTAGAGGTGATTCTTCAGAGTGGCCAGACTGCAGGAAATAGGTCTGGTCTAGGATTTATTGAAAAACAAAATCCTGTCTTGAAACTCAAGAGGTTGCAGCCTGAGATTCAAAAGGTTTAAAGGATGTCACATTCAAAGTTACAACATCCTTCACACATAAATTGGAATCAAGTCAAGATACAATTCCAAAGGCATAGATGCTACCACTATGGAAAACTTGGGCATATTCGAGCTGCGTGCTTCTGGTTGCATGGATTTCCTAGCCAAAGAAGTGATAACCAGGGTAAGCATGGAAAAAGGCAGCATCATGGACAAAGGCAGCATCATGCCAACCAGAGCTGGAGGCAGCATCAAGCCAAACCCAAGAAGAAGGAAGTGCCTAAGAAGCAAGAACAATGAGATGTCAAGACTGTAGCTCTAACAACTAACATTTCCCTAAGAATGCCAACCAATGAGGATTGGTACTTTGATAGTGGCTGCTCCAGGCATATGACTGGAATTGAGGATCTGTTGATCAAACTCAAACCTCACTCATCTAGTCATGTAACCTTTGGGGATGGAGCTAGAGGAGAAATCACAGGTGCTGGACAACTTGATAGTCCTAAAGCTCCAGAATTGAAGGATGTCCTGTTAGTTAAAGGACTAACTGTTAACCTAATAAGCATAAGTCAACTATGTGATCAAGGTTTAAAAGTACACTTTTCCAAAGACAAGTGTGTGGTGATCAATGAAGAGGGTAAGGAAGAAATGAGGGGATCTAGATCCAAGAATAACTGTTACCTATGGGAGCCCAGAAGTAACATAAATGGACTGGTAAATGAAGAAAAGGATCACCTAGGGCTAGAGAAAAGAACCAGGTCCAAATCATCAGCAAAAGGATCCTCAAAATATGCTTCAGAAAGAAGGACAGGTTGTAAGAAAAGTCAGGTAGGAAGACCAGACAAGAAGGGATACCCAAAGATTGGTCATCAGGTAAAGCTAGACATGCTATATTGGAACCTAATGGAGTCCATAGAAACTACCCTGCAGAAAAGAAGCAATGTCACTTCTAATGTCATGACCTTGTTCTGTGACATCCAGCGCAACATTCAAACAAGTCCTGGTGAGTCCAAAGGAGGCCCGTTCAGGGGTCACTCGTGTACATGGCAAGGGATTGGTGCAATACCAGATAAGGAGGCCATGAATAGGACTGAAAGTGGTGCATGTAGGGTCAAGGCCCATAAAAATGATTTACAGAAATTAAGGCCTTTAAGTAATGGTGAGTTATAGCAATTAATGGGAATAGGGAATTATAATTTAAAATTCAATCATTTACTGATTGGTCAAAACATTAAGTTCCCTCCTCATTTTCTATATCACCTAGTGAGCCCCTCCGTATGACCTTCTACTCAACTTGGTCCACTATCGAACTATTCATCTTCCCTACAGCCTTCAACAAACGGAAACCCCTGTTCACACGATCAACGTCCTGTACAATGTCTCAACATTCACTAACATCATCTCCCTCCAAGAACATACCCACAAATGAGTCTGAGATAGGAACTGAGTCAAGCAACCCTGACTCAGTGTTGGAAATAGCCCCACTGCGCATGATGACACCAGAAGGGGTTCTAGTAAAAAATCTAAGGAACCAACATGCAAGAAGGTCCAAGGATGTATCAGGTAAACCTCCTACTCCGGCAACCTCTAATGATGGAGCCAAGACCACGCACAACATCATTTCTGGCATGGTAGCTAGGGCTCTGAACATCCCTATTTCAACCAACAATGAGGAGTCTGGTCCAATTGTGCATGATCAAAGGGATGATATGCCCAATGTTGGAACCTTGAAAGACCATACTTCAGAAAAGAAAAACAAGGGTATAGGCTCGGATGGTGGAAGTGATGAAGTACAAGACACCAAGAAAGCTGAGTTGGTGGACCTTGATGAATACTCTGATAACGAGTTAATTGCAAACATCAATCCAGGCATAGCTAAAAGGCTTATGACAAGGAAAGATAAGTAGATGGCTGAACAAGTTCTCCCCAAGAAAAAGGCAGTTGAGCAGGCTATTGAGCAAGACAACCTCACAAAGAAGAAGACAGCTGAACATGACTCTCCCTCAAGGAAGGCTAGGACTAAAAGAAGACCAGTTGGACCTCCCAAAGCCTGGAGCAAAGTGGTCACCAAGAAAAGAAAGGATGAGTCTGGTACTGAATCAAAGACTGAGTCTGATATTGCTGAAGATGTCACTGACATTCAAAACAAGAAGAAACCCTCCAAGAGCAAACTGGCTGAACAGTTCCCTGAAGTCCCAATTGTCAATATTTCATTTCAGTACCCCTCGTGTGTCAATAGGTGGAAGTATGTGGTTCAGAAAAGGCTGGCAGTGGAAAGGGAGCTGGGAAAAATGTGCTTGAAAGTAAAGAAATCATGAGACTCATTAATGATGCAGGACTAATGAAAAAAATTAGTGACTTCTCTTCATGCTATGAGCTACTTGTCAAGGAATTCATAGTTAATCTCTCAAAGGAATATGCTGACAGAAAATCTAAAGAGTTTGGCAAGGTGCATGTAAGAGGGGAATGTGTTAGTTTCACTCCATCAACAATCAATAAATATCTGGGAAGATCAGATAGAGCTCGTCCTGATGTAAATGATTCAGAAAACACAATATGCCAAGTGATAACAGGCAATCAGGTACACAGATGGCCATCCAAAAGAAAGCTAGTGGCCAACAAATTGAGTATTAAATATGTTATGTTGCATAAGATTGGAGCAGCAAATTGGGTGCCCACAAACCATAAATCTACTGTGGCAACTGGACTTGGTAAAATCATCTATGTTATTGAGACCAAGGCCAAATTTGATTTTGGAACATATGTGTTTGATCAAACTATGAAGCATGTGGGCAGCTATAGCATCAAGGTTCCCATTGCATTCCTTTCCCTCGTATGTGGCATCATTTTGAAACAGTTTCCCAACATTCTCAAAAGGACTGATGTTGCGAGCAAAAGAGAAAGCCCCTTGTCATTTCATCCCAAGCTGTTTCTTGGCAACCATGTCCCTGACCTTGTTGCAACATCAGCTGAGACACCACAGGCCACATCAACAAAAGCTGAAGTGATTATCAAGCTAAAAGAAACATGTCAAGAGATAGATGCGAGGAAAAGAACTCTTGAAGCACTAATCAGGGCCCTTGAGCAAAGTGACAAGGCTTAGTTCACTGATGAGGACAGGAAAAACGATGGTGCAGAAGAGAGTGATCATCAGGAAGCTGATTCAGAGGAAGAAAGAGAGAACAGTGATGAAGATGAATCCCCTGAGGCTGAGGAGACTAGTGATGGAGAATCTGACAAAGGTAGGTCCAGTTCTGCATCTGAAGAAGAAGGATGACATGTGATGATAAAATGTTGTGAAGCTCGTGCTGATTGAGCTGGGTGTGTGAACTGTTGTATTATGTTGGGCAGACCCCTTTGACAGCAAGAACTGCACTAGTTGTGTAGGGCTCTCTATGAGCAGTTTGGTAATGTAACCCCATACTTATGTATTGGTACAATTTATGGTTTATGCTATGTGTTAGTTGGATCTTAATTTATAGATAAAAAGGGGGAGAGAGTGTTAGATAAAAACGTGAGCAGGTACAGCAAATGGAAGAATTGGATGATAACCAATATGAGTACCACAGGTTATATGGTAGTGGTAGTAACAGCAGGTGGAAGAACAAGACAACCATGAGCTAGGCTTGAGCATATGCACCATAATGCTTATGATATTAGTGTACAGGAGTAACTGCAGGTGATAACAGTTGTTTGGGCTGTTACTGATATGATATGTATGCCATGTATGTTAGAACTAGGACTGACATGTTGTAGGTACTAACATGGGTGATCCTAACAAGATGCTTAGGAGTTCTGTGTATGTCTGCAAGGAGCAGAATGCATCCCTGCCGGGGGAATAGCACAAATGTGTGACATCAGAAGGTGATGCTGAATGTTATAGCATCCAGTTCAGACTGGATATTGCCCAACTGATAAGTGCATCAGTTGAGGGGGAGTAACTCTGTTACTCAACTTGCAAAGGGTGACATCTGTAGTAGAAGTCTACAGAGAGTTAACAAAGTGAGTGTTAACAGGGCTGAAAGCCAACTGTGAGGACTCTAAGAGCTTGAGCAGCAATTGACTTACCTGCTTGACAGGACCAATGTTAAGTCTTCTGCTGTGTGGAAATCTCTGATGTAAGTACAGAGTGTTTTAGCCAAAAATTTGCCAAAGGGGGAGTTTGTAAGTGCTCTTAATTGGCTGCATTTTGTGGCAAAATATTAGTGCATGTATGAATGTCATGTCTGATGTTGTTACATTCATAATATAGACTGTGCAGGGTAAGTTAACTAAGCTAACTATAAGTTAAGCTAGATGGCATACTCAATGTTATGACATAGGTCGTATGACATCGAGCGGAGGTTTGTTATTCTGGGAGCTAGAACTCAGGAAACAACTCAGAAGCTCAAGCTGGAATGCAGGAGACATTTTAGACGCCCTAGGGGAACTAATATGTACCTGATTAAAGTGGCAAACATGCAGAATACTAAAGAGAGGTTTTATGATGGATAAAACCTAATGTATGCGCCCAGGCCCAAGGACTGATTTGCTGCTATAAATAACAGGAGAAGCAATCCTAGAAGGCAGCGGTTGGAGATAGAGAAGCAGAGAAATCACCATAGTGGTTTAGAAGTGAAGAGGTTGTTCTTCACGATTGTGTCTTAGGAACACTTGTAATCCAAGCAGCTGTTGATTGCATTGGTTAGGTAGTTTCTAGGCTGTGTACCACTCAAAGCTGTTAAGCAAGAGTGTGTGTCACTTGATCAAAGCTTTGAAGCAAGATCAAGGTGTGTGTGTAGTTGGAGTGTCTCTTTATTCTACTATTTAATTTGTAACTGGTTGATATCACTGGTGTGTGATTGTAGGGAGTGAGTGGGTATACTCAGGTCTAGAGTGTCTCTAGGTTAAATTGTCATTGGGTAGGTTTTAAGTGAGGAGTGAAAACTAGAGGTTTGACTCTGAATTAATTCTACTGATAGTGAAATTTCTCCTTGGCTTGGTAGCCCCTAGATGTAAGTGTGTTGCACTGAACTGGGTCAACAACCAACTGTGTTATTTACTGCTTTATAATTACTGCATAATAATAAGGTATGTAGTGAATGTCACAGTGGATGTTATAACTTCTGTTAGAACATCCATCGTGGGCTGGCCAGAGTTTTCAATCATGAATTCACAACCCTCTGATGGTCTTCAACTGGTCTCCAAGTTAGGAGATATTCCACATACATCCATCAACCCTTTCACAAGACTTTGACCACTTCCTGGTGACTTGATGACCATTCATGCTTGAGTAACACCCCTTGCTTAGGATCAACACTCTGGGTATCCTCATCTTGCTATGCACAACCTCTTGATCCCCTGCTCAATGAACAATGCTATGCAATGCAAATGCTAGAAGAAAATGAAATGAAATATAAACCAAGTTAAGAAAAGGTTGGTCAAATTTTGGGGTGCAACACTGAGCCACACATCAAGCCACCAACGCCTCAATGTTCCTCCTCTTCAGCAGAGGTGGAACTGACCTCCTCAGAACTGGCAACAGCTTCTTCTGATGCAGTATCCTGGCCATCAGACCCATCATCCTTGTCCTCATCATTTTGAGTAGACTCATTATCTTCATCTTGCTCAAGAGCCCTGATCAACCTTTCAAGTTTTTGCTTCCTTGTTTCCAACTCATTGCAAGTTTCTTTTAACATGGCAATAACCTCAGCCTTTCCTGTCTTAGAGCTCCCTTTGGATGTCTCTGTTGATGTCATGACAATGTCAGGAACATGTGTTCCTTGAAACAGCTTGTGATGGAAAGACAATGGGCTTTCTCTCTTGCATGTAGAGTCATTCTCTTTGAGGAGATTGGGATACTGAGTCAAAATTATTCCACAGATAAGAGAAGGAAATTCTACGAGGCCTTTGATACTATAGCTGCCTGCATGCTTCATGGTCTGATAAAAAATATAGGTCCCATAGTCAAACTTGGCTTTGGTTCCAACAACATAGATAAATCTCCCAAGGATAGTTGCCACAGTTGACTTATGATTTGTGGGCACCCAATTAGCAGCACCAATCTTGTGTAACATGGCATACTTGACACTCAGCTTGCTGGCAACTAGCTTTCCTTTTGATGGCCATCTTTTTACCTGGTTGGCTGTTATCACCTGACACACTTTGTTGTCAGAAGCTGCTATATCAGGTTGTGCTACATCTGATCTTCCCAGATAGTTGTTGAAGAAAAAAGTGACACATTTACCTCGTACGTAAACCTTGCCAAACTCATTGGATTTCCTATCAGCACACTCTTTTGACAAGTTGACTATGAATTCTTTGACAAGTAACTCATAGCAGTGTGAGAATTGAGTGACTGTCTTCAGCAAGCCAGCATCCTGGATGAGATTTATGATCTCCTTATTTTCAAGAGCATTATGAGCCAGCTCTCTCTCCAAAGCTAGCCTCTTCTGATAAACATATTTCCATCTGTTTACACTAGATGGATAATGGAAGGAGACATTATCAATGAGGACATCTGGAACACTAGCAGCTAGTTTGCTAGTTATGAGTTTCTTCTTTGGTTGGATGTCAGTGACATCACAAGCAACATCTGACTCAGGGTATGATTCAGAGCTAGTTTGGGCCTTCCTCTTCTTTGGAACAACCTTGCTCCAAGCTTTGGTAGGGCCAACCAGAGTCCTCTTAGTCCCAGCCTTCTTTGCAGGTGTGTTATGTACAATAGCCTTCTCCCCTTTCCTAGTCATGAGCCTTTTGGTTATGCTAGGGTTGATTGTGGCAATCAGATCATTGTCTGAATACTCCTCAAGGTTTACAATATCAGCATTGTCCTTCCAAACCTCATCAGCATCATTTTTATCACTTTGCATGTGATCCTCCTTATTTTCATAGGCTTGGCCCTTGTCAGTGTCCTTTTGAGAAGTTGTTTCCAAGGTTTCAACTTCGTGAATGACATCAGTTTGTTCATCCAGATGAGGAGCAGAACCCTCAGTGTTAGAGGGAATAGATATTCTTGGCATATCATGAGGCTCACTCAGAACCCTGGATACCAAATTGGCAATGGTGTTGTGGATTTTCCAAGCTTCTTCCCCATTGAGATCATCATTAGGGATGGAGGTTATAAAGTGAGAAGCTTGACCTGTGACTAGGTCTTCTTGCATGTGAAGACCTTGGTTTCTTCACCAACAATCCTTCTGGAGTCAGCATGCGCAGAGGAGCTACCACAAGAATCTCGTTAGGGTTGCTAGAATCAAGTCTAGCATCAGCATCTCTATCAGCAATGATGTTCATCCTTTTGGAAGGGGAATATTTTGGATGTTGAGACATTCTTGGAGACTTTGATCGCGAGAGAGAGGGTTTTCTGTGCTTGTTGGAAGAAGTATGGAAGATGAAGAGGTTGTATGGGCACCAAATGAAGTAAGCGTAATGTGTGAGGGTGCTAGAGGGGTAATATTGCACAAGAGAATGGAACTTAATATTTTGACCAATCACCATATGAATAATTTTCAAAATACAATTCCCAATTAACATTAATTGCTATAACCTCTCATAAAGGCACGTCCTTAACTTGCTTTGTGAATTTTCAAATTGAGTGGCCTTGAGACCCTTGGTAACCATGTCAGCACTATGTAGATAAGTGTTTCCAAGCTTCACACGAACCTTTCCAAATTGGTGCCTGTTGTCCCTATGTCTGATGTTTTTAGACTGAACTGAGTTTATATTGATGTTACTCTTGATGTCACAGTACAAAGTCATGACATCCTGAGTGACATTGCTTCATTTGTGATCACTTGTCATGGACTCCATCAAATTCCAATATAACAGGTCTAGGTTTCTATGATGTCCATCTTTTGGACGTCCTTTCTTGACTTGTCCACCAACCTACCATTTTACACAACCTGTTCTATCATCTGGAGTTAGCTTTGAATTTCCTCCTACTGCTTCCTTGGATATGGTCTTCTTCATTCTTGGAAGATGTCCACCCTTTTTATTCCACAGTTTATCCTCCTTTTCTTCTATATTCAGGTTAATTTTAGGATCCCACAAGTAATAATTATTCTTAGCTCTGGACCCTCTCATGACTTCCTCACCTTCTTCATTGGTGACAACACATTTACCTCTAGTAAATTTGACATTGAGACACGGGTCACAGAGTTGACTGATACTGATAAGATTCACAGTCAGTCCTTTAACCAACATGACATTCTCCAGTTTTGGAACACCAGGACAATCTAGTTTTCCAACACCTAAGACTTATCCTCTAGCTCCATCACCAAAGGTTACATGGCTTGAGGAATAAGGTTGGGGGTTCATCAAAAGATTCTCCATTCCAGTCATGTGTCTAGAACAGCCACTGTCAAAATACTAGTCCTCTTTGGTTGGCATCCTAAGAAATGTATGAGCTACTAGAGCAATCTCCTTGGCAACCCATTGTTGTTTCTTGACCTGAGCCTCCTTTTTGGGTCTCACTTGATGTTGTTTCTTGGTATGAATACCATGTTTGTATTTGCCTTGATAAGGGTGACTAGGAAATCCATGTAACTTGAAGCAGAAAGGTTTAATGTGTCCAAGTCTTCCAAGAAGTAACACCTATACCCTTGGAATTTATTCTTGATCAGGTTCCAGCTTTTATTTCTCTGATGTTGTGACATTGGTCGTGACATCTAGTTTGACCTCTGATTCTCAATCTTTGGCTTCTTGGACCCCAAGCTGGGTATCTGTTCACCAACAAATCCCATACCAGACTTGTTTCCTGCTTTATGACCACTCTGTAGTATTTCTTCTAGAGTATCAGTCCCAGTGTTGAGCATCCTTAAGGATTTTGACATCTGATCTAGTTTAGATTCCAACAGGATGACCTCACTTTTAAGAGAGTCTATGGTTGCCAGATGATCCAGTTTCTCATCCTCTAATTTCCTTATGCTTTTCTTCTGTTGCTCTCCTTGCTAATATATTTATGCACTTCTGATGCATAACTTCTTATATGAAGCTACAAGTTCATCAAAGGTCAGCTCATCTTTACTTGAGTCACCATCAGATATGCATACACTGTTCAGAACAGTGACATGTTTGGCAGATTCTTCATCTGATTCACTCTCTAAGTCTCCATCAGACCAAGTAACTGCTAGGCCCTTCTTTTGCTTCTTGAGATAGGTGGGGCATTCTGCTCTAATGTGCCCATATCCCTCACATTCATGACACTGCACTCCTTTGCCTTGGCTGGGCCTTTCTTCATTTCTTCCTCTTCTGCTGATGTCAGAAGAAGTGTTCTTGTCATTAGGCTAGACTTGTGATCTATTCTTTTGATCAGTTTGTTGAATTATCTTCCAAGCAAGGCTATTGCTTCTGACAAATTCTCCTCACTTTCACTATTGTCTTTCTCAGAGTCTTCTACTGTATTTGAGACAAGGGCTATGCTTTTGTTCTTCTTCTCAACCTGATCACATATTCCCATCTCAAAAGTTTGGAGAGGACCAATGAGTTCATCCACTTTCATGTTGCATATATCCTGAGCTTCTTCAATAGCAGTGACTTTCATGGAAAACCTCTTAGGTAAAGATCTTAGAATCTTCCTCACAAGCTTTTCTTCAGACATCTTCTCTCCTAAAGCACCTGAGGTGTTGGCAATCTCAAGGATATTCATGTAGAATTCATGAATAGTCTCATCCTCTTTCATTCTCAAATTTTCAAACTTGGTGGTCAGCATTTGTAATCTTGACATCTTGACTTTAGAGGTTCCCTCATGAGTTGTTTTGAGAGTATTCCAAATCTCTTTAGCCAGTTCACAATGATGCACTAGTCTGAAGATGTTCTTGTCTATACCATTAAATAAGGCATTCAAAGCCTTAGAATTCCCAAGAGCCAAGGCCTCTTGTTCTTTGGTCCATTCTTCCTCAGGCGTTAACACATATAATCCATCCTTGTCAGTCTTCACTGGATGTTCCCATCCTGAGTTTACAGCTCTCCAAGCCTTGTTATCTAAAGACTTCAAAAAGGCTATCATCCTAGGTTTCCAGTAGTCATAATTTAAGCCATCCAGAATTGGTGGTCTATTTGTGAATCCTATATCCTTGTCCATAGTACCAGAATTTATCTTCCCTAGATCTCACCCAGAAAATAACAGGCAGGGTGCCTGCTTTGATGCCAATTGAAATTCTAGGTACCCAATCGTGGATGTTATCACGGATGTTATGACATCTACTGTAACACATACTACAAAACTTAATGATAAAATGTAAATGAAAACAGTAAATAGCACAAGTAATTGTTTACCCAGTTCAGTGCAAACCACACCTATATCTGGGGGCTACCATGCCAGGGAGGAAATTCACTATTAGTAGAATTAATTCAGAGTCAAACAACCAGTTTGCGCTCTTCACTTAAGACCTACCCAATGACACTTCAGCCTAACACTAGACCAGAGTTACCAACTCACTCCCCCTAAATCACAACAGTGATATCAACCAATTCAAAGTTACAAATGGCAATGAAGTCACACTTCAAACACACCTTAATCTTGCTTCACAACTTTGATCAAGTGACACAACTCTCTTGCTTAAAAGCTTTAGAGAGACACACTTAACAAACAGATTAAGAACTCTAGACCAATGCAATCATACATCAGATAATTGTTTGGTTTACAAGTAATCCTAAGACACACAAACACACGTGAAGAACAGAATTCTTCACTCACAAATACACGTTCTCTAAAACCCTGTCAAGAACTGTCTACAAATAGGATTGCTCCTTCTGTATATATAGGCAGCATGTAGTCCTTGGACTTTCGTACATAAGTTAGGTATACCCAAGATAAACCTCTCTTCATGAAGTTGCACACATCCAATTGAGTCAGGGGCATTCCATGTTATCCTTAGCAATGCCTGATATGTCGCCTTAGAAAACTAGGCTTCCTAAAATGTTTCCTGAAGTATAGCCTGAGCTAATAACAGAAACTAATACCTGCGCGCCCTGATGTCATACGCTTGATGTCATAACATTCAGTCATGACATCCATCTTAAGTGACTTTTAGCTATTCAAGCTTACCCTGCTAAATACTTATTATGTATGTCATAACATCAGTCATGACATTCATACATCCATCAATGTTTTGCCACAAAATACAGCCAATTAAAATCATCTACAAACTCCCCCTTTGGCAAATGTTTGGCTAAAACGCTCTGTTACCATATCAGAGATTACAAGCAGCAGAAATCATACCACACATGCTGGAAAGCTACTAGCTAACAACACATACAACTATCTCACCATATCAGAGTCATCTTCTCACCCTAAGGACTACCTGCTAGTCCATACTACAGGTATCACACTGATCTGACATTCATACATCCATAAATGTTTTTCCATAAAATGCATCCAATCAAAAGCATCTGCAGTAACCTTTATTCGGTTTATATACCTTTTTTTCTTTAGCCAAGTGTTGTTTGTTCAGTCAATGTGCCATTCTTTGGGTCACAACCTTTGCTTGGTTCCACACCCGTTCTTTGGGTCACAATCTTTGCTTGGTCCCACACCCGTCTTTTGGTTGATCACTGTTTATCGGTTGATACCGGCTCCTTTCGGTTAACCACTATTTATCAGTTAATATACCAATTTCCCCTCTGAGTCAAACACCTCCCTTTGGTTCAGTACTCTCTTTCTCTTGGTCCGTCGCAGTCCGTCTGTTGACACTAACCTTTTTGCTCTCCTCACAAGTTTTACTCTTATCTTTCTTCAGTTAATCACTGTTTGCAGTTAATGCACCGAGTCCCCTGTGGATCTTACCTTTATTCCGATTCTTATCCTTTACTCTCTTTTTCCCCGGCTCTGTCGCCATTCTCTTGTTTTATCCTCTGTAGATTCTTCTCTTTTCTTCTGCATTCCCCGACAGAATTCTTTCTTCGCTTCTCTGATTCTCAACAGAGTTGTCTTGTTTTTGACACCATTCCTTTAGCATTTCCCAATTGGTTCTTTCTTTCTCTTTTTGTTCTTGGCTTTGACACCGTCTCTTTTCTTTTTCTTTCCCATTAGTAGTTCCCCAAACTACGTAGGCTCTAATTTCCTCATTGCACTATGAGGGTACGTAGGCACAAGATTGCGAAATCTTTGCGAGCCACCTTCGTCCGTCTTCTCCCATTCTTCTGTCTCTCTGGTCCATCCAGATCCTTTTCTTTTCCTTGGTTCCTTGAACTACGGAGCTCTGACTTCCTCATTGCACTATGAGGGTACGTAGGCATGAGGGCCCTAATCCTCCTCGAGCACTTTCTTTTCTTTCTATCTTTTCTTTCCCTCTCCTTTTCTTTTCTTTAGCTAGAATCATTTAGATAGATAACCCATCTAAGCCTAGAAGTAAGCAAAATGGTCCGCGTCGAGTACGAAGGATGCTTAAGGTGCTAGTACCTTCCTTTCGCATAACCCACCCCCTTTCTCCTTTCTCTTTCCCTTGGATTATATCGATATTTTCCCTGTCCTTTGGGACTAAATAAAGTTCGGTGGCGACTCTGTTCTATCTTTGAGTGTGCGATTCACTCATGTATAATCCCTCTAGCTCCAGCTGGCGACTCTACTGGGGAGAGGGCTGGTAAACTAACCATTCCATGGAACCAAGTCGATACTTTCCGGTGAAAAGGAATGCATCCCACATTCTTAACCAATTATGATATTGATCACCAGAGATCAAGATCAAAAGGAACACTACCCATCTTCCCTTGAGGATTTCTGGTAAAGCATACAATGCATAATGTTTTCCTGGTTGATTTTAGCTTTTATGTTTCTCAATGCTTTATAGCATTATGTGATAACAAATAATTGTTCAATTTGCAAACAAAATACTGAAAAGAGACAAATGAGAAATCAAAGGATGAAAATTTTATTTAATGTAAAAAGATTTTGTACATAAGATGTGTACGAGGATGTAAAAATCCTTAATGAGGAAATTTACAATAAAATTGAGAAAAGGTAAATGGCAATGGGAAATTTGACTTTGCATTGATTACAACATTGGCTACCATCCCCTACAAGTTCGGGTTCCTACATTGTGCATCTGTTGATGATGATTTAACTGATCATTTCCCGTCTGAGGTCTAGTCATGACGAAGATAGGCTCAGGTGTTTACAATCAAATGCCTTTATCCCTAATTTTTGCATGGACATTAAATTTTTTTCGTCCACCGGGATACCCATTTTTGCTTAAGTCTCCCTTTCAGATTTTTAACTTAGCGATTTTTTTATTGTTTTTTGCTTTGTCCCTAACTTTTGCATGGACGTTTCTTTTTTTTGGTCCATCGGGACGCTCATTTTTGCCTAGTTTGCCCTTGCGGATGTCAATCTAGCGGGCTTTCATCATTTTTTTTCCAGGCATAACATTTTTTGACTGAATCGGAGTTCACGGGATGTGGCAACTCCTCCCCATCCATGGTGGCGAGGATCAAGGCTCCGCCTGAGAAGGCTTTCTGGACAATGAAAGGTCCTTCGTAATTGGGAGTCCACTTGCCACGTGGATCCGAATGAACAGGAGAGTACCTCTTGAGCACGAGTTTGCCTGCGTGGAATGCTCGAGGAAGAACTTTCTTGTCAAAAGCTTGTTTGAGGCGTCTCTGATATAATTGACCGTGGAAAACGACTGTCAGGTGCTTTTCTTCGATGAGATTCAGCTGGTTGTATCTGGATTGGACCCATTTGGCTTCATTAAGATCTACTTCCATGATGACTCTAAAAGAAGGGATTTCGACTTCGATGGGTAGAACAACCTTCATACCATATACAAGTGAATACTGAGTTGCCCCAGTGGAAGTACGAATTGAAGTTCTATAGACATGTAGTGCAAACGGAAGCATTTCATGCCAGTCTTTGTAAGTCTTGACCATCTTTTGGACAATCCTCTTAATGTTTTTGTTTGCTGCTTCGACGATACCGTTCATCTTGGGCCGATATAATAAAGAGTTGTGGTGCTCAATCTTAAACTCTTGACAAAACTCTTGCATCATCTTGTTGTTCAAATTGCTTGCGTTGTCGGTGATAATGTTGCTAGGAATACCATAGCAACAAATGATCTATTTCTTAATAAATTTGGCGACCACTTGGCGTGTAACATTTGCATAAGAAGCAACTTCAACCCACTTGGTGAAATAATCGATAACAACTAGAATGAAGCCATGACCATTGGAAGCGTTTGGTTCAATCATTCCAATCATATCAATACCCCACATAGAGAAGGGCCAAGGGGAAGTCAGAACATTCAATGGAGTTGGTGGCACATGGATCCTGTCACCGTAAATTTGGCACTTGTGACATCTTTTGGAAAAGTTGTAACAATCTACCTCCATTGTTGTCTGATAATACCCAGCTCGAAGGATCTTTTTAGCCATAACAGGACCTTTGACTTGTACACCCTCACAACCTTCATGTATGGACCTTATGATTGTGTCTGCTTCGTGTCTATCCCGGCATCTGAGCAACACATAATCATAATTCCTCTTGTACAGTACACCACCACTTAAGAAGAATTTGGTGCAGAGCCGTCTGAGAGCTTTCTTATCTGTGATAGTAATACCCTCGGGATATTCCTGTTTTTCCAGATATCTTTTGATGTTGTAGAACTAAGGCTTATCATCAGACTCGTCCTTGATTGCTAAACAGTGTGCTGGTTCATTCAAATGATCAATGCGGATAGAAGGAGCTTCATTCTTCCACTTGACTTTGAACATGGACGCCAGGGTGGCAAGAGCATCATCTAATTGATTTTCCTCCCAAGGAATATGATGAAAATAGATTTCATCAAAGTAGGAAGTCAATTTCGCAATGTGCTTCTGGTACGGAACCAACTTTGAATCTCGAGTTACAAAGTTCCCTATGACTTGGCCGATCACCAAGGCGGAATCTCCGTAGACCTCAAGAATCTTGAGTCTCATGTCAACTGTAGCTTCAATACCATAGATACATGCTTCGTACTCAGCCATATCGTTGGTGCATTTAAAACATAATTTGGCGGTGAAGGGAAGATGAAAACCTGTTGGAGAGATGAGGATAGCACCAATTCCACGACCTTTAGCATTGACAGCACCGTCGAACATGAGTGTTCATCGCGCCCCTGGTTCTTGTACTATATCAGTGTCTGGACTCTCATAATCTCTGATGAACAGAACATTCTCATCTTGAAAGTCAAACTTCATCTATTGATATCCTTCCACTGGTTGATGAGCAAGGTAGTCAGACAAGACGCTCCCTTTTATTGCTTTCTGGGTAACATGTTGGATATCATACTCAGTCAACAACATTTGCCACCGAGAAATTCGTCCAGAGACAGCAGGCTTTTCGACAATGTACTTTATCGAATCCATCTTGGATATCAATAAAGTAGTATGGCAAATCATGTATTGTCTCAGGCGTCGAGCATCCCAAGTTAGAGCACAACAAGTTTTCTCCATTAATGAGTATCTGGTCTCACAATCATTAAACTTCTTGCTCAGATAGTAAATTGCATGTTCTATTCTGCCAGTGTCGTCATGCTGACCTAAGATACATCCCATTGATTCATCGAGAACAGTGAGATATATGATTAAAGGCCTACCAGGAACCGAAGGTACTAAGATCGGTGGTTCTTGCAAATATTTTTTTATCTTGTCAAAAGCTTCTTGAAAATCATTGTTCCAGTCGACTGATTGATTTTTTCTTAGTAATCTGAATATTTGTTCGCAGGTAGCCGTTAGATGAGAAATGAATCTGGAAATGTAATTAAGCCGGCCCCAAAAGCCACTAACTTCTTTTTATGTTTTGGGAGGCGGCATGTTTTGAATTGCCCAAACCTTGTCAGGATCAACTTCGATGCCCTTCTGACTTACAATAAAGCCTAACAGTTTTCCAGATCGAACTCCAAAGGTGCACTTTGCCGGATTCAACTGTAGTCTGAACTTGCGGAGTCTGTCAAATAGCTTCTTCAGATGGTCCAGATGATCATCTTCAGTTTTGGATTTGGCAATCATATCATCCACGTAAACCTTAATCTCTTTATGGATCATATCATGAAAGAGGGTTGTCATGGCACGTTGGTATGTTACCCCTGCATTTTTCAAGCCAAACGAAATGACTTTGTAGCAATATGTACCCCAAGGCGTGATGAAATTAGACTTCTCCATATCAGCTGGGGACATCTTGATTTGATTATATCTTGAGAAACTGTCCATGAAAGAAAAGACAGAGAATTACGTTGTGTTGTCTACCAAAACATCAATATGAGGTAGAGGAAAATCATATTTCGGGCTCGCCTTGTTGAGATCTCGATAGTTTACACACATTCTGACCTTTCCATCTTTCTTCGAACCGGGACGATGTTGGCAATCCATTCAGGATATTCGGAAGTGGCTAGGAACCCAGCGTCAAACTGCTTCTTAACCTTTTCTCTGATCTTAAGTGCCATGTCGGGTCTGGTCCTTCTTATTTTCTACTTGACAGGAGGACAATTAGGCTTGAGTGACAAGTGATGTTCAACGATGTTGGTATCCAACCCAGGCATATCTTGATAAGACCAGGCGAAAATATCAACATACTCTTTCAATAACTTGACCAACCCGGAGTGTACGTGCTTAGCGAGGGATGCCCCAATCTTGATTTCCTTTCTGACATCATCGGTACCAAGATTGACAACTTCCACTAGCTCTTTATGTGGCTGAATCTCTTTCTGCTCGTGCTTAAGGAGCCTTGCTAGTTCAGCCGGTAATTCACAATCTTCCTTACCATCTTCTTCAGCTTGGTTAATTGGAACCCCAGAATTACAATGGACGTTTGCCAATTTGTTATCAATGCAATTATTTGTTTTGCATGTTTATGAACTATGTTTAGAATGAAGCTATTTGAAAAGGTAAAAAATAAAAGAAACTTTGCCATTTATTTATTTGTGAAAAACAAAATAAAGAAAGAAACAAGAGCATGATTTGAATGCAAAAAACTTTTATTTATTGATCACATAATGTTTCAAAAGCGCGAGGCTCTTACAAGCTACCCACTCGTCTCAGGCGAGGACGAGGGAACAGGAAAACAAAATGCATTACATGTTTGTAGGAAAAACCATGGGAATCACTGTAGATGTCCACTTGTTGAGCTTGAAACCCGACGAGCATTTGCTTACAAAGCTTGTACTTCGGCTACTAGGACTTGCATCGTCAATGGCTGACACCATATCCCCCTCTTGGAACCCAGCATTTGTGAACTTGATCAAGTTGTATTTCTGATGACTGCATGAACTAGCTTGCTGATCATGATGATAACCTAGTCCATGCTTTTCAACCACATCCAGGATTTTCCCCCAGCCAGGAAAGATACCTTTCTCAATGGTCTCTTTAGCACTCTTGACATATGACATGGCCATTTTTGGTAGTCTACCAGAATTGACAGAAGTGGAGCTGACATCTTCAAATTCGAGACATTTCAACAGCACTTCGCTATGCCTTCATCAGTCTCGACATATCGGAAGGATGATAACTCGCTTACTAGTAAATCTTCTTCACCACAGACGATGACCATCTGATCTTCAAACATGAATTTTAGCTTCTGATGTAACGTGGATGTAACTTCCCTTGTGGCATGGATCCAGGGCCTACCCAATAAACAACTGTATGCAGGATTGATATCCATCACTTGGAAAGTAATGGTAAACAAATGCGGCCCGACTATAACGGGTAAATACACTTCGCCAATGACGCCTTCGAGAATCCTCAAAAGCTCTAACAATCAAAGCGCTTGGTCTCATCTTGCTCTCCTCTACCAATAGTTGACTCAATGTACCCTTAGGCATCACATTGAGAGAAGAACTGGTATCCACGAGAACATGAGATAACAAAGAGTCCATACATGTCATTGAGATGTTCAAGGCTCTATTATGGGCAGTATCTTCAGGTGGCAACTCTGACTTGTTGAAACCCAAGTACCGACTAACAGTTATGTTTGTGACGACATCGTCAAATTGTTCTACTGGAATGTCGTGCATCACATGAGCGGTGTTCAAAACTTTCAACAAAGCTGATATGTGCGCTGGTGAGCTCATGAGCAAAGATAAGATAGAAATCCTCGACGGAGTTTTCCCTAGCTGATCCACGATCTTAAAGTCGCTCTTCTTGATCAACTTGAGGAACTCTTGATCATCCATGACTTCTTTGCTTTTGGTGACATCCGTAGACGGAGTGACTGGAATTGGTGTTGCAATTGATGCCCCTTGTTGTACCACAGGGGTTGCTGAAGTATATTTCTTAGGAGGAACGATAGTTGGAATTTGCACTGGCTTAGATACAACCTTCGGAGAAAATATTCTTCCGCTACAAATCATCCCTCTAGTGGCAGTGACATTCAGATTTCAGATTCTGAAAATTGGATTTCTCGACCCCTAGAGTACATGGTTGGACCATACTTCCAAGGGACTTCCTTCGAATTCTGATACAGGAATGACTTAGGAACACAGACAGTGATAGGCTGGACCTTCTTCTTAGGAGCTTCCACATGAACCTTCCTATATACGATCGTGAATGGCTCGATAGTAGCTACCTCTTCCACAGGCTTGGCTCTGGAAAACTGAACTACACCTCGATTCATCAAGATCTGAACGCAACCTTTCAACTTTCGAAACTGATTAGGATTATCATCACATATCTGGCATTTCCCATGAATAACTTTCAATAAACCTTGTTCTTTCAACTTCTTGATCATAACAGTCATCAGAGTTTTCACTTTGTCGACATCTCTAATCAAGTCAGCCCTTCGATCGTCCTTAATCATATTAACCACGGGTCCACCATGAGTAGGTAACAGATTAGTCTGTATATTGGGACGCTCCTCAGTAAATGTCAGTATTTTTTGATCAATAAACTCTTGAACTTTAGTCTTGAGAACAATACAATCTTCGGTAGCATGTCCTATGTACCTAGCATGGTAAGCACAAGATGCGTTCAAATTATGCTTCAGACCAAAAGGAGGAACTGCAGGTGCAATCTCTCTGGGGACTATTGCCCCTTGATGAATCAAATAAGGAAACAACTCGGTATAAGGCACAGGAATTCTATCGAAATTCATCCGCTTGTGGTTGTTCTGATTATTGTTCTATTTGTTCTGATGCTGATTTAGGTTATTTTGCTGAGATTGTTGTTGTTGAGGCTGATTCTGATTCTGAGAATTATGAACTTGTTGTGGAAGATACCGATACAGCGGTTGTTAATATTGAACAACAACAACATATGGATAAGGATAGTACGACATGGGAGCCATGGGAAGCTGATACTGGGGAGAGGCCTTCGCCATCACAGCATTCGCCTCGCCTTCCTTTTTATTTGAATGACTACTCTAAGGTTTCTTGGTTGGTTGTTGAACATCGGAACAAAAAATCCTACCAATCTTCAAACCGTTCTCAATCCTTTCACCAATAGTCACAATATCAGCAAAATTTGTCAAAAACTACCCACCATTTTATCATAATACAACCCTTGCAAAATGTTGACCAATTCGTTGTCAGAGAGAGCAGGTCACACTCGAGAAGCCATCTCTCGCCACCTTTGTGCATATTCTTTGAATGTCTCAGTTGAACATTGTCACTGATTCTGCAACTGTAATCTGGTAGGAGCCAAATCAAGATTATATTTGTATTGTTTCAAGAATGCCTCTGATAGGTCTCCCCACGAGCGAATCTTGCTACGTTCTAAACCCATATACCAATCTAGAGAAGCTCCAGACAAGCTATCTTGAAAGCAATTCACAAGCAGTTCATCATTGTCAATATAGGACGCCATCTTCCTACAATACATGGTCATATGACTGCGAGGACAACTTAAACCCTTATACTTTGGCAACTCGGGAACCCTGAATTTCTGCGGCAGTAGGACATTGGGAACCAAACACAAGTCTTTAGCTTCCATGCCAAAAGCATAATATCCTTCAATCGCGCGGATTCTCTCGTGCAACAACCTATAATCAGCAAGTCTGTTATGATCAGCAGGTCTAACAAGAGCCTGAGGATTTGGAAGTTGTGATGCGGCTGGAGCAGGTATTTGTGGGGAACCAAACTGAGACGGATACACCAACCCAAAATTTGCAATCTAACCAGCATTCTGACCCATTTGAAAACCATACGGATAACCAGTAGGAAGTACCACAACAGCAGAAGATGCCCTAGGGTAGGGCATATAATGAACATTCTGAACCATAGTTTGAGCAGGTTGAGATAAAACCGAAACATGAATAGGAGGGCCCCTATACACATGCTCGTCTTCATTAGGAATCTCAACATCAGTAGACATAGGCGTCTGGAAAACCTTCGTTTGAGGAATCTTGTGATCATCACGATTCACCACAGGAGGTGGAGTCAGAGTAGACATGCCCCAAGGATAAGCAACAAAATTACCATTGGGCATAGGCGCAACGAAAGGTTGATACAAAACAAAAGTACTACCACCGACAGTTTGAGGTGTGAAATTCGAAGGCATTCCCGAAGGGAAGGCAGCAGGCATTCTATTCAAACCAGGCTGAACAGAAGTTAGATTGACAGCAGGTTGAGCAATAGTCTCAACTGGCACTTCGACAATTGCTGGAGACGAAGAAACTACAGGAGTAAGGTTCACCACAGGACTGACGACAATAGCATTAGTAACAGTCGCAACAACAAAAGTAGCAGCAACAACATCCTTCTGAGCACGAAGGAAGTCCATGATAACATCCATGTTAGTCTGGAACTGATCCACCCGACCTTGAAATTGGGCCAAAGTCTCCTTGTAGGCAGCATTCTCTTGTTTAATATCAGCCATGATCCTGGTCTTGTTCGAACGAGTGAAATAACAATGTCGAGTCGTCGTCTTGCTGCAAGGCATGATGGACAGTGTAAGCACGTGGTTTCTAGGTGAAGGACATACACATGAATATGATTGAATGCAATGTATGCAAAAATAAAGTTTTAAATTCCAGGAATTCGTGAGCATTATCTTTGTTAGCAATAATCATAAAGCATATAAGTAAAGGCAAAAAAATTTATTTGATCAATGAAATAAAGAAGTATAAGCTTCAATACAACTCAAACATCTACCTTTAGGCTACAACAGGATCATCATGAATCCTATCAAATACAACCCTACAAACAGATAAGAAGTGGAAAACGACCCAAGGAGTCTGGTGTGGCAGCACATCAGCATATGCATCCCTCAACAACCCTGGTAAGTCCTCCAATGCATGCTTGGAAAATCGGGCTAAACGACCGTGCCTCTCACTCCAATACTTCACATCCTTCATGAGGTTGCGTAATAAAGAATGATTAGGTCTCTGAAGAAGATCCTGTAGAAATGCCTATTTCTGATCCAAGAGGACTTGCAAATGAAGGCTCTGACGTTCCCAATGAGTACTCTCCAAGTGAGATTGGTTGATCTCCTCTTGGCCCTAATGTATCTGATCCTGAAGCTTCTGGACATCAATGAAGACTTTGTCAAGCTCGGCTTGACGTTGAGAAAGGTCTTTCATCAATCGGTCAGCATGATCTTGCTCACTCTGCAACTTTGTCTTGTACTCTGATAACTCTGCTCAAAGATCTGCAAGTTGCTTCTTGTAGCTCAACTCATCCTTACGGGCTTACACTAAGCATCAGTAAGTTGTCTCTTCTTTTAGGTAAGTCCGTCGTAAGTACCCTTTAACGCATCACCTATTTTCTAGCGCTTGTTTTGCTTAAACTCTACCTCTTTGCTCATGAGCTCTCTCTTCAAGCGAAGATCTATCTATAATCTTTCCTTCTCGGATGTGACTTTGTCGAGGTTGAAACGAAGATCAACATTATCCTTCTTCAACTTCTCAATAACCTGCTTGAGCTGATCAACTTTGGAAGGGAGAACAATGATAGGTTCAGGAAACTTGACATGCACAGAAGACTCGAAAGGAAATGGTAGCAAAGTCGCTTGAACTCGCTCTTTGACCCATTGTGTGTAGGCTTCTTTCACAATACAATTCTTCTTACCCAACTCATCTCTACCCTCGCGGTGAATCTGTACCCATGAAGCACTGAATCTCTTCAACAAACCCATGTCATCAACCCCTTCATGAAAGATGAATTCTTCCACTACCTCAGGATCCAGTTTGTCAAGCATCGGATATCCCAACTGACGAAAGGAAAGCCTCGAATTATAGTTAATTCCACCTTTTGTACCCAAAAAGAGGTACATTAGGGAATTTACCACAATGAAGAATGATCTTGGTACCATCGTAGGCTCGAGAATACCAAAAGATGTCATTAGCAGTGAGATACATGATCCTTTGAGACCACTTGAGGTTCTTACTATTATCCACAAAAGGACCCTTCAGCGGAAGGTGAGACATGAACCATCGATATAGCACAGGAGCACAACATACGATAGTTCCTTTTTTCTTTTCATTCCTTGAATGAATAGAATAATAGGTATCAACAAGAAGTGTAGGAACAAGATTCTTGGACAAAAAGATACTGATGGCAGCCTGATCAACGAAATCCTCCATGTTCAGAAACAAGACGATCCCATATATCAGTAAAGCAAACACGACGTTGAAAGCCTTATAATTTTCCACTTCAGCAAAATAAACGGCCTTATCTACTAGAAAGTTCGAAGCAAATCCTCGAATACCCTTTCCTTTAGTATTGAGATTGTCTTCCACATCCTTCTTACTAAGGCCAAAAGCTTCAGCAATAAGAGGAGACTTCAGACAACTGTTGGTGTAGACAAACGGAACCTGACTCTTGATCTCAACCCCCAAGATATGAGAGTACTCCTCAAGTGTAGGTGCTAACTGGTAATCCCGAAATGTGAAACACCTCAGTGGCGGGTCATAAAACTGAACAAGTGTATGAATGGCGGTAATGTTGACTTCAGTGTTGAGAATGGCCACAAGGTTCCCATAATTATCTCTGAAAACACCCCTGTTATCTTCAACCAGACAAGATGCCAAACCTCTCAAAGTCTTCAACTTAGGTTCCACAAACTTGTAACTAAAGATACCTCTGTAACCAATACTCATCGTCTATGACTATGCCAACAAACAATAAGCTCTCAAATAACTTGGAAAATGCACATGCAAAAAATGTTAATGGCTATGATGAAATCACATGCAACACACAAATTGCAAAGTCAAGCACAAATCAGATCAATCAAATCTACCCAATCTGAATATCCAAGTCTGCACAAATTGAATATCTGCGTAATTCTGTGTCGGTGCAAAAATATGACATGCGTGAGAGAACAAAAGGAATGAAGAGTCTTGGTTTCCTGCAAAAAAAACCCATATCCCACTCATAGGTATGATCTAGACACAACAAGATGGTCCCTAGAAAGGTCGCCCAAACCATAGGACTCAAATGAAAACCCCCCGCCGTATTCTCAAGCGAATCACGATTTGGGAAGTAGCTCTCGTGACAACCCAGTGCGCAAAACGCAGGCATCACGACTATCCACGTTCTAGCCCATATGTATGCTCAAGCACGGTGTTAGGACTTATCTCTCCAATAATATCTACCTATCCCAACAATAGCAGAATATAGCAGATATCTAGAATATGCAGCATATGAATATTTAAAGCAATAAAGAAATGCAGTAAATAACATAAAGTAAAGCGAATAAAGCATAAAGATAAACACCTAGGCAAGAAAGAAAAGCAAGCAAAACTAGGCGAGACCCCAACTTGCAAGCGCAAGGACTCCCCAACAGAGTCGCCAGCTGAAGCTGGGGAGTCCCAGCTAGCTAGGAAACAAACAAAGCAAGGCGAGACTACAACCTGCAAGAGAAAATCTATCCCCAACAGAGTTGCCAGCTGGAGCTAGCGGGATTATACCTGAGTGAATCACACATTCAAAGATACAACAGAGTCGTCACCGAACTTTATTTAGTCCCAAAGGACAGGGAAAATATCGATAAAACCCAAGGGAAGAGAAACGGGAAAGGGGGTCAGTTATGCGAAAGGAAGGTACTAGCACCTTAAGCATCCTTCATACCCGACGGGAACCATTTCGCTTGGTTATAGGCTTGGATGGGAAATTGGTGTATTAACTGATAAACAGTGGTTAACCGAAAGGATCTGGTTTTAACCGATAAATGGTGATCAATCAAAAGACGGGTGTGGGACCAAGCAAAGGTTGTGACCCAAAGAACTACACATTGACTGAACAAACAACACTTGGCCAAAGAAAAGGGGTATTTTAACCGAATAAAGGTTACTAACCCAAAGCTGGTAGTGTTTGAACCAAAGAAAGGTTTCTAATTGCAGTGGTTTGGTGTTTAACAGACAAATTGTGATTAACCAAAAAGAATGAGTGATTAACCAAGAGAAGGTGATCAACTCAAAAGAAACTCAGTATCTTAACAGACGGACTGTGGTTAACTGAAGAAAAGAGTGATTGGTTCGAACAGGCGGACTATGATTAACCAAAAGGCGGGTGATTAACCAAGAGAAGGTGATTAACCCAAAGAAAAAGCTGGTTTTAACAGGCGGACCATGATCATCTAAAGATCGGGTGATTAGCCGGGAGAAGGCGATTAACCCAAAGAAAAGGCTGGTTTTAACGGGCGAACCGTGATCAACCAAAGCTCGGGTGATTGTCCGGGAGAAGGCGATTAACCCAAAGAAAAGGCTGGTTTTTACAGGCAGACCGTGATCAACCAAAGATAGGGTGATTAGCCGGGAGAAGGCGATTAACCCAAAGAAAAGATGGTTTTAATGGGCGGACCGTGATCAACCAAAGATCGGGTGATTAGCCGGGAGAAGGCGATTAACCCAGAGAAAAAACTCAGTATTATTAGACAGACTGTGATTAACTAGAGAAAATAGGATTTAGTGCTTGAATGTTAAACAGTGATGACCCAAACAAGAAGGAGAAAGAACCAGGAGAAGGTTGCAAACTCTGGTGGGGAATAGGTTAGAACAGGAAGACTATGTAAACCAGAGAAGAAAGATTGACTTAGCTGAGGAAGAAGGGAATTAGGTTTAAACTGAAGGATAGTTGATCAACCAAGGAAAAGAGTGATTACAAATCTCGGGGGAAACCAAGAATGGTGATTGGCCGAGAGAGAAAAGAGTGTTGGCTTGAAAGGAAGAGGCTACTTCCAAGGAGGAGGTAAAGGTGCAAGTGATCAAAGATCGACTCGACTGGAGAAAGAGGGATACCATAGTAAGGAGATAGAGGTGACTATTCCAGGCACAGGGTCATTCGTCCTCTACCCAAAATAGTCAGAATGAGTGTAGGAGTTATCCATTCTCATTCCTCCTCTAACACCAAAATGTGGGGCAAGAATCGAAACAGATAGCACAACGACACCGAGTTTATACAGAGCTCCAATGTGTTGCGAACCTTCAACTCCACAGGGCAAGAGGGAAGAAGGAAAAAGATCTAGAAGATCCAAAGGAGAAGAAAGAGAGAAGGATCGACTAATCAAAACGGAGTTTCAATTTATCAATCAAAGGGGGACGTGCTAATAATTTTCCAAAAGGATGAAAAACCATTAAAGCAAAAGGGTGATTTATTTATTATACAAGATTGAGTTCATTCCAAAGAGGAACAAACTCAACACAAACATGAATAAAAGTGAAAAACAGTACCAAAACAATTAGCATGCATCACAAACCATGTAGCAAGTGATCAAAGAAATGTGCAAGAATGATCATGATTAAAGTATAAAAAATGCACATCATCGAGAATTGACAAATGACATATTGAAATATTGCATAGATGCTTCAAATAATAGGTGAATAGCTCATAAAACATCCACAAATATTAAGCATATCAAGCCATGGAAGTTGTATGAGGATAGGATAGCAAACAAGCTTGAAAATGGGCAAAAATGGAATTCTGCCACTGAAGTAACCGGTTACTCTATATCAGGTAACCGATTACTTGCTTAAAATTGCAAAAACAAGTGAAAAATACACAGAGTAACCGGTTACTCTGTTTTTCCTAGAAAGTGCGTAACCGGTTACCACTGTGACAGTGGCAAAAATAGCTTTTTGAAAAATCACTTTCAGCAACCAAAAGATTTCCCCAATCATCCACATGCTATACTTGACATTTGTGCACGAAAAATGAAGTTCAAAATAACTTAAACATCAATTAATCATCAATGGAAAGCATTAAATATGAAGAGCAAAAATCAAGAAATCACATGATTAAGCAAAACCGAAAAAATAATCGAACTACATCGTTGTAATACCCCAAATTTTACCCTTATATTTAGTCAGTCATTTCGCATAGCATCTCATATGTACATTTGCTAACCACTAACAAGTCATGGAGGTATTTGTTTTGCAGGATTGGATCCAGGGGTATTATGGTCATTTTACGTGGATTCTGCTAATTCCTTGAAGACGGGCTGTTATTAAGTTTTGAGGCATTTGATATACTATTTCTGAGGCGTTTATTTATCACCGGGTTTGATTATATCAAGGCGCCATTTCCATGTGTTCGGTATCAAAAATTGTCGGGCACAACTGGATTTAAGATCCATTTCATCACTCATGGTTTACTTCCAGAGCACTTCAGGTTCTGTTAATAAGGCACAGTTGTAATTGGGTATTATTGGATTGTGGCTCTTGGCATTTGGTCAGTGGAATTTAATTACGAGTAATGTTATTGTTGATGCTGAAACTGTTGTGATTACGGTGCACATCCGCGTTTGGTTATGAAATGGTTGGTTAGCATTTAAATTGGATTTTAATCAGATGATGAGATTAAGATTACAAATGAGACAAGTGCACGAATAAGAATATCATTTGGGAGTGTTTATGTTTTATGACTATGTTAATGAATTTAAATATTTGTGGATTTATTCACAAATGTTTATAATTTTTTAAGTAGAAATAAATATAAATAGATTCAAGTTTTGGGAATTTTATTTCATAAAGATCTCATTATACAAGAATGAGGAGATTGTTTCACATTTTTGAATTACTGTACAAGGAATTACATTAACTCTAAAAATCCTAAGTCCTAAAACTTCTAAGTGTCCTTCGCGGTGTCCGTTGAGCTTCTCCGCAAAATCTCTGATCAACCTGCACATCAAAAAGAAGCAAAACAGAATAGAAAAATGTTAGAGTTTGTTTTCGACACTCTCAGAACAGTGTCATCATCGAGTGCCGGGAGTGGCACAACCGAAGCTGCGTCCTACCCCCGTTACCGATCCGCGCCGTTGGCGTCAGATCAGGTAACACCTGTTCTTATCGTTACGGGACATCCGAGAGATAGAAGTGATAAAAGAAGCGGGACTGATTCGTTTTTCCGCGATTGGATTTCCAAACTGATACGAGAATAAGTCAACATAGGCAAGTTTGGACTCAGACCCGGATGCCGGCAGGTCTGAGTCACTTTGGTTTCGAAATTTCCAACACCTGAAAAGCCACAAACATCATCAGTACAACAGAACTCAAAGCATAACAAGCTGCATAAACAAAACTAGGCGAAAGGGAGCCCACGCCAGTTTCAATTGTGAAAATGCAAAGAGGCAAATCTGCCACAAAAGTTCAAAATGAAAAGCAAGTTTAAACAGAACAAGAAGAATGAAGTACAAAACAAGCTGTATCAAGCTGTATCAAAAAATGTACCAAAGGTCAGAATTGTCAGTTAGGGGCAAGCTTCAACCAATTCAGATGGCAAGTCACAAAAATGTGAAATAACTACGCCGAGTTGCAGCACAAATCATAGCGCAGACAAGGGCTCAGTCAGAGCATCATTGCCCCAACAAACAAGTCACGAAAATCAGTTCAAAGTACGAGGGTAAACCGCATCAGTTATCGCACATCATGGCTTCACAATCAATCTGAAAGACAATAACCAATAGCAGCCCAGAACTCATGTTCTGAATCCAATCAAGCATCGAAAGTAATCGATCTCGAAGGCAACCGCGGCGTTTAAACTCGACTAAAGCATAGTAGCGATTCTGAAAAAAGAAGAAAGGTCGTGAAGATCAAACCAGATGGACATCCAAAACAAAATCTGTATCAGAAAGAGAAACAAGTGCAGAAAAAGCAAAAATCGCAACAAGCCCAGAACTCATGTTCTGAACCACATTCCATAGAACACAACGGAAGGCAATCGCAGCATCATCGAAGAATACTCCTCGAAGGCTCAGACGAGCTATCATCATCTCCGTATACCTTTCCCGGCAATTCTGACTCAACCAAAGCCGTGGTATCAGCCCTCTCTGAAAGAAGAAGAGGAAAAGCTAACTGCATCAGGAAAAGAATTCGTGTCAGCAAAACAAACCAATATCCAGATCGTATCAGGAAAAGAGATCAAAGAATCCATATCAGCTGGAAATCAAAACACTCAGCATCTGGAATCAATGTCAGATATCACGAATCACAATCAATCCAACCTGAAGGTGTAAGGCAAACTGTATCAGAAAATAACAGAAAACAAATTTGACATCGATATCAATTCCAAATCAGGGAGGATTAAATCGTATCAAGTGAATCAAAACGAGCTCAGAATCATATCAACAGAAATCCCAATCAAATCTTAAAAAGGGAAATACGATTCAATCAAATCAAATAAGATCAAAGTAAAAGCGAATCACAAATCAGATATGGTATCCAAGGCCCAAAAGAGAGCCAAGTCAGAGACTATAAAAGGGGAAAGGTATCACCTCGTACAAACCCTAACGAAATCGCGAAAGCCCCAGAGGAACGGACAAACTGCGAGCAAAAACCCTAGGCGTCGTGAACAAACGGCCGCGAACTCAGACGAAGAGTGATCATCATCATCGTTCATCACCAACCATCAATATCGTCTGCTAACGGGTAGCCGCGGGAGAGAGGAACCAACATCGCAAACCCTAAGCGATCGCGAGAGAGAGAAGAAGGTTCACCGACGCCGTTTCAAACAACAGCGGGCAAACCCCTTCGAGGCTCAGATTATATCATCTTCATCGCCGTCAAGATCACCGTCGAAATCATCATCAGAATCTGGGTAGGGAGATTATTGATTCATGCATTTTTGTTTGTTTTGTTCATGTAGGAAGAAGAAAAATGGTCGTGATCGAACAAAGGGGAGAAACATAGCGATCGCGAGAGAGATGAGAGAAATACAGGAGAAACGGCGCCGCGAACGGCATTAGGGTTCTGAAGCCCTAAAGTTACATGTTGCCTCTTATGACCCCCTAACCGGGTTGGGACCGGGGTGGTGACCGGCCCAACCCTCTCTTTTTTTTATTTTTGTTTTCTTGTTTTTTTTAAAATCTGTTTTTAACTTTTAATTTGTTTTTAGTTTGTTTTAAAAAAACCCATTTTATTTTATGAAGAAAAACCTTTTTTTTAATAAATCAATTAAAAAACCTTTTTTTTAAAATAAAAATTAAAAAACTTTTTTTTAATATGAAACTAAAACTTTTTTTTTTAAAAATAACAATAAGAAAAACTTTTCTTAAAAATATTAAAAAATAAAACCTTTTTTAAAGGAGTAAAACATTTTTAAATTAAATCCTTTTTTTGCAAGCTAATATTAAATTTTTTTAAGATTTTTTAAATAAAGCAACAATAAAAATCTCAAATTTGCATATTTTTCTTCATTGTCTCGTAATTCATTTGATTGCCGCATAACTCTGCCCACTAATGTCGTTTGTTCATTTTGCAGCTCAGTACGTTTACCATTACTTATTTCATCTTATTTTTCACTCAAAGTTCATTATCATATTGTATATGTCTCTCGGTTGTAACCTCGCGAACCAATAATCGCGCTTTAATTACTGCCCTTTAAATTTCTGCTTGCGTAGTTAAATTAGGTCATTATTTTCTGTTTGCACCATTTAAATCACCTCACGCATTTATCAGTTATCCTGCCACACTACACACATCCGAAGGTTAGGTCTAGCTTTTGGCCGCCGCGCCAATAGTCCTCAACTTCAAACCCTTACAACTACAAACCCTAATTTTCATAAATGCCTCGCCGCAGGCAAGATTACAATTTTACCCCTAGCATTAGGTCAAAGAGCCGCCGCGCTCATTTTAGGGTTTCCCGCCGTGGAATCCCTAATTTAACCCTAATTACAACTTAACATTTCAACGTAGAGATTTGGAGTTTCTACACTCCACGTAAGCGTGTCCTTAAGATGCGTTTATTCCCCTTGAGACCTTGACCACAGTCAAGAAGTCTCTAACCTCCCTTTTGAGGAGAACTACGATTACTCTGATTCCACTCCCGTAAGGATACGTAGGCACAAGATGCGATGTCTTGCCGAGTAAACTTAGAATTAACCCCTTAGGTCTCTTTTCTCACTTTTAATCCTTTGTACATATACCTTAAGCAAATAAATAAAGCAAATAGTAAACAACTGAACAAAAGGTTCCTGTAGAGTACTACAGAAGTTTAGGGTGCTAATACCTTCCCTAAATTTAACCAACCCCCGAACCCTAGATCTTTCCCCGCATTGTGTTTACGATGCAAAAATAGGTTTTCCCTCTTTTGACCTTTTCCTTCGGATAAATCAAAAAGCGGTTGTGAATTGAATTGTGATTCAAACTCATTAATAGTTTGTGATCCTATTTCCACCGCAACAGAAAATGGCGACTTCACTGGGGATGTCTTAAATTTTGAAGGTTATCCCTAATTTGTTCATATTTATTACCATTTGCTTTGCTATTCATTTGCATGTATATATTGTACTTTGATTTTGGGGACTGTTCCTTGTGTTGTGAGATAAGTCCTATGCCCGGACTAGTGACATTATTATAGGATGGGGATATATTCGATGAGGCTTATAGGGAGTGAATCCCGACCAAGCTGATTCGAGAATCACCACTCAGTTGAGACCTTTTCGAAAATGGTTCGGTTGAACGAGTAATCGCGAAAACTTTTTCCATGGTCGATTGGAGTCTGTGATATTGAGGACCGTAGTACCTTAACACCACCTTGGCCTTATTTAGGACGTAGTGCGGGAACTATGTGGGAGTAATCCTACAACGGTTGCTACGCGATACTACACTCAAAAGAGGTTCTCTTGAGAATATTATTAACCCCCGAGTCAGTCGGAAGGTTGATAATATCCGAAAGATGGGCTGATGACTTTGGGCACTTTGTAGAACCTTGTTCGGCAGGTACAACTAACCTATAGTACACTCCTTTTGGGATGGGTAGACCTTAACTCCGCTCACGTTCCTTTAACCTAGGACTTTGTGTGTTTTCATGCATTGCATCCATAAAGCATCTCATTGCATTGTATTTTATGGAGTTCAAACATCATTTATGGATATCGCGGGATACCATAAATAAAAAAATAAAATTAAAAAAAACAAGAAAAAGATTTCCTTGGTACCCCACGACATTCGTAAATGTTTAAATTCCATGAAATCTTCATTTGCATTCACATTTTAGCATCATACTTTTGCATTGCATGTGTCTCCCGATTTCTCATACTCGGTTCTCTCACCTTCTGGTTTTGTCGCCCTGAGTTCTTTGCATCAATACGAACCTTCATAAGGATGGAAGATCAAAACCAAGAGATCAACCGTGTCAGCCATGAACTCGAAGATCTTCGAGGAAGTGTAGGGCAGATTTTGGAGATGCTACGAGCTCTTAGTGTGAAGGTGGATGCTCAGTCTACTGTTGTTTCTGAGACTACTAGTACCGTTATGGAATCTCAACCAGCTGTTACTGTCGAGAATGTACCTCCTCACGGTCTTCAATCCGGTTTGGTGCCTCCCAGTGCTCAACCAGTTCGACGAGCTACCCCTCCAAAGTGTAAAACCCCTAACTCCGACCATGGTAAAGGACCTGTACGTTCGAGAAACCGCAAAATGGCTACTCCTCAACCTTGGCAACATCAGCAGGGTTATGTTCAAGGTCATCCGTTCCCATATGTCCAACAACCCTATGTAGCTACTGTTGCACCTCCTTTCGATCAGCAGTTTCCTACATACCAGCCTGTGCAGTCAGCTCCGGTATATCAAGCACCGGTTTATCAACAACCTTCCGGTTATCCGCCCATGCAAGTTCCTGTCAACAGTCAACGAGTGCCCAACGCTCCTGTTCATCAGCAATCACAGGATCAGGTTCCTTATCTCCGTAAAAGTCAGTATAAGCCTTGTCCTCCAATTCCGATGGCTTTCACTGAATTATACCCCCATTTGGTACAACAGGGTCTGATTACCACCCGTGCTGTGGGTCCTCCGCCTAATCCGTTACCTGCAGGTTACAACGCTGCCGCTCATTGTTTATTTCATGAGGGTGCGCCCGGCCATGATCTAGAGAATTGCTATGCTCTTAAGAAAGTTGTCAGAAATTTGCTAGAAACGAAGAAGTTGTCTTTTAGCAATGCTCAGTTGAAGATCGAGACTCCTCTCGGGGTCCCTCACTTGTCGAGTTCGAATTCTGCAAAGCATGCTACTCCTGTGGCAAATCAGTCGAATCCAGTAATTATTCAAAGGCCTAGCTCGCTTCATTTCAGTAACCCTCAAGATGATATGACCGGGATCAACAAAGAATCTGGGAAGTTTATTTTGAAGCAACGACTGAAAACTGTTGAAGATGTGACCAGCATAACTAGGGCAAGCCATGACGACTCCCAGTGACCATAAACCAGACGTCCTTTCCATTGAGGCTCCGCCAAAGGAAACTGTTACTCTCGAATGCAAGATTTCATAAACATTTAGAAGGATTTTTTCGACAGTTCATTTGTTTATTTATATGCATTTCTCTTTGATTGAGCATATTTAGCATGTACGAACTTGTTTATCTTTGATTAATTAATGCAACACATATGTTTGTCTTGAATAAATCCATTCGTTTCACTCATTCAAAAAAAAAACGTTTTCATAAATCATAATGCCAACTTTACCCGATCTCTTGTTCTGATGGAGAATTAGGGGGAGGATGACGAACCCAAAACGTCAGATTTCTTGTCGTATGCTTTCGATTGAAACCCGCTGATGATGTAAGGCATTGTTTCAAATCCCAAACACTGGAGATATAAGGATGTTAATCCCTAGTTAACCGCTTTGAGCCTTGAAGTAGGAGTTTTTTTTTAAGAACCCTCATCTCAACCTGGGGCAGGGTAGGTTTCAGTTAAACCGATTGAGCACTTAGACTCTAAAAAGGGAATAGCAAACCTTCGAGAATTTATCCTTAGCATCTTAAGAAGTCCAATACAATGACTATCCCTCGGTTACCTAAGGAGTGGGGCAGTCACGAGCCTCTCAAAAGATTTACACGACTTGTGCATAAAAGAATATTCAAAAGAAAATAAGAGCCCGCTAAGTCAAAACCTATGAAGGAGACTTAGGCAAAACTGGGGCATCCCGCTGGACTCCAAAGTCAAATCAAAAGACGTTGTCCAGGCAAAAGTTAGGGAATAAGAACAACAAACCAGTAGTTTTTAGAACCCCTATAAAGAACAAGGTCGTGTGACCAATTGCCAAAAGAAATAGGTGAGTGACTGCCATGTCCAAAGCCTTGATAAGTTCTCGACCATAGCAAATCCGCTTGAGATATGAGCGTTCGTATCCGGTTAACTGAATTAGGATTGGAGAACATCACGAAGAATGGGTGGGTACAAATATAACTTTGAGCCTTTATCCTTTGTTTTCTTAAACCGTGAACTGAGCCACGATACAACCTTTAAAAGACCTAATTGAAGTAGGACTTCGGTTGAAAACATACTCGACAAGACCACGTTTCCTGACTCCTACGAGCTATGCTCAAAAATTCATGTTGGCATTATAATTAAAACTTATATCCTGACTAGTGATTTCGGTCACAAGTTATTGCGATATCTTTTTTCAAAACAAAATTCAAGACAAATATATGTGTGCATTGACAAGCTCAGGATAGGCATTTCAGGCATGACGACTTTGCTTGATATCTTAGAGATTTACATATGGACATAACCTGTGGAACTTGGAGATCCTGCTAAACAGGGGCAGGCAGTTTCCCAATTCGCTTACCAACGCGAGTCTGACGTTCTTAAGAGCTATTTCTCGAAGATTTCGTCGTAACACGATTAACTTGTGCCAGTTACGTCAAGACCTGAAAAATCTCTCAAAGAGTTTGAAAACAGTGGGGCAACCAGACTCCGTGTTCTCTATAAAATCCTCTTGAGATGACCCTACCTAGCAACGCAAGTATCCTGGGGCACCATGTTTTTAAAGGAAACAAATGGCGACTACTACAAGATCCTTCAAGATCAAAACTATGTGGTTTCACAACTTTTCCTCATACACCCAATGGATTTTACTCGCAGCGGCCTTCATTCCCCAATGAATCTCAGTGTTGCAACAGGGTCCTAAACTATTGCCTCTTCATAGTCCCCAGAGAGACTATAAGCTGACAACTTTTTCTGGGGTAACTCGAAAGTGTCCCTCAGGTTTTCTTCTCCCCATGTGAAGACATGATACTGTGCACCCAAGCAGATTACCTTCTCCCCAGAGAATTCAGAACTTTAAAACTAGATTCGGTTCTACCATTGATCCGTCTCATCCATGATTGATGCATTGGTTGCAGAGAATGCAGGGTATCTCCGTCGAGATGTTTATTTCATCTCTCGTCCCGTCTCTAGTCTGTTCGTCAGTATACGCAAGGGCATAAGCATCACATGCCTATTTCATTACATATTCATTACATATTCATTACATATTCATTACATATTCATTATATATTCATTACATATTCATTACATATTCATTACATACTCATTACATACTCATTTCATAACATCTTGCATATTCAACTACATAGACGTTAACATACATTCATATTAACATATTCATTAACATACGCGTTAGCATGCACAGGTTCATTGTGTCTCCATCATTGGTTGTTATCTCCGAGTAACTGGGTTGGTCCATTCTCTCCAAATAGATTGTCAGCCATAAGCATAAAATAATTACTTGTTTCCAGTTTCCCCACAGAGCTCGATCCTCGTGGATGACGGTTACTTCAGCTATCTTTCCTCACCAGGATAAGATATTTACCCTTCGAGTTCATTCCCTCGATGGAGTTTTGATTACCAGTCTTCTTTCTAGCTCGATCCTAGATTGAATCTCAGTCTTGTCGGTCGTCGAGCCCAACCGGACGTGCATTTATTTTGCACCATCTAAAGATTTTCACCATACCATGGCAGATACGCGACTGTTTTCGCCCGAGAAGTTTATCACTGTACCCGGACGTGCATTTATTTTGCACTATCTTTCAACTAATCCTTTACAGATGCACGCCAGTTCACGCCTGGAAAATCTATCAGTACAACACTTTACAATCCTACATTGTTACAGCATCGGTATGATACATTTCTCGCCTGAGAAACCTATCGATATGACAACCTTACACAACACAATACACGCCTGTTCTCACCAGAGAAGCTTATCATCATCTGTTATCACCTCTACAAGCAGTTCTTACATGAGAGGCTTATTATTGCTACTCTTGCAAAATAAGCGACATCTCTCGCCTGAGAAGCCAATCCTATCTTCGTTATGACTCGCAGCAAATGGCCATCTCCATTGAGCAGTTGGGCTTCCATTTTACCTGTCGTCTTGAAGTATGGGAAGGTTTGAACCAAATCGTATTCAGGAGAGCACGATTCTGAAGTATGAGGAAGTTCAGTTAGCCCTTTTCATATTCAGGAGAGCACGATTCTGAAGTATAAAGAATTTCATTTACCCGAAGGAGCGGAATCATATTCAGGAGAGCACGATTCTGAAGTATGAGGAAGTTCAGTTAGCCCTTTTCATATTCAGGAGAGCACGATTCTGAAGTATGAAGAATTTCATTTACCCGAAAGAGCCGAGTCATATTCAGGAGAGCACGATTCTGAAGTATGAGGAAGTTCAGTTTACCCTTTTCATGTTCAGGAGAGCACGATCTTGAAGCATGAAGAAGTTTATTTATCCTTCAGTAAGAGAAGAATCAGAATCGTATTCCAGGCGCCGACCTTAAATGCGAGAAGATTTATTTATCAGATAAGCAGCAGCCTCTTTATTTGAGTGCTTATCCATTTTTGCACATAAGTCCCTTCCAACGATAAGTGACAGTTCTCCCTCGAGAAGCTTATCAGGGAATTTCCCATTAAAGTCCATTTATTTTGGCATACAGCCGGTTTTTACCCTGTATATTTGCTACGGATTCCCGAAAAGTCCGTTTGATCCTGTCACGAGAGATAGTTTACAGAAGCTTGGATGTTATTCTTTGCTCAATGCTCCAGCATTCTGTAATCGATCTTGCAATCGTACGTGATCCAGTTTTATTTTTAAATTCCCCAGTGGAGGCCGTCTCATAGGTACCATCTCCATTTGAGAATCTCGACAATTGGTCGTGTTCGCACCAGTTGACCATCATTTTTAGAATTCCCCAGTGTTGTACTGTGTCTCAGCGCGTCGTTTTCCCCAGTGTGTTCTTCTCGTAGCGTCTGTCCCTGTGTCGTCGTATTCGTCATCATTTTCGCATTCATCATTCCAGCATACGCGTCATATCATATTCATGGCATCATCTGCATTAAGCTGTCCTCGCTTTGTCCAATAGCATTGCATATCGTCGCATATAAGGGCAAAATTTTCGGTTATCTATATTTAAATATCTCCACCACGATTCCTCGAGTCTCTGTCACTCAAATCGTCCGGTGTAGCCATTTAAATAGGGGCAACTGTAATACCCCAAATTTTACCCTTATATTTAGTCAGTCATTTCGCATAGCATCTCATATGTACATTTGCTAACCACTAACAAGTCATGGAGGTATTTGTTTTGCAGGATTGGATCCAGGGGTATTTTGGTCATTTTACGTGGATTCTGCTAATTCCTTGAAGACGGGCTATTATTAAGTTTTGAGGCATTTGATATACTATTTCTGAGGCGTTTATTTATCACCGGGTTTGATTATATCAAGGCGCCATTTCCATGTGTTCGGTATCAAAAATTGTCGGGCACAACTGGATTTAAGATCCATTTCATCACTCATGGTTTACTTCCAGAGCACTTCAGGTTCTGTTAATAAGGCACAGTTGTAATTGGGTATTATTGGATTGTGGCTCTTGGCATTTGGTCAGTGGAATTTAATTACGAGTAATGTTATTGTTGATGCTGAAACTGTTGTGATTACGGTGCACATCCGCGTTTGGTTATGAAATGGTTGGTTAGCATTTAAATTGGATTTTAATCAGATGATGAGATTAAGATTACAAATGAGACAAGTGCACGAATAAGAATATCATTTGGGAGTGTTTATGTTTTATGACTATGTTAATGAATTTAAATATTTGTGGATTTATTCACAAATGTTTATAATTTTTTAACTAGAAATAAATATAAATAGATTCAAGTTTTGGGAATTTTATTTCATAAAGATCTCATTATACAAGAATGAGGAGATTGTTTCACATTTTTGAATTACTGTACAAGGAATTACATTAACTCTAAAAATCCTAAGTCCTAAAACTTCTAAGTGTCCTTCGCGGTGTCCGTTGAGCTTCTCCGCAAAATCTCCGATCAACCTGCACATCAAAAAGAAGCAAAACAGAATAGAAAAATGTTAGAGTTTGTTTTCGACACTCTCAGAACAGTGTCATCATCGAGTGCCGGGAGTGGCACAACCGAAGCTGCGTCCTACCCCCGTTACCGATCCGCGCCGTTGGCGTCAGATCAGGTAACACCTGTTCTTATCGTTACGGGACATCCGAGAGATAGAAGTGATAAAAGAAGCGGGACTGATTCGTTTTGCCGCGATTGGATTTCCAAACTGATACGAGAATAAGTCAACATAGGCAAGTTTGGACTCAGACCCGGATGCCGGCAGGTCTGAGTCACTTTGGTTTCGAAATTTCCAACACCTAAAAAGCCACAAACATCATCAGTACAACAGAACTCAAAGCATAACAAGCTGCATAAACAAAACTAGGCGAAAGGGAGCCCGCGCCAGTTTCAATTGTGAAAATGCAAAGAGGCAAATCTGCCACAAAAGTTCAAAATGAAAAGCAAGTTTAAACAGAACAAGAAGAATGAAGTACAAAACAAGCTGTATCAAGCTGTATCAAAAAATGTACCAAAGGTCAGAATTGTCAGTTAGGGGCAAGCTTCAACCAATTCAGATGGCAAGTCACAAAAATGTGAAATAACTACGCCGAGTTGCAGCACAAATCATAGCGCAGACAAGGGCTCAGTCAGAGCATCATTGCCCCAACAAACAAGTCACGAAAATCAGTTCAAAGTACGAGGGTAAACCGCATCAGTTATCGCACATCATGGCTTCACAATCAATCTGAAAGCCAATAACCAATAGCAGCCCAGAACTCATGTTCTGAATCCAATCAAGCATCGAAAGTAATCGATCTCGAAGGCAACCGCGGCATTTAAACTCGACTAAAGCATAGTAGCGATTCTGAAAAAAGAAGAAAGGTCGTGAAGATCAAACCAGATGGACATCCAAAACAAAATCTGTATCAGAAAGAGAAACAAGTGCAGAAAAAGCAAAAATCGCAACAAGCCCAGAACTCATGTTCTGAACCACATTCCACAGAACACAACGGAAGGCAATCGCAGCATCATCGAAGAATACTCCTCGAAGGCTCAGACGAGCTATCATCATCGCCGTATACCTTTCTCGGCAATTCTGACTCAACCAAAGCCGTGGTATCAGCCCTCTCTGAAAGAAGAAGAGGAAAAGCTAATTGCATCAGGAAAAGAATTCGTGTCAGCAAAACAAACCAATATCCAGATCGTATCAGGAAAAGAGATCAAAGAATCCATATCAGCTGGAAATCAAAACACTCAGCATCTGGAATCAATGTCAGATATCACGAATCACAATCAATCCAACCTGAAGGTGTAAGGCAAACTGTATCAGAAAATAACAGAAAACAAATTTGACATCGATATCAATTCCAAATCAGGGAGGATTAAATCGTATCAAGTGAATCAAAACGAGCTCAGAATCATATCAACAGAAATCCCAATCAAATCTTAAAAAGGGAAATACGATTCAATCAAATCAAATAAGATCAAAGTAAAAGCGAATCACAAATCAGATATGGTATCCAAGGCCCAAAAGAGAGCCAAGTCAGAGACTATAAAAGGGGAAAGGTATCACCTCGTACAAACCCTAACGAAATCGCGAAAGCCCCAGAGGAACGGACAAACTGCGAGCGAAAACCCTAGGCGTCGTGAACAAACGGCCGCGAACTCAGACGAAGAGTGATCGTCATCATCGTTCATCACCAACCATCAATATCGTCTGCTAACGGGTAGCCGCGGGAGAGAGGAACCACCATCGCAAACCCTAAGCGATCGCGAGAGAGAGAAGAAGGTTCACCGACGCCGTTTCAAACAACAGCGGGCAAACCCCTTCGAGGCTCAGATTATATCATCTTCATCGCCGTCAAGATCACCGTCGAAATCATCGTCAGAATCTGGGTAGGGAGATTATTGATTCATGCATTTTTGTTTGTTTTGTTCATGTAGGAAGAAGAAAAATGGTCGTGATCGAACAAAGGGGAGAAACATAGCGATCGCGAGAGAGATGAGAGAAATACAGGAGAAACGGCGCCGCGAACGGCATTAGGGTTCTGAAGCCCTAAAGTTACATGTTGCCTCTTATGACCCCCTAACCGGGTTGGGACCGGGGTGGTGACCGACCCAACCCTCTCTTTTTTTTATTTTTGTTTTCTTGTTTTTTTTAAAATCTGTTTTTAACTTTTAATTTGTTTTTAGTTTGTTTTAAAAAAACCCATTTTATTTTATGAAGAAAAACCTTTTTTTAATAAATCAATTAAAAAACCTTTTTTTTAAAATAAAAATTAAAAAACTTTTTTTTAATATGAAACTAAAACTTTTTTTTTAAAAATAACAATAAGAAAAACTTTTCTTAAAAATATTAAAAAATAAAACCTTTTTTAAAGGAGTAAAACATTTTTAAATTAAATCCTTTTTTTGCAAGCTAATATTAAATTTTTTAAGATTTTTTAAATAAAGCAACAATAAAAATCTCAAATTTGCATATTTTTCTTCATTGTCTCGTAATTCATTTGATTGCCGCCTAACTCTGCCCACTAATGTCGTTTGTTCATTTTGCAGCTCAGTACGTTTACCATTACTTATTTCATCTTATTTTTCACTCAAAGTTCATTATCATATTGTATATGTCTCTCGGTTGTAACCTCGCGAACCAATAATCGCGCTTTAATTACTGCCCTTTAAATTTCTGCTTGCGTAGTTAAATTAGGTCATTATTTTCTGTTTGCATCATTTAAATCACCTCACGCATTTATCAGTTATCCTGCCACACTACACACATCCGAAGGTTAGGTCTAGCTTTTGGCCGCCGTGCCAATAGTCCTCAACTTCAAACCCTTACAACTACAAACCCTAATTTTCATAAATGCCTCGCCGCAGGCAAGATTACAATTTTACCCCTAGCATTAAGTCAAAGAGCCGCCGCGCTCATTTTAGGGTTTCCCGCCGTGGAATCCCTAATTTAACCCTAATTACAACTTAACATTTCAACATAGAGATTTGGAGTTTCTACACTCCACGTAAGCGTGTCCTTAAGATGCGTTTATTCCCCTTGAGACCTTGACCACAGTCAAGAAGTCTCTAACCTCCCTTTTGAGGGGAACTACGATTACTCTGATTCCACTCCCGTAAGGATACGTAGGCACAAGATGCGATGTCTTGCCGAGTAAACTTAGAATTAACCCCTTAGGTCTCTTTTCTCACTTTTAATCCTTTGTACATATACCTTAAGCAAATAAATAAAGCAAATAGTAAACAACTGAACAAAAGGTTCCTGTAGAGTACTACAGAAGTTTAGGGTGCTAATACCTTCCCTAAATTTAACCAACCCCCGAACCCTAGATCTTTCCCCGCATTGTGTTTACGATGCAAAAATAGGTTTTCCCTCTTTTGACCTTTTCCTTCGGATAAATCAAAGAGCGGTTGTGAATTGAATTGTGATTCAAACTCATTAATAGTTTGTGATCCTATTTCCACCGCAACAATCGTAAACGCGCGAAATAGATCAAAACGGTAAATCAAGTGAATGATAACCAATCTACAAGGCTGAGATTTTCCTTGGATGTCGTTTCTATTGATATATGATGAGAATTAAACCAAGAAACCCATAGAATTCCAAGCTTGAGATCCAACCGTAGCGAAACCGATGAAAACGCGATAAATGCTCCGAATATCGATTTGCACCGAAGAAGCTTGAGATGATTACTTGAATTAGAGAAGAATCAACCGTAAATCCAGAAATCCAAGCAAGAATATGGTGGAATGAGGTTTAGCTCAAGAGAATAACAATTTCGATGTGAAGATTGCTACACTCCAATGGTGGAAATTGAGCTTTTGTGAGGTTTTGGGAAGATGATGGAGATGAATGTACAAATGTCGCAGAAAATTCAGAGAGAATGTGAGAGAATTGAGAACGATCAATGGAGAATTTGGAAGAAATTGAGTCCAAAGTTGAGAAGAATCCTTGAACCCTTGTAAAATGGTGGACATTTGCTTATATAAAGTTTAGCTTCGGAGTTGCTAGGTTCGGAGTGAGCTTTGGATGTAGCATCGGAACTAGTCTTGGAGTTAGTAGGCTCAACTCACTAATGAATAGGCATAGAAACCTACATTTTATGCTTGTTTTGATAATGTGATATCTTTGAGAGGATGTGATTAATCGGGCTTGCAAAACCTGAATATTCCTGCAATAGAAATCACAGAGAAAAAGTGCAAATGCGTCTGTCAACTATGCGAATGCACATGCTTATGCATATGCTATGATGCTTGATATCATGCTATGCAGCGGCAAATGTTCGAGGTGCGGTTTCTCCAGCAGATAGAGATTGTAGCAAAACAAACTCGACATCCTCAGCTGAGGAACCCGACGATGCTGCTGGGGAAAGAGCTTAGAAATCTCAGACTTCCAAACTATTACCAACACTACTGCTGGAGAGAAAGGAACTATCTAACCATGGATGACTCTGGCTGGGGAATGAAGAGATCATGGCTGCTCTTCCACTAACCAATTCCTCATGGGGAGGAACAAAGTCAAGATAATCAAAACGAAGCACCATTACCGCTGAGGAAGGAAAACCTTGATCTATTAGGGTGATGCAAGAAATTATGCTTCTACTGGGGAAAAGCAAACAAATCTCTGCTTGGTGAATACGGCTCTGCTGACAATAGGGAAGAAAAATATTTTCAAAGAACCAACCTAATGTCTAATGGTAAAATTTTGACTATGTTGGGGAGAAGAGTAATAAACTGACCATTCCATGGAACCAAATCGATACCTGCTGGGGAAAAGGGAAGCATCCCACATTCCTAACCAAATATGATATTGTTCACCGAAGGTCAAGATAAAAAAGGAACACTACCCGTCTTCCCTTGAGGATTTATGGTAAAGCATGCAATGCATAATGTTTTCCTAGTTGATTTTAGCTTTTTGTTATTCTCAACACTGTATAGTATTATGTGATCACAAATAATTGTTCAATTTGCAAACAAAATACTGAAAAAGATACAAATGAGAAATCAAAGGATGAAAGTTTTATTGAATGCAAAAAGCTTTTATACATAAGATGTGTACAAGGATGTAAAAATCCTTGATGAGGAAATTTACAATAAAATTGAAAAAGAAAGTAAATGGGAATGGGAAATTTGACTTGGCATTGATTACAACACTGGTTACCATCCTCTATAAGTCCAGGTTCCAACACTATGCGTCTGTTGATGATAACTTGACTGATTATTTCCCGTCTGAGGTCTAGCCATGGCGAAGATAGGCTCAGGTGTTTAAAATCAAATGCCTTTATCCCTAATTTTTGCATGGACATTAAATTTTTTTTGTCCACCGGGATACCCATTTTTGCTTAAGTCTCCCTTTCAGGTTTTCAACTTAGCGTGTTTTTTTTATTGTTTGTTTTTTTTATTTTGTCCCTAACTTTTGCATGGGCATTTCTTTTTTTCAGTCTATCGGGACGTCCATTTTTGCCTAGATCGCCCTTGCGGATGCCAATCTAGCGGGCTTTCATCATTTTTTTTCACGCATAATATTTTTTGACTGAATCGGAGTTCACGGGATGTGGCAACTCCTCCCCATCCATGGTGGTGAGGATCAAGGCTCCGCGTGAGAAGGCTTTCTGGACAACAAAAGGTCCTTCGTAATTGGGAGTCCACTTGCCGTGTGGATCCGAATGAATAGGAGAATACCTCTTAAGCACGAGTTCGCCTGCTTGGAACGCTCAAGAGAGAACTTTCTTGTTAAAATATCGTTTAAGACGTCTCCGATACAATTGATTGTGATAAACGGCTGTAAGATGCTTCTCTTCGATGAGATTCAGCTGGTTGTATATGGATTGAACCCATTCAGCTTCATCAAGATCTGCTTCCATGATGACCCTGAGAGAGGGGATTTTGACTTTAATGGGTAGAACAACCTCCATGCCATATACAAGTGAATACGGAGTTGCCCTAGTAGAAGTACGAACTGAAGTTTTGTAGCCATGTAGTGCAAAGGGAAGCATTTCATGCTAATCCTTGTAAGTCTTGACCATCTTCTGGACAATCCTCTTGATGTTTTTGTTTGCTGCTCTGACGACACCATTCATCTTGGGCCGATATGGTGAAGAGTTGTGGTGCTTGATCTTGAACTCTTGACACAACTCTTGCATCACCTTGTTGTTCAAATTGCTTGCATTGTCAGTGATAATGTTGCTAGGAATACCATAGCAACAAATTATCTCTTTCTTGATAAATCTGGCGACCACTTGGCGTGTAACATTTGCATAAGAAGCAACTTCAACCCACTTGGTAAAATAATCGATAGAAACTAGAGTGAAGCGATGACCGTTGGAAGCCTTCAGCTCGATCATTCCAATCATATCAATACCCCACATAGAGAAGGGCCAAGGAGAAGTCAGAACATTCAATAGAGTCGGTGGCACATGGATCTTGCCAACATAGATTTGGCACTTGTGACATCTTTTAGCAAAGTTGTAACAATCTACCTCCATTGTTGTCCAATAATACCCAGCTCGAATGATCTTTTTAGCCATAGCAGGACCTTTGGCATGTACACCCTCATAAACTTCATGTATGGACCTTATCATTGTGTCTGCTTCGTGTCTAGCTACGCATCTGAGCAACACAGAATCACAATTCCTCTTTTACAGTACACCACCACTCAAGAAGAACCTGGCGTAGAGCCGTCTGAGAGGTTTCTTATTAGTGATAGTGATATCCTCAGGATATTCCTGTTTTTCCAAATATCTTTTGATGTTGTATAACCAAGGCTTATCATCGGACTCGTCCTCTTTTGCTAGACAGTGTGCTGGTTCATTCAAATGATTAATGCGGATAGAAGGAGCTTCGCTCTTCCACTTGACTTTGAACATGGACGCCGGGGTGGCAAGAGCATCAACTAATTGATTTTCTTCCCTAGGAATATGATGAAAAAAATTTCATCAAAGTAGGAAGTCAATTTTGCAATGTGCTTCTGGTACGGAACCAGATTGGAATCCCGAGTTACAAAGTTCCCTCTGACATGGCCGATCACCAGGGAAGAATCTCCGTAGACCTCAAGAATCTTGATTCTCATGTCAATTGTAGCTTCAATACCATAGATACATGCTTCGTACTCAACCATATTATTGGTGCATTCTGTTGCACCCCAAATTTTGACCCCTTAGATCTTTTGTTATCATTCTAGGATCGTCTTCATTGTTTATCTAACCATAACCTATTCAAGTTTGTCTTTGTTAAGATACAGGTGAATTAAGGTTTCATACAGTCAGGAATCGAGGTTTCGATGGTTTAATCAGTCAATGCCTTAGATTGATTCTCCATTAAACAAGTTTCTACATCATCAAGAATATCACATTGAGTCAAGTATGAATTCAATTTGAGGTTGTCACCCAAAGATCAAGAACGGTGCAGTCTAGGACACCCGATTAGGGTTTCTCATTAGGAAAAGTCAACTGTAGTTTGACTTTTGATTTAAAGGTGTTCCAATGATTGAATCATGGTCCATGAAGCTCATAAGACTTGGTGAAGTTCACTCAAGAAGTTTCAAGACCTCAGAAGACCCAGAACATTAACAGTCAATCCGGTAGTTATCGGTCGATCGGTTCGTTTGACTGAAAAGTCAACTCTTTGACCATAAGGAATTTGACCTCAAAGTTTGAAGATAATATGTCCCTAATAACATATTACACCTAACCATGAAGTTTCATGACCATTAGTCAAGGATTGAGGAGTAATCAAAAAAGTCAGGAATTAGGGTTTTGAAAGGGGAAAGACCATAACTTCCTAACCACACATCCAAATGAGATGGTTCAAAGCTTGTTGGAAAGGTATTGGCAAGCCCTACAAAAGTGTAAAGCTGATCTATTCGCAAAAAATGCATAGATTTGGAGTTATAGTCAAAATCATCACAAGAGGGAGAAAAACACTTGGTTTCCAACCATGTAGTTCATTTCAAACCATGAGGAAAATTCAATGAACATGAAAGTTGTAGAGCTCCCTAAGGGCTTTCCAAAAAGTACTAGAACTCTTCCATAGCCCTTGTGATCTGAGAGGTTTGAATTGAGCAAGTTGGGCCTGGACACTAGTTTGTCATCTTGTCAAAACTCAACATAGACTTGGTTTCCAACCATGTAGTTCATTTCCAACCATGAGGAAACATCTGGTGTGATGTGTAGATGGAGTTTTGTACCAAATTTGGATAGAATCAAAGCAAAACCAAAAATCTAACCATAATCCATTTGTTTATTATATAAGGTACAAAAGTACATATGCAAAAGAACATTGGTTTTCCTGCTGCTATAAGGCTTGCTTCAACACCTCTATTTTGACAGCATAACTAGCTCAAGGATAGATGTTAGTGAGGGTATTAACTAATGGAATTAATCTCAAACCAGCAGATGCAAGTGACCATTTGAAATGCTAAAGATTTTTCCAACCAAAATGCAAGTTTGCTTTGCAATTTCCAAATCTTCCCTAACCCTCATTTGGCCTATAAATAGAGGGTTCATTCCACTCTTTCCTACACACCAGAGCTTTGAGTACATAAGAAATCACACAGCTCTCATTCTTTCCCTCTTTGCTTGAAAGTGAAGAAAGTATAAAAAAACATCAAGTTTCTCCCTTTGCAATTTTCACACCAGTCACTTTTCCAAACATTCCACCACTTTAAAGACCATACACACACACACACACACACACACACACACACACACATACTTAAAATGTTCATTTGAAGTTGTTCCCACCATCACTTTCACCAAAAGAAACCTAGAACAAAAATTCAACTTTCATACCACTTCACTTTGACTTTTGTGCATATTTCTCACTAAACCACTACATAGACCATTTCTCACCATGATAACACTTGGAATACTTCACGTTCATGATATCCTAGCTGTCTAAAACCTCAAACAACAGGTGGAGTTTCATTTGATCCAATTATCCACAAAGTTGCACTTTTCTTCAAGAAGAAGTAACAATTACAAGCTTACATTAAAAGGAAGGAGTTCTTGCTTTTATTTAGTTTAAGTGTGGGAAGTGTAAGTGCTTCTGATTGGCTGCATTTTGTGGTAAAACATTAGGGTGTGTATGGATGTCATAACTAATGATGTGACACACAATATGCAGGGTAAGTAGTAAGTTGAGTTGGATGTCATAATGAATGTCATGACACTGAGCGTATGACATCAGTCATGCAGGTTTGTTTTTCTGGTATTGTGAATGAGGAAGCTCAGCCTAGAATTTAGGAAAATTTATAGAAGCTCAAGCTGGAAGTCAGGAAACATTTTAGAAGCCCTGGCGAAATGAAATGTACCTGACCTAAGTGGTAAGTGCAACTTTTTGAAGAGTGGTTTTGGTAAACCTAATTGTTGCACCAAGGCCCAAAGCAGTTCTGCTATTATAAATAGCAGAAGGATCATTCCAATTGAGAACACACAGAGGAGAAAGAATCTAGTGAGAGATCATAGAGTGTGTTTGTGAGTGAAGAACCTTGTTCTTCACGTGAGTCTAGGAGTCTAAGTATTTCTTGTGTGCCAAGAAATTGTATGCTATATAATTGTTGTGGTTATTGTGTCTGAACAGGTGTGTTCATAGAAGTCTCTCAAAGCTGTTAAGCAAGAGTGTGAGTCACTTGATCAAACCTGTGAAGCACGATCAAGGTGTATTTGAAGTATAACTTCAACAGTCATTTGTAATTGTAATTGGATATCACTGTGGTGTGATTGAGGGGGAGTGAGTGGGAATACTCAGGTCTAGAGTGTCTCTAAGTTGAAGTGTCATTGGGTAGGTCTTAAGTGAGGAGTGCAAACTTGGATTGTTTGGCTCTGAATAAATTCTACTGAGAGTGAATTTCCTCCCTGGCTTGGTAGCCCCCAGATGTAAGTGTTGTTGACACTGAACTGGGTTAACAATTACTGGTGTAAATTACTGCTTTCTCTTTACAGCTTTTTAATTATTTCAATCGTCTGTGTTATAGTGGATGTCATAACATCCATCGCGTGCTAGCCAGAGTTTCAGGAAGACTACAAGAGGTATATAGTTTTAAACCTGCTCATCATTATGCATCATGTATGTGTGGATTTTTGTTTTGACATTTCTATGCTAGAGTTGTAACTTTGTTGTCAAATATGTGTGAAACCTATACCATGTGTGGTTGCTGTTAAGATGTCATTTAGTTTAGTTAGTTTGTTATTATTCTTGTGAAAGGTGGCTGCTGAGTATATGATGAGGATAGGTTGAACACCAAACCATTTTGAAAACTGTCAAGGCCCAGCTTTAGTGGTTTATTCTTAACATTGTCATGTTGTTTGTTTGCAAACTTTAACTTAGTGCATAGCTTAGATCTGTCAAGCATGTTGATGCTTAGAGTTGTTAACTTTTCATTTTAGTTTGCATTTCTATTAGGTTTGGCATTGTAATGTCAAGATATTGTTATTTGCTTAATTTTAGTTCAATACCCTTGAGTTGAACTTTGATCTGTTAAGGTTAGATTCATTTTGCTGTAAAATTTGTTCTTAATGGTTTGTTTGAGTAACTGCCATTTAGAGTGTGCATTGGGGACTGTCTCAGTTAGAATTTTTGAAGTTGGATTTATCAATCCACAGTGAGATACTTAGAGTTGTTGACTCTTTATGTTAAGTATCCTAGGCATTGTAATGTCAGTTTTTGGTTCTACTCAGTTTTAGGTAGGTTCCCTTGAGCTGTGGCATTAGGCTGTTAGGTTTTAGCTGTTTGGTTTAGGTTGTCTTTTGACACATTCAGGATGGGTTGATTGGCTGTCTATGTCTATGCTTGAGAACTGAGTTTGTCAACTCAGGTTTAGTTGCTATCAGATTGTTGGGTTGTTTATGATTTCCATTTGAGGAATTATGGTTTAGAGCAGAGGTGGATGACCAGTTTATGGTCATGATAGGTGAGAACTATTTAGTATAGTTAGCTTGCTGCAGGTAGGGAGACCTTGTGAGTAATTCAGACTTGCTGAGCTGTGTTCATAGGTTGTTTTAGGCAGGCTGTTGGAGGCTAGAGGGATTGGATCAGTAGGTTCTCTATTGAGGGTTCTCAGATGAGGGGAAGACTATTATCATGAGCTTGTTTGAGTTCTTGACAGCATAAGATCTCAACTTTGTGGACACATTGGGTGGATGTTGTTCCTGCTGATCAGTCTTTTTGTTGGGGCCATTTAGCTTGATTCTCATTCAGACTTGCCCTTAATCTTTTAGAATCTTAGAATTACCATCTGTTTTGGTTGAGGTAGATTAAATTATAAGTTTTGTGACTTTGTGAGGTTGTGAATCCAGCTATAACAGATTTGATGCAATGTCATGCCAATTGTCCAAAACTTCATTTTCCTTTGTTGTTTCAGGTTTCATTTTAGCTGATGCAATTTGTGTCGGTGTAACTAATGTGCTAATTGGTTTTGCCTCGACATTGTTTGGTACTACCCACTTCTACAGTTTGTCATTTGGCTTTTAAACTTGATAATCATATTTTGGATCTTAACTTTGACTTAATAATCCTCTAAAACTTCACAATCTTCAAACTGACAGTTGGGTCAAAGAGTGTTTAGAATTTGGATTCAGAGGTGTGTATGAAACTTTTGACGTGTTTAAATTTTCCTAGGCTTCATGCCTTGATTATCATGTTTGGACTATGGACAAATCATGCTTATCCTTACAATTCATGTGCCAAATTCTCATTCTTTTGCCTTTTGATCAAGCTTGTTGTTGGAACTCATTCAAAACCATATTTACAACTTGCTCAGACTCTTACTTGTTCTTGTTTGCACCTGTTTTAATCCATAAATTGCAAAATGCATTTCATACCTCATCTTGCACATACCATCATGTTTTGAGTTGTGATTATTATTCAATGAAATGGTTGATACCATCCTCTTCCTTGTGAAAAATCAAGCATGTTAGAATTTTATTTTGTTGAATTTGGTTGAGGTTTGAGGATTATAGAGCCAAATCGTTTTTTGGATTTCTTCACTTGAACTTGCCTTGTTTCATGACCCAGAAAACACGCCCTTTTTGGTACATATTCAAATGGGGTGGCTTGATATATTGGATGTATCGCCACCCCAGTGGTTATTGCCTTGCCCATAAGAATTTGCCATGCTGTGTGAACCGAGTTCGACCCTTAGCGAGGGCGTTTTTACTCTTTTTTTTAATGATTTTTCATGATTTTAATATTTCTTCTTCCATTTCCATTAGTTTACATGCGCATGAAGTGGTTGAGATGGCTTTGTTCTGATTCTATGACCCCAAGGTCTTAAGTTCAAGCCTTGGGTGAGGCATTTCACTATTTTTAGTCATTTGTTTATTTAATTTTTATTAAAATTTCAAATTAGTATAACATTCTCAAATCTAATCATTTTTTAATTATTCTTTTTGCTAAATTTTTATTCTATTACACACTTTCATAAAGTGCTCAAAGAATTCTAAAACTCCTATTTTTAGAAACACTTTACATTAAGGAAAGTTATGATTCATTTTAGGGTTTTCACCCACCCACCTATCTCTCTCTCTTTTTTTTTTCCAAGTCTTTTTGCTTGTAAGCATTTAATTGGTTCATTCCTTAAACTTATGATTGTCGCCATGAAGTTTTGAACCCTTTACCTTGTTGTGACAATGTTTTGCCCATGCTTGATTGTCATCAAATGTATGATTGTTTGCCTATGTAGTTACATATGACGCCCTTTGACCCTTGACATGCTTACCTCAAATTATTACTTGTTTGCATATATACTTTCATGATTGTTACCTTCATCTTTGTCAAAATGCACGCTCATCTTTGTTAAGATATGTTATTGGTTTTCACCTCTTGTTTTAAGTCTTGTAAGAATTTCCCATATATATTGTGATATCTTTGTATAAACCTCTACCTTACTCATGATCCTTGCTTGACATTGTCATATGCTTTTTTGTTCTTGGTTGTAACTATGTCTCTTATGTTCATCATGCTTGAATGTTCATACTTTGTTAAGTTACTTTCCTCAAGTGATGGAACTATTTAGTTCTCATCCAAGTTGTCTCATCTTATCCCCTTTCAAATAAATTCTCCCTATTGACCCTTGAGGTCATGGATAGCTCATTACCCTCCCTTGACTTTGTTAAGTCATCTTGAACCCTATCTTAGTTAAGTTAGAACCCAAGCCATTAGACTTTGCTTTAAGTCTAAAAGACCTACCCCTTGTTAGGAGTATCCTTCAATTAGAACTTTTAGATAGAGTTTGTTAACTCTATGTAAGAATCATTGTCATGATTACTCATTCCCCCTTGGCTTTTGTAAAATTCAATTTCCCTTGAGTGTACAACTTAGAATAGAGAGTTTTGTTAAACTCTATACAAGCATTGTTATGTTTGTTCCCCTTTGAACCTTGATCATAATTAAGTGTTCATCCATCTCCAGTGAGGTGAACTATGATTGCTCTAATTCTATCCTAGTCAGAATACGTAGGCAGAGGATGCGATATCTTTGTTAGAAAACTTAGAAACTATCCTTAGGTCTCTACCTACAATTTAACCCAATACCCTATCCCAAGCCATAGCAAACATTTAGAAAGTATAGCATGCAAACAAATAAAAGGTTCCTGTAGAGTACTACCGATGTTTAGGATGTGAAACACCTACCCTAGGCATAACCAACCCCCGATCCCCGATCTCTTAGCGTTGTTGTTACATCGCGCAAAGGGTCTTTATTTCTTTAAACCTTTCCTTTGGATAAATTAAAGGCCGATTGTGAATTTTAAGAATTAAGATTCAAGTTAATGGATAGCTTGGTATCACGATTCTCACCGCAACAGAAATGGCGACTTCACTGGGAAAAAATGTAACTTAAATTTGAGGGTTTAGCCTATTTTGTATGATTGTATGTTATATTTGTGAATATTTGCTTAACATGTATATTTGTCAATATATTTGTTTGTTTTGGGTGCCTTGAGTGGTGAGATAAATCCTAACCCGAATTTGAGTGATACATGAGATAGGATTATGGTATGATCAATAGTTGAGATATTGGGAGTAGTCCTAATATGTCTGACATATGATGTAATCACGCTCAGTGGAGACTCTTTGAGATGGTTGGTAACACATGAGTAGTCGTGTATTCACTAATTGTTTCAATATGAGTCTGCGAAGCTGAGGACTTTTAGTGACATTTTTACCCCACTTGGCCTTTTTAGGACGTAGCGCGGAAACTGTTAGGGAGTAGTCCCTCAATAGTTGTCACACAATTCTACACTCAGACGAGTTTATCTTGAGAATATTGCTGACACACGTGAGTAGTCGCGTTAGTTGGCAATATCCGAAGGATTTACTATGACTCTAGGAACTTTGTTAGAACCCGTTCGGCAGGTACAAAACAACTCATAATACAAATCTTTGGGGATGGATAGACCTTTGACTCCATGCTTTGAGCTTTAAGCCTAGGGAGCCTTTGTGTGCATATGCTTTGTATTTGTGATTGCTTGCTTGTGTATGGTGTGTGCATCGTCTCATCATCTCATCATAAGCATTCCATATTGCGACTAGTTTTGTAAAACTCAGTTGATTTCTTTGTGTGCAAAATCCTAGACATATCATGGATATTGGAACAATAAACACTAAGAGATACATTTTCAAGAAGCCTGATACCTCTGAATTGAGAAAGCTAGGAACTATGGTGTAAGAGGACTTTGGAAAGAGATATGGGAAGCTCCTAAGCCTAGTTAGGATAGGAATGGAAGAAGGGATTCTCAGTACTTTGGTTCAGTTCTATGATCCATTGTACCATTGCTTCACTTTTCCCGACTATCAGTTGATGTCGACGTTGGAAGAGTACGCCTATTATATGGGAGTTCCCGTGAAGGATCAAAAACCTTATAGTGGATTGGAGAAGTTACCTTCGCCAACAGAAATTTCAGAAGTTCCCGTGAAGCCTATAAAATAAAAGCTCATCGTGCAACCAAAAAAGGAGTAGCAGGTTTTCACTCAGATTTCCTAGTCAAGAAAGCTGCCTATCTCGCCAAAGAAGGGAGTATGGATGCGTTCGAAGCCGTACTAGCTCTATTAATCTATGGACTAGTTTTGTTTCCCGAGGTAGAGGAATTCATCAATTTCCCTTCCATCATGATATTTTTATGTGGAAAACCCAATGTCTACCTTGTTAGGAGATGTGTATCATTCAATTCATCATCAGACACTTCAAGGAAAAGGAGCTTTCCTCTGTTGTGCACCTCTGTTATACAAATGGTTTATCAATCATTTGCCGAGAACCGATGCTTTCAAAGAAAATCCCGATGGATGGAGATGGTCTCAAAGGATAATCTCTTTGACTCAAGCTGATATTCATTGGTATGATCCCACATACGATCGAGGGGTCTACTTTGACCATTGTGGAAGTTTTCCTAATATACCACTTATTGGAGTACAAAGAGGGATCAATTACAATCCAGCTTTGGCTAGACGATAGTTTGGCTTTCTGATGAAAGACAAACCCAACAATGTGCTTCTATTCGGTTTCTTTTATCTCATTGCAGAGGCAGCCGAAAGTGTGAGAAACAGTACGGTTAACGCATGGGAGAACATTCATAAAAAGATAAAAGCAGAGCTGGGGAAAAGAAATTGCATAGCTTTGGAGCCATTTACTCAGTGGGTCCAATCTCGAGAAAAAGATTTAAAGATGTCGTATCTCCCCGAAAAGGACACGCAGATCGTCATCGCATCGTCATCCTCTGCCATTCCCATTGAGAAGTTGGAAGAATGTCAAGAGCTTCTTGCAAGAGCACAACTTGAAAGAGACACTTGGGAAGGAAAGTATCATTCACTCGCTTCTGAGGCAACGAGACTCGTCTGAGAGGTGCAAGAAAAGGATGAGTTGATAGATTGGCTCGAACGACGAGTAATCGATGGGGAAACAACAAGAGAGAATTTATTTTTCTCTAGTATCAAACCTACTCAAACAAATCATGAGTACTCCAATATCCCTCCTACCTTCGGAGCTTGGAAAGGGATAGTGGATAAGTTGGTAATGGAGAATGCAATCTTGAAGAAGCTGAAAAGGCCTTGTGTCTAAAGTCATTAGTTTAGGCTGTGAAACCTAGTCTCTTGATGTAATTTAAACTTCTTAAATTATATCTCAAAGTTTGTAACTTTTACCAATAATGAATGAAATAAAGGTTTGACACAAATTGATCTTCTGAGTTTCGTAAAACCAGTCGCATTTGCATTACATCTTTGCATTTTGTTAACCATTCAAGGAAATTCAAAATTTTCTTTGCAGACATCAACATGGTGCGACGAGAAGGACTCCCATTTCCAGATTTGAAGTTGGACAACCTCAAGATCTTGGCAAGCCTTGTTAAGGATCCCACCGCCTTCATTGCAAAGTATGGAGATCTTCTGCCATTACTTAGCACTCAAATTGATGGATGCATGCTGCATGCGCTCGTTAAGTTCTACAGTCCGGTATATCACTGCTTCATCTTTCCGGACTTCCAGTTGCTTCCAACTATTGAAGAATATATGGCTTACCTAAAGCTTCCTTTTTCTTTCAAAGCTTCCTATGGGAAACCGAAAAGAAGAGATCTCGCAAAAGCATTACACCTCAGGCCAGAAGAATTACCTACTATGAGAGCCAAAGGTGGTTTCTTTGGAATAGAGGCAAGACCGTTGATAGAAATGGCTGAATTTCACTATGGAAATAGGAATTGGGATATCTTCGAGGCGATCTTGGTGTTCTTGATATACAACTTGTACCTTTTTCCATGTGGTAATGAGTTCATCAGTGAGGAGGCTATTCGACTCTTCATTATCCAAAATCCTGTGAATGCGTTGCTAGCAGACACCTACCTTGTCATTCATTGCTACACTCTATACGACCTCAGACAGTTCTCGTGTTGTACTGCTTTACTTAGCAGATGGTTTATTTCCCATTTACCCATGACTCATGTCTTGTGGAACCTCACTAGCAAGGAAGATTGGGTCACAACGTTAACAACTCTCAGCCACTATGATGTTAATTGGTACGATCCCAAAATCAACGGTACACCCATGATCCATAGTTGTGGGGACTTCCCTAATATACCTCTCATTGGTACAAAAGAGGTTATCAGCTATAATGCAATTCTCGCTCGACGCCAGCTTGGGTATACAACCGGGCCAGAGCCAGAACCAGAACTACTAAAAGCCTATTTTTGTGAAAAAGGTAGCAATAGGGAACTAGAGGCCCAAGCCAACTTTGCTTGGGGGGTGCCCTAACATACAAGGGATGACTGCAGAATAAAACGTAAGTTGTTTGCCTACCAGAGCCTACCTGCTTTGGTCCAAGGAGAGAGCTTTAGCGGTGTTCTACTCTCATGACTATGAGATCACAATGGAGCCAGAAATTCCTATGATTAGGGAAGAGATGAGGTATGTTTTAATTAAAGCTCAACGCGAGAATGAAGACTTATGGGAGATCATTCGCTATTACCAAGCTCAGCCCAAATCTCAAGAAGAGGAAGGGTCATCTATTTAGATTGATCAAATGTTTCACCATTTCCTGCTTTCCCTAAAAAGGATTGTAATCCTGTGTTACATTTATGTTTGTTGCATTTACTTTTGTTATAAGAAAGGTCTTACTTTTTATCAAGGGCCACCCATTGTAATAGATCTTGAATTATCAATGAAAAGTTGCTTTTTAAAGCACGTTGTTACGTGTTGTTCCTAATTTTGTTTGTAAACAAAATTTGCTTTTTCCTTGAATGGTTGGTTTTTGCATTTGCATTTGCATATCATCCTGCATTGGTCTTGCATTGGGTTCCGCAACTCATCTGTTGTTCTTGTCCACCAGAAAGAGGAGGGTCACGCTGAGTTCTCACAGATACAATACCCGAGCTCAAGCTCAGAGAAGGATGGAAGACAGCAACCAGAGGATTGACCAGATGGATAACGACATCAAGGGGATTAAGGACAATGTCAGTCAGATCATGGAGGTCCTTAATGTGATCATAGAGAAGATGGACACGCAAGCTACAATGGTTTCCGAAGTCATCACAACAGCAGCAAATCTTCCAGCCACTCCAGTTGCAACAATAGAATTCCCATTCGGCATGTCTAGGGATTTTCTACCACTAGTCAACAATTTGCAGTCGTCCGGTTTTCAGCCACAGGTTTATCCAATGACGACAAACCCTATATTCACTTAAGCAGGTGGACCAACTCAGGTCCGACCTATTTTCAGCCACCATCAACCAATCTTCGACATACCCGACGGTTCCGAAGCTGAAGATGAAAAACACGAAAAGTTGAGAGTGGAAATGGATATCATGACCAAAAGAATGCGAGCCATTGAAGGGAGTAACGTTTTTGGGTCAGATGCCAAAGACATGTGCTTGGTATCCGAACTTGTATTCCCACAAAAGTTCAAGATGCCTGTGTTTGATAAGTACGAGGGAACTACTTGTCCCAAAGTACATTTGATCATGTATTGCAGGCGGATGAATCCACACATTAAAAATGACAAACTGTTAGTGCACTGCTTCCAAGATAGTCTCAAAGGTGCATCGGCTAAATGGTACTTAAGCTTGGATCAGGAAAAAATCCATGGCTTCCAAGATTTATCGGATGCTTTCATCCAACAATAAAAATATAATATGGATCTGGCTCCCGATCATCGTCAACTCCTCAGTATGAAACATAAAAGCACTGAGACTTTTAAAGAGTATGCGCAAAGGTGGCGCGGGACTGCAGCTCAGGTTGAGCCACCCCTCACTGAAAAAGAGCTAGTAGACTGATTTATAGATACAGTCAGATCGGAGTTCTATGAACAATTAATCAATAGTGTTACTAACAACTTCTCTGACATTGTCGCGGTAGGAGTCAAGGTTGAAGCAGGGCTAAAAAGTGGAAAAGTGACAACTTCAAATGCCAATTCTAGCGCCAGTGCTGCCAAAAAGCCAACTAGTAACTTCCACAAGAAGAAAGAAGGCGAAGTGAGTGTCGTAGCATATGGAGGAAGGGCATAAAATTCAAAGAATCAACGACAACAGTATCATCAACCATCCTATGTAGCAGCAGTGACGCCTGTTTTTCAACAACAAACTCATCAGGGTCCTTAACAAGGGGCATCCAATCAACATCAACAATACCACCAACAGGGTCAGCAGCCTCAACAAGGACCAATTACCAGAGTAATAGGTCAAAGATACAGCCCATCCCTATGAGCTACTTTGAATTATTCCCTATGCTGATAGAGAGAGGACTTGTCAAAACAAGGAAATTAGGCGCTCTGCCTAATCCTTTGCCATACTACTACAACACCAACGCACATTGCCCATTCCATGAGAACGCTCCCGGACATGACTTAGAAGGATGCTTCACGCTCTAACACCTTGTTCGTGAACTGATTGAAAAGAAGATCCTGTCTTTTGAAGACAATCACCCGAATGTGAAGGATAACCCTCTACCGAACCATGGTGGAGTAAATGCTATCACCGAAGATGGGGAAGGATCTGAAACCAATACCGTTACTGCTGTTGGTGAAATCAAGGTACCATTGGTAGAATTGCACAAACATATTGTTCAAGCTTGGATGCTCAAAACTTCTCATGAGAACTGTGAGCAATGTATGTTGAACCCACAAGGTTGTGACCTTGTACAAAAAGACGTTCGAGCATTACTTGATCAAGAAATGATAGAAATCGCCAACAGGAAGAAAAGGGAAGACGTAGCAGTAATTGAACCTGTATTCAATATACCCGAAGAAGTCAACAAGAAGGCTGTCTTCAGAGAATACAACAACAATACAACCAGAAACAAAGCAGTCCGGCCGGTGTTCCGTGACGATGTGGCACCCAAGTTTGGGAGATACCAACCTAGGTTCGAGCCTAGGAGGGGATCTAGACCACAGCTGAGGGTTATGACGCCAAAATATGACCAAAATATGACCATTCATAAGAAAAAGTTGCTAACATCGCCGGTGGAAGTAGAATGACCCGAAGTGGTCTAGTGTATCAACCCCGAGAAAATCCTGCAGTTTCTCAACCAACGGTTCCCATTCCTAAGGCCGTTGTCGCTAAGGAGTCCATTTTAAAAGAATTTGTTGCTAAGGAACCTATCACTAGAGAAAAAGATCCCCTTAAGGATGATGAGGAAGAGTTTCTAAGGATTATTCTTCGAAGTGACTACCCGGTGGTAGATCAGTTGAATCAGACACCGTCTAAGATTTCCATTATGTCACTGCTATTAAGCTCTCCAGCACATCGTCAGGCGTTGCTGAAAATCCTGACACAAGCTCATGTGACAAAAGACATCACAGTGGGGAAATTCAATTCCGTTGTGGCAAACATCACAACATGTAATACTCTGAGTTTCGATGATAATGATCTGACAGCTGAGAAGCGCAAGCACAATCGTGCCTTGCATGTGTCGATCAAATGTGAGGAAGATACATTAGCCATGGTGCTCGTCGACACAGGATCCGCACTTAATATGATGCCGAAGAGAACCTTGGCCAAGTTAGCTTATCAAGGGGCTGGCATGAGGCTCACATCTCTGATCGTAAAAGCTTTTGATGGTTCCAGAAGGACTGTGATAGGAGAGGTTGACCTGCCCATCATGATAGGTCCATAAATCTTTAAGATTACTTTCCAGGTGATGGATATCAATCTGTTTTATAGTTGTCTATTGGGGAGGCCCTAGATACATGCAGCAGGTACTGTTACCTCCACTCTTCATCAGAAAATGAAATTTATTATCGACGATCAGTTGGTCATCATTCACGGAGAGGAAGATTTAATGGTGAGCAATTTGTCTTTGTTCCGATACATTGAGGCAAATGAAGATTCACTTGAAACGGCTTTCCAAGCATTGGAAATAGCCCATGCTATTTTAGTTGACGAATCGGCTATAACCTGTGGTCCATCTTTCGCTTCTGTCCAAAGCATCAAAGTTGCGCTGAAGACCAGACTCCCATTGGGATGTGGAGAAGTTATTGAAGTCAACGCTCGAGCAAAGAGTGGTCGACAAAGTTTGGGTTACAAACCAACTCCTGAAGACGAGCCAGAGGAGAACGTCATGAGAAAGAAGTCCTTGAAAGAGATTTTCACCAGTGGCGGAGTGCAAGTAAATGCCATCATTGCTGAAGACGAATATTGTGATCTTGACGGCCTGATAATCCAAGGAGGAGCGGCTCTGCGCAATTGGGAGACTGTGGAAATTCCTGTCTTTTTACCCTTAGAGTAATTCATTTTGCTTGTTAGCTTTGTTTTTCTTTAAATATTCCTGGTTTTACCCGAGACTTGTGAATCATTTTGTATGAGCCACTTTGCAAATTGGAAAATCTATGAATGAAAAGTGATTTTGTTAAAACTCTTATTTATTTTCTGCTTATCATTTTCACTCTTTTTGTCAAAAGGAAAAATGTCAACTTTTTGTGAAAACATAAAAACAACCCTTCATCTGCATGTCTGTGTGTGTGTGTCTAATTATTCCTAAAACTATAAAAAAAACATGCAGAACACCTCCAACACCCACAGAATCCCATGATCCTTCAGTTCCTTTTACTAGTGGTTCATCTGTCTTCCAAGCCGAAGAAGAGAATGATGAAGACTCAGAGGTCCCTGAAGAATTGAAGAGGATGACTGAATGTAAAGATGCTTATCTTCAGCCATACAAGGAGCAAATTGACATCATTAACTTGGGGTCTGAAGAAGAGAAAAGAGAATTCAAGATCGGAGCATCATTGGGACCAGAAGTCAAAATCAGGTTGACAACACTCCTCAGATATTATGTTGACATATTCGCTTGGTCTTATCAAGATATGCCAGGGTTGGACACCGACATTGTTATGCACAAGCTCCCCCTAAAGTCAGAATGTCCTCTAGTTAAGAAGAAACTTCAAAGATCAAGACCTGATATGGCTCTTAAAATCAGAGGTGAAGTCAAGAAACAGATCGATGCAGGCTTTTTAGCGGTATCCAAATATCCAGAATGGGTGGCCAACATTGTGCCAGTCCCGAAGAAAGATGGCAAAGTCAGAATGTGCATCAAATATAGGGATTTAAACAAATCTAGTCCGAAGGACGACTTCACTCTTCCACATATTGACACTCTAGTGGACAATACAGCTAGTTTCGCAGTGTTTTTGTTCATGGACGGATTTTCTGGTTATAATCAAATAAAGATGGATCCAACTGACATGGAGAAGAAGAATTTCATTACACCCTGGGACACCTATTTTTATAAGGTCATGCCTTTCAGTTTGAAGAATGCAGGAGCAACATATCAGAGGGCTATGGTTGCACTCTTCCATGATATGATGCACAAAGAGATTGAGGTATATGTGGACGACATGATCGCAAAGTCTCAAAACAAAGAAGACCATTTGGATCATTTATTGAAGCTATTGGAAAGACTCTGAAAGTATCAACTGAGACTAAATCTAGCTAAATTCGCATTTGGGGTTCGCTCAGGCAAACTACTTGGTTTCATTGTTAGTCAATAAGGAATTGAAGTAGATCTTGATAAGGTCAGAGCAATCCAAGAAATGCCTGCTCCTAAAACAGAGAAACAGGTCAGAGGATTTCTGGGACGATTGAATTACATCTCCTGGTTCATCTTCAACCTAACTCCTACATGCGCATCGATCTTCAAGCTGTTACGAAAAGATCAGACGTTAGTATGGAACGAAAACTTCCAGTTGGCATTTGAGAAAATCAAGCAGTATTTGCAAGAGCCTCTGGTATTGATTCCTTCAGTACCAGGAAAACTGTTGTTCATGTACATGACAGTGTTAGAAGATTCAATGGGTTGCGTCTTGGGACAAACTTATGAGTCAGGCAAGAAAGAGCATGCAATTTATTATCTAAGAAAGACGTTTACAGATTGTGAGAGTCGCTACTCTCCGCTAGAGAAAGCCTGTTGTGCTTTGGCATGGGCCACCAAGCGCCTAAGACAGTATATGATCTTCCATACCACAATGCTAATTTCTAAGATGGACCCAATCAAGTACATCTTCAAAAAGCCAGCTCAAACTAGAAGGTTGTCCAGATGGCATATGCTCTTGTCAGAGTATGATATTCAGTATGTTGCTCAAAAGTCCATCAAAGGAAGTGTCTTGTCAGAACACCTCGCAGAGCATCCTGTGGAAGATTATCAGCCACTCAAGTTTGAGTTCCCTGATGAGGATGTGATGTACATTCAACGAATGAAGCCATAACCTGGTCCTGAGTCTGGATCCCGATGGGAAATGATGTTTGATGAAGCGTCAAACAAAAATGGACGTGGCGTTGGAGCTATTTTGAAAAATCCGACCGGAGGGTATACTGCTGTCACAACCCGACTTTGTTTCCCTTGTACTAACAACATAGCCGAGTATAAAGCCTGCATCCTAGGATTGGAAGCTGCCATTGATCTCCGTATCAAAATCCTGGAGGTGATCGGTGATTCAGCTTTGGTGATTTATCAACTCAAAGAAGAATGGGAAACTCGAGATGAAAAGTTGATCCCTTACAAAGCTCACATCCTAGAGATGGCCGAATATTTTGATGAAATCACTTTTAAACATGTGCCAAGAACAGAAAATCATATCGCTAATGCTTTATCCATGATGGCATCAATGTGGAAGGTCCAGTTTGTTAACGAGGCGCCTCTGATTCGCATTGAAAGAAGAACAGTGCCAACATATGTTATGACAATAGAAGAAGAGTCTGATGACAAACCTTGGTTCCATGACATCAAGAGTTTTCTCCAACATCAGAAATATCCAGTTGATGCATCCAGGATTGGAAAAAGAGCTACACGAAGATTTTCATCTAAGTTCTTCATCAGCAATGACATATTATACAAGAGAAACCACGACATGGTTCTACTCCGATGTGTCAATGAGAAAGAAGCAAGTCTCTTGATGACTGAAGTACATGAAGGAACATTTAGTACCCATGCTAGTGGCCATGCCATGGCTAAGAAGATCTTGAGAGCTGGTTATTTCTGGTTGACTTTAGAGACAAACTGCATCCTCTTTGCTCGAAAGTGCCACAAATTCCAAGTCTATGTTGACAAAGCGCATGTACCTCCACATCCTCTCAATGTGATGACATCACCATGGCCATTCGAAATGTGGGGCATAAACATGATTGGGGCAATAGAACCAAAGGCTTCCAATGGCCATCATTTCGTCCTTGTTGCAATCGATTACTTCACCAAATGGGTAGAAGCAGCATCATATGCGAATGTGACAAAGCAAGTGGTCGCCCGTTTTATCAAAAAGGAAATCATCTACCGGTATGGTGTTCCTGACCAGATCATCACTGATAATGGACCGAATCTAAACAACAAAATGATGAAGGAGCTTTATGATGACTTCAAAATCAAGCATCATAATTCTTCTTTGTACAGACCCAAGATGAATGGTGTTGTCGAAGCTGCAAACAAGAATATCAAGAAGAAAATACAAAAGATGGTCAAACTTACAAGGATTGGCATGAGATGTTACCGTTTTCTTTGCATGGGTACCGAACATCAGTGCGAACTTCAACAGGGGCAACTCCCTTTTCCTTGGTCTATGGGATGGACGTCGTGCTACCCATCGAGGTCAAGATACCTTCTTTAAAGATATTAATGGAAGTGGAGCTTGAAGAAGTCGAGTGGATAAAAGAAAGGTTTGATTCATTGAACCTCATTTATGAGAAAAGGATGACGACCATGTATCATAGCCATATCTATCAACAAAGGATAATAAGAGCGTTCGACAAGAAAGTTCGTCTCAAGGAGTATAAGGAAGGAGAACTTGTGCTCAGAAAAATCCTGCCAACACAGAAGGATATGCATGGGAAATGGATGCCCAATTATGATGGACCGTTTGTTGTGAAGACTGTTTTCTACGGAGGATCTCTAATTCTTGAGACCATGGACGGCGAACAACTCAAGTACCCTATCAACTCAGATGCAGTAAGAAAGTACTACGCTTGAGGAGGAAAGCCTAGAAAGGTGATTTAAGCACTTCATCAAGACGGAAACCTGAAGAACAAAAGCCGATAAATGTAGGGGTAAAGTTTTGTTCAAAGTGTTAAAAGAAAATCAACGTTTATCATTCTCGTCAGAAGCGACGAAATGCATGGACTGCTAGCTAGTAAGACCGGATCATTGTGGGATTCTGTAACCCCTTTTTTTTGTCATTTTTCCAAAATGTATTTGTTCCCGAGATTCTACCCTTTGTAAAGTTCTCGTCTATTAATGAAATCAGTTTTTGGACCAATCATTGTTATGATATTCTGTTTTTGTTATGCAATTTCACTTATTTGTTAATAAAGATTTTTTCAAAAAGCAAAGTGTTTTGAAAAACGTAAATTTTGTTTTAAAGAAAATTGATTTAACAAAGCATGTTGAAAAGCTCTAGAGGCTATATGACAGTGTTACACTACTCTCAGAAGCGTAAAAGTTTGATGCTGCCTCCAACCAAAAAGATGCGTCCAATAGCAATCCCCGCTTTAAAGCCAGGATTTCTCCTCTGCAGATCCGCGCCAGTATTGGTTACATTGGAAATTTGTTATTTCCCCAGAAGAAGTGCCATCCAACTTGAAACATCGAGACTCAGCATGATGGGTTCCCTCTTTGTGTTTCTTGTTTTGCTCCTTCCTTCTCCCTCGCGGGTTGGTCTGCATTTTTACATTCGCATCATATCAGCATATGCATTTGTTCTCATTTGCTTTGGGTATCTTTTCGTCTGGCTATTGCCTTTGAGATCCTTTGGTCGTTATCACTTTCTTTGATCCGTTTGCCACGGTTTCGCTTTGCGGTTATTACCCCTTTTTTATCAGTAAACTTTGGATTACCTGTTTCCTTCCTGGGAGGCTAGTTGTGACCAGCAATATCAGATATTACCAAGATGATCAGTTGTTACTAATATTTATCTTGACTTGGTTATCACCAATAATCTTTGAAAGCCTAGTAATTACTAGCATTGTTTGAACCCAATTGTTATTTGGTATCTTGAAATGGTCGTCACCAATTATTCCAAAAATGGTGGTTACTAGCTCTGTTTAAAACCAATCGTTATTGAAACCCCTTTAATTCGGTTGTTACCAATCTTCGTTGAAGTCTAGTAGTTACTAGTATCACTTTAAGTCCCATGGTTATTGGTATTTAAAGTCGGTTGCTACCATTTTCCCCGTGTATGTCCAAGTAGTTACTGACATCGCTTAAAAAAACCGTTTGTCATCGGTTAGGAGTTATTGGTTTGATACTAACTTTTCCCCAGTTGGAGTCCAGTAATCACTTTCACTTTTAAACCCAATTGTTTTTGGTACGTTTTAAACTCGGTTGTTACTACTCTTTCCAAGTCTAGTGGTTACTATCATCGTTTGAAAATCCAATGGTTATTAGTACTTGATTTAGTTGTTAACTAATTTCCTTTAAAAGTCTGATAGTTATTAGCATTGCTTGAGTATGATTGTTATTGGCCCTCTGAGTTAGTTTTTACTAATCATCCCCAGGAAGTCTAGTAGTTACTAGAACCACTTAAAATGCTTTTCGTTATGGTTGTTACCAGTATCCCCAGCGAAGCTTTGGTTTCCCCGATCGAGTCTCGGAGAACTAGTAGTTGCTAGTATCCTCGGTGTGTCTGGTTTTGTTTCTAGTCTTTTCCTTAAGATCCCATTCGAACTCTTCGCTATAGGAAATTCCTCATTTGGTTATCCCCAGTGAGGTTCGCGTCTCTGGTCTTTCTCTTTCCCGGTGGAGATTTGCTTTCTTCCCCAGTGAAGTGTGTTCCCTTTTCCTCTAGTGGAGACTCGTCTTCCCTGGTAGAGTGGTTTGTGTCCCTGAGTAAGATATCCCCTTTTAGAAACATCATTGTTCATGTGTGAACTGTTGCCTATTTTGCCTTGGATCTTTCCCCAGTGTGTCGGATCCCCTGTGAGTAGTTACTCGTTATTGTGCCGTTCTTTTTCTTTCAATCGCGTGTCTGCATTTGTCTTGCATTCAAGCATCATAAAGAATCATTTAGATTACATTGCATATTAGAACTTGTCCTTTTGCATACCATTGGATCTAAGGGACAAAATTTTTGGTTTGCTATATTTAAAAACCTTTCACCATGATTCTATGAGGATTATCATCTCTCATCGCCATCTAGTGAAAATATTTAAATAGGGGCAACTGTTGCACCCCAAGTTTTGAACCTTAGATCTTCATCATCATTCTAGGATCATCTTCATTGTTTATCTAACCATAACCTATTTCAAGTTTGTCTTTGTTAAGATATAGGTGAATTAGGGTTTCATACAGTCAGGAATCGAGGTTTCGATGGTTTAATCAGTCAATGCCTTGGATTGATATTCCATAAAACAAGTCTTTACATCATCAAGAATATCACATTGAGTCAAGTATGAATCCAATTTGAGGTTGTCACCCAAAGATCAAGAACAGTGCAGTCCAGGACACCCGATTAGAATTTCTTATCAAGAAAAGTCAACTGTAGTTTGACTTTTGATTTAAAAGGTGTTTCAATGATGGAACCATGGTCCATGAAGCTCATATGGCTTGGTAAATTCATCTTAAGAAGTTTCAAGACCTCAGAAGACCCAGAACATCAACAGTCGATCTGGTAGTTATCGGTCGATCGGTTCGTTTGACTGAAAAGTCAACTCTTTGACCATAAGGAATTTGACCTCAAAGCTTGAAGCAAATATGTCCCTAATAACATATTACACCTATCCATGAAGTTTTGTGACCATTGGATCAAGGATTGAGGAGTAATTGGAAAAGTCGGGAATTAGGGTTTTGAAAGGGGCAAGACCATAACTTCCTAACCACACATCCAAATGAGATGGTTCAAAGCTTGTTGGAAAGGTCTTGGAAAGCCCTACAAAAGTGTAAAGCTGATCTATTTGCAAAAAATGCATAGATTTGGAGTTATAGTCAAAATCATCACAAGTGGGAGAAAAACACTTGGTTTCCAACCATGTAGTTCATTTCCAACCATGAGGAAACATCTGGTGTGATGTGTAGAAGGAGCTTTGTACCAGATTTGGATAGAATCAAAGAAAAACCAAAAATCTAGCCATAATCCATTGTTTATTATATAAGGTACAAAAGTACATATGCAAAAGAACATTGGTTTTGCTGCTGCTATAAGGCTTGCTTCAGTATCTCTATTTTGACAGCACGACCAGCTCAAGGATAGCTATTAGTAAGGGTATTAACTGATGGAGTTAATCTCAAACCAGCATATGCAAGTGACCATTTGAAATGCTAAGGATTTTTCCCACCAAAATGCAAGTTTGCTTTGCAATTTCCAAATCTGCCCTAACCTTCATTTGGCCTATAAATAGAGGGTTCATTCCATTCTTTCCTAAACACAAGAGCTTTCAATACACAAGAAATCACACAACTCTAATTCTTTCCCTCTTTTCTTGAAAGTGAATAAAATCTCAAAAAACATCAAGTTTCTCCCTTTGCAATTTTCATACCAGTCACTTTTCCAAACATTCCACCACTTCAAAGACCATACACACACACACACACACACACACACACACACACACACACACACACACACACACACACACACACACACACACACACACACACACACACACACACACACAAATGGTAATTTGAAGATGTTCCCACCATCACTTTCACCAAAAGAAACCTAGAACAAAAAGTCAACTTTCATACCACCTCACTTTGAATTTTGTGCATATTTCTCACTAAACCACTACATAGACCATTTCTCACCATCATAACACTTGGAATACTTCATTTTAATGATATCCTAGCTGTCTAAAACCTCAAACAACAACTGGAGTTTCATTTGGTCCAACTGTCCATAAAGTTGCACTTTTCTTCAAAAAGAAGTAACAATTACAAGCTTACATTAAAAGGAAGGAGTTCATGCTTTTATTTAGTTTAAGTGTGGGAAGACTATTAGAGGTATGTAGTTTTAAACCTGCTCATCATTATGCATCATGTATGTGTGGATTTTTTTTTGACATTGTTATGCTAGAGTTGTAACTTTGCCGTCAAATATGTGTGAAACCTATACCATGTGTGGTTGCTGTTAAGATGTCATTTAGTTTAGTTAGTATGTTACAATTCTTGTGAAAGGTGGTTGCTGATTATATGATGAGGATAGGTTGAACACCAAACCATTTTGAAAATTGTCAAGGCCTAGCTTTAGTGGTTTATTCTTAACATTGTCATGTTGTTTGTTTGCAAACTTTAACTTAGTGCATATCTTAGATCTGTCAAGCATGTTGATGCTTAGAGTTGTTAACTTTTCCTTTTAGTTTGCATTGCTATTAGGATTGGCATTGTAATGTCAAGATCTTCTTATTTACTTAATGCTAGTTCAATACCCTTGAGTTGGAATTTGATCTGTTCAGGTTAAATTCACTTTGCTGTCAAATCTGCTCTTCATGGTTTGTTTGAGTAACTCCCATTTAGAGTGTGCATTGGGGACTGTCTCTATTAGAATTTTTGAAGTTGGATTTATCAATCCATGGTGAGATACTTAGAATTGTTGACTCTTTGTGTTAAGTATCCTAGACATTGTAGTGTCAGTTTTTGGTTCTACTCGGTTTTAGGTAGGTTCCCTTGAGCTGTGGCATTAGGCTGTTAGGTTTTAGCTGTTTGGTTTAGGTTGGATTTTGACACATTCAGGATAGGTTGATTGGTTGTGTATGTCTATGCTTGATAGCTGAGTTTGTCAACTCAGGTTTAGTTGCTATCAGATTGTTGGGTTGTTTATGATTTCCATTTGAGGAATTGTGGTTTGGAGCAGAGGTGGATGACCAGTTTGTGGTCATGAGGGGTGAGAACTGTTTAGTATAGTTAGCTTGCTACAGGTAGGGAGACCTTGTGAGTAATTCATACTTGCTGAGTTGTGCTCATAGGTTGTTTTAGGAAGGCTGTTGGAGGCTAGAGGGATAGGATCAGTAGGTTCTCTATTGAGGGAGGTCAGATGAGGGGAAGACTATTATCATGAGCCAATTTGAGTTCTTGACAGCATAGGATATCAATTTTATGGACACCATGGGTGGATGTTGTGCCTGCTGATCAGTCTTTTGTTGGGGTCATTTAGCTTGATTCTCATTCAGACTTGCCCTTAATCTTTTAGAATCTTAGAATTACCATCTGTTTGGTTGAGGTAGATTAAATTATAAGTTTTGTGACTTTATGAGGTTGTGAAGCCAGCTATAATAGTTTTGATGCACTGTCATGCCAATTGTCCAAAACTTCATTTTCCTTTGTTGTTTTAGGTTTCATTTTATCTGCTACAATTTGTGTGGGTGTAACTAATGTGCTAATTGGTTTTGCCTCGACATTGTTTGGTACTATCTACTTCTACAGTTTGTCATTTGGATTTTAAACTTGATAATCATATTTTGGATCTTAACTTTGAATTAATAATCCTCTAAAAATTCACAACCTTCAAACTGACAGTTGGATCAAAGAGTGTAGAATTTGGATTCAGAGGTGTGTATGAAACTTTTGACATGTTTAAATTTGCCTAGGCTTGATGCCTTGATTATCATGTTTGGACTACGGACAAATCATGCTTATCCTTGCAATTCATGTGCCAAATTCTCATTCTTTTGTCTTTTGATCAAGCTTACTGTTGGAACTCATTCAAAACCATATTTACAACTTTCTCAGACTCTTACTTGTTCTTGTTTGCACCTGTTTTAATCCATAAATTGCAAAATGCATTTCATACCTCACCTTGCACATCCCATCGTGTTTTGAGTTGTGATTATTATTCCATGAAATGGTTGATACCATCCTCTTCCTTGTGAAAAATCAAGCATGTTAGACTTTTATTTTGTTGAATTTGGTTGAGGTTTGAGGATTTTAGAGCCAAATCGTTTTTTGGATTTCTTCACTTGAACTTGCCTTTGGTACATATTCAAATGGGGTGGCTTGATACATTGGATGTATCGCCACCCCAGTGGTTATTGCCTTGCCCATAAGAACTTGCCATGCCGTGTGAACCGAGTTCGACCCTCAGCGAGGGCGTTTTTGCTCATTTTTTTTAATGATTTTTCATGATTTTAATATTTCTTCTTCCATTTCCATTATTTTCCATGCGCATGAAGTGGTTGAGATGGATTTGTTTTGAGTCTATGACCTCAAGGTCTTGAGTTCAAGCCTTGGTTGAGACATTTCCCTATATTTAGTCATTTGTTTATTTAATTTTTATTAAATTTTCAAATTAGTATAACTTTCTCAAATCTAATCATTTTTTAATGATTCTTTTTGCTAAATTTTTATTCTATTGCACACTTTTATAAAGTGTTTAAAGAATTCTAAAAATCCTATTTTTAGAAACACTTTACATTAAGGAAAGTTATGATTCATTTTAGGGTTTTCACCCTCCTATCTCTCTTTTTTTTTCAAGTCTTTTTGCTTGTAAGCATTTAATTGGTTCATCCCTTAAACTTATGATTGTCTCCATGAAGTTTTGAACCCTTTGCCTTGTTGTGACAATGTTGTGCCCATGCTTGATTGTCATCAAATGTATGATTGTTTGCCTATGTAGTTACATATGACACCCTTTGACCCTTGACATGCTTACCTCAAATTATGACTTGTTTGCATCTATACTTTCATGATTGTTACCTTCATCTTTTTCAAGATGCACCCTCATCTTTGTTAAGATATGTCATTGGTTTTCACCTCTTGTTTTTAGTCTTGTAATAACTTCCCATAGATATTGTGATATCTTTGTATACACCTCTACCTTACTCATTATCCTTGCTTGATATTGTCATATGCTTGTTTGTTCTTGGTTGTAACCAGCCCTGACTAGAATCTCGCCTGAGATAACTAAGGAGCCATAACAGGTTTCCTGAATTCTAGCCTGAGCTATATCAGGTAAAATACCAGAAAACTAAAACATGCCCGCAGATGTCATACGATTGATGTCATAACATCTAGCATGACATCCAACACACTTTGTTCTTAGCTGACCAAACTCACCCTGTCGTACACTCTTGCAGAATCTTCTTCACAACAGTAGAAAAAAATATATTATAGTTTCCTAAAAAGTCTCAGAGATCCTTTTTATGAACACCAATTAAATCTGCATTTTGATGTTATGAATATCTTTGACCTGCACACACTTGATGAGATATATCCAACAGGATCTCATCAAACCAAACCACTTCTGTCAAGTGATATAACATAGCAGCTCCTACTGTACAGCGATGTCATGACATTGGTAATGACATCCTAATTAAAACACATGACAACAGTATTGTCATGACAACAAATGGATGTCACGACATTCAACATGACATTCACATTAAAGCACACCACATCAGTTCTATCACCACAGCAGATGGAGATGTTATAACATCCTACTTAACATCAGTGCAGAATCATGTTTTACTAAAATTTAGCCAATCATAGAACCATGGACAATCATAGAATCATGGAACTAATAGATCTCTCTAGTTATTCTTTCTTTCTTTCGTAGGTACCCAAAAAATTGGTGGCCAAGCTCAGAGAGATTAGAGTTCTAAGGTTGAACCATAATTCCCTATGTGTTTGAGAGCTCTAGTGGAAAGGTTGGGATCGCAGATGCAACAACATCATTTCTCCTAGGGTTTTTTCGTCCATATTCTCTTTTGATTCTTTAGGTTTTATAGGTTTGAAAGATTAATTTTTAGATTGTATTTTAGGAAGTTTGTAATCTGATTTTATAAATTTTATTTGATTTTGCTGTACATTTAGAAATTAGGGTTTCTAATTGTAACTGATTTGTATCTGAATAAAATATTTATTTTTAGCAGGTTTTGATTTTGAAAATAATGCCTTTTGATCATTTTCAGTCCTATGATTAGCGTTATTTAAGGTTTGTGTATCTAGGTCAACAATTTTGACCAATTTCCATAATAAAAATAATATTAAGTGTTTTAACAATTATATTAAAATGATTTTAAACAAAATATAAGAAAAAAAAAGGTAAAAGAGTAATGTAGTGAAACTTCCCTTTAAAAAAATAGGATTTAATATTAATAAAATATTAATAATAATAAAATTAATTATGATTAACTTTAATTAAAAAAAACGACCACCGTAAACCTTAATAATATTCTAAATAAAATAATAGAAAAAAAATATTCTGATTAATTAATGAAACTTGACTCCCCTTCATCCCAAAATTTTATTAATAATACTTAAAATTAATTAATTCAAATTAAACTAATTTTATACACTCCCTAAAACATGATTAATTTTCTGTTAAATTGAGCCTAAATACTAATATAATAAAAATATAACCCTATAAGAATATAATAACATCCAGGTAGTAAAAATGGTAGATAAACAAAGGACTAGTAACTATAATATAATTAAAAAAATCTCAATATAAGGTAAAAAGTCAAAATGGTCTCCCTTTGACTTTTTAAGTCATTGGGATGACCAGATTACTGATAAATATTGCTCAAATTTTAGGGTACGACAGTTGTACCTATTTAATCGGCTTCGAATCATAACGGTGATGTTGACGAGCCTTCCTCTTTTTGAAGAGGGGACGATTAAATATAAGAATATCCCAATATCCCTGTGTATGATATCCCTAAGTACAGAAGTCAGAAAGGGGTTTGAGGATCTTCTGATCCTGTGTTGATAAACCCTGATAGAACCCTTGATGAAATCCTTGATTTGATAGAATCCATGTGACTTTTCTCGGTGGAACCCCTGATGATAGACCCTTGACAAATTTTTTTGATGGTACCCCTTGATTAACCCCTGATGATTTGTTTCAACCCTTCCGGTGGATCTTGCCTACGGTTCCTATGATCATCCGATCACATTGCGAAAATCAAGTAGGATTTTAGTGATACCCTAATCAATCTGGATGAAACTCCTTTGCTAAAAACTCGGGTGAAACCCCTTGATGGAACCCCTCTATGCTGGATAAAAATCCGATAAAACCCCTTTTGTAAAACCCTTTGATGAAAACTATAATAAGAACCTTAGTGAATTTGATGGAACACACCCTGTGAGAGGCGAAGACCTGCCCACTGGTTGATGGTGATCCTTTAGGATAAATTCCTTTGAAGACTCATGGTATATGAGCTTGCTAGGGAAGTTCTTTATTTAAGAGGTGTTTAATGGTGTAGTTAGGGATTTAACGCCTAAGAGTGGTTATAAACCTTGTGTTATGTATACATGTTCATGTGGATGCGTGTTTGATGTATGTTTTTATGCATGATGATTTATTTGGGCTAACGCCTCTTTTATGATATGTGATGTATGTCTTTGTGGGAACCGATATCTTCTGTAACATTCCGACTCTCCGACCTTTAAGCTTTTAATATGTACATGGAACGGGCCATGATGCTTTTGACATCTGGGAATGTATAATGTGCTTTCGAAGAAACACCCATACTGGTTAAATTGTGACTGTTGATATATAGACCTTGTGTCTTGCATAGAATGTGATACTGGAAGAATATGATCCCTTTAACGTTTTTGATATCGAAGTAAAATACGTTTTCTTAAAAGCTTATAATTATACCCAATGTTTCAATGCATCATTCACAATTAATTGACATTTTATAATTAAGCGGAATAATTAAGAAGCAAAGAATTAGATTCGAAAAACAAACTTTATTTATTGAGAGTTGGCTCGTAATTGGGCAATAGTACATAAGGAAAGTAATCCCCATGAAGAAAGATTACCGCAAATTTAGAAATATATAAAATGGAAATAGAAAACAAGTTTATTTATGTCCCTATTAAATTCAAACACAAACTAATATCCCTAAGTCTTGGAGATCATGATACTTCGCTTTTGAAGATGATGGCTGAAATGATTGCTCCCTTCTAAGTTCCTGTTATAGAGTGACTTGAGTGCTTTCAGTCATATGCCTTTTGGATATCCCTATTTTTTTCCTGGACCGCTCTTTTCAAGTCTTAGTCCACCAGGATGATATGCCTTTTTTTGACTAATCCGCCCTTTAGGATTTTCGACTTATCGGGTTCTATTTTTTTCATATAAGTCCCTAATTTTTGCCTGGATTGCTCTTTCGAGTTTTCAATCCACCGGGACGCCCTAATTTTTGCCTAAGTCTCCCTTTAGGCATGGTATTTTTTTACTGAGTCGAAGTTCACCGGTCGTGGTAAATTTGTTCCATCCATGGTAGTGATCATTAGAGCTCCACCAGAGAAGGTTGTCTTTATGACGTATGGCCCTTCCTAGTTTAGGGTCCATTTTCCGCGGGGATATTTATGGATGGGTAATATTTTCCTTAGCACTAAGTCTCCTTCTTCGAATAAGCGAGGGAGAACTTTCTTTTTGAATGCTCTCTTGAGTCTACGCTGATAAAATTGCCCATGACTTGCCGCAGCCACGCGCTTCTCTTCTATGAAGTTTAGCTGATCGAATCTAGTTTATATCCATTCTGCTTAATCCATCTTAGTTTTCATTATGACCCTAAGTGAAGAAATCTCTACTTCTATGGGGAGTAATGCTTCTATACCATATACCAAAGAGAAAATAGTAGCTCCTATTGAAGTACGAACTAAAGTTCTATAGCCATGTAGTGCGAAAGGGGGCATCTCGTGCCAATCCTTGTAAGTCTTCACCATTTTCAGGATAATTTTCTTGATGTTCTTGTTAGTTGCTTCTACAGCACCGTTCATCTTTGGTCGATAGGGTGATGAGTTATGATGTCCAATTTTGAAACCCTCGCATAACTCATCCATCACTTTGCTGTTTAGATTAAGCCCATTATCCATGATAACTTTATTATGAACCCAATAGCGATAAATTATCTCTTTCTTGGTAAATTGTATGATCACTTGCCTTGTTACATTGGTGTAGGAAATAGACTCCACCCATTTTGTGAAGTAATCAATGGCAACTAGAATGAACTAGTGTCCATTCGACGCCTTCGGCTCAAACATTCCAATTATGTCTATCCCCCATATAGAGAAAGGCCACATAGTAGTTAAGATGTTCAAAGGAGTTGGTGGCACATGAACTTTATCTGAGTAGATCTGACACTTATGGCACTTTTTGATGTATATGAAACAAACTGACTCCATAGTCAACCAGTAATATCCTGCTCTAAGAATATTCTTAGCCATTGCATGCCCATTGGCGTGAGTGCCAAAGAATCCCTCATGAATTTCCTTAATGAGCATGCCCGCCTAATATTCATCCAAACACCTCAGTAGGACCATGTCATGATTCCTTTTGTAAAGTACCTCCCTATTAAGAAATAATTGGGCGGCCAATCATATGAGCATTTTCTTGTCCCCACTTGAGGCATTTGCAGGGTACTCTTGTTTCTAGAGGAATTGTTTGATATAATCAAACCAAGGTTTATTGTCCATTTCTTCCTCCACTACTACACAATAAGCCGACTCATCTAGACATTGGATTATTATAGTCGGTGCTTCATTGTGCAACTTGACTTTGGACATGGACGCCAAAGTTGCCAAGGCGTCTGCTAGCTGGTTATCTTCTCGAGGAATATAGTGAAACGTGATCTCGTCAAAGTAGATGATCATTTTCTGAACATGGTCTCGATACCAAATTAGCTTAGGATTATGTGTTCCCCATTATCCTTTTATTTGATTGATGACGAGATTTGAATCTTTGTATACTTCTATGATCTCAATTCTTAGGTCAATGGCTTCGTCGATTCCCAAGATACACGCCTCATACTCCGCCATGTTATTAGTACACGTGAATCATAACCAAGCCTTGAAAGGAATATGGAACCCTGTTGGGGAAGTTATAACAGCCCATATCCCATGTCCTTCTGCATTTGAGGCATTGCCAAATATAAGCTTCCATCTAGATCCTGGTTCCGGTTCTTCACTGGGGCCCGGGGGTCTCACAATCCCTTATAACCGTGATGTCTTTATCAGGGAAGTCGAACTACATAGGTTGGTAATCTTCCCTTGGTTGATGAGTGAGATGGTCTGCTAGTATACTTTCTTTGATAGCCTTTTGTGTGACATATTGGATGTCATATTCAGTTAATAACATTTGCCATCGGGTTATACTCCTAGTTACTGCCGATTTTTCAAATATGTATTTGATAGGATCCATCTTAGATATCAGCATAGTGGTATGGCACACCATGTATTTTCTTAATCATTGGGCTGCCTATACAAGATCACAATAAGTCTTTTCCAAGAGTGAACATATGGACTCACAATCAATGAATTTCTTGCTCAAGTAATAGATTGCTTGCTCCTTTCTCCCTGTTTTCTCATGTTGCCAAAGTACACAACCCATCAAATTGTCAAGTACTGTTAGGTACATTATGAGTGTTTTTTCTGGAACAGGTGGCACCAATATAGGTGGCTCTTGCAAATATTATTTTATTCGATCGAAAGCCTTTTGACAATCCTCGTTCCACTCAACAACTTGATCTTTTCTGAGTAGCTTGAAGATTGGCTCGCACGTAGCTGTAAGGTGTGAGATGAACCTTGCAATGTAGTTTAATCTCCCTAGGAATCTATGAACTTCTTTTTATGTCCTTGGAGTTGGCACCTTTTGGATGGCTTTCACTTTGTCGATATTGATTTCTATACCCTTCTGGATGACTATGAACCCTAATAATTTCCCAGATCTTACTCCAAATATGCACTTTGCAGGATTTAGTTGTAGCTTAAACTTCCTTAATCGATTAAACAACTTTTGTAAGTTGAGTATGTTATCTTCCTCAGTTTGTGATTTGGCAATCATATCATCGACATATACCTCTATTTCTTTGTGCATCATATCATGGAAGAGAGTCACCATTGCACTTTGGTAGGTAGCCCCAACATTCTTCAATCTGAATGACATTACTTTGTAACAAAAGGTACCCCAACGAGTGATAAAAGTGATTTTTTCCATGTTCGAGGGAGCCATTTTGATCTAGTTATAATCGGAGAACCCATCCTTAAATGAGAAGTCTGGAAATTGAGCAATGTTGTCCACCAATACGTGAATGTGTGGAAGTGAAAAATCATCCTCAGAACTTGCTCTATTAAGATCTCAGTAGTCCACATGCATTCTGACTTTTCCATCTTTCTTTGGTACCGACACAACATTGGCTACCCGTTATGGATATTTTACAACAGCTAAGAACCCTGCATTGAATTTCTTTCTAACATCTTCCATGATTTTGAGAATAAAGTCAGGTCTAGTCCTTCTTAATTTCTGCTTGATGGGTAAGAATTCTGGCTTGAGTGGTAGCTTGTGTTCAACAATATTTGTATCTAGTCCGGGAATATCTTAGTATGACCAAGAGAACACGTCTACATACTCTCGTAGTAACTCGATCAGTCCTTTCTTTATGTCTTCAGCTAACGAAGCACCAAACTTAACCTCCTTTTTGTCTTCTTTAGTTCCCAGATTGATCACATCCACTAGTTCTTGATGAGGTTGTATCACTTTATCCTTTTGCTTTAACAGTCTGACTAACTCTTCAGGAAGTTCATAATCTTCCTCATCACCCGCTTCCACTTGGTTAATTGGGAATTCAATATTGTAAGGGATTATATTAGTGTCGTTTTTAATAGATTCATTTTTAAATCTGCATGAGGAAGGTTTTTTATTATTATTTGTTTATGAAGTGTTGGAAATGAGAGAATTGAAAAAGATATGGCCAATTTGAGAAAAGAATCGGAAATGCAAGAAAATGATCTTGATTGAAAACAAAAATGAAATTGTTTTGATAAAATAATTCAATGAAACAAAAGGGGCCCCTACAATGCTTGTCCATTTGCCTTGGCCATGGCAAAGGAATTTATATTTATATTTATATTTTTAAAAGAAATTAGTAAATTACTTCAAAACAGAAATCATCTCAGGAATCTCAATGGCCTTCCAATTGTTGAGAATTATATCTGGTAAGCAATGAAACACCAAGTTTGGTATCCCTTTGTCTTCTCCTTTAAATACAGCAACTTGATCTTTGTATCTGAATCCATCACTATGGAAAGTTTCTTGGATAGTAGGAAGCTTCCTCTTATGAATCTTTTGAACCACTTCATTAGTTGGTTTGTAACCCAGCCCAAATCGATCCTTTTTCACAGGTATCTCTAGAAACTTGCCCCAACCCTTTTTATCCCCATTCTGGATTAGATCTGTGATCTTTCTTAACATTTCCATTTGTCAAGTGACTTGCTTACGACTGAACGTTGCAATTTCCAAAGCTTGGAAGGGTATTTCAAAAGTTTCCCCATCTACCTTTATGTATCTTAATGACGAAAGATGACTGAGGAACATGTCTTCCTCACCATCAACGATTATTAGCTTTTCCCTTGTTACGAATTTCAGTTTTTGGTGAAGTGTGGAAGTAACTGCGCCTACTGAATGGATCCAAGGTCGTCCCAAAAGACAACTGTAGGAAGGATTGATATCCATTAATTGGAAAGTAACCATAAAGGTATATGGTCCTACCATTATTGGTATGTCGACTTCTCCAATTACCATTCTTTTTGAACCGTCGAAAGCCTTAACAACCAAGGAACTAGTCTTTATAAAGGTTCTCATAGAGGTTAACTTCATAAGGGTATCCTTAGGCATGACATTTAGAGTTGAGCCTGTGTCCACTAGCACCCTTGAGAGAATAGTGTGTTGACACTTGATTGGTATATGTAAGGCCTTGTTATGAGCTTTCCCTTCAAGAGATAATTCATCACTACTGAAGCCCAGGTAACTGCTTACAATAATGTTAGCAACAACTTCGTCAAATTGGTTTACTGTTATGTCCTTAGTGACATGTGCTTCATTCAAGATCTTCAGTAGGGCTTCCTTATGCGCCTTAGACCATGGTAACAGAGATAGCATGGATATCTTTGAAGGTGTTTGACTTAACTGGTCGACCACCTTGTAGTCACTCTTTCTAATGAGCCTCAAGAATTCTTCAGCGTCTTCTTGGGAGATAGTCTTCTTAGAGGGTCCTTCCCCTGAACTTGCAGTCTCTTTCCCTTTTGAACTATTGGGGACATTCTTTTATGTTGATTGTTCAAGAGAGAACACTTTTCCGCTACGGGTCATTCCCCTAATACCAACTATATTAGTAACGGCTGGTGCTAGCATTATAGGCTTTTCTCCCTCATATGCAGTAGTGTTATAGTTCTAAGGCATAAACTTAGTACTTTCACAAGGGAATGGTGCAAGAACATGGAAGACAATAGGTCCTTCTAGACTTGTTGGTGCTAGAATTTGGAATGGCACTAGAATCGGTATTTGAATTGGCGCATGAGCAAGCATTGAAACTGGTATCTGAAATGTGTCACAACTTCTCTCCTGTGATAAGTAATTTCAAAAGGTACGTGCCCCTTGGATTCTATAGCTGACACGTTGTTTTCCTTCCTTGAATACCCGATTTGGACCACACCTTGGTCCATCAGTTGTTGGAGAACTCTTTTCATCCTTACACATTTATTAGGATTGAGTAGACAAACCTCACAATCGGCAAGCAAATTTTTGAATGTCTCAGAACCAATCAAAATTTACCTTATCTTGGTCATAAGGGTTTTTATCAGGTCTACCCTTTTGATCAGGACATCATTTTCCATCCCTTCAATTGCATGGACATTTTCCCCAGTATGCCCCGGTAACAAATTATTTCCCACATTTGGATTTTCAAGAGTGAAGGAGATATTATTTTAATCTAGCAATTCTTGTACTTTGAATTTGAGAGCCGAACACTTCTCGGTGGTATGCCTCGGTGAACCAGCATGATAGTCACATCTAGCATTAACATTATATCCTCGAGGAGGAAGTGTGAGAGGAGGCTCTAGCGAATTAATTTCTACCACTCCCTTTTGAATTAAGAATGGTAGAATCTGGGTATACGATGTAGGTATGGGGTTTTAATCCTCCCTTCATGGATACTTGTTTTATTGTTGCTGATTTGGTGGAGGTGGTACTCCAAACTGTTGTATTTGCAGCGCAGGATGCGCCTGCAGCGGGTACTAATTAGGAGAAGCTACATCCACATAAGATTGTAGGGTATCTGAGAATACCTATCACCAGTAATTATGTTGGTCTCACCCTTCTTTGAATTATTACCGGAGTACCTTTTATTTCTATGTTTCCCAGACGAATATGACTTCCTAATCTTCCCACTTTTCAAGCCATTTTTTATCCTTTCCCTAATTATGATTAGGTCAGCGAATCTAGTTGATATTAAACCAATCATCTTTTTATAATATGGTTCTTATAGAGTAACCATAAACATATCCACCAGTTCACTTTCTAGAAATGGAGGTTGCACGTGAGAGGCTAGTTCCCTCCATCTCTAGGCATATTCCTTGAAAGATTTGTTGTCCTTTTGAGACATGTTCTATAATTAGGAGCCATGTCCATATTATACTTGTATTATTTGAGGAAGGCATTAGCAAGGTCTTCCCAAGTCTTGATGTGAACCCTCTCCAATTTCATATACTAATCCAAGGATACCCCACTAAGACTGTCTTGGAAGGTGTGTATCATCAGCTTCTCACTTGCAGCGTAAGCAGCCATCTTTTGGACAAACATCCGAAAGTAATTTTTAGGACAGCTAACGCCCTTGTAATTTTCAAAGTCTGGTGCTTTGAACTTAGGAGGTATGACCACATTGGGTACTAGGAACATTTTTAAAGCATCGACTCCAAAGACATTGAATCCCTCAACAACCCTTAGTATTTCTTCAATTATTTTATAGTTGTCATCAACCCCTCGTCCTTCAATAGAAGCGGTTGGATGGTTTTCATGGATCACTTATCTTAAGTTTTCCTCCTCATATTGGAGGTTCCAGTCTTCATAGTGTTGCGGTGAGAATCGTGATACCAAGCTATTGATTAACTTGAATCTTTAATTCTTAAATTCACAACCAGACTTTAATTTATCCAAAGTAAAGGTCTAAAGAAAGAAAGAACCTTTTGCGCGATGTAACAACAACGCTAAGAGATTCGGGGATCGGGGGTTGGTTATACATATGGTAGGTATTTCACATCCTAAACATCTGTAGTACTCTACAGGAACCTTTTGTTTGTTTGTATGCTAAGTTTGCTAAATGTTTGCTATGGATTGGGATTGGGTAGAAGGTGTAGGTATAGACCTAAGGATAGTTTCTAAATTTGCTCGCAAAGACATCGCATCCTCTGCCTACGTATCCTTACTAGGATAGAATCAAAGCAATCGTAGTTCACCTGACTAGGGTTGAAGAACACTTTATTATGATCAAGGTTCAAAAGGGGAACAAACATTCCAATTCTTGTGTAGAGTTTAAGAGAACTCTCCAAATATACATTGAAAACTCAAGAAAGGGGAGTAAGAAATCATTTCCATGATCCTTACATAGAGTTATCAAACTCTATCCTAAGTTCTAATTGAAAGAACACTCTTTAACAAAAAGTGAGTTTATTAGACTTAAGCAAAGTCTAAAGGATAGGTTCTAACTTAACTAAGTGTATGGATGACTTAACAAAGTCAAGGGAGAGTAATGAGCTATCTATGACCCAAAGATCAATAGAGAGACTTTCCTTTGGAAGGATAGAAGGAGAGGTAACTTGGATGAGAACTAAAGAGTTCCATCACTTGGGGAAAGCAAACTTAACAAAGCATAAACAATCAAACATGATGAATATATAAGAGGTATGGTTACAACCACAAGGGAATCAATCACAAACAAATCTTACAAGATAATTCAAGCATGGCTTAAGAGAACTTTCAACAAGGAGCGAGGTAAACAACCTTAAGGATAAGCAACTTTCAAGTGGAAAAAAGTATCACAAACATGAACATTTTTGAAATATTTTCTCATTAAGTGAAACTAGACAACATTAAGAGCATTTTGCAAAAAGAATGGATTAAAAATAATGAAGCATGCGAAAGTTATGATGTTTTGAATTTTTTGAAGAAACCATAAAAGAAAACAAATGATAAAAAGAAAGGATGGTCAAGGCAGGTATTGAACCCACGATCTCATGCTCACCAGCACAAAACATAACCACTTAGCCAACACACACGCATGTACAAACAGATGGAAATGAAGAAGAAAATAATCAATCATGGCAAACAAAATAAAATAGCAAAAAGGTTGTCCCATTCAGGGATCTAACACAGGACAAGCATGAAACAAGGTATAACGCGCGCAGGTGGTCACCACTGGGGTGGCAATACATCCGTGTATTAAGCCACCCCTAAAAATAAATAAACCTCATGAGGCAACTAAATCTGGGCCAGGCCTCACAAGCAACCAAGGCCAATGCGTGAAGGTTTCAAACTCTACCAACACTTAATCAATTCTTGCAAAATAAAAGCCTAACATGCTGGAAATTTAATGAGGGTTACAAAGGTGCCTTTGGTTTTTCAAAATAATGCACATAAAGTGAAATTTGATGGATCATGCAAAAGTGAAGTTGTGATGCATAAGGGAAATCATGGCATAAGCTAAGCAGGTTCAGATCATGCAAACATCACACACAAACTCTAATCATGTTAACTACTGATTCTAGACCCAAAGATCAATTAGAAACAACTTGAAACAAGAATTGATATGTTGTTGCAAACATAATTGAAAATGCAAGGCTGTTTGGGAATGAAGAACAAATTTTAAAATGCAGCATGATACATGACTCCACCAAGTGGCTGCTAGTTCAAACCATGAACCGAAACAAACAAGATTTCAAATCCTCAATTGAAACTTTAACATACAATAGGTTGATACACCTCACAACAGTCATGGCCAGAAAATCAAATCATATTTCAACAACATACATAATGAATGTCAACAATAATGCTTTCATAAAAGCAACACCTACACATACAGAATTTCAAAACCATACTTAACCTGGACAAAACAGAAACCAAATACCAATTGTATGCCTACTAACAGTTGTAATGCAACAGTGGTAAGTTTAGCATAAGTTGATTAATTCAAATTCCAAGACAATTTTGAACAAAGAAGGAATGGCATCACAATGCAAAGACTTATGCAGCAGATCATGGACCTCAACACACACAAGAATGCAATATTTAAAATTGAAGCTCAAAGGTATCAGAATTTAGCACATTTCAAAACAGGAAGTGAGTGGCAGACTTGCACAAAGCTTCTCTAAAACAACAAACATGCTCATCCAAAGTTCCATTGGTCTAAGCAGCAGCCACATTTGTGGTATTTCAACAATGTTCATTGACGAACTGCAACCAACATGCCTTTTCAAAGACATGGCTCCAATAGTAAATTTGGAAAAAAACAACATTAAGACTATGACACAAAACAAAGGCATCCTGCTCAAAACATAAACAATCATCAAAACCTGATGCTACAATCTATAACCACCAACAAAAGTCTAAGGCTTTTCCCTTATGGCAGTCAAAGTGAGTTAACAGACCTTAGTAGTGACTGATGCAAAACTGAACATAACAATGTTAATGATTATTGCCTTTCTCATAAGTTACAACTTATCAAGCACCACCAACAAACTTTAATATGAACACTAAGTAGAAAAAGCCAAAATCACAAGTTGACTAACTCAAAAAATCCAAAACAGTTCAATAGCAGCAGTGACAAGTTTAGCTCTTGGTATTCCAATCCATGGATTCCAATCGTATCTCTAACAAATTCATAACAGCAGACCTAACAAAAAGTGTTATTTGCCAATTGAAACATAGCCAGCCCAAAACTATACATAGTTTCAAGAGCTGCTAAACCTTACCATAAAGAAAGAACCAAAGACAGTCCAAAAAATCCTTATAGTAATGACAATTATTAATTTGGTATATCAATCCATGGATTCTAGCTAGTTCCAACAATCACTCATAACAGCAACAACTCAAAATAAGTTTCAATGTAAAAAAACATGATTCAAGAAACAGCTCAAAGGCACATGACAGTTTAGGAAAACTCAAGACAGTAGCTTACAAACTTTTGCAATAAGAACAAATATACGCAGGCATAAAGGCAAATTTTGGAAACAAAATCAAAGCATAGACCAAACATAACTATTTGTACGCATGGCAAACACTGAATGCAGGCAAAGGATAATGATAGATCAGAGATTAACAAACCACAGGGCAAGGGTTAACAACCAGGTTTTGGTATGAAAAGCACAATGCCTTTACAAAGACAGATCACAATTTTACATTCCAAATAAATTTTGTGCACAAAATCTGAACAGACACAACAAAGATCAAACAAGCAGCCTTACTATGATGCTCTAAGCATGACAGTCATTACTTCATTTTAGTAAAAAAATTGACAAACCCTAGTACAAGCCTACTGCTGACAGCAACTGATGCAAAACATGGCAATGCCAACCATCTAAACAGAGCATGATTTATTTGATACTGCATTCTCATGACAACAAGTATGTGCCAAGCACAAAACAACAGTTCAAAAACACCACAGAGGTAAACTTGGCATAGCACAGTTAAACATCAAACTCAAAGCACATTTTCTCATGATGTCTACAGCCTTGAAAGTATGCATAAAAAAAATTTGATCATGAGGAAAAGGTGTTAACAAACACACACTTAAAATAACAGTTGAACTTCAAGGACCAAATGTATATGGCACATATGAATTTATGACAATAAATGCAAGCATATCCAATTTTATGGTCAACAGTTTAATGATGCATATATACATGAAAGAAAACAAAACTTAGAGGTCACCAACCTCTTGTAAACTTCCAAATACCAGCTAGCTGCCCAGAAAGAAAACCAGAGATCCCTTTAGAGCAAATTGGTGAAGCTTGCTTCCTTTTGAAGAAATAACCAAATGTTGATGACAGTTTGAATAAACTCACTTCCAGCAATGATTTAAGATGATGAATAGCTATAACATCATGGATATGGTGTATTTTGAGTGTTATATTGGTAAGAGTGGATACAAGTAGTGGTTTGGTGTGAAAAGTGCTCAAAAGTCAAACTATGGTGGTGTGAAGTTTGAATTTTCGAATTATGGAGTTTTTGGTGAATGTGATGAGGGAAACAACTCTAGATAATTATTTTGAGGTTGTGTATATGGTTTTGGTGAGGTTTAGATGGTTGGAAATGAAGCTGGTGTGAAATTTGCACAAAGGCAATTTTGGTGGTTTTGGAGGGTTTCTTTACTTTCAAGCAAAGAAAGGAAGGAGATGAGAGCTGTGTTTCTCTAGTGCTTAGAGTGCTCTGATGTGATTTGGAGAGTGGAAGGAACCCTCCTTTTATAGGCCAAGAAGGCTGGGGCAGAATTGTCATTTTTTGAATTGCAAGCTTGCATTGGTGGGAAACCTCAATACTTCAAAAGTGTGTCTGATGTTTTAAGGTTAATTCCAACAGTTAATGTCCTCCCTAACAACTATCCTCAAGCTGGTTGTGCTTAAAATAGCTATGCTGCAGCAAAACCAAGGTTTCTTACACAATTTGCTTTTGCTTTTCAACATAGCAATCAAAGGGATTATGGTGAGATTCTTGGTTTTCCCTTGGTTTTCCCCCACATCAGGTTCCAACCTAATACTAACACCACACCAAACATGTCTCTATGGTTGGAAATGAACCATATGGTTGAAAATCAATTTATGTTGAATTTTGAAAAGTTGACAAACTAATGCTCATGCCTAACTTGCACACTTCATAACTCTCAGCTCACAAGGGCTATGAAAGAGTTCTATAACTTTCTGGAAAGCCCTCATGGAGCTCTACAACTTTAATGTTTATGAATTTTTCAAATTTCCAATGGAACTAGGTCAAAAGACCTCTCAAAGTTGCTAAAAAACATGCCTAAAAGGCCAATAACTTAGAATTTTTCTAAGTTATTTTTCCTTCTTGAAATGAATTTGGTCATAACTCCAAATCTATGCATTTTCTGCTTATGGACCACTGTGGTACTTTTGTAGGACTTGTCAAAATCTTTCCAATGAGCTTTGAACCAACTCAATTGGGTGTGTGGTTAGGGAGTTATGGTCTTGCCCCTTTCAAAACCCTAATTCCCGATTTTTGCAATTACTCCCCAATCCTTGACCCAATGGTCATGAAACTTCATGAGTAGGTGCAATATGTCATTAGGAATATTTTTGATTCATATCTTGAGGTCAAATTCCTTACGAGTGAAGAGTTGACTTTTCGGTCAACCGAACAATCGATCGATGGCTACCGAGTCGACTGTTGATGTTCCGGGTCTCTCGAGGCCTTGAAATTTCTTGAGTAGACTTTACTAAGCCATATGAACTTCATGGACCATGATCCCACCATTGGAACACCATTTAAATCAAAAGTCAAACTACGATTGACTTTTCCTAATCGAAAACCCTAATCGGGTATCCTGAACTGCACTGTTCTTGATCCTTGGGTGACAACCTCAAATTGGATTCATACTTGATCCAATGGAGTATATTTGATGATGTGGAGACTTATTTCATGGAGAACCAATCCAATACATTGACTGATTAAACTCTTGAAATCTCGATTCTCGGCTGTATGGAACCCTAATTCTTTTATCTTAACAAAGGCAAATTGGAAATAGGTTAAGGTTAGATAATCAAATGAATATGATCCTAGAATGATGAGGAATATCTAAAGGGTCAAAAGTTGGGGTGCAACATATAGTTTTCACGAGAAACGGGTATTTGTGTAGGGCAGGACGAAGGAATAGACCCTCTGGGGGGTTGAGTACTAGCTTTTTGTCTAGCAGCTTCAGCCTCTTCACATTCTAGATCAAAAGCAAATCCCAAGAAAGGATTATTGTCTCCAGACTGAGGGGTAGGGGTAGGGACGTTCCTTCGGTTGCTAGTCTTGGGTTCTCTTGCTATCATATTTTGGATTTCCCAAGTCAGTTGGTTAATATTGTCCTTAATCTCTTTCACATTTCCCTTGACACCGTCGACGTCTTCTCTAATAGCAGCTTGATTTTGTTCTAGCTGTTCCATGGTCTTCTTTTGGTGAGCTCGGGTGTAAGGTCGAGATGCCAGATTATTATGCTTGATGATTCTGAGAGAATATGATGGAAAAAATGATTTTGTTTCTTTTATTTTTATTATGCATGCTAATGTATGTATAAACGTATGAGTATTCAAAAAATAATTTTGTAGGAATCTTAACCACTCATCAAATATAAGCAAAGCCAAAAATAACAGAAATTCAAATATTTATTAATTTCAAAGGGAAATACAAGGGACGCAGCCCTATTTATTATTCATAAAAGAAAACCCCAAGGGAAAAGCCCCTAAAAACTTGTTCATAAAACCACTTAAAAACCATTACATAAAAGAAATCTAACAATGATGCCTAATTCTGTCCCTAAATTCTTCCACCATATGACGACATAATTTTAGGAAGTCAATGATTTCCTCCTTGAGCTTGAAGATGTCCGCCATGTATTCCGCCGCTCTTCGACTCCGAGGAACTTCATAAATTAGGTAGTTGGGAAATATAACCAGCTTCACATAAATTTCTCTATAATACATTTCCTTTTGTTGGAGGCCTAACATGATTGCATTGTCCTCCTCAATAGTGCGCTTTATTTGTTGGTTGTACCACTCAATGTAGATGCCCCACTCCCTTAGCTCCTCATCGTCTCCTTCAAGAAGTTTCATCTACCTTCTAAGTTCCAGAACTTCTTCATAACTTTGCCTCCATTCATATGGACGTTGAGCAAGAAGTTCTTAGGCGGCTCTCCTTCGCAATATTGAGTCCATAGCTTGCCTTTTGGTTTCACGGAGTGCATTGACCAAGCTTTGAACTTCGGCCTCCAAATTTTGAATATGTCCTTCATACCCTTCCCTAACTTCCTTCTGAGTAGAGTTTAACTATATATTTTTCCACTCATCCTTCTGGGTTTTAAGACATGAACTTAAAACTCCAAGGTCGGCATAAGCTTGTTCCTTCTTTTCTTATTCTACCTTGGTCAACCCTTCACTAATTCTGAGTCGTTGCAGTGCTTTATTAAAACTTCTATTTGATGGAATTCTTTCGCACATAGTATTAGAACTTCCCTTCTAAATATTGCTTTTCCTTCCTTAATTGTAGGATGGCGTCCTTGAGATTTTCACTCTCTTCCATGGAAATCACATCTGGTGTGGGAGCCCTTGATTCCACAGGATAATCCAAAACAAATGTTAACTTTACTATTCTTACCTTTTCCCTCATCCATTGGTGTAGGGTATTACGGATTCCTCCCTAGGTATTTTAAGGCTACTCTTTCCTTTGATGAGTTGCCTCCATGCATGAACAATTCTAAGAATAACATGATTGTTCGCGGTCGCTTCTTATAAGATGAAACCCTCTGATAACTTGTATTTGGGTTTATAGGCAAAAGGATACCCCAATTGACTCATAGCTAGAATGGGATTATAACTTATACACCCTCTTGACCCTATTAGTAGAACATTGAGAAAATATCCATAACTTAAGATCACATCTTTACGGTGGAGGATTTGAGGGAACCATAGGATGCATGTATCAATACAAAGACCAAGTATTGGGCCCACTTGTGCCCATTCATTTGTTCAATATCATTTATGTCCCTTTCCAAATGTGAGCCAAGCCATTTATACAATAACAAAGCATAACACAACATTACCCTTCCTCTCTTGACATGCATTTGATGAAGAGTAAGATAAACATCTGCAAGGAGAGTCGATATTGGATCTTCTTTCCTAATAGTTACTGCTAAGAACATATGAATAATTATAATATCCATAAAATTCTTCACTAGGAAACAAGATTAACCCAAAGAAGAGGAGTACCATTATATTATCCACTGCCTCCCAATTCTTGTAAAGAGCAAAATCAGTAGCTTTATTCTCCCAAAAACCCTTTGAGAAACCCTTGAAACAATCTTGTACCCTTAAGTTGGCTTGTAGGTTACCCTCATGAATGTAGAAATAATTGGAAATTTCCCTAAATGAAGAGTGATACCTATTTCTTTGAACGGACCCTTTTCAATCTTAGGAGACCCCAAGATCTTATGAAACTCTTCAAGGGTATGGGCAATTTGGAAATTTTGGAACTAGAAGTATCTCAATTCAGGATCATATAATTGAGCTAAGAAAATCAATGTTTCCTTTTGAATAGGAACATTAGCAAGGTCCAAGATCTCCATATTTACGAATTATGGGTTTCCTTCTTTCTTGTGGCAACCGTATGACATAAGCTTTTAAATCTTCTATGCCAGATTCCCTTACTTTGGTTAGGAAGGTCTTTTTCTTTCCAAATTCCAATTTTCTCAGCTTTACTTTTTTCAAAAAGAGTAGTTAAGATTCCTGTGTGAAAAATACAAAAATATTTTGATGAGGATGACAGATGAATGTTTTTTTAAATGTTGTACGTTAGGGTAAGGTGATATGCAAGCATGACCTAGCTTAGGTAGACTCCCTATGATAGGATAGATCTAAGTTTAGTCTACCTAATCCCTCACATGTAGGATATACAGTTTTTGGTAGAATTTACAGACTATACCCTTGTTTTACCATGAGAAGAAGCAAGCATTCATACGGTAATCCTTTGGGATAAGTCTCATCTAGGCGGGGCCTTAGTAACGACCCTTGCGAGTTGAATACATAAGGTCGCCATGAGTTTAAAAGGGGGTTCTAAAGGTTTCCAGAGTCATATACCACATCCAAATCATCAACTATGTTAAGGGCAAGCCTTACCATAAAGACAACTTTGGAGGGTTTCTTCTGAGTGTAGAATCCATGCATTGGTGAGATGTCACATCTCCCCAAAAACATTTTCGTTCTACGTCTTAACTTAGGGTTATCCTTCAAGCTTGGGTTTTACCTTCACACGTGAGTATCCCAACTAAATGATGACAATTTATATGATATAAATATATAATAAAAAATTAACATATATATAATAACATAAACAAAATATATATAATAACATAATATATATATATATATATATATATATATATATATATATATATATATATATATATATATATATATATATATATATATATATATATATATATATATATATATATATATATATATATATATATATATATATATATATATATATATATATATATATATATATATATATATATATATATATATATATATATATATATATATATATATATATATATATATATATATATATAGACACACACACATACACACACACACACACACACACACCACACACACACACACACACACACACACACATATAGTAAACAAACAAGGAAAATAAATAAGAACCCTAAAATCCAAGGCTAGGATGGACTCTCTTTTTAGGGAAGCCTAAGAACTCCGCAGCAGAGTTGCCAGCTGGCGCGGCCAGCAAAATGACAAAGTCTCTATCATCCCTTATTTGTCCTAAGGGACAGGGAAATAATGATAAAACCTAAAGACTAAGGGTGAGACACTAAGGTTTCGGTGTCGGTTAAGCGGGAGGAAGGTGTTAGGAACCCATTACTTCTATTGTATCCAACAGGATCCTCATTTAGTTCTAAGGTATGTTTGCTTGTTATTTGAACATCTAATCCATTATTTATTTACATCATTATTTTCTATAAGTTACAAAAAAAATAAAGAAACGTAAAAATATTTTTTATAATTGCACTCGCTAGGGTTTACAACCCTATACCGATGTACCCTCATATTAAATGAAGGATCAGAGTACCATAGTTCCTCTTAGAAAATATTTGTTTGTTTGGCCGATTTTATCCCTTAAAAGTGATTCTCACACAATAGGGGTGGAGAATGATTTAGTTTTGAAAAAAAATGTCTCAATACACAAGTGCAGAGAACTTACAGTTTAAATGTATGGTGTTATTTTTATCCCATTTTTATTTATGAAAATATCTCTATTTAATTTATTTTTAAAAAAAAATAAATCAACTATATAATTTATTTAAAATTATATAAAAAAACCCTAGGTTTTTATCTCTTATCCCTAGTCCTATTTGTACTCTTGGATCTTAAGAGTTTTATCCCGAACCTTTATCCCATATAATCCTCATTCTGTCCCTTGTTTTATTACCTTTTTACCCCTAGTACTTGTAAAATCTTAAATTAGTTAAGAAAACTAATTTAAATTATGACTAAACCCCTTTAATCCGCAACAAATTATCCGCGATCCATTATTCAAGTATTTTTTCTAATCCCTATTTTTAATATTTATTCCTTAATTAATATATTAGATTAACTTAATAAGGAATCAAATAAATTAGACATTCGCTAAATAAAACATTAAAACCCTTTAAATCAACAATTTAATCATGAAAAGATTAATCAAGAGTCAACCATAATTATAACTAATTAATCTACCCAATTATAATTTAAACCCTTAATTCAATAATAACAGTTATTCAACTGAAATAACCAATTGAAATATAAAGCCCTTTAATAGATTGTTATAGATTAATTAAAAACTAGCCTAATCAATTATATAACATAAACAAACCCTAAAAGTTCCATGATTAAATGAAATAAATATGAATAAATAAACCCTAAACCCTAATCACTCTCAGTGTTAAATTAAATTACATCCAAATATTTACTAATTAAATTAAATGGTTAATTATTTAAAAAAAACAGGTGGTGTATTTTAGTTTGAACTAGCAATGGGCTAAAAATGGGGTGTGCGAATACAAAGAAAGTCAAGCCCAACAAGTTGTTGGAGCCCAGCGCGTGTGAGGGCCCATCGAGGGAGATGGTCAACGGTTGACTCTCTCTAAACCTCTTGATTCAAATCACATAGCCCTGACTTCATGAGATCACGACCCTTGATCTTGATTACTGGTCAAGATATACTAATCTTATGGTTATTATGTTAAGTCAAAACATTTGTACCATGTGCAAGCGATACACTGACTGTGTTGAGTCAGCAGGTTGATTGGCTGGAAGGAGCTACACAGGCATGATGTGGCGCCTGACAAGAATAAGTGTCACACCTCATATTTTACCCCCTAGATTTCATTAACATTTGCATCTTCGGTGTATCATTCATGCATAGCTAATCTCAAAAATACAAAGATATGTCTTGTTTTATTTCATCTGTGAATTAGGATTTTGAACCAAGAAGCTCAAGAATTGATCAATTAAAGTTTTGGATTGATCATCAATAAATCAAATGCTCATACACTCAAGAGATCTCTCTCCATTAACAAATAAGTGTATTGTGGCCTCATTACAAGTGCATCAAGCTTCAAGTTCATCTGGCCATCCAATTAGGGTTTCTCAACAACATTCAACTTCATCTAAGATTTTTTATCAATACATGACCTCAAGCCTTGGGACATGATTCAACACACATAAATACATCCTTATCTTCCATTCATAATGTTCAAATGGCTCAAGATTTTGAAATCATTGAAGATCAAGAAGTGCAACTTCATTTGATACACGAGCAATGCACTGCAAAGTCAAACCTTTGACTTTAGGGTTTTTAGTCAAATACAAGCTTCTCAAGTCAAATTTAATTAGAAACATGTTAGATGATGGGGCTCGATCAATAAAAATCAAGATAAATGAGGTTACTTGCACAATGGGCAACTTGGAAGAAATTGATATTTTTTCTTAGTTATGAAAAACCCTAATTTGGAGTCAACTTGTTAAGGCCATAACTCCTAATCCAAGCATCCATTTTCTTTGCTCCAAAACCAATTTGAAGAGCTCTTTACATACTACAACGTTTTCAATAAGGAGGAATCTCCAAAAAGTGCTTAAATTTCAAGTTATAAGGCCATAAAAGTTGGTGTTTCTTTCAAATTTGTCTTCCAACACTTAGAAAATTTTTTTGAAACAGAATCTGCCTTCAAAATGTAACCAACTTGTGAGCCAGTTTTCATTATGATCCATTTTGATTAAATAAAAATCCAAAACATGAAATTTTTAGAGCATGTCTTGGGCTTTACAAAAATCACAAGTACATTTTTTCCCCATGCATGAGATATGAGTTTCAAAAATGGGAAGTTAGGGTTCCAAACTTGAATTTTAAGACATGTTCATGATGAATTCTTAGAGAAAAACCATTTCAAACTTGCAAATCCCTTTATTGCAGGTCCTCTTAATTACAAATCACACCTTGATCAGATGATTACACAAGAGTTGAAGTATTATTCAAGGAATTAAGGCATTATTCAAGTGTTCTTACCACATATGGGCCTTTATGCATAAAGTTCATGTTGCCATTTTTGGAAGCAACCCCTTAAACCTTAAATCATTTCTTCTTGAGCCTCCAAACTTTCTCTTCTGCAGAAAGTCATCATAAATAACATCTCAAACACTCCACAAGAGTTTACTTTGCATTGGAAATTCCATATTTGTAAGAAACTACCAAGTTGGAACCTAGCCAAACCAAGAAAACCATGAATTCTTGAAGAAAAACCATTTCAAACTTGCAAATCCCTTGTTTGCAGGTCCTCTTACTTGTAAATCACACCTTGATTAGATTATTACACAAGATTTGAAGCATTGTTCAAGGAATTAAGGCATTATTCAAGTGTTCTTACCACTTATGGGCCTTTATGCATAAAGTTCATGTTGCCATTTTTGGAAGCAATCCCTTAAACCTCAAATCATTTCTTCTTGAGCCTCCAAACTTTCTCTTCTGCAGAAAGTCATCAGAAGTAACATCTCAAACACTTTACAAGAGTGTACTTTGCATTGGAAATTCCATATTTGCAAGAAACTACCAAGTTGGAACCTAACCAAACCAAGAAAACCATGAAGCTTCAAGTTGCAGTTCTGCGTAATCTCTTGGCTCTAACGCTTCCCCTATAAATAAAGGCTTGTTTAATGCTTCTAAATACACAATAATCACTCTAGAAAACCTCAACATTCTCTCTCTCCAATAGAATTTGCAAAAACCTCATATCTTGCAAGTTCTTGAGCCAAACACTTTCCCCACGAGTTTTCTTCAAACAAACACCACAAATCATGTCTAAAAACTTGTTAGAACTTGTTCATACTATTTAATAGGTTGTGTACCATCCTTTGAACCATTTGACTTCTTCAATCTTATAAAAACATTCATGTGAGGTCATACAAGTTATTTCTGGCCTAAGTGATTGTTCAAACACTATTCATAAATACCAAGGAGGCTTATAAGATCTCTCTTTTCTTTCTAGAACTCCATTGAATAAGTATTGGACTTTCTCCAATAGGTACCACTTTTGCACCTTGAAACTTCTTATACATGCATCATCTTTGAGCATTTATTGAAGTGAAAATATAGTCCATATTGTGTTTAACATATTCTTTCTACTGTATGTGTTGAATCTTGTTCATGCATGAAGATTTTATTGTTAGAAACCTAAAGGTGCAGTTCTGGTTTTTACCTTGGTATGCCCTACCCATTGAGTTTTAATATGTGAGAATAATACCATTTGATTCCTAGGACTTTCCCAAGCAATCTTCTTTTTAATATCTTTTAATTTCGTTAAAAAATGAAGAAGTTATGGTAGGAGGAAGTTTAGTAGAAACCTTAAGGTGCAGTTCTGATTTTTACCTTGGTAAGACTTGTACAGTGAGAATTAGGTCTTGAAAATAGTACCACTAGATTCGTGGGATTTTTCTAACCAATTTTGATCTTTGGTTTGTAAAAAATGATCAATAAATGAAGGAGTTATGACTAATGGAAGATTAAAAAAATGAAACTATGTTGTTGCATGAAAGAAAAAACAGGATGCATGAGAGGGGGAGAGAACGCACATGATGAAGATGGTGATGACATGGCAGTTAATTTGTCCATTTTAGTTGTTATTGTAAAATATATATTTATGACGGTGGTTTGTTACACAGATGTATCACCACCCCAGTGGTTAACGCATGCGTACTCAAATCTTTGCATACATAAGGGTGCGAGTTTGAACCCATGTCAACCCCCTTTTTGCTTTTTTCATACTTTTTGTTGTTCTGATTGCATTCAGTAAGCAACTTAATATATTATTCATTTCACGTATCCTTTGTACACAACTCGCGTGTTGGTCTAATGGCATATTTTTGGCCTACAATGTGAGTGTCCTGGGTTCAATACTTGGCTGGCAGCAAGCTTATATTTTTTGCTATTATTTTTTTCATTTTTTTACAACTTTGAATGCTCATAACTTTGTGCTCCGTAAGCCTTTTTAAGCCACTCATTTTGCTATGTGTTCATAATTTTTCCTATTTTATGATAGCATGAAGAAATTCCAGAATTCATTAGTTTTTCATGCACCTATGGTTGTTCAAAGTAGGAACCTTTTTAGGTTTGTTTTAGGGTTTCAAATGCATTCCTTTGGTTGATTCTTTGATTTTTCTTGATCACCACGACTTGTATGAATGCTATATACCTTGTATGAACCTTTTTTGTTGTTGTTAACATGTACCTCTTGGTTTTGGTTTGAGTTTGACAAAATTAAATGCATGTATACATGTTTATATGCCTTTGAAATTTCGTGTGCTTATACCATGAACTTTGGTTTGATTACCTTGCCAGGATGCATGATATGCTTGCCCATTCTTTCATGTGTTGGTTGAACTCTTGTGTGCATATATATCCTGATGTTTGTTCACTTTTTCTAATGTGTTCATAAAAGCTTTAAACTCGTGATAACATGTATAACTTGTATGCACGTGTTCAAAACTTTGTGTTATATTTAACTTGTGATTATGATCATAATGAACCCTAACATGTATGCTTTATTGTCACATTTGATGTCTTTAATATCTTGATTTGTTTTCATGATTAATATGCCTTAATTTGTTTTCATGATTAAGTGATGTTATGTCTAAGCCATGTCTTACTTCATGCATATACATGTTCGTCCATATTTATATCATGTATATTTATGTCATTCATACTTGTTATGACATTAATATACATGTCCATGCATTGTTATGTCTTTCACCCACTTGTTTCTTCATGATTATATATCCATGTCATTCATATTCATGATGATATATCCATGTCATGCATACTCTTTTGACTTTGTGCATTTTTTATTAATGTTTGTTACATCTTTGTTCATGCTCACATGTCTTCTAACTTGTCTTGACATCTCATGTTTGAACCATGTCTTATGTATGGCTTCACTATGTATGATTTGTTTATTTTTATGATATCATATTTGAATTCCATTTCCTTTATCATGTCTCTTATGTCATGTTTGAGCATTTACCCTAGTGGATGTCATGTTTGAACACCTCTTTGATATCTTCCATTAATGTCATATTTGAACATTACCTTTGACTTATTTATGATATCATGTATGAATATCTTCTCCATCACTTATGACTTGTTCATGATTGACACCATGTTTGAGTGTTGTTTATAGTTGATACCATGTTTAAGTAATATTTTGACTTATACATGTTTGTTATGAACTTTGAATTGTTATCCATGTTTAAGTAATGTTTTGACTTATACATGTCTTGTTTGAACTTTATGTTGATACCATGTTTAAGTAATGTTTTGAATTATATATGTTTTCTATTAACTTTGAATTGTTATCCATGTTTAAGTAATGTTTTGCTTATACATCCCTTGTTTGAACTTTATATTGATACCATGTTTAAGTAATGTTTTGACTTATACAAGTCTTGTTGAACTTTAAATATTATCCATGTTTAAGTAATGTTTTGACTTATCCATGTTTTGTCTTGTATTCATGATTAAGTGGTGTTAGTAAATCCTAATCCTTGCTTGTCTTAGTTGTAAATTTGAATCCTTGTTTTCATCCATGGATGTTTTGTTCTTGTTAGAACCATCTCACTTGAATTGATACTTTGATTAACATCATGTTTGAATGTTACCTTCAATTGATATCATGTTTGAATATCATGTTTGTTCATGTCATCCATATTTAATCATACTACAACTTTGCCAAGTTATCCCCCAAGTGATTTTAGCTTGCTAGCCTTCATACTTCTTTATTCTCTTTTGTTTCCAAATCCAAAGGAAAGATCCTTTCATTGACTTTATGTCATAGGTAGCTTAGCCTTTCCTCAACTTCCCCTCTTGACTTTGTTAGAGTCATTAACCTTTCAACCTAGCTTAGGTTAGAGTTTGTAACTATATGCAAGTGTTATTGTTATGAACACTTACCTTCCCCTTTGGAACCTTGATCATAATCAAATGTTCTTCACCCTTAGTTAGGTGAAATACGAATCCTCCAATTCCATCCTTGATATGTAGGCACAAGACCGTGATTTTTTCGCGAGTATACTTAGAAACCCTATATTCCCTATCTCACAAATCATAGAACATCTCCCAAACAATAACAAACAAACAATAATATAACACAAATACAACAAGAGGTTCCTATAGAGTACTATAGATACTTAGGGTACTAACACCTTCCCTTATTATAACCAGTCCCTGAACCTTTAGATCTCTTAGCATCGTTGTTACATTGCACAATAGGGTTTTATATTCGATCATTTCCTTTTCTTTTAGATAAATCAAAGTTTGGTGGTGAACTTCAATGTTTTGTGATTCAAGTTAATACAATAGCTTGATATCTGATTCCCACCGCAACAATAGGGTATATAAACCTTATGCTTCAGACTCCTTCCCATTTCTCTCTTTTAACTCTCTCTCTTTCTCTTCACCTCTCATTCTCTCTTCTCTTTGCCTCCCTCTCACCTCTGGCAACCTTAAAGTTACCTCCAGCCTCCCTCAAACCATCGCCCTTACCCATATTCTAGTTGATCTTCAACCGGAATTTTCATACCTTCAAACCAAAATTTCCAGAACCCCATGAACCCTCCTCCTTTCCCTTATATTTGGGTTCCCCAGATGAACCCTAGGGTTCATAACCCTAATCAAACCTTCAACCTAGAACACCCCAGAAGCATGAACCTTAACCCCAAATTGCATGAACATTTAACATGTCCCCTATAAACCATACACTCTAATAAGCATGAACCCTAGGGTTCACGAAGAACCCTAACCATAAAACCTATGATCCCTAACCCCAAATTTCCAGAAACCTGCAAAACAAACCCCAAGAAATCACAACAACATCATAAAATTCTATAAGAGTCAAAAGCTACGTGATCTTATCTGCATTGTCGTGACCTAATTAAGCTGATTCCAATCCCTTCTTTATCTATTCTCTGCTTCGATGTTGGATATCCCTAATCACTCTTTCTTTCACAGGCACCCAAACAATTGGTGACTAAGCTCAGAGGGATTAGGGTTCTATGGTTGAACCCTAATTCTCTATATGTTTGAGAGCTCTAGTGGAAAGGTTGGGATCGCAACTGCAACAACAGTATTTCTCCTAGGGTTTTTCGTCCCTATTCTCTTCTGATTCTTTAGGCTTTATAGGTTAGATTTTAGGTTTTAAAGTTTAATTTTTAGATTTTATTTTAGGAAGTTTGTAATCTTATTTTTAAATTTTATTTGATTTTGTTGTACATTTAAAAATTAGGGTTTTGTAATTGTAACTGATTTGTATCAGAATAAAAAAATTATTTTTTGCAGGTTTTGATTTTGAAAATAATTCCTTTTGATCCATTATTTTTCTATGATTAGCGCAATTTAGGGTTTGTGTATATAGGGCAACAATTTTGACCAATTTCCATAATAATAATATTATTAACAATTTTAACAATTATACTAAAATTATTTAAAACAAAATGATAATAAAAAGGTAAAAGAGTAATGTAGTGAAACTGACCCCCTTCCCTTTAAAAAATTAAAATTTAATATTAATAAAATCTTAATAATAATAGAATTAATTCTGATTAACTTTAATGAAAAACCCGACCACCCTAAACCTTAATATTATTCTAAATAAATCTCACGCCATCTATGGGCATATTATCCTTTTTGTTTTGAGACATAGCACAAAGTTGATCTTTGTCTGGTGCCATATCCAAAGTATATTTATACTGTTGGACAAATGCTTCACCCAATTCATTAAAAGTATGAATATGAGTACTATCCAAATCCATGTACCACTTAAGAGTTGCACCTGTAAGGCTATCTTGAAAGTAGTGGATCAAAAGCTAATGATTATCGGTCTGAGTAGACATCTTCCTCGCATACATCACAAGATGGCTCTGAGGACAAGTATTACCCTTGTATTTCTCAAAATCAATAACTTTAAACTTAGCAGGGATCTTCGCATTGGGAACAAGGCAAAGGTCATGAGCATTCTTCCCAAATAACTCTTTCCCTCTCAAAAAATTTATCTCTTTCTGCATCTCTTGGAACTGGTCTTGAAACTCATCTATCCTTTCATAAACACCAATTTTCTCATTGGGTTCAGCATGATAAATAGGCTCTTCAGCATGTGGAACAGTATGAATCACAGGAGGAGAAACCGTTATAATTGGTTGCATAGCATGAATCTCAACAGCAAGCTGATAACCTTCAGACACAAAATTCAGAGGCATTCCCCAAGGGAGACCATTGGGCATCTGATGTGGTGGAGCACTAATTGGAGCCACAAAAATAGGAGTTGACATAATCTCAGAAATCATAGTCGCTTGAGGCCGAGTCTTTGTTGTATGAGGAGAATTAGGAGGATAAGAATATTGATTCTGGACAGCAACCAATCATTCAACCAAAGCATTCAACCTTTCCGTTCCAGCTCAGAGTTCTTTGTTCTCTTGTTCAAGATGATCCATCTTCCTCTGATAATTACCTCGAGTGTTGTACTGATGAGACAGCTTGTCTTCTGAGAAGACCAAGAGAAAGGAAATAAGACTCCTGAAAAACTCTCAAAAAGCAAGACCAAATGGAAAATGATGCATGATATGCAATGCAAATGTTTTATTTAGTTTTCAAGGAATTTTAAGATATCAGTAAGCAATTGCAAACATCATAAATAAATAACACTTTTGAAATACTGAAAATCTTCATTTCATTAATAATTGGAAAGGATTACAATTTGAAGTACAAGTTTCAAAAAGATCCTAAATACAATAGAAAATAGCTAGATCCTAAGGGTCCTACGAAACCACATTTGAAGACGATCCAATCCCATGCTGATACTTCCTCATAATCCTCTTGATCTCTCTCTCATAAGTACTCATCATGGTAGATTTCTCTATCACAAGTTGAAACACGACGCCTTTCCAAGCACCTGAAGTAGGAAGATGAATACTTTGAGATGGTTGAATGCTAGAGGAAAATAAACCCTTTTGGTCCCTCTGCCTCTTCACAACACATTGCTCAAGCAACTCTATCAAATCATCTTTTTCTTTCAATTCCTTATGCAATTCTATCTTCTCAAGATTTGAAGCATGAAACATGTTTTTCCAAGCATCCCTCTCTTGCTTCATCATGGCTAAAGCTTCTTGAAGTTCTTTCATGTCTTCAATAGGAATGGTAGGTGGTTTGGCAACCACTAGAGACATGGGCTTCTCAAAAGCATATGGAATTTTGAGCTCCCTTGCTCTCTCCTTCACGCAAAGAGTATAAGATTTCAAAGCTACATAGTTCCATTTTCCAAGCTCATGTTTCCCCTTTCTATGGATATTGTGCCAAGCATGCACCACCCTCTTCTTCAAACCTTGAGTATCCTTTCCTTCTTGGAAAAATAAACCCTCTAAAATAATGCTATTAGGTTTGTATTTCAAGGCATACCCAAACTAGCGTCTTGTTAAGATTGAATTGTAGTTGGTTCCACTTTGTGTACCAAGAAGAGGTATGTTAGAGAACTCCCCACAAATATCAATAATCTTAACATTATCATATACGAAAGAATACCAAGTGATGTCAGCATTAGTAAGGGACAAGATCCTTTAAGACCACCTCAAACAACTCCTGTTTTCCTTGAAGATAAGAGATTGTGGCAAGTGCGAAATAAGTCACTTGTACAGTAGAGGTACACAACATACAATAGTTTCATTACCCTTGGAGGTCTTATGATGGATAGAGAAATAAGTATCTCCAAGCATGGTTGGAATAGGATTCCCAATCAAGAATATCTAGATAGAATTAACATCAACAAAGTTGTCAATGTTAGCGAATAAAGCCAATCCATAAATAAGTAAGGCTAAGATAGCCTTAAAAGCTACCATTCTACTAGCACTAGCAAAAGAAGAAGCTTTCTCAATCAAGAATTTTGAAGTCAACCCTTGAATACCTCCTTTGACAATAAGATTAGAATCTACATTGGATTTGTTTAGGTGAATGGCTGGTGCAATGACTTGTGATTTAGGAACCTCCTCCAATCCACTAAAAGAAACCTTGTTAGAAACTGGCACACCCATAAGATAAGCATACTCTTCCAAGGTATGCATAAGTTGATAATTTGGAAATGTGAAACACCGGTATACAGGATCATAAAACTGAACTAGAGTATTAAAAATCCCATCTTCAACATTGGTGAATAGAATAGCCAAAAGTCTTCCATAACGATCTTTGAAATCCACAGGATTAACCACTAAAGATGATAACTTTCTCAACTCTTTTAAATTAGGAGTTCTGAAACTATACTTCTGAGTGTTCCTCCTTCTAATATCCATGATCACTATACCTGCAATGTTTGCAAATAAAATCTCTAAGTTCCTTGAAAAATAAGTGAAATAGGGTGCTCATGAATGTACGAGTTCCTGATTATGCAACAATCACAAACAAGGTTCAAGGGTTCAACGTCACGAGCATGGAGTAAAGGGTAAGAACCACCCACGATGTATGTACTAAGGGTAAATCACCTGTACAAAAAGGTTCTACAAAATTCTCTGAGTTGTGATTCCATCTTTTAGATATTATCGTCTTAAACGACTACTCATCAGCTAATAATATTATCAAGAGAAACTCGTCTGAGTGTAGTATCGCGTAATAACTAATCCAAGTCTACACCTAAATAGTCACCGCACTACGCCCTAAAAAGACCAAGTTGGGTTAAAAGGTTCTAAGGTCCTCAGCTTCTCATGCTCTCAGGTTGAAAGTAAAATGTCTTTACAACTCACTTATTCAGCATATTTACCCTCGATGAGGCCTCCACTGAGTTAGGGATCTCAAGTCAGCTTATTAAGGATTAACTCCACATAAGCCAAACATGGCTATACCACCATCCTATCTTATGTGCACTCAAGTCTAGGTATAGGACTTATATCACAACTCAGAGATCACCAAGCACCAAAAAACAAAAGCAAACGACAGATAATAAGAAAACACAGATAAAGAAGAAGGCTCAACCCACTTGGGACTACTCCTTACGAAAGTTGCCACTTAAGTGTAGCGATGACAAATTTGAGGTTAAGTTATTGGTTAACTTAACTCACAAAGCAAGAGTCGCAATCGCTCTTTATTATTTTCAAAGGAATGGGAAAATAACAAATAAAACCCACAGAAGTTTTAAAACAAAACTAATAAAACTAAGAGATAAGGGTACGGGGTTGGTTATGCAAAGGGAAGGTGTTAGCACCAAAAACATCTATAGTACTCTATAGGAACCTCTTGAAAATCTGTGTTTGCCTTGAAAAGGGTTGTTTGCAAAAAGATTGTTGAGATGAGATAAGAAATGTTTTTTTAGGTTTTTGTTTGACAATACTTCCTGAGCCTCGTGCCTACATGCCCACAAAGTGCAATGGAGGATCAAAACCTCGTAGTCCATGGTAACAATAACAAAAAGTGTTTATTTTGATTGATTTTAAATGAAGAGACATTTTGTCATATTCGAGTGGAAACTCAAGATACTACCTACAATTAATGAGGAAGGAACATTTGCATCATATTGAGATGGAAGACTTTTGCTTGGATTGAAATCAACAAGTCTATCACTCAATATTAAATGGAAAATGTTATCACTTCACTACATTATTGTGGATGTATAGGAGTTGCATCACAACAAGAACACAACTAATGACCATCCTTAAGAAAAGGTTTAAAAGGAAAAGGTGCACAAAGGCACAAAAGATTTGAATGAGTTTTGTGTTTTTAAGACTTTTTAAATTGTTTTAATATGCTTAAGATATCTTAGCATTTATTTAAGAAAAAGGTTTTGAAAATCACTTAACAAAGTCAATGTTTATTGAGAAAGTTGTTCAAGTTTGAAAACAAGAAGGTTTTGAAAAAGGAAGAAGATTTTGAAAATTTAAGAATGGGAGGAGATGAAGAGACTATCTTAAGAAAAGCAATAAAGTGGAAGTGTGTGCAACTGTACTAACCAGGATCTAGCCAGCACTTGACAAGAGTCAAACCAACATCTTATTCCTTTGGAGTAGGCCATAAGCAACGAGTAAGCACAAGCATTTGTTGAAAGAAGAACTCAAGCTATAAGGTCCGAGCTATGTATCAGGGCCAAGTCTTCAAAGGTCAACCAGAGGTCTCAAGTAACAGATGAATCAAATAGCATAGGAAAAATTAACTAAAGTTCATAGGTCAAACTCCAAGTCAAGCAAAATATAGTAACCATTATTCCAAGAGAGATTAAAGTTTTTTAGAGATTTTTCCTTTATTAATGTCATTAAAAGAAAAAGAAAATGTCCAAGTGGACAAAGCAAAAAGAACCATAAACATAAACAATATGAAATGTAATGCTAAAAATAAAGGCATAAAAGTAAAGAGCAAGAAATTAAATGACATAAAAATTAAGTGACAAGAAAATTAAAGGTGCATAAATTAAAAGTTAGCACAATCATAATGTTAGTATTGATGTTAGAGTTAATGAATCGATTCGGGAGAAATTTAGCGCTATGTTAAGCAATTGTAGCATAATCTATTAGGAAGATCATACTAGGGAGGTCTGTCAATAACAAGTTAAGTACCATACGTGTTAGAAATATGATAGAAACCATACTCCTAAACATGTAGCACAAGTAAAAACCAAGGAGGGATCAAGCACTAAGGCAAGGAGATTGGTCCATTACATCAATCATCCTTCATGACATCTTAGGACAAACTTATGCATCAATCCAAAGTACCTCAAATGATCCATGATCAATTGGAAGATAGATTTGAAATGATGGAAGTTCATCAAGAATCAATCCAAACTTAATGAACAAGAGGGAAACTAAATCATCCAATTGATCAAGAGAAAAGAAAAAGAAAAAGAAGGAGAAGGGGATGAAGAGAGAAACCAAATTGAACCATGACTTGAGATCCATCTATCATCAATTTCAATCACCTCTCTTGGTGGATTAAGGTACTAAACCTATCATCAATCCAAATTACTAAAAATGATCCAAATGATCATTTAATAATATGTTTGAATTGATAAAGATTCATCCAACCTCATCAACATCCAAAATCCATTGATATTGAGGAAGATTTTGATCAAAGTCATGATCCAAGGAAACTAGAAGTCAAACAAAATTAAAATGCAATAATAAACAAATAAAAAGCCTTAAAATGATTCTTAAAATGTTTTTAAATTGAAAATAAATGAGAAAATGCAAATGAAGCATTTAAACATCAAACAAAAGCTCAATAAAATCAAGATAGGTCAAAAACAAGTCGAGGATCATAAGATACTTTTTGGAGAATTTTAAAATGCACAAAAACATTTTTAAACTGATTAAAATGCCTGAATAAAGAGAAAAATAATGAAAAATACAAATCATGAAATAAAAATATGAAAAAAAAACAACACTAGGCAGAAAATAATTTTAGAAACTTATAGGAAAATTTTGGAGCGAAAAAACTTAAGGGAGCTATTTTTTTATGATTTTTTGAAATAAATGAGAAATTTAAAACAATTAAAATGAAACAAAAATACATAGTCATTGGATCAAATCAAAGACTAGCATTCACACATACGCATGGCATTAAATCAAACTTAAAACATATCCAAGGGATCTAATCAAAAGGAACATGGTAGACCTTAAATGTAATAACGTGCTAGATCATTTTTAAAATTAAAAAAACTCAGGCCACTGCTGCTGATCTACGGTCAGCTTCTCCGGTTTCTCATCACCGGAGCTTTGGCAAATAGTAACATTAGAGAATGAGACCACCACCATTGTGATTGATACCTCATCACGAATCCAACCATAGGCTCAAAATTCATTTATATAAACTGAGCATAGAGAATTTCAGAGAAACACGTGAAGAAATTAAACTCTGAATACGAAGAATCAAAGCAACATAAGTTAGGAGAAAGCATCAGAGAGCATCAGGCTACATTGTGGTAACTTATTTGAGTGAAAACAAAGCTTCTAACTACCTTGTCCAAATACGATCAGAAGAGGTCTCAAGGTTGATCCTGTTAGCACGATTCACAGGCTCTCAAGGTTTAGGAATTATTGCAATAGCTTTAGAAGGTTCCGAAGGTGCTAGTGGAATCAAGAAATAGAGTTTAAAATGCTCAGAATTTGAAAATGAAATCTTAAAATCTCATAGAAAAATGTGAGCTCGAGCAAAGGTTTTAGGGGCTATCCAAGCTCGAAATTGAGTGCAGAAGTTTCCTCTATTTATTGATAAGGTGAGTGAATGGGATACGTGTAGAAATTAGTTGCAATTTGTGTGAAATCATATGCACCAAAAGTGTGATCATTCTTGGTTGTGAAGTCACCAAAATGCAGCTGAATCCTTCATATTTTAGGTCATTTTTTATCCTCAGGTATCACTTAACATCATCATGGACAAAACACATGCAGAAGTTTGCTCAATTTGGTGTAATTTATGATTTTCAAATTTTGACCATGATCAATTTTCAATTCCATGAGGCCATGTAAACCTATGGTAAATCTTGTACGCTTGACCTTTAATGCTCATTCTCTTTGCCAAATGATCACATCATAACAAAGAATACAATGTGAAAATAAAGGTTTCATTTGGATGCTTTAGAAAAATATTATGAGCTTGAAAAGTTGGCACGATGACCTGTAATCAGAGGTCAAAATAATTCTAAGTCCAAAATGTCCTATAATGTCTTCAAACTTTTTATGGCTTTCCAAGCATAATTGGCCTTTGATCCTTGAAACAAACTTGTAGAGGGCATCAAATATGATAATTGGAAAAAATAGTCGCCCAAAAAAAACCCCCAGCACGGTCGCGCGAGATCAGTGGGTTACTGTAACAGTCAGAGTCAGCTGATGAATGTCGTTCCCCAAGCAGCGGCGCAGTTTATTTCTGCGGTTGGCAAATTTCTGGGTTCCTAGTATTCAACCGTCTCGTACCGCGAATGTCTGAAGGCTCCGGGCTCTTCACCCAATCGGGTCCAAGTCGCTTGAATAGGGGCAGCTGTTGCACCCTAAAATTTGCCCAACCTTATTCACTTGGGTTTATGCTTCAATATCATTAGCATTTGCATATAGAGTCATAACCATCTGCATAGAATAAGCATAGCAAGTCATTCAACAGGGGACCAATCATTATTTTCATCTCTAGAAGCCTATCAAGAGGTTATTATCCCAATTCAACCTCATTCAAGTCATCAGGAAAGAATTTGAAAGCAAAGAGTTCAGCAGATCAAGCCTTGAGTCCATCACCTAGCTGAGGGTATCTGAGGATCAACAAGAGGGTTGTGAGCTGTGAGTTGAAGGCATGGAGAGTATCTAGACATTATGAGAAGCTTAGAAAGTCATTTGGAGAAGGAGACAAGTCATTGATGAAAGCACAAGAGCTACAGTTGAAGACAGTCAACTAGGGTTTCATCTGGGTCAACCCTAGGTCAATCCTAGGTTAATTGACTGATTTAAAAGGGCATTCAAGTCTATTGGAGAGATGTGGGGTTCATCATTTGATATATAGAGAAGGATATGGAGATATGACAAGGAGAATTCAAGAGAAATCAAGGAAAAGAGGAGTTTCTAAATTAGGGTTTCTGTGTAAAATCCCCTAGTTTAGGTCAAATTTCCAAGCAAGATAAGTCAAAATGCTAGCTTCAAATGGCTTCTTGGCCAACATGAAACTTGTAGAGGATCTCAAGACCTTTAATTTGAGTGGTGGAAGACATCAAGGAGATTTATAGAACTCAAGTTATGGTCCTTGCAAGTTACAGATCATCTGAGGTATCTGAATTTTTGTCTGTGAAAGTGACTTGACTTCCAAGCAATTTTTACCCCTCAAGGAGATTTCAAATGAATTCTTGGTCAACATAAGAATTGTTCCTCATTGTCTTAGATTTCTAGAATGGTATAGCATGCCTTCATATGATGTGTGGAACTCAACTTATGGTCTTGGCAAGCAAAGGGTATTTTGGGCATTTGTGAATTACAGGTCATTTTAACCTATGTCCAAAACTCATACAAGGAGGCCTCAAATGGAAAAACTTACAACATCAAACTTGCTCCAAATGGGATTTTAAGTCTAGAAAGAAGGTCACAAATTGTTGGAAAAGCTCATAACATGAAGTTGCATGATTGGTCCAAATATGAACTAAAATGGCTTATAATTCAAAGAAATTCAAAGTGAAAAATGGTTTGGGAGATTTATGAGTCCAAATGGAGACTTCCAATATATGATTTTGAATGGAAAAGCAATTCTAAGAACAATGGTTCAAATACTTTTTTGAGTTTAGAAGGAAAAAAGAAAGTTATCTTTGGTTACTTGTAATTAAAGAAACATAACCAAAATGGATCAAAGTTGGAAAGCAAGGGAATGTGCAAGATGGATCTAGAATGTTCATATGGGGTCTATATATTCATGAAATGGAGATTGATCAAGGGTTGGCTTCATTTTCACAAAGAATTTCACAAACTTTCTCATTCTTTTTCATTGAAGTTTCATTCCAATCTCACAAATTCTTCACCAAATCATCATCAAAATCAACTTCATGATACTGTTTCATCATCATAGATCATAATTCAATCAAGAACAAGGTGGTTAGAATCCATTTTCGAGCACTTTCTTCAAGAACATCAAAACTGCAATCTCCATTGGACAGCACAATTCAAGCCAGGAATCCTCAAAGCATTGCATACAGAATCAATCACTGAGTAAATTGATCAAGATTCAAGCCTTGGAAGCCTCAGATCCTCAATCTTCCATAGCTGTTTTCAAGCTTTTGCACCAGGTGTGTTTTCATTCACACAGCTTGATCTAGTTGGTTTAGCATGTTGTTGTTAGTTTAGATATGATCTAGGTGGTTAGTAGAGTAGTTAGGATGAATTTGAGGCTGAATAGAGACCATTGTTAGCAGGTGGTAGAAACTGTTAGGGTTTGAAACTTGTAGTAGAATGCATTAGAATCTTAGCTTGATAGCGCAGGTTAATCACCATTATGCATAGAGCAGATTAGGATAGGTTTGAGGGAGAAGTGTGATGGTGAGTTGCAGAGTGCTTTCATGGAGTCAGAAGTTGTTGCTATCGGGTTTGTTAATGTGTTGAGTTTCAAAGTAAACTGATGCCATAGGATTGTAGAGGGAGGAATTTAGAATATTTTTCGTGTTTATGGCGTGGCGTTTCATGGACTGGTGATGGAGAACAGAGGGATGGAAGTTTGCTCGTGCATGGTGGCCATGGAGTCCAAACCCTAATTCAGATCCAACGAGGAAGACGAAATCATGGCCGTTTATTGGGTGTTAGACTTTTGACTAATAGAGTGATCCTAGGGCTAACATTTAATCTGAATTTGGAGGGAATTGACTGGGTGCCAAACGCACCGTTTCATTAATTGAAACGGGCGGGCCTCAGATTATGTTGTTATTCCCACCCCCAATACCAAGCCCAAACCAATCTGAACGTGAATCTGTTGCTAGTTTCACCCCCCAGCGTCCTTCTATTATTTCACTAATTCTGAGTGCTTTCTGGGCTTAACCAATTCGCTAGTAGCACCCCCCTGTTTGCTGGCCCAATGGATTTATAACTGGGCGTGTTTGCTGAATAGACCCCCCTCCCTCATTTTAATTCAATTTAATTTCTTAATTCACTTTAATTTTTACCAATTTTCATAAATTCATAACAAATTCATAAAAATTCATTTTTAATCCATTCTTTTTACATCATTTTCTTTAGGATGTGTAGAAAATTATAGAAAAATAAAATTGCATTTTTAGTTTTATTTCATATTTTTTCCATATTTTCTAAATAAATGTCATTTTAAATAGATTCATTTCATGCATGATTTTATTAATTTTGGTTCTATTAAATGCTTTCATATTTTTTGTTCATTCTTTTTATATTGTTTAGATTAGATGTTAAGATTGTAGATTCAATTTAGTACCCATTTTTTAGAAATTGATTTTAGGTGATTAAAATAGGTTTGAACATCATGAACAAATTAGGGTTTTTTAGGTGATAACTTAGGAAGTTTGATTCTTTCCCTTAGGACTTAGGATTTAATTAGATTAGTTATGGGACTATAGGGGCTATGGGTAGCTATTAGATCCCTTAGAGACAAGTTAGGAGTCCCCTACTGCTATTAATACTGTCTGCATAGCTGTTGTCTGGTGTGGTGTGCCCTCTGGGGATTATTGCTTGCTTGTTTGGGTATTGGGTTTGTCTGGGGCCCTGGGGAAGCTGAAGCCTTGAGGAGATGAAGACCATTGGATATTCAAAGATTGAAGATCAACTGCCAGAGTTGAGGAGGAGATTCTTGCTAGCAGATGCTGAGGAGACTAGGGTTTAGGAGCTAGGCAGAGCTCTAGGTTAGAAAGCTTGTTTCTCAAACATGGATTGCCTTGCCTGCATCCATTCTTCTCTGTGATTCAGAGTCTCTCTAAGACACTCACCCCCTTCCTTTGGAAGGCTTGGTGATAGTGTCTATGAGATAGAACTCTTGAGAGAAAATGTCTCTTGTGTTAGAAGCAATTTGTTCACCACCCTTGGTAGTCAACTGATTGCTTAACACCCAATTCACTCTTGTGACTAATCCCTCATCCTGGAGGTTTGAGCTTGAAGAAAAGCCACTGCAAGATAGAAGACTGATGATCAAAGCCCTTGCCTGAAGATCATGAAGATGGAGATTGATGTTTGTTGAAGCATGTAGCTGATTGGAGATTACTTGAAGCCAGATGTTGATTCAGAGCTGCTGATGCTGTTTCTTTTGCTGTTGTATTTCATTCCTGATGTACTTGTTTGGTTTTCTGGACTGTATTGTTTGCTGTTTACCCTGTTGGGTTGAAAGTGAATCCTGTTCACTTTCGCCTATTGTTTTCTAGGTTCGAGGTCGAGTAGGACTCCCTTGCCTCGCTTGTACTGTTGCATCCATGCATTTTACTGCTTTACTGTATATATTTGGTATTGTTTCTGTTTCTGCCTATCCCGTAGGATCTCTGTTTCTCTCTGTGCAAGAGAGGAGCATGATAGACACTAGGTCTTAACCCATGCATGATAACATTAGGATAGTTTGTTTCCCCTCGCAACCGTAGGTTAGGGTTCTGTCTCTTCTCTCTCAAAACAAACAGAAAAACACATAAAGATTTCAAATGCAATAAAAGACACTTCTTTCGTAAAAGAATGTGAACTCATCAAAACGTCATTTTTGTCCGCCGGGACTGTTAATCAAGAAAACCTTTTTCAGAAGGAATAAAAACAATCAAGACAAGCTTGTGTCGTACGTGGCCCGAACTACGTTTGCTCTGATCTTTCATGCTGTATGAAAGTACGTAGGCATAGGATGCGATATCCTAGCGAGCAACCTTCCCCTCCTTTCCCGTAGGTAGGCGAACTACGTTGACTCTGATTTCTCGTTTCAGACGGGAATACGTAGGCATAAAGTGCGATACTTTGCCGAGTCATTTTTATTTTCATTTTATTTTCTTTTTCACCCCAGACCTTTAGCGTAGATAGAATAACAATCCATACCCGAAAACAAGCGTGGATCCCATCGAGTACGATGGACGTGAGGGGTGCTAATACCTTCCCCTTGCGTAACCGACTCCCGAACCCAGGTTTTGGTTGCGATGACCATACCTTTCCCGTGTTGTGCGAGGTTTACTCTGAGCGTTTCCTTTCCCTTCCGTGGGATAAATAACGCACGGTGGCGACTCTTCTGTTCAGCCGGCGCCGATTTTCGCAGTAGCGACAGCTATGCTTTGAAATTATAGGTCATGCATTAATGAATAGCCTTCAAAAATTAATGGTTGACCACAATTTGACATGAGGAATCCAAACCCTAGCTGAGGAGACAATCACTTGATGCTCTTGATTCCAAACCTTACCTTGCAAAAGAAATAAAAGGGACAATGCATATTTTTGTATTTTGATTAATGGTTTATGAATTATAAAGCATATAAGTACAAAAACAAAAGATACACAAAGAGGTGCTTGATGATGTCTGCAAAGGCATACCCAAAGATGAGATGGTTATGAGACAACCAAGTTTATGATCTTGATGCATTGAAAAGATGCAAATGAGGTGGAATCTTATGGGTAAAAATTAGGGTATGACAATATGGATACTATGAAGTAAGGGAATCATGGTTCATGCCCACCACTATAAAACCCTAACTATGACCTACATGTCATTAAAGAATAATAATAATAAAATAAAATAAAATAAAACTAAAAAAAATAAAAGAAAAGCAACACTACTTTGGGGAAAGAAAAAAAATCAAATTTCAAAAGCCACAAATCATATTCCGACATGTGGCATTGGATTAACAAACAAAAGAAAACAAAAGAAACATAACACTTTCTTTTTCATGTACTTTACCAGAAGAAAAATGAGAATTACATGCTCATGCCTTAATCTTCTCAATCTCTTCTATTCTAATCCATGAATAAAACAACCATAAAAAAATAAACATGAGAATGAAAAGGAAAGAGAAGAGAGTAACCTGCGATGGTGACTAACGGTGGGGATATCTAGAGTATTTCTGGAGAGTCTTCAAACATGACGGCAAGGTGTGGATGTGAGTTAGTATGTGTATCGTTGTCGCGTAAGATTCAAATATAGGTTGATGTATGTTGTTTGGTTCAGGGGGAGGTTGTGTTTGGAGGTTTTGTTGAAGAGTGTTTGGTGGTGAAGATATACGAAGGAAAGATGGCAGGTGTATTCGATGTAGAATCTGTGGAATAGGCATGTGATGCAAGATTATGCAAGTGGTTATGTTACAGACTAAAAAGAGAAGAAAGGCTGGGAAAAATGAAGGTGAGTTATGGTGTGCTTGTAGTAGGTATTGTGAAGGAAAGGTGTGTATGAAGCTTAGAGTGTGTTACATGGTAAGAGAGAGAGAGAGGAAGTAATTCTTGGAAGAACATGGCAGTGTAATGAGATAACAGACGTTGTGGTATTATTTGGCTTTTATTTAAATGAATGTGATGTAGTAATGAAGTGTGTGTTGGAAAAGAAGAGGAATAATGTCGGATTGTTTTCATTTTCCTTTTTTACTATTTCAAACTTCTCATGATATTTTAATTTGGCATGAGGGAGCAAGCTGTGAGTGCAACTTCCCATTTAGATATGTTTTATATGATGTCAAAACTAGGAGAAACTTTTGCGTTTTTGTACATTAGATGATATTAATTGATTCTAGATGTACATTATGCATTTTAGCATCAGGAAGCATGTCACCATGTTAGAAAAGGTTTAGAAAACACTCAAGCATTAGGAAATGTCTTTAAGCATCAAAAGCTTTATTTTGTGTGTGAAAAACACTTTATAGGTCGACACATACGACTTTAGGTCGACTGATCAGTCACCATTTCTATGTTGTTTCCCACACTTATTCGACATCAAATCCACTAATCGGTAATATTTATGTTAGTCTTTTTGTTGTTTTTGAATGATATTTACTATCTTTATGTTTTCTCGAGTGTTATGTTTTTCTAGTGATTTTGTTACATTTAGTGCATTTTACACATTTGGTAGTGGTCTTGATGATTTCAGGTCCATATGAAGAAAGGCAAAGAACTTGGGCGAAGAAATAGGAAATTCAGGAAAAGTCTGAGGAGTATTTCAAGCATTGTAGTGGGCTGACACGGACACCCGTGTCACCTAACACGGGTCGTGTCAAGAGAGTATCCAGAAGGTCGTCTTGGAGAAGAAAGCAGGGAGCTGACACAGGTGCCTGTGTCAGCTGACACAGGTGCCTGTGTCAGCTGACACAGGTGCCTGTGTCAGCTGACACGGCCCGTGTCAGCACGTCTTGCACATTTATTCATCTGAGTTGTGGAACAGAGAGCCAACACGGTTACTCGTGTCAACTGACACGACCCGTGTTGGCTTGGGCGTGTCATTCTCCAATTTCCTGTTATTTTTTTACTATTTTGACCCCTGAGGGTATTTTCGGAATATCCTGACTTCTGTATTGGATCTGTTAGTATTTAAAACACATTTAGACAAAGAAAAAAACACTTTTTTTTTACTTTTTCACTTTTGAACAAGAAAAGGTTTTGACAAGAAGGATTGAGCTATCAAGAGCAAAGGGAGAACAGAAGATTTTCAAGGGCAGAAGCAATTGAAGATCAAAGTAATCCCCAAGTATCCTTGTAATGTCATATTTAATTGTTAAATTTACTTTTATTATTATAAGAGGCTAAACCCCCCAAATGTAGGGGGCGTCCCTGAATTGCTATTGTATTGATATTAGCACTTATTTTATTTAATCAAGTTTTATCGTTCAATGATTTTATCACTTTTTCAATTGGACAAATGGATTTAGTTTTACGGTTAGCCTTAGGTCGGAAAAACCATTGCTAACATAATTTGATCGATAATGCCTCAGTAGATAATTCATAGGACTAGGATTACCCTGTTGCACTTGAATACTGCTAAAACTGTTTTTAATGCTTGAATTCAAATTGGTTGTCTATGGACATAGTAAATTGCTTATGATTTCAAAGATTTTCTCATTAAGGCCTTAGGAGTAAACACAAGTAGAAATCAAGAACTTGATAAAAAACTGTGGTTATGTTATGAAATAAGGATTGATATTCTTGCAAGGCAATTCACTCACTGCCCCTAGTATGCCCTCATATCTTGTTAAATCCTATTCATTAGTTTGCCTTATTTTAAATATTGTATTTTATTATTTTAAAACCAAATCTAAACCCCCCAATTGAGTTCTATTTGATTGAATACAAATTATGCTTATATTGCCTAACGCAGTCCTCGAGATCGATTGGTGGGTCCACACGAATCTCACCTCTTCATTACCCAATTAAACCTTAATCTCCCACATCATTTAAGATTTTCTCTCACTATTTCCCATCATTCTTCATCTTCTACCTCCATTCCTCTCAAACCCTCCACAAACTACATAACCACACCACCAAAAAGCATCAAATTTTCCACATTCCGTCAACCAAAACACAATCCCACCTTCGCAAAAATTGTTCCCCTCTCCGTCCTCTACAGCATTCTGCAAATTTTTTCCCTAACTCTATAATTTTTTTTCTTGATTTCCTCTGTGTTTCAGGTACAAGAATAAGCTAGTCAGACGCCGAACACGCACGACATTATTTTCGACAATCCCGAGCATGAAAAATGATACGCATGTCACATCAAGCGTAAAATTACGCCGACCAGGTAAATGTGTAACAAAAATATTTCTGAGTTAGGTTCGAATATTGAAATTGATCGCATGTTTTATAGTCTTGGTATGTTGGAATTTTTGCATTTAGAAGCTCCGACATATGAACGCATAACGTTAGAGTTTTTAAGTACTATTGATTTTTACTTGAAGAAAAGATGGACAGGAACAATGCGATATTTTTATGGCTCAATGAAATTCTGACTATTTAATACTGATCATGAGCTCAGCATCGAAGAGTTATGAGGCATCCTACAACTCCCACTCTATGACCCCAGAGCTGTCCCAGATACTTTTGATGCGAAAGCATTTTGGACGGCCATTACTAGTAAGTATGATTATATCTCAAAGGGTGTTAAGGCATCAGGGATCCAAAATCCTTGTTTTAGGTATGTACAAAAGGGCTTGACATAAACTTTATTTGATAGGGGAGACAGTACCGGAGTTGCTACTCAAAAAGAGTTATTCTTCCTTTATGCTATGGAAACTCCGAGATGGTAAGTGTGGTTGCTTTTGCAGTGAATTATCTGGGCTGAGTAGGCAGGGCAACACAGAGAGGAATATTTGTCAGTGGAATGATAACGTGGATAGCTAAGCATTTCGGCTATGATCCTGCCGCATTCGGTGATGCACCCGTAACAAGTAAAACTAGACTTGATATGGTTGCCCTTGTCCAACAGGGCATAATTTTTGTTGCTCCTACTTATTATGTTGTGATGAGTCTCAACAAATTTGTTATTTCCCTCCCTGATCCTGATAGAGTAAGTATAGCTGATCTTAATAATTATATTTATGATAGTACCATCCAAGATGAGGACGAGTACCATGTTAACTCTATGTCTGCAGGTGAACATGAAGAGGAGGATGCCCCAGACCATGAGCAGTTTGTTTCGTCTCAGGAGGGACCCACCTATGTAGGTACCGGAACCTCATCCACAACCGAAGATAATTGGTCGTGGACGCGTGGTGAACTCGGGTATCTCTGAGCGGAGCAAGCCAGACAGGGAGAAGAACAAGCCCGTCAAGGGGCGATCATGGATGACATGCATGCCATGATGCAACAGTTGATGTTGCGTTTCCCTCCTCCGAAGTGAGGCTCTGTGAGTTTCTCTCTCTCACTTGTACTAAAACATTGAGGTCAATGTTTGGTTCAAGTGTGGGGGGTTTCTTTTGTTGATTTTCAGTATTTTTATTTGTTTCGGTTATTTTCATTAATTGTTATTCATAGTTACTTTGATTTTGGTATGTTTATGTTGTGTTGGTTACAGATTCGTAGGTGGATGTTGTGTGAGAAATGAGACAGGTAGTAGTGGATGAGAAGATGCAACCCAAATTGGTTCTCCAGGAAGCCCCAATAGGTTGACACTGCTGGATACTATGTTGGACACAACTCTGTGACACCAGACTGTTTCGTATGTTGTGCACCCAAGCTGGATAGGAAGTTACACCATGCTAAGAAGCATTTTGGAACCTGTCGAGCTAGACCAAGACATGGTGAGAAACAAAAAGCCATACACTTTTATCATCATGAGAGAGATGCAGGTATGTCTCTATCACTCTGAGCTTGCATACTGACTGTTTAAATTTCGCCACACACTTATATGCACCGAGGAAATTTTTTGTGTTAACCTAGAGCCTTTCTAGCTACCCTTATGTTTTATCCTTTGCTAACCAATGTTGAGCCTTTTTCCCTTTTGTTTGTGTATAACCTTGTCATGTGAACCCGTAGCCCAAACATTTTCCTCACCCTATTCAGATAGGTGTTGCAGCATAATCTGTGAAAAAAATTCTAAGTTTGGGGTAGTAGTACCAAAAAAAGAATTAAGTGGGTGTAGAGAAAAAGAAGAAAAAAATAGAATAATAATAATGAAGCACCTACTTAGAAAAAGAAAGAAAAGAGTTATTTTGAAAAATTAAGAATTTATGCTCAAGAAAAGCATTCGAGTAAGAACTAATCAAGTCCAATAAAAAGGTATGAATGCCCCTAAGCAGTACAAATTACACAGAGAAACTGACGACACCGAATTTGAACCATACCCCTTTGTTTTTCCTTTTTTTGTTTATCCCACCATGACCCTTAGCCCTATTACAACCATAAAAGATCTCAAAAGGTGTGTGTGTGTGTGTGTGCGCGTATGTGCGTGCGTGTGTGTGTGTGTGTGTGTGTGTGCGCGCATGCGTGTGTGCGTGTGTATGTTATTAAGATAGATGGTATTCAAGTTTATGAGTTGATTTTGCATAATCTGATTTGAGTGTAAACACTGTAACTAGGAGAGACATTGGTGAGGATGTGAAAAAGCCGACAGGTGAAGAAATGCTTTGATGTGGAAGTGTAGTAGCGAGCTCAGATAAGGAAGTACGAAACATAACGGAAAAGTGAAACAAGAGTTGCGAAAGACATCGGCAGTGTTGTGGTAAATTGGTCTCGAAATTGGGGTAAACTTGAATGCTCTCTCAAAGCATTGCTTGAGGACAAGCAATGAGCTAAGTTTGGGGTTGTGATCAGTCACCATTTCTATGTTGTTTCCCACGCTAATTTGACATCAAATCCACGAATTGGTAATGTTTATGTTAGTCTTTTTGTTGTTTTTGAATGATATTTACTATCTTTATGTTTTTCTCGAGTTTTATGTTTTTCTAGTGATTTTGTTACATTTAGTGCACTTTACGCGTTTGGTAGTGGTCTTGATGATTTTAGGTCCATATGAAGAAAGGCAAAGAACTCGGGAGAAGAAATAGGAGATTCGAGAAAAGTCGAAGGAGTTTTTCAAGCATTGCAGTGGCTTGACACGGCCACCCGTGTCACCTGACACGGGCCGTGTTAGGAGAGCATCTAGAAGGTCATGTTGGAGAAGAAAGAAGGAGGCTGACACGGGTGTTCGTGTCAACAAGTCTGGCATATTTATTCATCTGAATTATGGAATAGAGAGCCAACACGGCTGCCCGTGTCAGCTAACACTGCCCCGTGTTGGCTTGGGTGTTTCGTTCCCCAATTTCCTGTTATTTTTTACTATTTTAACCCCTGAGGGTGTTTTTGGAATTTCCTGACTTCTGTATTGGACCTGTTAGTATTTAAGACACATTTGGACAAAGAAAATGGCTTTTTTTTTTTTACTTTTGCACTTTTGAACAAGAAAAGGTTTTGACAAGAAGGATTGAGCGATCAAGAGAAAAAGGAGAACATAAGATTTTCAAGGGCGGAAGCAATTGAAGATCAAAGTAATCCGCAAGTACCCTTGTAATGTTAAATCTAATTATTGAATTTACTTTTATTATTATGAGAGGCTAAACCCCCCAATGCTAGGGGGTGTCCCTGAATTGCTATTATATTGATATTATTTCTCTATTAATGACATAAACACTTATTTTATTTAATCAAGTTTTATCGTTCAATGATTTTATCATTTTTTTCAATCGAACAAATTGATTTAGTTTTACGGTTAGCCTTAGGTCGTAAAAACCATTGTTAACACAATTTGATCGATAATGCCTCCATAGATAATTCCTAGGACTAGGATTACCCTATTGCACTTGAATACTACTGAAACTGTTTTCAATGCTTGATTTCAAACTGGTTGTCTATGGAGATAGCAAATTGATTATGATTTCAAAGGTTTTCTCACTAAGGCCTTAGGAGAAAACACAAGTAGCAGTCAAGAACTTGATAAAAACGGTGGTTATGTTATGAAATAAGGATTGAATTCTTGCAAGACAATTCATACACTGCCCCTAGTATGCCCTCATATCTTGTTAAATCATATTCATTAGTTTGCCTTATTTTAAATATCGTCTTTTATGATTTTCAAACTAAATCTAAAAAACCCCCAATTGATTTTTGTTTGATTGAATACAAATTACGCTTGTATTGCCTAACGCAGTCCTCGAGATCGATACTGGAGATAACTCCCTTATTTTAACTACAATCGGCAGAATAGTACACTTTCTATTTTACCGACCATCGACCTATAGAAAATATTTGTCAACTCAGGTTGACACATAGAATGCATAGGTTGACACACATGCTTCAATATTGAAGCTTGTAGGCTTTGTCCATGTTCTGACTCATATAGATCGACACATGACTTTGATAGACCTAAAATATTGAATTTTTTATTTTCTTTCATTTCCTTTTGCATGTTCTTTACTTGTACATACATACATATTGTCGCGGTGAGAATCGGAGACCATAACTATTAGTTATCTAGGCTTCACAAAACTTAAGATATCACCATCGAACTTTAATTTATCCAAGGGAATGGGAAAAGAACGAATAGATCCATAAACATGCAATGCAAAACAATGCAATAAAGATATCTAAGATACAAGGGGTTGGTTATATAAAATGGAGGTGAAGTGTGTTTTTAGCTATCTATATGAAAAGAAAAGTTTTAAAAATATGAAGGGAGTGAGGTAAATTGTATGGGAAGAGTGAAGAGTGCAGTATGTGTTGAGAAAAAAAAGCGTAAAAATAATAGCAGTGGAAGGGTGTTTTGAAATGGTGGTTTTGGAGAGATGGTGAAGAAGAAGATATAAAGGATATATCACATGAACAATAGTGAAAATGAAGGGTGGAATATGATTTGAGGATACATGATACTACCATATGCATGCATGTAAAACACATATGATAAAAAAAACTATCATAAACCAAACACTCACACACACATTATCACACACAATTCATAACAATTTCAACATAAGAAGCAAGCTTCACACACAACAAAAACACAACATAAACATTAAACACATACTATATATTACATACACAATACCAGCACAATATTTCATAAACACAAGGTTGAAGAGAAACATTTGGAACTTACCGACAATGGCGAAAATGTTCCCAACTGCAAGTTAAGTTATGGACTTTGATGGTGATAGCTAGGAGAGTATTGTGAAACCTTATTTATTAAAATGAAAGTGGGGTGTTGGAGTTTTGTAATGGAGTCAAAAGAATGGAAGTTTTTTCAATGATTCAAAGCTCTCTTGTTCAAACTTTGATCCCTTTTTTTATGTCTCTCCATCTCTTTAACAGCTATTTTTCTGTCCTTTTTCAAAGACATTGGGTGGATCAATCTTAATCAACAAGTTTTAGTCATAAGCATGAAAATGGCAAGAAAATTTATGGTGTATGTTTTTTCTCAAAAGGATGGAAGAGTTCACCAAGTTGAGCGACATTGAAAAATAATCTAATAAGTAAAGGTTAATGTTGTGACATGATGCCCAAGAAAACAAAGTATGATTAGTTTCTTGATTAAAAAGAAAACCACAAAGGAAAGGAAAAGATAGAATATAAGAGAAAGAACAATTCAAATTGGTTAAAAACTGGATTCTAGATTCAATTACACATTAAGAAACAATGTTTACAACTGAATCTCAATCACACCACTTTCTCCCTCTGATTAGGATTACCAGGGATTGATTTGGAGAAGTGGTGACTAGTATGCTATTTATAAGAAAACTAAACCATAGATTTTAGCTAATGTACTAAAAAAATTGTCCCAACAGACTGGCCCAATTCAACGTGTTAACTTAACTAACAAGCTAACATATTTTTGCATGCAAAAACAGACTTCGACTACGTCATGCACATCTTCACCTATTGTTGAACAATGAAGCTAACCTTGTCGAGGATAGAGTACAATCCAAATATCACAAATGTCCACCTCGGAACAAAATCTACATTAATAAGGGAAAAACTACTTTTCATCATGCGGCTTTATCAACTGCATACAGTGGAAGAACTTGCTACTCGACAATGTCTTGGTGATCATATTGGTAGCATTGTCATTAGTCAAAACCTTCAAAACTTAGACTTCTCCATGCTTGATTATCTCTCTGACAAAATGTAACCTCGCATCTATGTGCTTGGTTCACTCATGATATGATGAATTCTTTGACAGGTGTATTGCGCTTTAACCATCACATTTAACAGTGATTTCTTGACCTTGAAATTTTAGCTCCTTAGCAAATCCTTCAAAACACAATACTTCTTTCAAAGCTTTAGTAAGGGAAATATACTCTGCTTTAATGGTTGATAAGGCAACAATCTTCTGAAGTGTTGCTTTCCAACTAATTGTTATGCCAAACGTAGTGAGCACATATCCAGAAATGGATTTTCTAGAATCCATACAACCTGCATAATTATAATCGAAAAATCCTTCTATTTTGAATTTGCTATCATCACCACAGGCTCCACCATAAATCAGGACTCTGCTCAGAGACACATTTATGTACCTTAGGGTCCACTTTAATGCTTGTCAGTACTTCTTCCTAGGATTGAGCATATATCTGCTTATAAGGCTCACTTCGTATGCTATGTCTAGCCTCGTACATACCATATCATACATTAAAGAACCTATTATACAAGCATATGGAATGTTATTTATATAGGCTCTTTATAATTCAGTACTAGGACTTTGAATCGTACTTAGCTTGAAATAAAGATTAGTCTGTGTCATAACAAACTTTGAATTCGACATACTAAACTTGTCGAGAATCTTATTTAGGTATGTCTCTTGAGATTATCATAATCTCAACTGCTTTCTATATATTTGGATGTTAATCTCAAGAATCTTGGAGGCAGCTCCCAGATTTTTCATGTCGAACTCCTTATCGAGTTCAGCCTTCACCTTCATAAAATCCTCAAAACTATTGCTTGCTATGAGGATGTCATCCATATAAAATAATAAAATAACAAGTAAATTTCCAAGTTGAAATCAGAAGTAGACATAGTGGTCCAACTGGCTCCTAATGAAACCTATATGTGCCATGAACTTGTCAAAGCTCCTATTCCATTGTCAAGGAGATTATTTCAGGCCATATAGTGACCTATTCATCTTGCACATATAATCTTCCTTTCCTTTTTCTTCATACCCTCCAGGTTGCCTCATCAGAATTGTTTCATCTAAATTACCATACATGAAGGAGGTCTTCACATCTATTTGTTCAAGTTCTTGGTCAAACTTTGCCACCATGGCTAACAACATTCTAATGGATCTATGCTTTACAATAGGTAAGAACACATCATTAAAGTCGACGCTTTCATTCTGAGTGAACCCCCTAGAAACCAAGCTTACCTTAAATCGCTTCAATATCACTCATTCGATTTCTTCCTTAACCTTGAATATCAATTTACAGCTAACTAACCCGGCCCCTCGGTTTCTCAATCAGCTCCCAAGTGTTATTATAATGAAGAGACTTCATCTCATTATTCATGGATTTCATCAATTCAGTTTTATTTCGATTCGTCACAGCTTCCTTATAGTCTCTAGGTTCTTCATCAAGAAGCTCATTTGCAGAGATTAAGGCGAATGTTATGAGATATTTATAACCAAGTCTCTGAGGTGGCTGGATGACTCTTCTTAACCTATCTCTTGCCAGCAGGTAGTCATTATCAGTCTTCTCATCTTCATCAATAACTTATGCTTCTTCTTCGACTTCATTTGGGTTATGCAATTCAACATCACTATGCTCAAGCTCAATAGGAATTTCTTCCTGTTCCAACTCCTCTACAAAGAACTTCATACTTCGACCAACATCATCAATTTTCTTGAAAGCCACCAATAGATATAAATTTAGATAGTGACACATTTTTTTGATAGATTTTAGTTTTTTACTAACAATATAACTTGTTTTTTGTATGTAACATTGTCAATGATGCAATCTCGATACAATTTGAGACATACATAATATCTATTCTATTTTAATGTTATAAAATTTAAAGATTATTTTTAAGACATTTTTTGTGTTTCAAAATTTTACCTTGCATGTATACTAGTTATGTATGAACAATGCTCTAGGTGAGTACGGATATGCATTTCTGGATACACTCCGTTTTAATTGTAAATAGGGGATTTTACAGATGTGTATTTCCGTAAAAACCCTTCATTTGTAAAAAAAAATTGATCAAAAACTTGTATAAATAGAGATCTGTCATCCCATGTTCTTTACGAAAACACAACAAACCAAAATAAATACATATATTCATCTTGCATTTGTGTATTTCAATGGCGCAAAGCTCCCGCTTCAATTTAGGGTCTCCGGAGACATACCTCTCATCGATCTGAAATCCAAACTAAATATTCTCCTGCAATATCCAATAAATCGAAGAGTTGTCAAGCTCGAGTATTGTTCACCCTCGATTGACAGAGTAGGCAAGATATGGTTTACCAAGCTTGAACTAAAGATGAATGAAGAATTAAAGGTTATATGAAGTACATTTTACCGTTACTCATCAATGACTTCGTTTGAAGTGATATGACGATTGCAAGATTGACGAAGATTTCTAAAGATGTTGCTACGTCCTGAACCCCTCTTTTAGAATGAAATGTATGTTAAGTTTATATTAACAATTATCTATGTGATATTAAGTATTTGAATGTTAATTTGTTTTGTTTTTTTAAATTTCTTCAATTGTTTCTAATTTGTCCTAACAAAGCATATTTCAGAAATGTATTTCTGTAAAACTCCGTATCTACCATAATATTGAAACAAAAATGCATTTCTAAACTAAATTTTTAACAAAATAAGGTGTCTCAACAATTTAAATTGACGAATGTGTAAAAAAATATGTCTAAAAATACATCTTCAAATTCTAATGAAAGTTGTGGTTTTTACAGTGACGGAGAAGCATCCCTTAAAATGGGATGAGTATTGTTCGTGAATTTTGTAGTACTTGTAATATTGGGCATGACAAAGAAGGTAAATAGTATTGTTGGGCTGAAGTATAAAGGGCTAGTTGGTAATGGTAGGCCATATCCACTGTTCTACTCATCCCATCACTTACTCTTTCTATTGCTCACATTTAGATGATCTACCCAATACTATTTTGACTTTAATATAAATTTTATCTTTCTATTTTGATTGAAAAATAATTTAGATCTCCCAACTATTAAATTTGTGTTTTCAGTCCTTTTATTTTAGTAGATAATAAATTTTTATTTTTATTTTTAACTTCACGGTTTGATTCCTTATTTTAATAAAACTAGATTTTATTCTTTTATTTTCACAAATATATAGATTATTTCTTACAAGATCTCTAAAATGCTTTTGTTAAGGTTAATTGAGAGTTTCCTAGAATCTGCTTCTTGGATTTCCTCAAGTCACCATTGAGCTTTTTATGCATTGCATCACCCCCTCTTCTTTATCTATTTTATGAAATGGAAATAAAATTTCAATTTTTAGAATGTGTTTGAATGAATCATTTTAACGAGTGAAAATATTTTTTGAAAGAATTTAAAATGATTTGACTAAAATATATTGTTTGGATAAAAAATATAAAAAATTGTTAAAATAATGTAAATTTATGAAATATTTTATTCGAATTTTGTTTAAGAAATTTAAAATGATACCAAAAATTAAGGAATTTAAAATTACTCTTTCACTCTTTATCATGCAATTTAAAATTATTTATTATTAATTTTTTTAAATTTTGCAAGATAATTCTCATATTTTATTAAAATTTCAAACTCACGCCTAAAATTTTCTAAAATTTGCAAATAAATCTCTAAAAATTTTCAAAATTTACAAATTAGTCACTTTAAATTTTCAAAAATTGCAAATTGCTCCCTATTTTTTATATTATAAAATTGGCTCAAAATTTTTAAAATTTATAAAAATGACCCTAAAAATTTAATAATGAATTATTTAATACTTCATTCAAACAAAAGAATTTAAAAATAAATAAATTTCAATTGAATCATTTAAATTGCTTAGAATTTTGAATTCCTTGAAAATTCTCAATTATCTCATCCAAACACACTCTTTGGATGAAACATTTTAATGAGAGAAAGTAATTTTTTGAAGAAATTTAAAATGACTTGATCAAGATCCATTGTTTGAATAAAAAAATATAAAGAATTGTTAAAATAATATTTATTTATGAATTCTTTTATTCAAGTTAAATTTAAAGAATTTCAAATGACACCAAAAAATAAGAAATTTGAAATTACTCATTCACTATATATTATGCAATTGTTAAAATGTTTATTATTATTTCTTTAAATTTTGCAAGATGGTCCTCATATTTTATGAAAATTTCAAATTCACCCTTAAGACTTTTTAAAAATTACAAATACATCCCTAAAACTTTTTCGTACATCCAATGGACTTCTCTAGGTCCCCTGATCACTCTTATTGATTACGTGCACATCCATAACCTTAATCTAACAATTAAAGATTTTGTTTATGACACCACCTCACATATACCGCATGTATACTCAACTCCCTTATCACATCATCAATGAGCTCACCACTAAAAGTATCAGTTTCTACCTCAATATAGAAGATATCTCTAGCTGGTCTTATCACATAAGTGGTACTTGCACTACGTATTAAGATTTTTTTTTTAAAATTAATTTAACTTTGTAAAAAAAAAACATAAGAAATAATCTAAAACATCTAAAAATATTTGACATAATACTACCTAAATATAAAACTAGATGTTTTTTTCTTACAATAATCCGATAATATATGTTTTAATATGATCCTCAACTCCCGTAAAAAAAAATATATATCCTCAACTGTGCATAAGTCTAAAGTGCAAACATAATTATATTGCACTTTGCTTTAGATATACATTGTCACATTTTTTTTCATACTTTTTCTTTGTACCCTTGTCATGGCTCTTATCATGACCAGAATATTCAATCCTATATGATAAAAAGCTTAAAGGCTACATATATTCTTTCCTTTTTACTCGAAGGCTAGTTATGCTTTCATTATAGTGAAGATTCCTATAGCAATTATTTGGTTCTTGAGCTTCTCATTAGGTGAGGAAACCGAGCAACAACTTTTCGAAGGTAGACAAGAAGAAGATAGCTGAATAAATAGCTCAATTGCAAACTAATTTTACCTCAAATTAAACGCCTTAAAGATCATTCCTAAACTAGAAAAAAGAGTGAAAGCGATAATGCATAAGTATATCGAGGCTTTGGATTCTATGCTACACATGACTTGGATTGAACAGGCACATAAGTGAGTCCTGTAGCTCGTGCACAGGTTTTGTATAATGTGGGAAAGACAAATATAGTTTGACATTTTGATGTTTTTTTGTTCAAGAGAGGAAATTCACTTGAACAAACCCAATAATAGTATATCAAACTTTCATCATATACAGCTCCTATTATCATTCATATGTCACATCCACATTTCACTCTTCATGTTGAAACTAAATCCCCTCCGGTCATGTTTTTGCCACGTTCACGATGTTAAGATATTATTAACCATTCGATTTCTATCACATGGTTTAGAAAAAATAGATTTGATTTTCTCAAAATTATTCATTTAAATTAAAATCAATTGATCTTGATCGGACAACTATCTATGCTTGAATGCATGCAATGTTTTCTTTTTTTACTGTAGGATCTGAGTCCCTTCATGATGTGTGTTGTGATCTTCAGACCCAGTCTTTGGGTAAGGCAACAAAAGGCATTTGCCTTAGCCGTATCAGATAAAGTAATAAGCTCGACTTTAGTTCAAGAAACTGAGGAAGGAGAAAAACCGATGTATTTTGTTAGTAAAGTGCTAAGAGAAGTAGAATTACGTTACCAAAAAATTAAGCGTCTCGCACTGGCAGTAGTTATTACAGCTCGGAAGTTGAGATACTACTTTAAGGGACACCCCATCATCGTCAAAACTAACTACCCTATTAAAGAAGTCTTGAAGAAACCAGATTTGACAAGAAGAATGGTCTCTTGGGTGGTAGAGTTGTGGAATATGTTATAAAGTTTGTGCCAAGAAGTAGCATTAAGTCTCAAATTCTCGCTAATTTCTTGAATAAATTAAGTAATCCTATTTCAGAAGAAGCGACATGTAGGTGGATGTTATCTATGGGCGGATCCTCTAATCTCAAAGGAAGCAGAGCATAGATAATGCTAGAAGAACCGGACGACCTAATACTTGAATATTCTTTGTGTTTTAATTTTCAGGCTAGCAACAACCAGGCCGAATACGAAGTTTTCATTGCAAGGATGAAGTTAGCAAAATAATTTGAAATGACACATTTACTGGTCCAAACCGACTCGCAGTTGATCACCAGCTTGGTCAAGGGGGAGTTTCATACAAAAGATCCAGCGCTGATCAGATATTTTCAAAAATCTCTCAAGATATCCCAAACATTTGAAGAATTTGAGATAAGCCACATCCCCAGGGGAGAAAACACCATAGTCGATCTCCTGGCACGTTTAGCAAGCACCGATGGTAATGGATTAAACAAAAATGTGATTCAAGAAACCCTATAAGCGTCGAGCATAGAGGTAGAAGAAGTTATGACATTGAGTGAGGCGAAAGGCTAGATGGCAACTATCGATCGATATTTGACTCGAAACGAGCTCCTCGAAGAAGAAATAGAAGAAAAACTCATTAAAAGGATATCTGCAAGATACTTCATTGAGGTTGACCGCTTATACAAAATGGGTAGATTGGTACTATGTTGAGATGCATCTCAAAAGAAGATACGATTTTTGTCATGAAAGATGTACACGAAGGAATCTGTGTAAGTCACATCAGAGGAAGGGAATTATCAGGAAAAACACTTAGAGCACGATATTACTGGTCGAGCATGTTGTAATATTGTGCGTAATTTGTAAGTCGGGGTGAGAAATATCAGGTATTCTCTCCTTTTATCCATTCTCATGTAGAAGCGATGTACTAAGTGTTTTCACCATGTTCGTTCTATCAATAGGGAACAGATATTAGGGTCCCTTTCCTGTGGTGGCCGGGCAGCTAAAATTCTTGATAGTAGTTGTAAATTACTTTACTAAGTGGGTGGAGGTAGAAGCAGTGGCATGAATCACAGCAGAAAAAGTACGCTGATTCTATTGGAGAAACATAATATGTCATTTTGGTCTGCCTAGGGTTATTGTATCTGACAATGGCGTGCAGTTTGCTAGCATGTCGATTGTAGAATTTTGTAAGGACCTAGGAATACATTATAGGTTTATTTCATTAGAACATCCTCAAGCAAACGGTTAAGTAGAGGCAACGAACAAAATCATTTTTTCGGGATGAAAAAGACGCTGGATGAAGCCAATGGGTTATGGGTCGAGTACTTACATGAAATTCTATGGTTTTATGATAATACACCACATTTAACTACTCAGGAAACCCCCTTTATGATTGTCTAAGGAATGGATGCAATGATACCGATTGACATTCATACACTGACATGAAGGCGTTTAGATTTTAATGAAAGCGCCAACTCAGAAGGTTTAAATAATTCAATGGATTTATTGGATGAGATCATAGATACACCTCACATTAGAGAGTTCGCAGCTAAAATGAGAATTGTGCAAAGGTTCAATATCAAAGTAAGGCACAGGGGATTTCACAAGGGAGACTTGGTAGTATAAATGGTGATTGGTCCTACAAAGAGGGGCAAGCTAGCTCCAAATTGGAAAGGACCATACCGTGTTCGTCAGAGATTGAATAATGGGGATTACAAGTTATAAAACTTGCAAGGTATTGAGATGCCCAAGACTTGAAATGTAACTAGTCTTAAGTTTTATCTCGGCTAAATTATGTAATAAATATGTTGAATAAAAATGGTAGGGGTGCACTTTTTTCCCTTGCAAAGGCAAGGGTTTTTAATGAGGCACTCATAGTTTAAACAAATGTCTTTATAAAGCAAATCCTGGGACATGATCCAGGAAGAAGTCCAAGAAACTTAAAGCCTATGGCATAACGGCTGCAGCCAGGAAACGTTAATAAAATATCTGGCCTAACTGAATTCCAAGCAATTTAATGCCTCTGGCATAATTTTCTAACTCAAGTCCAAGCAACTTAAAGCCTCTGGCATAATCGGCTGCTGTCGGATAATGTTAATAAAACCTCTAGCCTAACTGAAGTCCAAGCAACTTATAGCCTCTAGCATAATCAGCTGCGGCCGGGAAATGTTAATAAAATCTCTGGCCTAACTAAAGTCCAAGAAACTTAAAGCCTCTGGCATAATCGGCTGCAGCTGGACAATATTAATAAAACATCTGGCCTAACTGAAGTCCAAGCAACTTAAAGCCTCTGGAAAAATCGGTTGCGGCCATGCAATGTTAATAAAACCTCTGGCCTAGTTGAAGTCCAAGCAACTTAAAGCCTCTGGCATAATCGGTTGTGGTTGGGCTACGTTAATATACCTTTGGCCTAACTAAAGTCCAAGTTAATATACCTTTGGCATAATCGGTTGCTATCGGGCTAGGTTAATACATATCTGGCCTAACTAAAATCTAAGATATCATCTCTCTAGAATAAACCAGTTGTGACCAATCAATGTTAAATAAATTACTTAGACCAAGAATAATTTATGATCAGAGAAGCTCAGAACATGTAACAAAATGATATTAGCATACTCCAAAGGGGCCCACCTAAAGGCTCAAACATAAAACAAAAATGAAGAAACATTGTTCAAAAATTATTACAAAAGAAACATCACCACGAATGGCCAATTATTAACAAAATTTAAGTATCATTCTACTCATCTTCTTAAACCTAGGGAGTAGGGTTATTAGCCATCGCGTCCTCCAAAGCCTCTACTTCAGGAAAAGCTTCTTCCAGGTCCACCAATTGACCATCCACCATGATCTTAAAGAAATCCATCTTTGACACATTAAGGTCAGGCATGATGCATAATGTTTGGGCTTTAGCTCTTTCAAAAGCCTCGTCGCCAGCAGAAAGTAGATCCATTAGGGAGTCTTGTAGAGATTTCTTCAAGGTTTCCTTATAGCCCGAGTTTGCCTTGATTTGAGGATCAAACCAGCGTTGGATGCTTCCAGCTCCAAGAATCTGGATTTAGCAACCTCTTTCTGTTTAGTCATTTCCAATAATCGAGACTCCCAAGTTTCTTTTTGATTGTTCATCTCTAACAGTTGGTTGTTTAACTCCTCCAATTTATCGGTTTGAACCTTTAAGTCGGCGTTCAGCTGAGTCATCTCCTTAGAAAGACAAGTCTCATTTTTCTCATGAAACTCGCTCACTTAGAATAAACCTCGAGTCACCATAACACATCTCATCAAATAGGCCCCAAGATTCTAGGTCAATTGTTGAGCACCAATAGATTTTACCTTCTCAGCGTCCTCATTTTCATTTAGGTGATCATAGAAATACCTCACTCTGTCTAGGTTGTTGGACTAGATTTTAAATTCGGATGAGGTTTTAGATTGGTGACTACTATTTGAATCTTACATAAGGGTAGTAATGGTCATATCAGCTTGACTGACATCATCACTCATCAGAGTCTTCTGTTTATTGGGAGAATGGGGCTTTGGATCTTCTAAAGTAGGGGCGATGGTCGGCTCAGGCTCTGATATGAAGGGTATCACTTTAGCAACATCCAATTTATTTCTTTTGAGAGCCCGAACCTGAATTCTCGAGAGGTCACTTTTGGAAATGGATTGGTCTTCACACCTTGCACTAGGTTCGGCCATCAACTTTTTCTATTAGTAGAGTTTGAGGTTTGTCATCTTAGCTAGAATAAAAGATACCAAACTAATAAAAATGTGACCAATAATATAATAGTAATGTATTAAATTAGCATATGTACAGTACCCAAAAAAATTAAGAATTTATTCAGGGTTATCAACAATTTGTAAAAGATATTTTACTTTCACTACTTGGAAAGTATCCTACACGGCCAAGGATTAAAGTTCTAGGTCATTTAATTTATCATAATCAAAACCAGATATAGGTAAAGGGTTGTCTGACCAATAGATTGGGAAACTATAACTCCCGTTCAAGGCATACATGATTTGGAGACACCACTTTCGACTTTTAACTTGGAGGCATTTGTATTTAAAACCCTTATAATCAGTAGTATATGCCTGTAAGAATCTCTTGCCCGGTATGCCACTGAGAGAAACCCAGCCTCCTTTCTCTGCACCTTTTAACTCAAAGAACAAAAAGAATAAACCTAGGGTTGGCACTATGTTCACAGTATCACAAGCAATCTCAAAAGCCTTGATAAAGCCCCAGTCATTGGGGCATAGTTGGGAAGGAGCTATTGTTAGATGCCAAACTTTGCTTTATTGCTCTATCAAATGTTGGCATCTTTCATTCTTTTTGTAGATAAATTGAATTGAATCACTTATGTTTTAGATGATATGCTTCATTGCTTGAAAATGCCTTGGTTGCTTTGATTTGTATGCTATTGTGCAGGAATTAGGCACAAATAAGAAGCGTAAGACACAAGAATATTGACAAAGAAACCAAGTCAGCAGTAAAACATCATGAAGTTCACACAACGAACTTCTAGCGAATTTATCCAGAAAAATCATCAACAAGTTCACACAGCAAACTTGCCAGTGAAGACCTTTGAGAGCATGGTACTGTTCACATAGAGAGAAAATAGACCAAAACTCGTTGTGTGAATAAGCTAGTGAATAGTTCACTGGAGTGAAGAAGAAGAACAATGCTAGGGAATGGCCCTAGACTTGAGGCAGTAAGTATTTGGATAAGAATTTGCGGTGCGAAGTGGATGGCAAAGGCTTCGCAGTGCGAAAGATTGTTTGCACAACAAATATGTGGAAATGTCTCAGGGCGGTTTAACTATACACTGACACTTTAAGTGTCTCATTTGGATGTTCGCTAGGAAAACAGAAGCTTCGCAGTGCAAAGGTGACAGCACAACAGCTGGCTATAAGTACTTTAGGCCACTTTTTAGCAAAAATATCTTTTTACCTTTTCATAACTTTATATTTTTCAGCAAGAAAACCCTAGTTTTCCCATTTTCATCGCCTCTTAGCCATCTTTCACCAAAAGAAGGTGGATTCCCATCCAATCTCGATTATTCGAATCGGATGTTGATTAACCTTCTTCCTAAACTTGTTGCTCAAGCTACCATGGAAATGGGTGGCTAAACCCTTTTCGTGTCAAGATTAGACGTAGCTAATTCTGATTTCATGTGTTTCTTTTAATCTTTTGCATGTGAACAAAGCTTTGATCAATATAGATGAAGTTATTTTCTATGTTTTGTTGTATTTATGGTTTGGATTGCTTTAGACATAAACTTTTCAAGTCTTGACCTAATTTTTTCATCTATCAACTAACAAACTCTAGACATAGATTTGGAAGTTGATATTTGCATTGTATTGCTCTTTATGATTATTGTTTTGGGTGTTATTTAGGGAGATCATTTAACGATCAAAACAATAGTATTCACGAAGTCGCTTTAGAGATAAACGGTTTTACGAGGATACACGATTATATTGGTTGAAACTAAGTTCACATATTCGATTTATTGGATACGTTTAAGATGGATTAGTGAACCCTAATTTTGGTATGCTTTTTATCAAACAAAAACCAACTTTTACCTTGTTTTACTTCTTGCAAACTTATGTTACCAAATAGAAACCATTTGAAAACCCCTTTTTCTTAAATCACAAAAATATTGAATGACAAGCATCAAATATTCTTGTACAATCCCTGCGGATACGATAAAACACTCCCGAAAATATATTCTAACAAATTGGCGTCGTTGTCGGGGATTGTTAGTAGGATATTGCAATAGCTTAGTGATTTTAAGATTTGTGTATTGTGAATCCCTTATCTCTGTAATTCTTTGTGCTTTTTGATCTGTTTAGATTGTGTGCAGAATTCGTTTATGTAAGGATAAGTCCGACCTGAAGAACTTCTTGTTGATCCTGAGATTGAAAGAACTGCTTGTCAACTCAACTGTCGAACAAGGAGAAGATGGCAACAAGCTAGGAAAAGACAAGAGCACGGAGAATCTTCTTCATCCACTCCACCTCATACACCAATCAAGGCAGCTCCACTACCACCACCACCTCCAGCTTCAGTTCCATGTACCAATAGTCTGAGGCACAATTCTCAGTTTGCACCCAATCTCCAAAATGGAAGGAAACCTGAGATGAAAACTATAATCCTTGCACTCATTTATCAAAATCCTTTCACGGGGTTAGATCATAAGGATCTGTTTACACATCTTACCAAATTCTACGAGATTGCGGCTGCAACTGGAGCACCAGAAGCTCATTCTTTGATCGGGAAAGCGAAGCAATGGTATCTGGATCAGTCTACAACAGTAATGAGGGACTGGAATTTGTTGGAAGAAAAGTTCCTTGAACGGTTTTTTCCACACAACTGGTTCATGGAAGCAAAGACGGAAATCGCTGTATTTTCACAAGGAGGAAATGAATCCCTCAACGAAGCTTGGTAGAGATTCAAGTCAATGTTGAGAAAATGTAAAGGACACGGTTTTAATGAACTTACGCAAGTTCACATTTTCCGTAACGGTCTCCTCTCGGTTCACAAAACCTTGTTGGATGCTATGGCGGGTGGTTCTTTGATGTTTAAAAGTGCCGAGGAAGAAATTGAAATCATTGATAAGATGACGCTTAATGACCACCAAGGGAATCATAACCGTGGAGTAACTCAAAGAAAACCCAGAGTGCTAGAGTTGGGTACCAACGATGCTATTCTTGCTCAGAACAAACTTCTATCACAACAAGTGAAGCTTTTGACTCAGCAAATGTCGAAGCTTCCACAACAAATCAAAGAGATACAAGAAGTTCCTACCATAGCTCAAGTGGCAAGTTGCAAATTGTGTAAAGGTGACCATCCTACTAGGTATTGTCCTCCGGTAGTGGAAGATGTTAACTATGCCGGAAATCAAAATTAAGGACATCAACCTATGCCGCCTTACTAACAAGTCAATCAAGGGTATCAAAGACCAAATAATGGATATCAACAACCTTGGAGGCCACAAGAATCCGGAACATCAAATCGCCAACAATACCAAAATTACACTCAACCTCCGCAAACTCAAAGTGCAAATTCAAAGATGAAATAAACTCTTACTCAATTTATGCGAATGTCAATGTTAAATCAAAAGAATACTGATACAGCTATAAAGAATTTGGAAACACAAGTGGGTCAACTATCAAGACAATTGGCCGACCAACAAAAAGGGCCATTTACGGCTACCGCTCTCCCAAATTCTAAGGAGCATTGCAAGGAAATTATTACAAGAAACGATAGAGAAATTGACATGGGTGTAGGTGAGGAGGTAGTAGAGGAAGAGGTTGTAGTTGAAGAAGAAAAAGAGAATGTTGAGAAAGAAGTAGAAAAAAATGTTGAGGGAGAATTAGTTGAAAAAGAAAGAGTGAAAAAGAGTGAGGAAGAAGAGAAAAACAAGAGAGAAGAAAAAGTGAAAAAGTCTAGGAAAGTTAAAGAACAAGTGGGCAATATTCCGATTCAAAATTTTCCATATCCACATGCTTCATCAAGAAAAGATAGTGTGGGGGCACTATGCTCGGTTTATGAATATATTCAAGCAATTTCAAATCAATATTTCATTTTCCGAAGTATTGGAACAAATGCTCAAGTATGCAAAATTCATGAAGGATATCCTTACAAAAAAGAAGAGGTATACTGATCTTGAAACTATCATGGTGGGTGCTAGTTGTAGCGCAATCATTCAACGCACTCTCCCGAGGAAAGAAAGTGATCCGGGATGAGTCACTTTGCCAGTTACAATTGGAAACACTTATGTTGGCAATAGGTTGATCGAGTTAGGCTCTAGTATAAATTTGATACCCTTGTATATTGTGAAGCAGTTGTGACCTATGGAGTTGAAGTCTATGCAAATTACATTGCAACTTGCCGATAAACCTATCACTCGCCCTCATGGTGTAGCAGAAGACGTGTTGGTAAAGGTTGACAAATTTTTGTTTCCAATCGACTTTGTGGTGATTGATATGGAGGAAGATGAGGATGCTCCCTTGATTCTTGGGCGACCTTTTATGAAGACCGCGCACATGATAATTGATATGGATGATGGTCTAATGAAATTTAGAGTTCAAGATGAGGAGATATGTTTCAATCTTTTTGAAGCCATGAAGCACATAAAGGACAATACCGATTGCTTTAGAAACGATGCAACGGAAAGGGTAATCAAAGAAATTAAAGAGTTACTACAAGTTCCCACATCATTACAACAAGTTCTTACCAATGCTTTTTCAAATGTCAATGGAAAGGAAGAAAAAGAGATTGAAAAGTGCTTGCGGGAGCTTAAAGAGTTAGAAGAAATTACCCCTTTGAATAAAAGGGTGGAAAGGTTGAAAAAGGAAAACAATGAGGAACTTAAACTTGAGTTGAAAGTGTTACCATCTCATCTCAAGTATGTCTTTCTTAATGAAGAGGGAAACAAGCCGGTGATCATTAGTGCAGAGCTAACCAAGAAGGAAGAGACAAAATTAGTTGGTGTTTTGAAGAAAAATCAAGAGGCAATGGGTTGGACTCTTTCCGACTTGAAAGGTATAAGTCCATCCTATTGTATGTACTGAATATTCATGGAGGAAGATTTCAAGTCGGTGGCTTAACCACAAAGAAGATTGAATCCTACCATGAAAGAAGTGGTAAGGAAAGAAGTGGTAAAAATGTTGGACGCCGAAATGATTTATCCTATCTCTAACAGTCTGTGGGTTAGTCTGGTACAAGTGGTGCCGAAGAAGGGAGGAACAACAGTTATCTGTAATGAGAAGAATGAGTTAATTCCAACAAAAACTGTAACGGAGTGGAGGATGTGTATCGAATACCATAGGCTCAATCAAGCTACGAGGAAAGATCACTTCCCTCTTCCTTTCATGGATCAAATGCTCGAGAGGCTCTCCGGTCAAGAGTATTATTGTTTTTTGGATGGATACTCGGGTTATAATAAAATCATTGTCAACCCGGGGGATCATGAAAAACGGCTTTCACTTTCCCTTTCGAAATCTTTACTTATATGAGGATATCGTTTGGCCTGTGTAATGCACCAGCGACTTTTCAAAGGTGTATGCAAGTTATTTTCTCAAACTTGATCGAAAAGACTATCGAGGTGTTTATGGATGACTTCTCAGTTTTTGGTCCGTCCTTTGACCTTTGTCTGAAAAATTTGGATGTTGTTTTGGAGAGGTGTGTGGAGACTAACTTAGTACTCAATTGGGAAAAATGCAATTTTATGGTCACAGAAGGAATTGTTCTTGGACACAAAGTTTCTTCAAAAGGGCTTGAAGTTGATCGTGCCAAAGTGGAAGTCATTAAGAAGCTACCACCACCTTTGAACGTGAAAGGAATTAGAAGCTTTTTGGGTCATGCAGGATTCTATCGGAGATTTATCAAAGATTTTGCAAAGATTGCGAAGCCATTGAGCAACTTTCTCAACAAAGATAAGTCTTTTATTTTCGATGAGTCTTGTATGACAGCTTTCAATTCTTTAAAGCAAAGCTTAACCACGTCACCCATAGTCGTAGCACCAAATTGGAAAATTGATTTTGAACTCATCTGTGATGCTAGTGATTATGCTGTTGGCATGGTGTTGGGTCAAAGAAAAACAAAAAAATTTCATGCTATACACTATGCGAGCAAAGTTCTTAATGAAGCTCAAATAAACTATGCAACAACCGAGAAAGAGTTGCTTGCAATAGTGTATGCATTGGAAAAATTTTGGTCATACTTAATAAGGTCTAAAGTTATGGTTTATACGGACCATACGGCGATCAAGTATTTTCTCACCAAACCGGATTCAAAACAAAGGCTAATTCGTTGGATCCTTTTGTTACAAGAATTTGATTTGGAAATTCGTGACAAAAATGGATCCAGGAATTTGGTGGTGGATCACTTATCCCGTCTTGTGAATGTTGAGGTGACAAAATATGAAAATGAGGTGAAGGAAGAATTTCCTGATGAGAAGCTGTACATGATGCAAGTTAGACCTTGGTTTGCCGACATGGCTAACCACAAAGCCGCTGGATTAATACCGGAAGGTCTAACGAGTAACCAGAAAAAGAAATTTTTGTCTAATGCCAAATATTTTGTTCGGGATGAGCCTCATTTGTTTAAGCTTGGTGTTGACAACATTTTGAGGAGATGTGTGTCTCATGAAGAAGCCAAATACATACTTTGGCATTGTCACAACTCTTCTTATGGAGGTCATTTCAATGATACAAGGACGGCAACGAAAGTCCTCCAATCGTGCTTTTATTGGTCTTCTTTATTCAAAGATGCACATGTGTATACTAAAAGTTGTGACAAATGCCAAAGGAGTGGTAAAATTTCACAAAGGAATGAAATGCCGGTACAAAATATGTTGGAAGTCGAAGTATTTAACTGTTGGGGCATAGACTTTGTTAGCCCATTTCCACCGTCTTTCGGTAATGAATACATCTTGGTTGCGGTTGATTACGTTTCAAAATGGGTTGAAGCAATAGAAAGTGCTAAGGCTGACGGAAAAACCGTGATAAAATTTTTGAAGAAAAATATTTTCTCTCAATTTGGTACTCTGGTAGTGTTGATAAGTGATGAAGGATCACATTTCTACAACACTCAGCTAGAAAAAGCGTTGGAGCAGTACGATGTTAAGCATAAAGTTACAACACCCTACCATCCACAAGCTAATGGGCAAGCTGAAGTATCGAATCGAGAAATCAAAATAAATTTGGAAAAAAATGTGTCCGCTTCTAGAAAAGATTGGTCGAGCAAGGTAGACAATGCTTTGTGGGCTTATCGGACGGCTTTTAAGGCTCTGATTGATCTCACTCCTTTCAAGATTTTCTATGGTAAGAACTGTCACTTGCCGGTAGAGTTGGAACATAAGGCCTTTTGGGCGTTAAAATTGTTGAATTTTGATCAAAAGCTAAGTGGTGAAAAAAGAAAAACCCAACTTCATGAATTGGAGGAATTGCGCTTGCAAGCGTATGAATCTAACAGAGTTTAAAAAGTTCGGGTGAAAGTTTATCATGACAAGAAAATCATGGCCAAAAAGTTTGAAGTGGGACAAATGGTTTTGCTTTTCAACTCTCGATTGAAATTGTTCCCAAGAAAGCTAAAATCAAAACGATCAGGTCTGTTCTGGATTCGAGACATCATGAGCGATAGAGCAATCACAATTGAAGATGTGCAGTCAAAAGAGAGTTGGACAGTCAATGGCCAAAGATTGAAGATCTATTTGGGTGGTGATTTCGAGCAGAGCACCACCTTCGTGCCTCTGTGTGATCCTTGATCGCATTAGACTGTCAAGCTCCAACGACGTTAAATAAAGCACTTGTTGGGAGGCACCCCAACATTGTAAGTATTTTCTATTTACTGTTTTTACTTAATGTATGTATGTGCAAGGATGTGGTAGAAAGAGTTGTGAAGAAGAAGAAAAAAATTTGAAATCCTGTCATGTTCGCCAGCAAGTTCGCTGTGCGAACTTCTGGGCGAAGTCCTTCACTAGCAAACTCGCAGTGTGAGTAAGGCAAAACAGGTATAGTGTTTTTCTGCCACATCATTTGTGTTTGGTATGTTTTCCTTATTGGGCCAAATTTTGGGCCCACCCACTTCTTTTCTGAATTTTCTTTTGAGGGTTAGCACTTCCCCCTCCCACACTTTACAATTTTGCTCTCACTCTCACTCTCTATGTGACAATCTCTTCACCCTTCAACATTCCAGGTTTGATCATTATTCTTTCATCTGAAATTATCTTTTAAGATTGTTGTTAGGTTTGTGAGTTACAACTTGAAAGTAGTTGATTAGGGTTAGGTTTCCATTGTTAAAATTTGTTGTATGTTGTTGTTAGTAGTTTAAAATTGTGACCCATATCATTATTCTTTTGTGATTGCATGTGGAAATTGGGTACAAATGATTTTGGAACAAAACAGGGGCTGAAAATTTAAATTCGCAGCCTTCGCTGGGAAGTTCGCACTGCGAACCTAGGGCGAGTTTTCACCAGGCCTTCGCACGGCGAACTTGCAGCAAACTTGACAGATTTTTTTTGTTATTTTAGTGATGCATGGGGTTGTTTAAGCTTTCTTGCTTGTTTTTTATGGACTAATTTTTGTGTGTGTTGGATGTTGTTTGTCTGTTTTGTTGCTGCAGATGGCTCTTAAAGTTGTTGCATCCAAGAAAAGAAAGATTGGGAGTACCTCACATCTGCAACCAATTTAATACGATAGTGAAAGGTTTGTAGGATCTAAGCAGTCAGCAAGGTATGTGGCCTTAGAAAAGCGAATAATTCTGCCGGAAAAGCGCTTCAACATCAATTCTGAAGGGTCCTACAGAACAGTGGTTGCCATCATTCATAGTAAGCGGTGGGATGCTTTGGTTACACCTACGGATAGCTACAACATTGAGGTTGTGAGGGAATTTTATGCTAATGCTCTTCCAAACAATGATGAGCCATTCACCTGGACAACAAGAGTGTTAGGTAGAGAGGTGAGTTTTGATAGAGACACCATTAACAAAGTTCTTGGAAGGCCCCTGAATTTAGGCGAAGATGAAATCGATGACTATCATAGGGACTTAAGGCTCCACAAAGATCCAAACCTGATTTTTGAGGCTTTTCTTTTGGAGGGGAAGTCGGTTGAGTTGTACCCATCTGGGGTTCCAAGGCGGTACCATCGTGAGGATATGAAGTCATTGCCTTAATTGGTGCTTCTGTTGGTTTTACAAATATCAAACCAAAGTCACAATCCTCTACAGTGTCAATCCCAGTGGCATACTTGGTTCACATCATAATTACAAATGTGTAGATCGATATAGCTCAGATCATTGCGGCTGAAATAAGATCTATGGTGGAGAGTGGTCTTAAGGTCGGGGCTTGCGTTAATTGCCCCTTTGCCTTTCCATGTCTCATCATGGCACTTTGTGTTCATGCAAGGGTTAAGCTACCTTTGCGTAGATAGATGACAATCCTGGCTGCTATTGATGACATGTATGTGGACAAGTATTGTTGTCCCAAAAGTTCTTCTACTGCAGCTGCTTGTAATGTCGAGGCTACTAAAGGCCTCGGGGTTACATTCTCTCAGGGCTTTGATCCATTTCAGCAGGTTGTATGTAACTATAATTCGGACTGGATGACGACCACACAGCACACCATGATTGATATTCATGACTCTATGCAGGTACTCCAGTTGCAATATCGTGAGCCCTCCGCTGTGCACAACATGATGACTAAGGAGAAATTCCTAGCCCGTGCGAGTTGGCCTGAGATCAGGCCTACATTTGGAGAGGGGGTGGGTACTTCTGGTCTTGATGATGACGATGCTGGTGTAGGCGATGGTGATGATGCTAAGGGATCCGAGGATGAGGAATCTGGTTCAGATGAAGGTTCAGAAAGTGTGGAGGCTACAGGGTCCGATGAGGACTGATTTTGTTGTGTTTCTATTTTATGAGCATGATCCTGAGCAACTTTCTTTGGTCTGCAAAGTGAATTTTTCTTGTGCTTAGATCATTTCTTTTATGGTATTATTGTATTTTGTTTTGGATAATGTTTATGTACTATTTTGGGGTGTTTTTACACCTAAGCACATTTTTATCTATTATTGTTAATGTTAACTAGTTTTTATGTTAAGAGTGTTGTTTATATTGTGTAGTGTAAATTTGTGTAAAATTCTTTGGTGGTATTTAATGTTTCCCATGTTGTTGGGATCTTAATGAACTTATAGATTGGTTTCTCTCTATAAAGAAGTATCCAATGAAGATTCATCCAAGTTTGGATGGCGATGATAGTATGAAACAAGTAAAATATTGTCAAGGTACATGGTTACCTTTGTTTAGAATTTTAGAATTCTTAAGAACTTAAGTATTTGTGCAAATTAAATTTGTTCTTTTAGCAACTTGTTTGAATGATTGTTTCACTTAGGATATAAAACCACAATTTGTGAGGAAACTTCCATTGTTTACTAAATGCTGAATTACTAATAAACTTTGTTGATTCGTTTGATTCATGCTTTATCTTGTGATTATTGTGAATTTGTGGAAGTATTAGAAATGATCAAGGCACTTGTTTTTATTAAGCACAACCATGTCCAAATGTAACTTACCCATGAGTAGAGAGAATTCATTAACCCCGTTTGAGCCTAAACAATGTGAATCTCATTCTGAATTTTGTGAGATTCTAAAATTTTTAATTGAAACCTTGAATTTGTTTTAGTTGTCTTCTTTGCCATAAAAAGCAAAGAGCATTCACTTGAGGGTTGGTTGAAAAAATCAAGTTGGGGAGAATGAAAAAGAAGAATGATAGGTTGCTATAACTTTTGAAAAATTCAAGCAAGCATTGAAAAAAATGTGTGAATATGAATGTGAAAAAAATGCTTGATTGGAAAAGAAAAATAGTGAAAGAATAAGTGTGTGAAATAAAGTTTGTGAAGGTTTGCAATTGATAAACGAATGGAATGAAGTTGGAATGTATAAGTAACGTGTACAGTGAATGTCTCTTTTGCATCGGCAATTTTACTTCAATGGCCTTAGAAATGTCCCTTGTTTGTGAACCCGACCAAGCTACAACCTTAAAGACCTTAGTGATCTTTTTGCTTCCACATTTTCTCTTTTGATTGTTAGATGTTGTATGAATTAGATTGTTATTGGCATCGTTTGTTAGGTGAGTGAAATTTTCCCCGCGGTTGAAAACGCGTAATTTCTTCAATCCTTATTCGAAAAGGAGAGATATAGTGATTCATTCATGAAAAACTTAGTTGTTGATTGATGCATGGCTTAATATTTGCTTAAAGAATTTAGTTCTTGTGCATTGTTTGATTCTCAACAGTTGAAACCATTGCTTGTTTATATTTTTTGTGTTTGAGCCATTTTATCCATTCTTGGGTGAATTTAAGTCTTGAGCAAATCTTCTTGTTTGAAATGAGAGGCATAATTTTCTTGAGGGCAAGCAAAAATCTAGTTGGGGAGAGTTGTTAGATGTCAAACTTTGCTTTATTGCTCTATCAAATGTTGGCATCTTTCATTCTTTTTGTAGATAAATTGAATTGAATGACTTATGTTTTAGATGATATGCTTCATTGCTTGAAAATGCCTTGGTTGCTTTGATTTGTGTGCTATTGTGCAAGAATTAGGCACAAAATAAGAAGAGTAAGACATAAGAACATTGACAAGGAAGCCAAGTCAGCAGAAAAACATCATGAAGTTCGTACAGTGAACTTCCTAACGAATTTAACCAGAAAAATCATCAACAAGTTCGCACAGTGAACTTGCCAGCGAAGACCTTTGAGAGCATGGTATTATTCACACAGAGAGAAAAGAGACAAAAATTCACCGTGCGAATAAGCTAGCGAATGGTTCACTGGAGCGAAGAAGAAGCGAAGTGCTAGCGAATGGCCCCAGACTTGAGGCAGTAAGTATTTGGATAAGAATTCGTTGTGCGAAGTGGCTAGCGAAGGCTTCGCAGTGTGAAGGATTATTCTCAAGGCGGTTTAACTGTACACTGCCACTTTAAGTGCCTCATTTGGATGTTCTCTAGGCAAACAGAAGCTTCGCAGTGCGAAGGTAACAACACAACAGCATGACTATAAGTACTTGAAGCCACTTTTTAGCAAAAATATATTTTTACCTTTTCGTAACTTTATATGTTTTAGCAAGAAAACCCTAGTTTTCCCATTTTCATCATCTCTTAGCCATCTTTCACCAAAAGAAGATGGATTCTCATCCAATCTCGACTATTTGACTCAGATGTTGATTAACCTTCTTCTGAAACTTGTTTCTTAAGCTACCATGGAAATGGGTGGCTAAACCTTTTTTGTATCAAGATTAGAGGTAGCGAATTCTAATTTTATGTATTTCTTTTAATCTTTTGTATTGAACAAAGCTTTGATCAATATAGATGAAGTTATTTGCTATATTTTGTTGTATTTATGGTTTGGATTGCTTTAGACATAAACTTTTCAAGTCTTGACCTAATTTCTTCATCTATTAACTAACAAACTCTAGACATAGATTTGGAAGTTGATATTTGCATTGTATTGATCTTTATGATTATTGTTTCAGGTGTTATTTAGAGAGATCATTTAACGGTCGAAACAATAATATTCACGAAATCGCTTTAGAGATAAACGGTTTTGCGAGGATACACAATTATATTGGTTAAAACTAAGTTCGCATATTTGATTGATTGAATACGTTTAAGACGGATTAGTGAACCCTAATCTTGGCATGCTTTTTATCAAACAAAAACCAACTTTTACCTTGTTTACTTATTGCAAACTTATGTTACCAAATAGAAACCATTTGAAAACCCCTTTTCATAAGACACTAAAATATTGAACGGCAAGCATCAAATGTTCTCGCACAATCCCTGCAGGTACGATAAAACACTCCCGAAAATATATTCTAATAGCTATGCTTAAAGTTTTGAGGAGATCATCCTCGAAGTCAATATAGGGAATGTGGATTTTAAAGTCTTCAATGACTCCAGAATAAAAATAAAAATGTTTTTTAAAAACTCCTTTGAGACAAGTAATATAACCTTCTCACCTACTACACGAGGCTCCAGTATAACATCTTCTTCATTTCCCGTGGAGAAAATTAAAGTAGAAAAACAAAGCTTTAAGAGGTTGTTTTCATCGATAATGCTACGGTCATAACTCAAAACTTCTTTGTCTATCAAAGATCTTGTTGCTTCCATCTGGATATCTGAAGAACCTGAGGAGGAAGACTCCAAATCAACGTTACTATTAGGTGAAGGGATTTCACCATAAACTTCCCTAAGAATTTGGTCAAAGTCCACTCTATTCAAATAACCCTCACACTTTCACATACAAATCATATTCCTATCACTAGCGGCGAGGGATAAATGAACATAAAGACATAATAATAATAATAATAATAATAATAATAATAATAATAATAATAATAATAATAATAATAATAATAATAATAATAATAATAATAATAATAATAATAATAATAATAATAATAATAGAAAAGAAATAATACCTTGAGTCCTAGAGGAGAAATAAGAATAAGATGAAACGCTTGAGAAGAAGATTGCCTGGAAAAAATGTTTTGAACAAAATAATTAAGCCTTTTTTATATAAAGAAATGTAACGGTCAGAAGAATTGATATCAAAAGGGTAATGATGAAAGTGGGAGTTTCCATAAAACCCATCATGAAGAAGAGGAAGAAAAAGGCCTACCGTCATTAACGTAGCTGACAAAAATTGAGCATAAACTTGGTATTGAAGAAAAGGAATTTCGAGATTTTTTTTGTCCAAACAATTCATTCCAGAGAAGTCTAGTGATCGGGGGGGCTTATGCACTGTCGCACCTCGAAAAATCAATGAGACATTTCGAACATACGACCCTCGCGCGAAAGGCGCGGAAATGCGGTTCGACAGAGTCGCCACCGAACTTTATTTTTCCCGAATAAACGGGAGAGGAAAATATCGAGAAAACCTCTTAAAACGAAAGGATAGGAACAGGGCTGTTGCAACCAAGTTCCGGGTTCGGGAGTCGGTTACGTGAGGGGAAGGTATTAGCACCCCTCACGTCCGTCGTACTCGACGGGAACCTCTTAAGGTAAATGTGGGGAGTGTTGTCTAGGTTTGCTTGTTTTTCTTCTCGTTGATAAAGGTAGAATTGGTAGGTTAAAAGGTTAAAGACGCTACGGAGAGATGGGTGATTAGAGGATAGGGACGCAAAGGAGAGATGGGTGGTTAGAGGATAGGGTGCTCGCCAAGGATTGGGGCCCTTGTGCCTACGTATGCTCATTCGGACGAGAATGAGAAATCAGAGCGTCGTAGTTCGACTACGGGAAAGGATGGGGGAAAACGGAAGATGGATAGAAGTGTGCTCGCCAAGACCATTGCAATCTTGTGCCTACGTATCTTATATTCAAGAATGAATAAAGAATCAGAGCGTCCGTAGTTCGTGGGTAACAACCACGAAAAGATGAGGTTTGAAAAGGGTTGAAGAGTGAGTTTGAGACGAAAAGGTGACTGACAAGCAACCCGAGAGCGCGTCTCAAGAGCTTGTCACTCAAGAATTCAAGGAATGCGGGAATCCAAGAACTCAATTCTTTCGGGAAATTGACTGAATAAATTGAAGATAAAGAGTTGGATGTTTTGAAATCGAAAGAATAAATTAATAACAACTCGAGGGCGCGCCTCGAGAGTTACTCATTTGAATATCCAAAGAACGCTAGACTCTGAGAATATCCCTCTTTCGTAAGTTTTAAGAATGTTTGTGAAAGGATCGAATAGAAGAATGGCATGCGAGGCCAAAAGGGAGTTGGTCTGAAGTATCTCGACGACGTGTCGAGGATATGATCAAAGATGGAACCAGCTTGACGACGCATCAAGGGTTAGGATGATGAGAAACAATATTAGTCCCTGAGGGTGCTCCTAATATCGAAACCACGAGGAGTAGTGAATGAAAAAGGGCTGCGAATGCGGACGAGCATTCGACTCAGGAGAATGCTTGAGAATGATCGAATCTGAAAGAGTCGAAAGGTTGAGTGAATAACAACCCCAGAGCGTGCCTCGAGAATTATTCACTCGAAGACACAAGGAATGCTAGATCCCAAGTACCTCCTTCTTTCAGAGTTTTGATTAAAAAAAGACGTTAAGAAAGCGTTTGAGAAAACTAAAAGATTGAGTGAATAACAACTCAAGAGCGTGCCTCGAGAATTATTCACTCGAAAATCCAAGAAATGCTAGATTTCAAGGATCTCCCTCTTTTGGAGTTTGATCGAGAAAATGTTTTAAAAATGATTTGAAGCGAAATGGGGTATGAAAATAAATTGTGAACATGTGAGAAGTGAGAACGCGAGATTGGATTTGAAAACATCGATTATTTAATAAATGAGACGTCGGCCCCACAACTAAATAATCGGGGTATTACCGAAATGCTAGATTCCAATAATACCATTTTTATTCGAAAAAAGTTTGTATAAACAACAGACACTTCACACGGAATGCTAGATTCCTATGATACTTCTTTGTTCAAAAAGAGAGTATTTTAAAAATGAAAAGTCGAATAATACATTATTTAAGGTGTACACCTCAATAATGAATGACCATAAATCCAAGAAGTGCTTAGACTTCAAAGATTTAATCTTTCATAATTTTGATTAAAAATAATTTTAGTGTTGAAAAAAAATATATATTGAAATAGGATTAATAAAAAAAGAATAAAACTTTATGAATAAAGTTTTGAAAATAGTTTGTATATTAAAAATAAATTGAACTAATATAAAAATAAATTTGGAGTTCCTTACTTTGATAGTCATATAAAAACTATCATTTGCCTTGTAATAATATCTTAAAAAAAAAAGAATAAGATAATGATATGTGAATTAAATAAGATAAAAACAAAATGCATCCCCTGTTTCCTCTTTGATTTACGAGACCTGTCAGTTATATGTGATTCAGGGTCATGATTTCTATGATGTACTAATCCAAAGTGCCATACACCCACATAATCGTCAAATGCAGTATCGAAAATAATAAACCGCAGGACAACACTCTTGCTATAATACTGTTGACTTAATTACATGTTTGATGACAAATTAACTAAAACCAAATAAGAACAAAACTTTATCAGCATAGATAATGGAATACCCAATTCGTGAGCGACGGTGGACAAGCATCTTAACACCTTACATCACTCCTTATTATCAACCAATTTAATACGAGAAACGTATAGAGTATCTACCTGACAAAAATAAACTAAAATGAAATATGCACTGCACCCAACATCACAAATACATACTGCCAGCTGAGATTCAAAAAGGATACAAAAGGATTCGAGAACCAATCAAAACGAGCTCGAACCGGCGCGATGTAGTCAAATGCGTCGTCAGAAGCTTCGCGGTGTTGCCGTATTAGTGTCATAGTTGTTATGGTGATTGTTGTTAGCGACATGTCGCGACTGATATCGAGTTCTGCTACTTTATTGGATCGGACATGTGACGTTAAAGAGCTAAGGATCAGCGGCTGCCATTTCACCACGGTGTGAACTTCCTGATGCTGCGAAGTTGCTCTGCTGCTATGTGACGTCACTGCTGTCATGCCACCGACTGGAGCCACGCAAGCTGGGGATGTCGCATCCTAGCATGGAGCCTCCGTCGTTACCGTATTGCTGCAGTTGTGGCAATGTTGTTGTTGGTGTTTGAGTCGAACCAATATTATCTCAACCTGCACCTGAATACTCATACAAACAAACAGCATATGGTGTACACAAAACATAGAACCAAAAACTGCAACATCCCTAGAGAATACATCACACTTCGAAATTAAATAAGAAGTATGCAGCAAAACCGAGCGCACTTCGTAGGAGAAATAGAATAACAACAGCAGCAGTGAAAAAAACAAAACATTTTGATGCATACGATAATGGCGGTTTTTCTTACTAACAGAAACAACTACCATCCACATTTATCGAAATACAAGCTAACGGTGATACTGATACGAAATTCACAACTCAAATCCTATATTTATGCATTATAAGTCGAAGAGTTGAATCATAGAACGAAATAACATGTCAAAACTCAACATATCAAAAGCACATTCTATTTGAAAGATTTGCCCTTACTGCCTCACGGTTTGTTATTGCAGAGCCGACTGTGATGAATCCCGGAGGTCGTCATTGCTGCGGTTGTGCCCTGTTCAAATAACCAATTTGAACTAACTCACTCAGCTTGCATTGCCACCTCTCTTATCTCGGCATGACCACAACATCTCCTCTTGCCGCCTTATGATGAAGAATCAAGAAGGATCTAAACCGGACTCAAACTTGTTGAAGTTGTCGTTGAGGTGGCCGTCCTTTGATACATTGTTGTCACGGGCGTCTTTCCTTCGCCAACCGCAGCTTGCGTTAAATCGGTATCGTAGTTCTACAGCTCATTAACAACACCAAACGACACTTGGCACGGATCGAAGCTGGAATCACTGATCCGCTCCAATCTTTACGACAGCAATGGAGGGGTAAAACTCATCCAAGGTTTCAACTGCGTCCAAAACACTGATGCGGTGATTTACAAGTGATAATGGTGGCGTTGTGAAGTAAATCGTCTTCCGGCGGTGGATTAGGAGAGTTATTTTGCGCCAAGAAGAGAGGTCTGTGTGGGTTTTCGTGATGAAAGGTATCTTCGAGTGGAGGGAGAACGGCGGGTTGAGTGGTTTTGGAGGAAAAATAAGATTCACGGTGGGAGGAATGAGGAGAAGGAAAGGGTTGGCGGCTGAGTGAATTGAGAAAGAAGAATTTAGGGTTTCCTCTCTTGATTTGGGGCGGCGGCGGTGGATAGGTTTTCTCTTCTAAATCCCCCCCAGAAAATGAACAGTGTAGCCACCTTTTTATACCGATTCCCTCAACCCTAAATGCCAATTCAGCCGTGTTTTCATTCTCTCCTTCTACATATTATTTTTTTAATTTCTTTTTTTATTATTTTTTTAATTTATCAACATTAAGATTAAAAATAAAAAAAACTAACAACTCTAATAAATAAATAAATAAACAAAAAAAACAAATGAATAAATATTAATAATAAACATCAAATAAATATTAAAAGAAATATATATATACAAAAAAAAGAATTAAAGAAATAATTACTAAAGACATTAGTAAAAATAGAAAAACCTAAGAAGATAATATTTACAAAGAAAAGTTGTTAGGCCACGTGTCACGTCTTAGTTGGTCAGAAAGAAAATTTCTAAAAATCGACCAATTGCAAGCGGACATGTGTCTAAATGGCACGAAACAAAAAAAGTGAAAAATATTTTCAAAAGGGGTAGGACAAATTTAGAGTATGACAGATGCCCCTATCTAATCGACTTGAACCCAGGAGAATGAACTGCATTGGCGTTCACATTCCTGAGGTAGAAGTCTATTAGATATAAAAAGACCCTGAATTTGTCCGAAAGAAAGAGAGATGCTTGAGAATTGAAAATGCTGGATGATGTAAACCTCTGAGTAAGCTGTAAATAACTGGCACAAGTCGTCATCACCAAAAGGATGATGGAATGAAACACACACAGCTATTACCACCAAAAGGATGGCAAAGCAAAACACTATCGCACAATCTATCATTAATGACCATAATAGACCCCTCACCAAAAGGATGATGGAGCGAAACATAAACAAAATATCGCGCAATCTGACATCGACGAAATGCCAGACCCACCACCAAAAGGATGATGGAGCGAAACTCATGCCAAACAATATCGCACAACCCATCATAATGACTATGATAGACCCCTCACCAAAAGGATGACGGAGCGAGACAAACAAAAAATTCGCACAATCTATCATTAATGACCATGATAGACCTCCCCATCAAAAGGATGACGGAGCGAAACACAAAGCAAATCGCACAATCTATCATTAATGACCATGATAGACCCCCCACCAAAAGGATGACGGAGCGAAACACAAATAAACGATCGCACAATCTGACATCGACGAAATGTCAGACCCACCACCAAAAGGATGACGGAGCGAAACAAACAACAAATCGCACAATCTATCACTAATGACCATGATAGACCCCCCACCAAAAGGATGACGGAGCGAAACACAAATAAACGATCGCACAATCTGACATCGACGAAATGTCAGACCTACCACCAAAAGGATGGTAGAGTGGAAACACAAAATAAACTATCGCACAATCTATCATTAATGACCATGATAGACCCCTCACCAAAAGGATGACGGAGCAAAACTCACACCAAAACATCGCGCAATCTGAGATCGACGAAATACCAGACCTACCACCAAAAGGATGGTAGAGCGAAACTCACACCAAAACATCGCACAATCTGATATCGACGAAATATCAGACCTACCACCAAAAGGATGGTAGAGAGAAAACACAAATAAAACATCGCACAATCTGATATCGACGAAATACCAGACCTACCACCAAAAGGATGGTAGAGCGAAAACACAAATAAAACATCGCACAATCTATTGTTAATGACCATGATAGACCCCCCACCAAAAGGATGACGGAGCGAAACAAATAAATTATCACACAATCTATCATTAATGACCATGATAGACCCCCCACCAAAAGGATGACGGAGTGAAAAACAAATAAATGATCGCACAATCTGACATCGACGAAATGCCAGACCTACCACCAAAAGGATGGTAGAGCGAAAATGCAAACAAAACATCGTACAATCTGACATCGACGAAATGCCAGACCTACCACCAAAAGGATGGTAGAGCGAAAACACAAACAAAACATCGCGTAATCTGACATCGACGAAATGTCGGACCTACCACCAAAAGGATGGTAGAGCGAAAACACAATCAAAACATCGCACAATCTGATATCGACGAAATACCAGACCTACCACCAAAAGGATGGTAGAGCGAAACCACAAACAAAACATCGCGCAATCTGACATCGACGAAATGCCAGACCCACCACCAAAAGGATGGCAGAGCGAAACTCACACCAAAATATCGCACAATCTGACATCGGCAAAATGCCAGACCTACCACCAAAAGGATGGCAGAGCGAAACACAACACACAGGTCGCTATCACCAAAAGGATGATATGACAACACAGATTTGAAGTTTTACCAACACCAAAAGGATGTGGGCTAGGTTGAACTGACGAAGTTCGACTATCACCTAAAAGGATGATAGTAAGGCAATTGACAACGGTCACGCTTGCTGGGTACAACTCATTGGGGAACCCCTGAGAAGAAGATTGAATTGAAATGAGTCAACGGGGTACGCCCACCGTCTTGTTTGGAGATCATAGTTTTGCTGAAATGATTCCATGGTTACGCCCATGAATTCTGAAGAGGATGCCCCTGATTAGGCTGAATTTTCTTGATGCCTTATCTTACTCAACAAAAGGGCTGAACAACCTCGTGAGGAACGCTCACGGTTTTGCTGAAGATGCCCCCGCTCGGGTTGGATCTTGCTTTGAACTTCTTGGATTTGCCCAACAAAAGGTTGAACAACTTCGTGGGGGACGCCCACGGTCTTGAGTGATATGCCCCTGGCTGGGCTGAATGTTGATTTGCATATTTGATCAACCACGAGATTAAAATTCGTCACGGGAGACGCCCGTGGTCTTGAAAAAGATGCCCCTGACTGGGTTGAATCTTGCTTTGAATAACTTCGAATTTTGTGAGGGAAACCCCTAATTGTAGGAGATTGCCCCTGAATGGGCTGATGACTGCTTTGAAGATGTCATGGAAGATGTCCCTGATTGGGCTGACGATGGTCTTGGAAATCTTCGGGATTGATCCTGGACCTTGACTTGCATATATGAATATTGGATGACTAATGAAGTTCCATAACGAACGGAAGTGCAGACGCAAATGCCGACGCGCGGAGATGCAAGAATTGGGGAAGTAGGATATGGTTATGTATGCATATGATGCAAGATGCTTATGATAGCAAATATAATGCGCGTGATGCATATGATGTAGACGGGTAGTTTGGAAATGCAGATGGAGACGCTAGCGTGGTGGACTTTTGGTAGTTGCCAATGCAAATTGGACTTCGGGTGGTGGGAGGGATCGACTTCCTCGACACGCAGTTTGTTGAAGACGTCACGATCGAAGCAGAAGATGATGCTCTGGATGCCTCAAGTCTGGGTACTTGGTGGTTTGTTGTCAATTTCCTTCAGAGAAGATTGCAACTCTGCTTGTTGGTCAGGACGACCTGGTCTTGCCCCAGTCTGAACATGGTAATGGTCTGTCCCTGCTCGAGCTGTTGAATGATCTGCTCTAGCCTGTGGGTTTTGAAATAATCTTGCTTCGTGTACGCCACTGAAAGTCAAGTTCCTCCTCAATTGCCCTTTGCTGGAGTGTCTTTGGATACCTAACACTGATTTGCAATTAAAATTGTACATTCATAAATGGTGACGTTAATGCAAAGTTCGATGCAAGATTTGAAAGAGTATCGTTTTATTGAAGTGTCGTGAAAGTATGAGACGAATGGACTGCTAGCCCAGACGTTGTGCTAATTTCATTGGTGTGAAAGATATATCAAGAGAAATGACACCAATGCTGATGATTAGAAATCATGTGAGGAGTCAGGTTACGCAACCTTGCAATAGTATACTTTCAGAATAAACCTCGCCTCAATTAGGTCTTTCGAGGGTTGTAACATGGTCTGGTTCGCGGTTATGAAACAAAGGATATTAGGCTCAAAGTGTGATTTGTACCCACCCCTTCTTCTTAATGATCTCCAGTCCTACGCTCAGTTAATCCTACACTTGCCTGGACGGTGTAAGCTTGAAAATTCAAGGTTTGCTCGACGTGGCAGTCACCTTATTTTGGTTTCTGATGGATGCCAGTGTCCCTTTGACTTGGGTGGCCACTGAATCCTCCTTTGTTTTTGTTGAGGGTTTCGGGGTCCTCTTTTGCTTTTGTATTGATCCCTAACTTTTGCATGGATTGACTTCGTTTGTCAGGTCCATCGGGATTGCCTTGATTTTGCCTAAGTCCCCTCTAAGGTGTCTGACTTAGCAGGCTTTTGATTTTTTTGATTTTGTTGTGACTGCCATAGCATGGGTCTTTGATGAACCACCGTCTTTTGGATTTTACTTTGTTGATTCGAGTGCGGGATTGGATTAACTGAACATTACCCTGTCCCAGGTTGAGTGTAAAAGGTTTGAATATCCGAAGGAAACTGCTACTTCTAGGCTCGAAGTGGTTTACTAGGGATTAACTCCTTATAACTCTGGTATTTAGGGGAATTGAAGCAATGCCTGTACATCATTGACGAGATTCTATCTGAAAGCATACGACTTGCAATTATGGGTATCTCGTTTTCATCATCCTCCCTCAAATCAAGCTAAACAACAGTGAATATAGTGGAGTAAATAAATGTGTCGTTGATAAGCAAAAAATGAGTGAATACGACATAACTTAATTCAAAACATGCATAAACGATACATTAATGAAAACCAAATATGAATGGCAATTGTTCAAAGCATACAATACTTAAATAAACAAAGACAAAACATAAGAACTGCGAATAATGAAATGGCAACATGACTGCCTTCTTCGAGGAATGAACTTGACTGGAATCGATCTGACGTTGGTGTTAGTTGACTGGTGGCATTGGATTGTTGATGATATTTGGATACTTCCCATTGAAGTTGATAGCATCCCTATCGATCATGTCTTGAATTATGTGCTTGAAAGCCCTACAGTCCTCAATGGTGTGACCTGGAGCGCCCTTATGAAACTCGCAATGAGCATTTGCATCATAATCGGCAGGAAGGATGGTTGGAGGAGCTAAGTCTCTCAGAACAACAGCTTTCTTCTCCATCAACTGGGCAAAGATTTTGGCATATGGCATTGGTAGACGATCAAAGACTCTATCTGGTCTCCATGTTCTCTGCGGACGCTGTGGGCGAGCACCTTGTCGTTGCTGAGTAGCTTGCATCTGCTGTTGCTGAGGAGGATACTGATATCCTTGCTGGTTGTAAGCTTGTTGCTGAGGAGCCTGTTGCCTTGGTATCTGAGCTTGCGCTGCATGAACAGCTGGCTGATAAGGCATCGAATCGTATTGCGCAGCAGCAACATATGGATACTGATAGTAGGGAACTTGATAAGGCATAGGAGGAGCTTGTTGAGAAGCTTGCCCTTTCTGCACAAAGATGGCATTTGTTTCGCCCTCCTTCTTCTTGTATCCATTAAAAGGCCTCTTGGCATTAGCCTGACTGTTAGAACCTCCTGGGATCTTCCCACTCTTCAGCCCTTCTTCAATTCTCTCACCGACGATCACCAAGTCAGAGAATCCAGCGGAGACACTACCGATCAGCTTTTCGTAGTACTGGCCTTGCAAGGTACCCATGAATATGTCAATTAACTCACGGTCAACAAGAGGTGGATGCACCCTTGCGGCTAGCTCTCTCCATCGTTGCGCGTACTCCTTGAAGGATTCGTTGTCCTTCTGAGTCATACTCTGAAGCTGAGTACGATTTGGAGCAAGATCGGTGTTGTATTTGTACTGCTTGACAAATGCATCAGCTAGCTCGGCCCAAGTGCGCACACTATTACGCTCCAGCTGCATATACCATTCGAGTGATGCCCCAGACAAGCTGTCCTGGAAGCAATGAATCATGAGCTTCTCGTCTCTGGCATAGGCAGCCATCTTGCGACAGTACATCTTCAGATGAATGTTTGGGCAGCTGAGACCTTTGTACTTTGAAAATTCGGGAACCTTGAACTTTGGAGGAATGACAACATCAGGCACCAAGCACAATTCCAGGGCACTGAAAGAATTTGAGTTATGCCCCTCCATGGCTCGGAGTTTCTCGGCTAGATCTCGGCACATCTTCATGGCTTCTGAATCCTGAGCAGCGACAGGACTGGCGATGGGGATAGCAGCATGATAGTTCTGAACATCGTCATACTGATCCATCAGAGTATCTTCGACATGCGGAACCGGGATTTGCACAGCAGCAGGCTGGGCGTGCGGGATCACTCCAACGGTAACTCCAGGCGCTGGGATTGGCTGAGAAGTGTTTCCTTCGGCTGCGTTGTTGAAGTTCAGCGACATCCCATGAGAATTCGGAATTGGGACCAAAGGGATGGCAGTAGACCCTTGTCCATTGACGACAGCGGCGGCTTCACGTTGTTCTTCCTCTCTCCTGGCTGCAAGGATGGCTTCGAGGATCTGGTCGATCTTTCCTTTCATGGAATCCAACTCTTCCCTGAAGGCAACTTGCTCCTGTTGAATCTGCTCCATCATTCGTCTGGTATTGGCTCTAGTTGTGTACTGGTGTCGAGGAATCAGCTTGATTTACTGGAGAAGAAGGAACAGAGACATAAGATTCCGTTGAAGGACTGGAAATGCAAAATGCACAACATATGAAATGCAATGCGAATGATATGCAAGATGCAATGCAAGATACAAGATCCAGGATCACAGGATCACAACCAAACAACTCCTGAAGCTGGTAACTGTAATAGATAAGCAACCATAATTCCTGCTCCAAGAAAATTGACAGGTACGACCTATGCGGGAAGGTCTAAACATTCTACCCATAAACCCTCTTACGGGATGGTTTCTATGTTTGGTTCCCAGGATCACGGACACTAGTCGTATTAGCGTCACGCAACAGGCTGGCTGTATTGCGACGATAATGACGATAAGGTCTCTCCTGAGCGGGGCCCTCATGCTAGGCGCACAAGGAGCGAGTCCTTGGAGACTAACACTACACGACCACCAATATCAGAACTGGTGCTAACAAAAGGTTCCCAGAATCATGGACCCCTCGTTAATCAAGTCGTGCAACAGGCTAGCTGCGTTACAACGAGATCTACGAATAGGTCTCCTCTGGAGGAGCTTTCATGCTAGGCCCACAAGGAGAAAGTCCTCAGAGACTAACACTACTCGACTACCAATTCTAAACTATGTGTTCTCTCTGCTTTTACCAAAGCTCGGGCGTAGAGCCTTACTCATGACGTCATTCCAAGAACCGAAAGGCCCAGATAACAAGCACAAATAAACTCTACAAGAGAACAAATACAAAAAGAAAAAAAATAAAAACAAACACTCCTCACAAACCAAAAGATAGGCTCGACTCTCTCTTTGCATGGAGCAAAAGTCCCCAGTAGAGTCGCCACCTGTCGCACCTCGAAAAATCAATGAGACATTCGAACATACGACCCTCGCGCGAAAGGCGCGGAAATGCGGTTCGACAGAGTCGCCACCGAACTTTATTTTTCCCGAATAAACGGGAGAGGAAAATATCGAGAAAACCTCTTAAAACGAAAGGATAGGAACAGGGCTGTCGCAACCAAGTTCCGGGTTCGGGAGTCGGTTACGTGAGGGGAAGGTATTAGCACCCCTCACGTCCGTCGTACTCGACGGGAACCTCTTAAGGTAAATGTGGGGAGTGTTGTCTAGGTTTGCTTGTTTTTCTTCTCGTTGATAAAGGTAGAATTGGTAGGTTAAAAGGTTAAAGACGCTACGGAGAGATGGGTGATTAGAGGATAGGGACGCAAAGGAGAGATGGGTGGTTAGAGGATAGGGTGCTCGCCAAGGATTGGGGCCCTTGTGCCTACGTATGCTCATTCGGACGAGAATGAGAAATCAGAGCGTCGTAGTTCGACTACGGGAAAGGATGGGGGAAAACGGAAGATGGATAGAAGTGTGCTCGCCAAGACCATTGCAATCTTGTGCCTACGTATCTTATATTCAAGAATGAATAAAGAATCAGAGCGTCCGTAGTTCGTGGGTAACAACCACGAAAAGATGAGGTTTGAAAAGGGTTGAAGAGTGAGTTTGAGACGAAAAGGTGACTGACAAGCAACCCGAGAGCGCGTCTCAAGAGCTTGTCACTCAAGAATTCAAGGAATGCGGGAATCCAAGAACTCAATTCTTTCGGGAAATTGACTGAATAAATTGAAGATAAAGAGTTGGATGTTTTGAAATCGAAAGAATAAATTAATAACAACTCGAGGGCGCGCCTCGAGAGTTACTCATTTGAATATTCAAAGAACGCTAGACTCTGAGAATATCCCTCTTTCGTAAGTTTTAAGAATGTTTGTGAAAGGATCGAATAGAATAATGGCATGCGAGGCCAAAAGGGATTTGGTTTGAAGTATCTCGACGACGTGTCGAGGATATGATCAAAGATGGAACCGGCTTGACGACGCATCAAGGGTTAGGATGATGAGAAACAATATTAGTCCCTGAGGGTGCTCCTAATATTGAAACCACGAGGAGTAGTGAATGAAAAAGGGCTGCGAATGCGGACGAGCATTCGACTCGGGAGAATGCTTGAGAATGATCGAATCTGAAAGAGTCGAAAGGTTGAGTGAATAACAACCCCAGAGCGTGCCTCGAGAATTATTCACTCGAAGACACAAGGAATTCTAGATCCCAAGTACCTCCTTCTTTCAGAGTTTTGATTAAAAAAAGACGTTAAGAAAGCGTTTGAGAAAACTAAAAGATTGAGTGAATAACAACTCAAGAGCGTGCCTCGAGAATTATTCACTCGAAAATCCAAGAAATGCTAGATTTCAAGGATCTCCCTCTTTTGGAGTTTGATCGAGAAAATGTTTTAAAAATGATTTGAAGCGAAATGGGGTATGAAAATAAATTGTGAACATGTGAGAAGTGAGAACGCGAGATTGGATTTGAAAACATCGATTATTTAATAAATGAGACGTCGGCCCCACAACTAAATAATCGGGGTATTACCGAAATGCTAGATTCCAATAATACCATTTTTATTCGAAAAAAGTTTGTATAAACAACAGACACTTCACACGGAATGCTAGATTCCTATGATACTTCTTTGTTCAAAAAGAGAGTATTTTAAAAATGAAAAGTCGAATAATACATTATTTAAGGTGTACACATCAATAATGAATGACCATAAATCCAAGAAGTGCTTAGACTTCAAAGATTTAATCTTTCATAATTTTGATTAAAAATAATTTTAGTGTTGAAAAAAAATATATATTGAAATAGGATTAATAAAAAAAGAATAAAACTTTATGAATAAAGTTTTGAAAATAGTTTGTATATTAAAAATAAATTGAACTAATATAAAAATAAATTTGGAGTTCCTTACTTTGATAGTCATATAAAAACTATCATTTGCCTTGTAATAATATCTTTAAAAAAAAGAATAAGATAATGATATGTGAATTAAATAAGATAAAAACAAAATGCATCCCCTGTTTCCTCTTTGATTTACGAGACCTGTCAGTTATATGTGATTCAGGGTCATGATTTCTATGATGTACTAATCCAAAGTGCCATACACCCACATAATCGTCAAATGCAGTATCGAAAATAATAAACCGCAGGACAACACTCTTGCTATAATACTGTTGACTTAATTACATGTTTGATGACAAATTAACTAAAACCAAATCAGAACAAAACTTTATCAGCATAGATAATGGAATACCCAATTCGTGAGCGACGGTGGACAAGCATCTTAACACCTTACATCACTCCTTATTATCAACCAATTTAATACGAGAAACGTATAGAGTATCTACCTGACAAAAATAAACTAAAATGAAACATGCACTGCACCCAACATCACAAATACATACTGCCAGCTGAGATTCAAAAAGGATACAAAAGGATTCGAGAACCAATCAAAACGAGCTCGAACCGGCGCGATGTAGTCAAATGCGTCGTCAGAAGCTTCGCGGTGTTGCCGTATTAGTGTCTTAGTTGTTATGGTGATTGTTGTTAGCGACATGTCGCGACTGATATCGAGTTCTGCTACTTTATTGGATCGGACATGTGACGTTAAAGAGCTAAGGATCAGCGGCTGCCATTTCACCACGGTGTGAACTTCCTGATGCTGCGAAGTTGCTCTGCTGCTATGTGACGTCACTGCTGTCATGCCACCGACTGGAGCCACGCAAGCTGGGGATGTCGCATCCTAGCATGGAGCCTCCGTCGTTACCGTATTGCTGCAGTTGTGGCAATGTTGTTGTTGGTGTTTGAGTCGAACCAATATTATCTCAACCTGCACCTGAATACTCATACAAACAAACAGCATATGGTGTACACAAAACATAGAACCAAAAACTGCAACATCCCTAGAGAATACATCACACTTCGAAATTAAATAAGAAGTATGCAGCAAAACCGAGCGCACTTCGTAGGAGAAATAGAATAACAACAGCAGCAGTGAAAAAAACAAAACATTTTGATGCATACGATAATGGCGGTTTTTCTTACTAACAGCAACAACTACCATCCACATGTATCGAAATACAAGCTAACGGTGATACTGATACGAAATTCACAACTCAAATCCTATATTTATGCATTATAAGTCGAAGAGTTGAATCATAGAACGAAATAACATGTCAAAACTCAACATATCAAAAGCACATTCTATTTGAAAGATTTGCCCTTACTGCCTCACGGTTTGTTATTGCAGAGCCGACTGTGATGAATCCCGGAGGTCGTCATTGCTGCGGTTGTGCCCTGTTCAAATAACCAATTCGAACTAACTCACTCAGCTTGCATTGCCACCTCTCTTATCTCGGCATGACCACAACATCTCCTCTTGCCGCCTTATGATGAAGAATCAAGAAGGATCTAAACCGGACTCAAACTTGTTGAAGTTGTCGTTGAGGCGGCCGTCCTTTGATACATTGTTGTCACGGGCGTCTTTCCTTCGCCAACCGCAGCTTGCGTTAAATCGGTATCGTAGTTCTACAGCTCATTAACAACACCAAACGACACTTGGCACGGATCGAAGCTGGAATCGCTGATCCGCTCCAATCTTTACGACAACAATGGAGGGGTAAAACTCATCCAAGGTTTCAACTGCGTCCAAAACACTGATGCGGTGATTTACAAGTGATAATGGTGGCGTTGTGAAGTAAATCGTCTTCCGGCGGTGGATTAGGAGAGTTATTTTGCGCCAAGAAGAGAGGTCTGTGTGGGTTTTCGTGATGAAAGGTATCTTCGAGTGGAGGGAGAACGGCGGGTTGAGTGGTTTTGGAGGAAAAATAAGATTCACGGTGGGAGGAATGAGGAGAAGGAAAGGGTTGGCGGCTGAGTGAATTGAGAAAGAAGAATTTAGGGTTTCCTCTCTTGATTTGGGGCGGCGGCGGCGGATAGGTTTTCTCTTCTAAATCCCCCCCGGAAAATGAACAGTGTAGCCACCTTTTTATACCGATTCCCTCAACCCTAAATGCCAATTCAGCCGTGTTTTCATTCTCTCCTTCTACATATTATTTTTTTAATTTCTTTTTTTATTATTTTTTTAATTTATCAACATTAAGATTAAAAATAAAAAAAAACTAACAACTCTAATAAATAAATAAATAAACAAAAAAACAAATGAATAAATATTAATAATAAACATCAAATAAATATTAAAAGAAATATATATATACAAAAAAAAGAATTAAAGAAATAATTACTAAAGACATTAGTAAAAATAGAAAAACCTAAGAAGATAATATTTACAAAGAAAAGTTGTTAGGCCACGTGTCACGTCTTAATTGGTCAGAAAGAAAATTTCTAAAAATCGACCAATTGCAAGCGGACATGTGTCTAAATGGCACGAAACAAAAAAAGTGAAAAATATTTTCAAAAGGGGTAGGACAAATTTAGGGTATGACATGCACATCTCAGAATTCCTTGAGATTGAGTTGAAAAGATTAACAAGTCAGACGACCATGCTTACAAACCGGAGTCCGGTTAGGGTGCAAGTCGGACGATCATGTTGTGTCTATAGCCCACATAAGAGGCAGTTGTTACGTAACAATTATATACGGTAGCGAGCATTACAGATAGAGGCATTTATTAGGAATGTAAAGAGTAAAAGTGGAGGAAAGTAGAGGGAGGTTATGGACCTATAAATATGAGTTGGATTGGAAGGAGATGGCAAGTAATAATCTGCAAAAAAATACATAATAGACACCTCAACTAATCATTTAAGGCTCTCCTCGAGTTAGAACGAGGAAGTAACCTTTTAGTGTTTTTAGTAAGAACATGTTTGATCTATTCTTTTGATCCTTTTTCATTTTTTCCCTGATGGCCATTTGGCCAGATCGGGATTCTTGGATCTAGATTCGGGGTGTTCCTATATATGAACCCCACCAAAGCCTTGAAATCATTACCACTTTATCACAATCAAGTGATTCAGATGTGTAGACCCTAATATAATTGTGACACTCTGATCCTCGTCAAGCGGTCAGGCACATTGAGATCCATTTCTTTTCTTTTTGACTTATTAGGCCTCCTTTTGGGGCCTATATCTTTTGCTACCACATCCCTTTCTCTTCCCTTTATACCCCTTGTTGGTGTAGGTTGAAGGGAATTGGCCCCTTGGGCTTGGGAGCATGCGCACCCCCTAGGTGATGTTACGCACCCCTTCCTTTATTTTTTTAAAATATGTTTTAGGCCTTAAGCCCGTTTGTTTTTTTATTCTTTCTTTATTTCTTAAAACCTCCAAGTTATGCTTAACACCCTTTTTTTTTTAATTTTCATGATTTGATTAATTGATTAATCTTGAATTATTGCTAAGTAAATATTAAATACTAAAATCCACTTTATTCTCAATATAAAATGAAATTATTTTTACAATTAGAATCAAAATATTTTTCGTAATTAAATCAGATTAAAAAAAGAAAAATTGAGTGCACACTTGTATTATCCTCGAATAATTGAAAACATGGTGTACACCTTGTTCAAACTGATTATTCATCTTTCCCCAAAAATACATAATCAAACTCGGATAAAAAATGGAAAATTGAGTGCACACTCTTTTTATCCTCGAGTAGTCGAACACAAGGTTTACACTTTGTCTAAATCGATTAATCGACTTCCACAAATATGATTTTAATAAATAAATGGATTAAAAATGGAAAATTGAGTGCATATTTTTTTTTATCCTTGAATAATAAAATAGCTAGGTGTACACATTATTCAAGTCGATTGTTTGTCTTCTAAAGACAACTTTTACCAATCAAATCCACTTTTCTCACTAGCGCGGTGTCAAAACCTTTTCATAAACGAGCGATGTTTTATCCATTATGATGCGACAAACAAACAACGTTTCATTCCGCCCATGCGCGATGAGAAAGCAACGTTTAACCGCTCGAATGCGACCTAAACATCTTTCTCTAAAAGCAACCAACCCACAAATGTTTTCTACCTAGGACTACATAGCTTTGAGTTCCCACTCGCACCTGGGAATACATAAGAACGAGATTCAACGTCTCGTCGAGCACCCTAATAAAAAGAATCTTTTTTTAGTTTTTTTTCATTTATTCTAAATACCTTTAATAATAAGAAGAAACTAAAACATTTTTAAGCTAAAACTCACTTGCAAAACTAATTACACGATTCCCTTTGAATATAACAGATGTGCAGGGTGCTAATACCTTTCTCACGCATAACCGACTCCTGAAGTTGAATTTAGTTGCAACGACCATATTTTTGTTCTTCAATGGTTTTATCAACATTTTTTGTTTAAAAGTAAAACTTCGGTGGTTACTTTATTGTTCATCAGAGCATCCGTTCACTCGGGTATATTTTGCTTCGCGATAGCTAAGTCCTAAGATTGGGGCAGAAAGTGAAAGGCTTACCCAACTTAAGATTTGAAAGAGGCGTGTATTGGGCATGTTAGTCATCAATTAACTAAACTAGGCACCTTGTTGTCTAAACCTAAAGAGGAAAATTTGATCGTCCTACTCAGAAAGAACATCGACCTATTTTTCTGGGCCATCTCGGATATTCCAAACATAGACACCATAGTGGTGTTTTATTGCCTTGCCATATACCCATCAGTTAAACTAGTATCTCAGAGAAAATTCAAGGTTTGGTAATAAAAGAGAACAACCATTGACGAGTAAGTTCAGAAGCTGACAAATGTCGGTTTTATAACTGAGATCAAATACTTTTGGTGGCTTACTAATGTGGTTTTGGTAATAAAGGCATTGAACACGTGGCGTATGTGCGTTCATTTCACCGACCTCAATAGTGCATGTCCTAAAGATATGTATCCTCTTCCCAATTGACGGATCTTCGAGTTACACAATTTTGAGTTTCATGGATGACTATTCAGAATATAATAAGATTATAATGGATCTCATAGAGTCACATAAGACGACGTTCATGTGAAACCATGGTAATTGTTACTACAATGTCATGCATTTTAGGCTCAAGAATGCTAGTGCCACATATCAAAGGCTCATGGACGCAATTTTCTCCAAGAAAATAGGACATAGCCTGGAGATTTACATTAATGAAATGAGTGTATAGACATCGGAAGGGGGTGCCATTAAAAAGACTTAGAAGATGTTCTGGATAAGTTAGGAGTTACAACATGTGCCAAGTGCTCATTCGGCATACAAGCATGAAAATTATTGGGTTTCATTCTCACCAAAAGAGGTATAGAGGTGAACCCATAAAAATTCTAAGCCATCATAGACATGAGGATACATTCTAATGTCAATGAGGTTTAGTGGCTAATCGGGCATTGAGGCGTCCTATCTCATTTTATTTCTTGTGTCTATGACAAGGTTTTCCACTTTTTCACCAAATTGATTAAAAAACGAGAGCTTTGGATGGAAAGATGAATGTGAGTAAGTGTTCCCAAAGTTGAAGGCGTTCTTAGCCCCACCACCCATCCGAACATGCCAAATAGCAGGTTGCCTGCTATATCTCTACTTGTATGTTACTAACCAGATGTTAAGCTCAGCATTTGTTCATTAAACGGATAAAGTATAGCAACCTTTCTATTTTGTAAGCAAAGTGTTCAGGGGCGGTGAGGTTCATTATTAGAAGATAGAGATTATCGCATTTGCTATAGTTATGACCGCAAGAAAGCTTAGGCCTTATTTTCAAGGACATCAGATATTGGTAAGAATAAACTATCATGTACGACAGGTCCTTAAGAAGCAATACCTAACTGGAAGAAAGGTATCTTGGGTAGTGATGTTAAGCAATTCAAAGTAAGTATTGTTTGTGTCGTATTCACAGGGGCTGGTGTGATATCATTGTTGTTCAACAGTTAATAGGGTTTCAAGTGAAGGGATTAGTGAACAATTGAATACATAAGTTAAGGGAATTGTAAAATGGTAGTTGTTGTGGGAAAATAACAAATAAATAAGCTTTTCGGGATTAGATTTCAATAACATATATCGTATGCATTTTCTTGATCGATTGTATGAATTCTAGTTATTAATCTTTATTATCATGTATCGATCATTAACATTGTTTATGTCTAAACAATGGTGAGGGTTCTACCATATTGTTTAATCGATGATCTCTCAGCCTATTAATCAATAAGGTAGCATTAAGAATTGATACAAGGAGTGAATATCAAAACCAAATCTATGTCTAAAATTTAGCTTTTGATAGATGATGATATTAAGTCGACATTCGAAAAGTATTTCTCAACAACAGTTCAAATCCATAGAAATAACATGTATATGAAGATAACGCCAATATTGATTCATAACTAAGTTCATACAACAAAGATCGGAAAAATACATACGATGTAACACATTTCAACCCCAAAGAACATTCACGATAAATATAAACAATTATATCAGAGTATATCATCGAAAGGGTGCCACATTTCATCATAAAATCACATTAAAATCTTACTCTGTAAAATGGGCTCTATCGACACATATTAAATCAATTACTACGTAGCAGAAAATCACATTTCATCATGAATTATAACTCAAAGGTCTTAAAACAAGAAGTTCATAGTATCATGGGGTTACCAACAAAAAGAACACAAATGGTTCGACTCAAACGTCCCGAACCGATATTACATATCAAAGCAAGACTCTATAATCAACAGAAAGGACCAAAATACTTCAAGGCTAATTCTTCACACACCAAAAGAGCTAATCCTGATCACCTACATGTTACCCACGTGGAGGCAACATTCAAACAGGCAGGGTGAGTGATCACAAATCGTTATATAAGATATAAGGATAAGATATATATTAAGATGGTATTCATCATACAAAACAACATCATCATGAAATCCATACATCATTATTTACCAAGTATTATACTCACACGCTCATATCATATATATACATCTTCATTCATAAAGTCATCAAATCAACAACTAAAACATCGTTCAAGTCACAACATCATCACACGTCATTTTAAGATCACCTCATCAATAATAAAGATCATTCACATAGATGCAATGTCACATAACATAAAATGAAACAACATAGACTCATGTTGTGGTATCAAATCAACATGTTGATGGACTTTGAGCCATCACCCTCCAAAGATCCCCACTAATAGGATCAATTCTACACAAGAACTGGAGCACAACATAAACACCCCAATCCACACAATAGGATTGAAGTTAACATGGGACCGAAGTCATATCAATAACATTGGACCGAAGTCCTACTATACTATGAATGCATGATGCACTATGTCATAATCAACATCATCACAGAATCATCAAGTTGCATCATCATTCATGAAAATCATCAAAACATCATGGTATTATAACATTATTATGCATCACAATTCTTCACATTACATCATAAAACATCATGTTATAGTCACCAAAATACATCACATCAATTACTCAAAGAATACAGAAAACAAGACACAGGGCACCATAAAAGAAAGGAAAGAAAAAAAAACTACTGCTCTTGCTCGCCTGGCGAAGCAACTCGCTCACATGGGTTTCTCCCGAAAAAGCATGGGCGAATTCCCTCCTTCGTACAAAAACAAGGAGCACTTGTTTTTCACCCTCTTCTCGCTCCCACTTTCGCCTGGCGAGACTGGGGAGAAATTGCTTCACCCAGCAAGCTGGGAAGTTCGCCCATGGAAACTACGCGAACCTGCAACTTCTCAGTTGCGATTCTGCACCAGTTCAGACCCAAATATCTTACGATTTCCTATACCATTCAGTCTAAAATCCACATTAATCACAAGTAAATCAACACTACAATAACAATACATCATACCATACAACATATACATCATTTCCCTTCATTCTACACCTCCCCAAATCAAAAAATTCGTCATAATCTCCTAAAAATCCAAAATCCCCTAAAACCCCAACCACCTACATACATCTAACCTTATATCAATTATAATGACAAGTGATAGTCTCCATACCTTAAATAATTCAATTATGATCCTCTTCTTGAGTTGTCTGGAATTTCTCTGAGCCCTAGCTTCCCCCTTTTTCTTTTCCTCAGAGCTCCTTTCCTAAAATATGATCGTACCCAATGAATTCCCTTCTTCTCTATTTTAATTTTGTCCAACTTACCCCTAGGACCCTTAATATGATTTCCAAACTTTATCCTCACTTAATCTATCCAACATTATCATCTTGCCCTTAGTGTTCCAATTATTTATTTAAAATAATAATAATAATAGATATTCACATTATCCACTATTATTACTATAAAAATAATTCTAATAATTATATAATTCTAAATATTCTAAATACCCTCTTAACAACATCAATACCCACAACACAAATCATCGGGCATCAAATATTTCACCAAGATTCACCGAAATCACAAATATTTATAATAAATAAATTAAATAAATATTCTAATTATTTTGGGGCATTACAATTACAATCAACTACATCTAATCCCAATAAGAGACGAGTTAGTTATTCGTGGTAGCTTGATACAAGTAAAAATAAAAGAGATGAATCATCATCAATCTTGATCTCTTGATGATTTATGAGTTTCCACCTTCGATTCCTTAATATCTCACTTATCTTTTTTAAAAATGGTTCTCTCTCTCTCTCTCTCTCTCTCTCTCTCTCTCTCTCTCACACACACACACACACACACACACACACACACACACACACACACACACACTCTCCAAACTAATGTAAAATTCTAACAGAAGTAAAAAGATGCATATCTTTGAAGTGTTGAATGGCTTCTATACTAGACAAGAAATTATAGTCGCCCTCAGAAACCCGCGATAAGCGCCACACCCTTATTTCATCATGAAGCAATCTGACACGTCAGCACTGATAATCTTCCTTGCCTCGCTTCGCCCTAAAAAGACAGGTCAAGCGAGCTCTTGCTACAACCACGCTCAGCGCGCCAAGCTTTTTGGGACTTTTAATTTTTTTTCTTCCTTTCTCTCACTTCAAGTATTTTACAGGCAAAAATTTCTAGATTTGTGCAACTTCTCTCGCTTGAGGTGCACTAGAAACGAAACTCTCTGGATTTTCCTTCTTTGCTCGCTTCAAGCATACTCCAAAGGCCACCATCTAGTTTTTCACTGCCTCGCACGCTACAAGTTCACTTAGCGCGCCTGCTTTTTGGCCTTTCCTTCCATGCTTTGCCTTTCACTCTCTTTCTTGGACAATTACCTACACAATGAGTTAGAATTAGATGAAAATTTCATCATTCAAATGTTATCCTGACATAACCAGCGTTTACACCAAAGATGGGGGTTTTCATACTCTTAACGTTGAAACAAGTTAATAATGGAAATGATTGCACCTATTTTTCCACTTATCAACTCTCCTTAACTTAGAACTTGGTTGTTCTAAAAAAAGTCTTAAAAAACCAATGGAAAACAAGAGTATTTTCATCAAGTTTTTTATGCTCAACCATTTTAAGAAAAACATTCAAAGTGCATGGTTTAAATGTAGAATGCAAATGCAAGTTATTATGCTGATTACTTACTAGAATCAAACCATGACCATGAAACAAGTTTTCAACATAAATTTCATGTCAAGCATTCTAAGACAATACACATGACCAATCTTGAATCACACCTAATACACATGTCAAAATTTATCTAGGCATACCATTATGAAAGCACAAAAGCATAAATCACTAAGGTATTTCAAGGGTTTTAATGGGGCTTGGATACCAAGGAAAGGTAATATTTATGGTCAATGATTCAAAGTAACCAAGGTTAAAAGAGAATTCAAAGATTTGTAGCTTCTAATTGATACTTTTCTAATCATCAGTTATACCCCAAATTTTACCCTTAGAAAGAGTTTCAGAGGTTATGAAGGCTTTGTGTGTGCTCATGGTTCCTTGCAAGTTGTGTTGAATTCTGGTAGAGATGAGGAACAGATATGCCCTCATTTTTTTACAGTCATTTAATTATTACAAAGTCATTTCTTCCTCAAGATCCCTCAGAAGATTCAGTCAGTGTATACATAAGAAGGATTAGAGTTTTCATTCCATTGGTAGTGGGCGTGGTCATCCGAGGACTAGTCATGGCTTTTATTGGCAAGTGATATTACAGGTTGTATCTTCATGGTCTATGCACTAGGTTCACCTTCATCTAAGCGTTGGTTGTATTGATTGATAAAGATCGAGTTTAATTTTATTCTTATCAATGAAGTTGGATTTTCTTTTAAGCTTAAGAGAAATAACTTGTATCTTCTTGATGATGGTTTATGATTAATAAGCTTGAAGTGGTTCAAACAATATTTTATTTTGATCAAGGTTAATGAAGATCAAATTCTTTCACGGTACATCCAAATGGCTAAAACTCGTGCGTCTAGTTTGCATAGAATACAAGTGGCAAATGGTAAAGCAAAGGTCTTTCGAGCTAATCAAATGGATTACATTTTGATTTTTGACTTTCAAGAGTCATTGTAACCAAATATGGAAGATTGTGTTTGATTTAATTAACATGGTGTTATATAGGATTTTCTCCATACACTTAATTTTGAATTGGATCTAAGCCAATACAAGAGATTCAAGTTCTTAATAAAAAAATTGTTTTGCTCAAAATCAATATGATGCTACAATACAAAATTTAGAGGAAAGTACACTCAAAATCCAATCATACAAGACAAACATGAGATCCCCCAAAACCTCTTTGTCTCTCTTTTTGTTCTTCATTTTACTTTCTCCAACTTCTCGTATCATATAATGATTTCCAATAGTAAAGTTTCATCAAATCGACTAGCTGAATGATTTATAAGAAGTTTTGACTTGCTTTCAAAGATTTCATCTAATATACATGGTGAATATTCTACTGATGATTTTATCCCAGGAAAGATCGTATAGAAGAAATTTTCACTTCTCGCTAGTGCTAATGGAACTTCAGTTGGAAATCTTGACCACCATGCTGGATGTACAAATAAAGATGGATGAGTAAATAATTGAGACCTTATGAAGAGAAATTAAGAGAAACTCAGAATAACGTTCACTCACCGGATAGAACCAAAGAGCATTGTCTGTGATTTTCAAACTTGAAGCTGTTGTGTTTCAACCAGAAAACAAATCTTCTCCAGGAAATCTTGCTTCATCGACTATTACGGTATCATGATCTTAAAAATTATCAAGTTCTTTGAAGTAACAACAATTTTCTTTTGACTACAAAAGAAGAAGAAGAAAATGTGATTGAGAATAAGACCGTAAGTGAACCGACATATTTGTTGCAAACATTTCTAAAACACGTTTTAGCATAATTAAAGGTCTTCAGATCCTCAGTGAAGCAAGAAAATATCAACACTTAATATACTTTCCCAAAACAAATCAACATGATAATTTCATCAAGTGCAGGGAATCAAAACAATTTTAAACATAATCCCGACATATTCAAACGCAATTCGACATAAAATTTGAATAATCAAATTCATGTCTCTCTTCTTTCTAAAACAAGAGCGGTAACATATCACAAACAAAATCAAGTGAAAATGGAAATGCATAATCAAATCATTCAATTTTCATTTAAACAAGGGAACAAGAATCATGAAACAAAATCAGGACTTTGTTCTTTCCCAAAGAAAATGCCAAACATAATCAAAACCACACTAACTTCAAGACAAGATTTTCCCAGCTATAAAAGAAAAGGCACGGTTTCAGAACAGGGGGAGGGGGAATTCGCAGTAGTTACAGAACAGGAAAATTCAAAAACACAAACATACGAACATCTTCCACGTAAAGATTCAAGAACATTGTCACACGCGTATACAAAAACTACAACAACACATATATATCACAAAGAGCTCGAAAGGAAATCAACTCGCGGCAATCGAAGCTAGGAGTCGAGCCTATTTTGTGTCCAAACTGAAAGAGAGCTTCTTAAAACCCTCCCCTTTTTTTTTATTTTGTCGTTCAATGGGGCCGACTGGGCTTGATCACCACCGACCCAATTGTTTTTTTCTGAAAATTTCTCTTTATTTATTATTTTTTTGATTGGGCTTAGCCCATATAGGTTTTTTATAATTTTTTTGTGAAATTTTAGAATTTATATTTTTATTGTTTGATTAATTTTTTAGTTATTTCTTTTATTTAAAATTTTTTAAATTAGACTTTGGTTAGTTTTTATATAAATTGGTTTAAATATTTTTATCATGTTTATTTATTTCGTAATCCGATCTTAAATTTACTAGCCCCTTTATTTAATTTTGAACGTAATTTTTGATATAGTGAATTATGATTGAATCTTGACTGTGATATTCTAATTTCTTGGTTTACTCAATTATTAGTACTCAAAACTTATTTTGTTAACCTTCAATTAATAAATACCATTACAAAAGGAAGGAATTACCTCTTATTGACTGCCATGTCAATTCCATAAAACTCTAGATCCTTACCCTTTTATCCTAGCCTTAGGATCGGAGTCGCCGTACTCCATGCAATGTCCTGCCATGGACATTCCTTTTTACCCTTATTCGAGCCTTAGGATTGGAGTTGTCGCACTCCATGTAAGTTCCCGCCATGGATACTTACTTATCTATCTTTCAACATTAATGTAGACTCGGAGTCGCCATACTCCACGTAAGTGTCTCACTATGAACACTTATTTCCCCCTGGAACCTTGACCACCGTCAAGAGTTCATCACCCTCGTTGAGGGGAACTACGAATACTCTGATTCCATTCTCGTCAAGATACATAGGCACAAGATTCTATTTCTTGGCGAGTATACTTAGGACTAACCCCTTAGGTCTCTCTTTTTACCTCTAACCCTTTAGCAGATAACCGACAGATAACAAATAACACATATTAAAACAAGTGGTTCCTGTAGAATACTACAGATGCTTAAGATGCTAACACCTTCCCTAGGTATAACCAACCCCCGAACCCTAGATCTCCCCGCATTGTGCTTACGATGCAAATTAGGTTTTTCTTTCTTTAACCTTTCCTTCGAATAAATCAAAGATCGGTTGTGAATTCAAAGATTTGCGATTAAAGTTCATTCAATAGCTTGATATCTGATTCTCAACGCAACACCATCTTTCCTCTTTTGTTTACAACTTTGATGAAACAAATTTGATCACAAAAAATTTATTGATATTTCTTTTGTTTTTCTTTTAAGATTATTTTCTCTTTTCTTTTCTTGTTTACTTATCACATGTTGAATTTTTTTCATCTCTCTACTTTCCATGATGCTTGTTTTTGAAGTACCTTTTTTTCATCTCCCCAACTTGAACAATTCTTACAAATTCACTTGAATACTCCCATATCCTAAGGCAAGGGAAAAAATTCAATGACGGTTTGGGGTCTTATTGTTCACACAAATTTTTTGAATCAATTATGAACTGAGTGTTTCAATGAATCAAGAAAGTTGATTAAGTGTTTTCATGGATTAATGAATCTATACATTTAACAATTGATAAGATTGTGTTCATTAGGCTCAAAAGGGGTTACAAATATGCACTCTTTCATAAGGTGGGTTACTTTAGGAAAGTGGTTGTGCTCGAGTTCAAAAAAATTGCCTTGATCATTTATATGATTTCATATCATTCACAAATGGTTGCATGATTAAACATAAAACGACTAAGTTAAAACAACAATTGTGGTCTCCTATGAATATCATGGAAAATGGAAAGCTACATCACATTTAAGTTTGATTCTAAAGTGATTCAAGCACGAGACATGTTATTGCAAAAAAATGCATGAACTAAGTTTGTGCAAGATATAAGTTTCATATTCATGCTATACTCTATAAAGCAATAAACATGTAGCTTATCTTGTGCAATTCGTTCAAGTTCTTATCATTACCATTGCACTTTTTGTTGATTGGCTCAAATCTTGTGTATTCACTCTTTTGCTTCTTCAAGTAATTTTAAAAGACAAGTTTGATACAAACACCAAAATGAAAACAATTGACAATACTACTAATTCTTAAACAAATTCAACAAAATAACTAGATAACATAAACCACCTTGAAAAAATTATAGTTTCTTGAAAAATCTACAAAACTCCTAGTTGGGTAGTGGTTAAATGAGAGTAAATTAGAGTAAATATTGTTCTTGTTGTGTACTGTCATGTGGGCTAAGCATAGAAAAGTGGGGCTTAGTGCAATGGCGCTTAATGTATGTATGTTGGGCTTAGCACAGTGGCGTTTGGCACCAATTTTAGGGGATAAGCGCGCACATCACTTCATTGGATTTTCAAAATTTTATTTTGTGCAATAATAGGCCATTTAAACTCTCAATTTTTAAAACTGAAATGCAATTGAAAACTGAAATACTTAAAACATTGGGTTGTCTCCCAACAAGCGGTTGTTTAACGTTATTAGATCAATGCCTTTTCAAAATAACTCAAAGGTGTTTTCTTATACTGATCCATTCACTTTTACCACTATAATATGGCTTTGATTTTTTATGAAGCTTCCTTAAGGGCTTAGACATTTTGAATAAATCTTTGATGATTCTCTTGAAGAATATGACCTACCTCCAAGATCTTCTTATTCATTTGATTTTCTTTGGTGGTGGAAGGTTCTCACTCATTTCAAGTATTTTTCTCTATCTTAGCTTCTAGCGGGAAAACTTCCTTTGACATGTCAAGTCCTTTTAGACACTCCTTAATCTCCTTTTCTACTTTTGCACCGAGTTTACTGAGTTCATCAGTCAGAGATCTTTTGATGTTTTCTGCTTCATCATTAGCATCAATTTTGCAACATACTCCTTCATCATTTGGATGCCTTATTGCTTTAAAGAAAATGAAATTGGCCTCTTAATCCTGAACTCTGACTTGCATTAATTCATCATCCACATCTATTACCATTCTTGTTATCTTCATGAAGGGTTGATCCAAAATTAAAGGAACTTCATCATCTACTTCAATATCCATCACCACAAAATCTATAGGGGAAATAAATTTGTCAACTTTAACCAAAACATCTTCTGCTATTCTTGACGAACGCGTGATGGATTTGTTTACTAGTTGTAATGTTATCTTTGTTTGTTTTATGTTGAGATCGGTTATCCGTTTAAACACTAATAATGGTATCATATTTATGTTGAAACCAAGATCAATCAATTATTTTCAACATTTATATTTCTTATGGTAATATGCACTATAACTCTTCCAGGATCTTTTTCTTTCTGCTGAATGGTTTTCTAAATAGTGGCACTACAACTAGCATCTAAATGAATCGTTTGTTCATCTATGTACCTCCTTTTCATTGTAAGAATTTCCTTCATGAATTTGGCATATTTAGGCATCTGTTCCAAGGCTTCAGAAAATGGAATATTGATTTGTAATATTTTGAAATTATCTCAAAACCTTGCATATTTCCTCTCATTGTCTTTCTTTGTAGGAGCATGTGGATATGGAAAATGTTGCACCGACGAATTTGTCATTTTTCCTTTCAGTTCCCTCATTTTCTGATTTTTAGTCTTCCGCTCCTTAATCACCTTTTCTTTACTCTCTTCTTTTTTGTTTTTCTTATTTTCAACTAAGTATTCCTCTTAATTTTCTTCTTCTACTTCCTTCTCACTTTCTTGTTTTTCCTCATCTTATTTTTATATTGTATTACCAACCACTAGTTTCGTTTTAGAATTGTCATCAACTCCCTTGTTAAACACTTCCCCACTCTTGGTTGTAATTGCATTGTAGTGCTCTTTTGGATTGGTTAGTGTGTTGGTAGTAAATGTCCCTTGTTCTGATCTGCTAGTTTTTTTGATATTTGATCGACTTGCATTTCCAGATTCTTGATTGATGCATCAACATTCTTCTAATTAGCAATAGATAGTTCCATGAATTGTGTCAAAGTATCCTTTAATTTTGAAATTTTTTATGGTTGGGAAGGATTTTGGTTGACATTCAGATATGGATTTTGTCTATTAGACGGTCCTTCATCTTGCCTCCAACCCTGGCCATGGTTTGCATTGTTGCTTTGCTGATAACCTTGACTTCCTTTATATGCTCCTCGCCTCTGCTGATTTCCCATGTAGTTTACTTCTTAGCATGATGGAGAATAGAAATCTGTTGGATGGTCACTAGTGCACAGTTCAAACAAAGCCACATGTTGGGTTTACTTGGTACTTCATGCATTTCCTTGGGCTATTGCAGAAGCTTTGATAGTTGCTTTGTCAATTCTTCCACGGATTGAGTAAGTAATTTGTTTTGGGCCTGGATTGCATCATTTGTACCTAGTTTAATTATGCCAACTTTCCTTTGTGAATAAATTCTATTATATTGGGCCTGATGATCGATGAGTGTCATTCAATCAATAATAGTTATTGCATCCCACACACTCTTGGCCATTAAAGATCCACCTGCTGTTTTATCTAATAGAAGATTTTGTTGCAATTGAAAACCATTACTGAAAATATGAATCTGTGTGAGATCATCAAAACCATGATTTGGAAATTTACGTAACATAGACTTGTAACGCTCTCATGTTTCACAAAGTGTTTCAGTTAAACCCTGAGAAAATACGGTAATTGTTGTCTTGGCATCCATGAATTTTTATATGGGAAAAACTGGCTAAGAAACTTATCTTCAAGTGAATTTCAATTGGTCATAATCTGAATTGGTTGGTCTAGATACCAATCTTTTTCCTTAACGATCAAGGAATGAGGAAACAATCTCATGAACACAACCTCTTCTTCTATTTTAGATGCTCCAAGCACTACAACAAATAACGTTTTTCATAATGAAGCTTTCACCACGAACAATGGAAAATCGAGGTATATAGCCAAGGCGCTCTATTTTTTTATTATTTAAAAAAACATAAATTCCCTCAATTTTTTATAAAACTAAGGTGAAAAAACAACTCATTACAAGTTTCAGTTCCCAGCTATCGCAATTTATGATTTTATTTGTTTATAAGCGTGAACAAAATGTTCTAACCCTTCGGTTTTATTTTTAACCGAGGCATTAAAAAAGTAAAATTTTACTATAAAAGCACTCGTTAAACAAATTTTACCCTAATCCTTACTAATATGAAGTCGCCCCAAACTCGCAAGCATCATTCTTTGAGATGGATTGTAAGACGGGAAAAAAATTTCTATCTTGAACAAAACATTTCTGCTCTTGCAATCTATCTCACATAATGGTATTGATGTTGTCGTTGTTGTACTTTTGGAATAATCCTTAGTTAAATAATGGAGCTCAACCTTTGAAGAGTACTCAGTTGATTGATTGCAAGTGCTGAAAATTATTTTTGTTTAAAAAAAATTAAAAAGGTATGCAACAAAATTTGGATATCACCGAAAAAAAGTTCTCTTAGTTGGAACAGATAAATTCTCAGAAATCTTAAAACAATATAAATATTAAAAAAGATTCCCTTGTTAGGAACAGATAACTCCTCTAGGTTGTTCTCCAAGAATCCATTGTCAAACCCTTGATTTGTTTAAGTAATTTATTTTAATATTTTGTGCAAACAATGTAAATATAAAATAAAATTAAAAATATATTTTTCCCCCTTGGTTTTAAACACAAATAGAGAGGTATGTGTCTTGGGATGAAATATTTTTTATTTATTTTATTTAAAAAGAAACACAATTTACCTCGGTTTTAAGTGATAACCGTGGTAAAATATCAGTGTGTTTTTTTAATTTCTTCACCGCCCTTAAACAAACCTTCATCGTCCATTTAATGACTATCAACGCTCAAGAAACTGCTATTAGTGATTCTCGTGAAACCCAAAACCCTCATTATAAAAGCATTCTAAATATTTAAATTTGATAGTAGTGAATCCGCAAGAAAGCCAAATGTTGTTGCGGAACTCTCGGTTTAATTAGAGCGTCATAGGATTTTACAAAGTAAAAGTATCACTCTGATAGATTGCAAGAGCAGAAAAATATTAGGCTTATTAAATATGTGGTTGGTGAGAGTATATTTACTTTGACAAAGGTTTATGTGATGGATTGCAAGTGCCAAAAATTATCATGGATTCAAGGTTTGTGTTCTTAAATAATCATATAATTGAACATTTATTTTTATTTAGCTAACTTTTTTTTGTTTTATATCAAAAACAAATGAATGTTGTAATACCCCAAATATACCCCGTGCAATTTAAATATAAATAAGAGTAATTTCACCAAATTATATTTAGGATGTCACACAATTCATACTACAGCTGCTCATATAACAAGATATGTAACACATGAAATTCGTTTAAAAAAATATTTATAATGACTATAACAACTCAACATGTATGAAATCTCAAAACTTTATTGAAACAGCGGAAGCAACAACATAAACAATTATTCATGGCATAATTATTTCTTGAAAACAACATAAACAACGAATATTCTAGAGATATCCAAAAATCTCTATCAAACACATCAAAATACAACACTCCCTGACCCTGAGGTTACACATCAAAGCAGACGTCGACACTAAAAGAAAAACGGAAGACTTCATCTTCTACTCACTTCAACTCCTCTACTATGAGTTATCTGCACGATGCCTATGTAAAAGCAACATTCAAACAGAAGGGTTGAGATATCATAATTATATAAAGGAAAGCATGATAATAAACAAGCATTAGACTATTTATGCACAAACACCCAATCCACAACATACAACCATACAACAGCAGTTACAACCAACATGTCAACAAATCCAACACAACAACAAACACAACTAAAATGCAATGCATTGAGACTCACAACTCGACTCAATGCATGTGGTACTGTTGTTTTCGGATTTGAAATATTGGCACAAGGAAATTATCGGGACGAGTCGCGTACTAGGTCGCTTTCTTTAAGACGTTTTGTCGTACTGCCAAAATATGCAAAGCAGTCGATTTACGACGATGCCTCCAGGATAAAACATCCCATTCAAAATTACGATTATCAGTTGCACACTGATAAATCGCTCTAGAAATACACCTTTCTAAATTATCTGGCGAAAATAGTCAGTCCAGTATCTGGCTGTAATAGCCAGTCGAAAAAACCAAGAAAAGAAAATTGTTTAGATGAAGAGAATTAAGGGAGAGAGAGGGAAATCAAAATTCGTGTGAATTTGTGAAATCCGGAGTGCTCACTACTGAATTTTTACCCTTTATTTATAGGTAGCTAGTGAGGCTGATATTTCCATTCCTCCAATGTGGGACTAAAATGAATTTTGTCAAATTCACTTTCCAATTCCCATTAATATAATTCCAACATCCAATGTGGGACTAACATGACTCTTTTCAAACTCACTTTCCAATTCCCATTAATATAATTCCAACATCCAATGTGGGACTAACATGACTCTTTTCAAATTCACTTTCCAATTCCCATTAATATAATTCCAACATCCAATGTGGGACTAAAATGAATCTTTTCAATTTCTATTACTATAATTATTATAGTTCCAACAATCCCCCACTTGAATTTAAAAAGAGATTTTAGAAGTACGTCAGACGTTTCTAAGATTGTGCATAAGCAAAGGTGTCTACGACTTGAACCTTAGCGTAGCGAGTAGGATTCTGATTCAACAAGAGTGACACCATTCTCTTGAACTCTATCTCGGACATCAGACCCGCACACAACCTTTCCGTAAGGTGTATTCTTGTAGCCCGTGCTTTAGTGGCCCTGCACGTGTATCCCGGTTTTAGTGAATGCTCTAGGAATTCTGCCTCGAAATTCCATAGGAATCGGCCTCAGTTCCACAGTCACATAGGTGAATCTATCAAGAGTACTCCTGTAGCCTAGGTACTCCCTCATACAGAGTATAGATTTCATTAAGAGTTTCTATTATCTCATCCTCTCATTACTTAAGGATTCATGCTGTACTTGCATGATCATTTTCATATTCCTCACAACTTGTTATTACCCATTGAACCTAATTCTTGGGATCTCCAGTCATTTAGGTCGGGTTACCATCATGAGTAACCATTTGTTTTATAGGCATTAGTCCCATCTTTTTGGATGTATTATGGACTTTCTCTCTAGCTAATCCTTTCGTCAAAGGATCTGCTAAGTTCTCATCAGTGCGTACATGATCCACTCTCACAGCTCCTTTAGAGATACAGTCTCTAACAGTGCTATGTTTTCTTCTAATTTGACGTCTTTTGCCATTATAATAACGGTTCTCAACTTTTTCAATAGCCGCGGTACTATCGCAGTGGATCAACACAGCTGGTATAGGTTTTTCCCATAAAGGAATCTCAGCTAGCAAGCATCTTGACCAACTTGCTTCTTCACTAGCTGTAGCTAATGCTATCATCTCAGACTCCATTGTGGACTGTGCCAGAATGGTCTGTTTCTTTGATTTCCAAGATACAGCTCCTCCGGCTATACTAAATATATAGCCACTAGTAGCTTTGGAGTCATCCGATAAGGTGTTCCAATCTGCATCACTATACCCTTCTAGTACAGCAGGAAATTTCTGATAGTGTAGGCCGAGGTCCATAGTCCTTTTAAGGTACCTCATTACTCGCTCAATAGCCTGCCAATGTTCGTTACTCGGCCTACTTGTAAATCTGCACAACAATCCTACAACATATGCAATGTCGGGTCTAGTACAATCAGTGGCATACCTAAGACTGCCAATGATGCTCGCATATTCTGCTTGTTTGACACTTTCTCCAGTGTTCTTAAACAGTTTCACACTTGGATCATACGGAGTGCATGCAGGTTTACAATCAAAGTATTTATATTTCTTTAAGATCTTCTCCACATAGTGAGATTGATCCAAAGAAATTCCTTGGTCGGATCTCGTGATCTTGATACCCAAGATCACGCTTGCTTCTCCGAGGTCTCTCATATCAAAGTTATTGCATAACAATGATTTCATATCATTAATGGCCTGAATGTTTGATCCAAATATAAGTAGATCGTCTACATATAGACATATGATAGTACAAATGTGATTCTCAGATTTGTAATAGACGCACTTGTCACTTTCATTCACTTTGTACCCATTAATTATCATTAAGTTATCAAACTTTTCATGCCATTGTTTAGGGGCTTGTTTTAGTCCATACAGAGACTTATCTAACTTACAGACCTTGCTTTCTTGTCCTTGGATTACAAATCCTTCTGGTTGTTCCATATAGATTTCTTCTTCTAAGTCACCGTTTAAAAAAGTTGTTTTAACATCCATTTGGTGTACTATTAAGTTATAAATGGCTGCTATTGAAATGAGTACCCTAATGGATGTAATTCTAGTGACTGGAGAAAAGGTGTCGAAGAAATCTATATTTTCTCTTTGTCTAAAACCCTTGGCTACAAGGCGTGCCTTGTATTTCTCAATCGTTCCATCAGGTTTTAGTTTCTTTTTCAAAACCCATTTACAACCAATTGGTTTGCAACCCAAAGGTAAGTTTACTAAGTGCCAGGTCTTGTTAGATTCTAGAGAATCTATCTCATCATTAATGGCTTCTTGCCATAAGTCTGCATCCATAGATGACAGTGCTTCTTGAAGATTTATTGGATCTTCTTCTACATTATAGGCCGCATAATCGGGCCCATAGTCTTTAGCAACTCTTGCTCTTTTACTTCTTCGAAGCTCTGTTTCTACATTGTCGCTGCTTTCAGTGATTTTTATCACAGGAATGTGACTCGATTGTGTGCCCCCACTATTTCTCGATTTGAAGGGAAATTTGTCTTCAAAGAATTCAACATCGTTTGATTCTATGATTACTCTGGCATTTAGGTCATAAAACCTGTATGCCTTACTGTTTGCTGCATACCCAATGAATATGCATTCATAGGCTCTACTAGAGAGTTTAACTCGTTTCGGATCAGGAATTCTGACATAAGCCAGGCAGCCCCAAGTTCTCAAATAAGACAAATTTGGTTGTCTTTTCTTTAATATCTCATAAGGTGAGATCTTACTTTTCGACTTGGGAACTTTATTCAGGACATAGCAAACAGTCAATAAAATTTCCCCCCACCAGTGAGGTGCAGCACCAGAATTTAACATGATTGCAACTACAAGTTCAGTAAGAGTCCTATTCTTTCTTTCTGCTTTACCATTCATTTCAGGAGAGTATGGAGCAGTCGTTTCATGTATAATACCATGTTCAACATAAAAATCATTAAACAAGCTAGAGTCATATTCGGTTCCCCTATCACTGCGAAGTCTCTTAATCTTCTTGTTAAATTGATTCTCAATTTCAGTTACATACACCTTAAACATGTCAAGCGCTTCACTTTTATTCTTCATTAGATATACATAAGTATAATCAGAGCAATCGTCAATAAAAGTGATAAAATAACGTTTATTATTTCTAGTTAAACTTCCATCTAATTCACATATATCAGAGTGTATAAGATCTAGGGGATCAGATTCTTTTATTATTGATTTATGTGAAGTCTTTGTTATTTTAGCTTGACTGCAAAATTCACATTTATTGGAATCATTAATATTTAGTTTAGGGATTAGGCCTATGTTGCTTGCATTAGAAATGATTCGTTTATTAACGTGACAAAGTCTACCATGCCAAATATTAAAATCACACAAAAAGTAAACAGAAGGAGAAGTTTTATTCAAATCAACATTCAACTTAAACATGCCATCAGTGGCGTACCCTTTTCCCACAAAAATACCATTCTTAGTGATGGTGTACAAATCTGCCCCTAAAGTTTGACTGAACCCATCCTTATTCAGAAGAAAACCAGAAACAAGATTCTTCCTAATTTCAGGAACATGCATGACGTCCTTCAAGATCAAAGTCTTTCCTGAAGTGTGTAACACGGTGGGAGAACTGACTTTAAACAATGTTGCGGATAGCAAGAGTCGCCACCGACTTTTATTTTATCCATAAAGAAAGGTTATAAAAGAACAGGAAAGACCTTAGAGAATATTTTGGGTCCGGGGGGTAGGTTATGAAAAGGGAAGGTGTTAGCACCCTTTTCATCCATGGTTATCCATGGGCTCTTAGGTACTTAAGCTCACTTTTGAATTGTTTTGAAAGTGTAGTGTGTGAATAGCAAAAAATTTCAGAATAGTTTAATAATAATCCGTGTATGGGTGTGAAAAAAACTTGTTTGAAAATTTTGTTGGAAATTTGTTTAAGTGTGAAAAAGTTTTGAAGTGAGCAAGTATCTAGGAGTAGCCTACCCTAATGTTTTAAGGTCTTTCTTATTCTTTATCCTTTCCTTAGTAAGACTATCCCTACTAAAATGGAGTAGGTAGTCCTTACTTTGGATGTTAAGGGACATGTGAGGGACAATTGGATTTTTGAAGGCCATTGTGGGGTGTAATAAGCAAACTGGAGGGACTATCATCATTTTTCGAAAGGGACTCGATTCGTAAAGGCAACCATAAGGGACTTTGATGATTTTCTTTTTGAGGGACTTGCTTTATACACCCCACTTAACCAATATTCATAGGCAACTTGAGGGATATCCTTAGGAAGTGAGACGGCGATTAAAATCGACTTACGTGTGTGAAATGTTTAATTTAATTATCTTATATTAAAATGATCTAATTTATTTTTTTAAATATCATACATATTAGCACTCCCTAATTACTAACCATAATGATAATAATAATTAAATAATTACAATTTACATCCAAGAGGCAATTACAAAATTATAATAAATAAAATAAATAGTAAAATATAATCAAAATAAATAAAAAAAAAAAAATAACAAATAAGTAAATAAAATATTGGGGTTAGTAAATAATAAGAAAAATTAAATAAGGTTAGTAGAAATATAAAGTTAGTGAAAATAATTAGTTGAAACAATAATAATTAGAAAAATAGACAAAGTTAGAAAAAATAATAAGATAGAAATTTCAAAATAATAATAAGCAACAAAATATAATTAGCAATAATAATTAATTAATAACGTGATTAAACATAAAATTTGATTTTTATTTAGAAACATAAATGATTAAATAATTACTATAATATAAAGTTCTAAATATAACATAATTATAAATTTCTTAATCATTTACAAAATTTAATTATCTCTAATTATATATTAACAATTATTAAGAAAAATATTTACACATTATGATGAAAATAAATTTTAAATAATCAATAATCACATTCACAAAATTTTACATTAAGTATTTATAAGGTTTAATTTTATTTACAAAAATTTACAAGAATTATAATAAATATATACGTAGAATTATATAGAAAATTAAAATTAGGTTTTATTTTTATGATATAAACTTTAAATTAAAATAGGATTTTTAATATTAATTTACTCAAATCCTAAAAAAAAAACTATTTTAACCTAATTTTTATTTTTAAAAAAAGGTGGATTTTAATATTATTTATAAAAAAAGGTTTTTTTATTTATTATTATAAAAAAGGTTTTTAATTTTATTTATTTTAAAAACAATTTTAATATTTAACATAATATTAATTATAAAAAAACAAAAAAATGTAAAAATGAAAAATAAAAGGGGTTGGGCCGGTAATCACCTCCGGACCCAACCCGGTTGGTGTAAGTGTAACAAAACAAGGTCTTAGGGTTTCACAACCCTAATCCCTTCCCCGCGGCGCATGATTCTTCTTGCTTCTCTTGTCTCTCGCTTGCTTCATCTCTCTCGACTCCTCCCATCTTCCCTGAAAAGAAAAAACAACAATCGTGAGAGAAACATGGTGTGCTTACGTTTTTCGATAATGGTTCGGTGATGACGTATGAGGAGGCGATGATGGTGGAACTGAGCCTCCGGGGAAGGTTTGCCCGTCGTGGATGGAGGCGGCGTCGGTGGACCTTCCTCAGCCTCTTGGTTTGCGTTCTGATGATTACCTTTGACGAAACCCTTCTCCTCTTTCTCTCTCGCGGCCGCTAGCCCCTTTTACGAGGTGATGTGGTTCCCTTTTATATCACTCTCTCTGATCTGTGGGCTTTTTGATAATGTTGGATTTGCGTTATTTTTGCTGAGGTTGGATTGTGATTTTGTGATACGACTTGATTTTGTTGGGTTTTCAGAACATGTATCTTTTTGATTTGATTCGAACGTTCCTTTTTCGGATTCACTTGTGATGGATTTTGTTTGATTTGCTTGATTATTTTTCTGATAAGCTGATTGAATCTTTTCTTTCCTTTTCAGACTCACAAACTCAGTTTTGCAATATCTTCCCAGTATTTGATTGAATACGGATTGGGTTTTAATTTGGAAATTGCTTGTATCCATATTCAAATTTGGTTTTGTTGGATATTTGCTCCTGACTTCTGGATTAACTGTTTCGAACACGCATTAACTTTTCTTCTTCTTCTTTCAGAACTGGTGCTAAGGCTTTGGTCGAATCAAATGTCGAGAAGGGGTATACGGCGATGATGACGCTCTGTCTGAGCCATCGGAACATGATGCTACCATTCCTATTGCTGCTTGCCTTGTTTCCTCGGATTCATCTGGTGTAGATTTTTATGGACTCACCTTCGGTTATCCAATTTGATCCTAATGTCCAGTTATAGCTTCCATCATGGATTTGGGCCTTGTTTCCCAGTTCCTTCTGCTGTGGTTCGCGCCCTGTTTGGCTTCTGAACTGATACGCGGGTGTAGTTTACGCCTGTTGCTGATGCGCTTTCCTGACTCTCTCTGCATTTTTCTGGTATGATTTGTGCTGCGTTGAACTGATTCCTTATGGTCCATTTTGGGGCTTTGGCTTCCATGATCCCTGAACTTGATATGCGAAACAGGTCGCCGTGATCGATGCCTGATATTTCTTGTGTTTGCTCGGATTCATTACGAAACCATTCTTCAACATAATTTGTGTTGTTTCTGTGCTGATACTAGTTGTAGTTTGGTTTGTATTTCATGAGTTGTGCTTGTTCATAAGACCTTGTTGCCTGTTCGTGTAGCTTGTAACTCATTTTTCTGTTCTGAGTTTGGTCGATCACTTTGTGGAATCCTGATGTTGTTTTGGTGAATTTCAGGTGTTGGAAAACTTCGAAAGCAAACGCGATTCAGACCTGCCGGCATCCGGGTCTGAGTCCGAATTGGCCGTGCTGTTTTACCCTTGTATCAGTTTGGAAGCAATCTTGAAATTTACTTGATAATGTCACCATGTTTTACTTGACGGAATTGGTGCTTAGATTCTTCTTTTGTCCTTCACTTTTATGCTTAACCAACTTCTGCTTCTTCTGAACTGAACTTGATTTTAACTATGAAACCTATGAGCTTTTATTTGGTACAGTTTGATTTCAGTGACATTCAGTTTGGTGCTATTGGTGTGGTTCTTTTCCGGCGCGTAATCTCAGTCCTTTTGAACTAATATCTGCCCCTTTATATCGTTTCAGGGCTGGAGTGTTTGGATTCACAAACAGTTTGGTGATTTAGGCGATGATGTTGCTAGACTGAGCCTACATGATGGCTGCCTCTGATTGTTTCTGTTGTGCACCTTTAGTTTGTATTTCCAATTACTCTTGGTTGTGAAACCGCTTCGAGAAAAGCCACATATTTACTTGATAGGCTGATGGTCCCTTCAGAATCCACATCTGCGCAAATCATTTCGGCTCGAAAAACTTCATTTATTTCTCTCTCTCTCGGCTGTCCCGTATGATAAGAACAATGTTACCCGATCTGACGCTAATGGCATGGATTGGTAACGGGGTAGGTCGCAGCTTCGGTTGTGCCACTCCCGGCACTCGATGATGACGATGTTCTGAGAGTGTCAGACAATTTCTAACATCTTTTTTTTTTCTATTCTGTTTGTTTTGTTTTGATGTGCAGGTGAATCAGAGACTTTGCGGAGAAGCTCAAAGGACATCAAGAAGGATACTTAGAAATTTTAGGGCTTAGGACTTTTTAGGATATACACCTCTTTTGTAACTTGTAATAAAAAAAACATTATGAAATAATTCAATAATACATTTTTTATCCAAATTATTTCCCTTTTGTAAATCGTGATGAAATATTATGAATAAAATTCAACTTTCTATCCAAATTCTCTTTACAAATTGTAATAATAATAAAATATTATGAATGAATTTCACATATTTATTAAAATCATCTTCCATTTCTTCTCCATGATTTAATTCACAAACATCTCAACATACGATTCATCAGTCGAATATCCTTGAATTAATCCGATCCAATCTTAATACTTTTGACATGAATAAGCTCCAATAATCAGTAGAAGTTTTCACTGTTGTCCCTCTAAAGATGAACTGGAAGATAGAAGAATGATCGCTTGTTAAACCCTGTTCCACAGATCAGACTTTCCAAACCAAATTGATATCAAACCCACGTAAATAAACGCCTCAGAACTTAATAACAACCCGTCTTCAAGGAATTAGCTGAATTTGCGTAAAATGACCAAAATACCCCTGGAACCAAATCTCTCTTTGATGTTGGCAAAAAAAATCATGAAGTTTGACTTTGGTTTGACCACAGTTGACCTCAGTTTGACTTTTTAACTGCATTGACTGCTTTTGACTTATCTGATCATCTGACTGAGCAAACTTTTGAGAAAAGTCTTGAAACTTGACATGGGGGTTCTTATACACATATAAGATGTTATGAAGCTCACTTGAAGTCTTGGAAGTCCATTTAGCCTGATTAAAGTCAAAACCCTAGTTTTGGATGCACTGCTTAGGAGGCGCATTGTCTGAGGGAATTGTCAGGCGCATTGTCTGAGGGAATTGTCAACTCTTCTGACCAATTGTGAACTTTGTGAACCTTGCGAACCTTCAAGAAGCAGCCTATGGACTTCATGAACCTCATGAAAGGTCTTGTAGATGTTGAGAAGTTTGTGAACCTTGTGAACCTTCAAGAAGCAACCTATGGGCTTCATGAACCTCATGAAAGGTATTGAAAGCACTGTGGGACTTGTGAACCTTGTGAACCTTCATAAAGTAGCTTGTGGACTTTATGAACTTCATGAAAGGTTATGCAAGTTGTTGGAGAACTTGTGAACCTTGTGAACCTTCTTAGAACACAAAGTCTTGTATTGTGAGGGCAAATTTTGGGGTGCAACAGCTGCCCCTGTTCAATTTTCTGAAACCTGAGGGGTTAGATTGGTATATTTGCCAGTCGTAACCTGGAAGGTTGAAGGGGATTGAACACAAAAGCCCAAAAATTTGCACTCACCAGTGCATTAGAGTGGTACAGATGGCTAGTTGAATATGATTGAGTGGGCTTAAAGATGCCACTAGGGGAAAGTTCTTCAGTAGTATAATGAGAACTGTCAGGAGTCTGGAGTAATACTGATGTAACAGCATGTCTTCATGAGGATAGAGCAATCAATAATGATAACCCTAAAGCAGTCTTGAAGTGATAAATCTGACCTCAGGAGGATAGAGCAATCAATAGCTCTAAAGCAGTCTTGAAGTAATAATGGCTTCAGGAGGATAGAGCAATCAATAGCTCTAAAGCAGTCTTGAAGTAATGATTTCAGGAGGATAGAGCAATGAATAGCTCTAAAGCAGTCTTGAAATAATAATGTAATTTCAGGAGGATAGAGCAATGAATACTCTAAAGCAGTCTTGAAGTCATGAGATGTTCTCAGGAGGATAAAGTAACCCTGAAGTTACAATAAAGCAGTCCCAAAGTAATAAGAAGCTCATCAGGAGGATAAAGTAACCCTGAGGTTACAATAAAGCAGTCCCAAAGATCATAAGCTTGTTTGTTGGATAATTAACCTGAAAACAAGGTAGCATTCTGTATAACAACATTAGTTTATGCTTTATGTATGCATGTATGGCATGATGCACTTAGGTAATGTACTATAGACATATATGTTATGGTATGATGTAAATGATGTATGTATGATATGACACTGCTGGAAGTGTCTGGATATCCTTGTATAACAACTGCTGGCCAAGGAAAATAAATCCCGATTCGTTGTTGAAGAATATATAACCCTCCGTCTGCTGGGGATAACAAGGTATAGATAACCTCCCGTTGTTGGGGATAACAAGGTATAGACAACCTCCCGTTGTTGGGGATAGTAGGGTATAGATAACCTTCGTTTTCGTTTGATAGTAGGATAAGTATAACATCCCGTCTTCGTTCATCGTGCCCTTATTGGAAAGTAATTTCCCGTATATCCGTATGAGGATAAAAGAGATGGATATAAATTCCAGGGGAGATTAGACTTTGTGAAAATGGATTAGTCCTACTGATGGTTTGTAACTGTCTTGTAAAGATGAACCGGCGAAGCTTCGTTGAAATCCTTCCCTCGTTCGTCCTTAGTAAATACTATTACTGCATTTTCATGCATTTCTGGTAAACATCAATCATATTAAAAGCATACATGCATTTCTGGTAAACATCAATCATATTCAAAGGCATACATACATTCAAACACAACCAATGGACGTTTCGCTTATGTAAATAGGGTAAAAGTAAATCTGGATTCAAAAGATGGAATTTATTTATATCAAAAGTGACCCATACACGGGTAAGTTTGTACAAGGAGACATAAACCCTAGTAAGAGAATTTTGTCATGAAGTTTTACAAAAAGAATCAGCTATGTGGGAAATAATCCTATTGAGTTTCAATTCTACTATTGCCACTCAAGTATCTCATCTTCTTGCTGTTGAGACGGAAACGATTGGATTGAGCTTTATCTGTTTGAGCTTGAGTAAGTAGTACAACTGGTTGCAGTTTCATGAGTGATCCAAACGAGACATAGTCATACGCTTTAATCCCTAACTTTTGCCTGGATTGCCCTTTCAGGTTTTCAATCCACCGGGATACCCTTTTTTGCCCAAGCCGCCTTTTCAGGTTTTCGACTTGCCGGGTGTACATCTTTTTATATATATATCCCTAATTTTTGCCCAAACCCTTTTGGTTTGCCGGGATGCCCTTATTTTTGCCTAGGCCTGTCAACCTAGCGGGTCTCTTTTTATGCGTAGTATTTTTTAACTATGTCTGCGTTTACAGGTTGTGGGAAGTCTTCACCATCCATTGTAGTCAGTATCATGGCACCTCCTGAGAACACTGTCTTGACTACAAATGGTCCCTCATATGTTGGAGTCCACTTGCCCCTAGGATCACCCTGTGGTAATATGATACGCTTGATTACCAAGTCACCAGCCTGATATACCTTTGGCTTAACTTTCTTGTTAAAAGCTTTGATCATCCGTTTCTGGTACATCTGGCCATGACAAACTGCTGCTAACCTTTTCTCATCAATCAAATTTATCTGGTCAAGTCGAGTCTGAATCCACTCATCTTCATCCAAGCCTGCATCCTTCATAATTCTCAAGGAGGGGATCTGAACTTCAATAGGCAGAACTGCTTCCATACCATAGACTAAGGAGAATGGGGTTGCCCCTGTTGAAGTACGTATTATAGTACGATAACCATGCAGAGCAAATGGTAACATCTCGTGCCAATCCTTGTAAGTAACAGTCATCTTCTGTACAATCTTCTTAATGTTCTTATTAGCAGCTTCAACTGCCTCATTCATCTTTGGACGATATGGAGAAGAGTTGTGATGCTTAATCTTGAACTGCGTACAGAGATCAGTAATCATAGTGTTGTTCAGATTAGAGCCATTGTCAGTGATAATCCTTTCAGGGATACCATACCTACATATGAGATTATTCTTAATGAACCGAGCCACAACATTCTTAGTCACAGATGCAAATGAAGCTGCCTCTACCCACTTCGTGAAGTAATCAATAGCAACCAGGATGAAACGATGCCCATTAGAAGCAGTAGGCTTGATCTCACCAATCATATCAATGCCCCACATGGCAAAGGGCCAAGGAGCAGTCAACACATTCAATGGAGATGGAGGTACATGTACTTTATCAGCATAGATTTGACATTTGTGACATGTTCTGGAGTGTTGATAGCAATCAGCTTCCATGGTAGACCAATAGTAACCTGCTCTCAAAATCTTCTTTGCCATGGTATGACCACTAGAATGAGTGCCAAAGGTCCCATCATGCATCTCTTCCATAATTTCTGTAGCTTCCTTCTTATCCACACAACGAAGCATAGTTGAATCATGATTACGCTTATACAGAATGCCATTACTCAGAAAGAACTTAGCAGAAAACCTTTTCAGGAACTTCCTATCTTTGACAGATGCCCCTTCAGGGAACTCCTGAGCTTCAAGATAGTTTTTCACTTCATAGAACCAAGGCTTCTCCTCTGCCCCTTCAGTGTCAATCTCATTGCAGTATGCAGGCTTCTCAAATCTATCAATGGTAATCTTGGGAGCTTCATCATCCCAGCTGATCTCAAACATAGATGCCATGGTGGCCAATGCGTCTGCCAACTGATTCTCTCTTCGTGGAATATGTCCGAAAGTAATCTCTTTGAAATGTGGGATCAAAGACAACACATGTTCTCTGTAAGGAATGAGATTATCATGCTTTGTATCCCAATCTCCTTTAATCTGACTTACTACCAGAGCTGAATCTCCATACACCTCAAGGAACTGAATCTTCATATCAATAGCAACTTGCATACCCATGATACATGCCTCATACTCAGCCATGTTATTGGTACAATAGAAACAAAGTCTGGCAGTAATCGGGGTATGACAACCTTCAGGGGAACTAATCACAACCCCAACACCATTACCATGTGCATTGGAGGCACCATCAAAAACCATAGTCCATCGGGATCCTTGTTCAGGTCCGTCATATTGTCCAGGTTCTTTGGTAACAGACATAATGTCTTCATCAGGGAACTCAAAATTCATTGACTGGTAATCATCTACTGCTTGATGAGCCAAATGATCAGCAACAACACTCCCCTTAATGGCCTTCTGAGTAGTATACTGTATATCATATTCCGTCAAGATCATTTGCCATCTTGCAATTCTTCCGGAGAGAGCAGGTTTCTCAAATATGTACTTGATTGGATCCATCTTCGAAATCAACAAGGTAGTATGGGTCAACATATACTGTCTTAGTCGGCGAGCAGCCCATGCCAAAGCGCAGCAAGTTTTCTCGAGCAGTGAGTATCTTGTTTCACAGTCGGTAAACTTTTTGCTAAGGTAGTATATTGCCTGCTCTTTTCGACCAGACTCGTCATGTTGCCCCAATACACACCCCATTGAGTTGTCTAATACTGTTAAATACATAATCAAGGGTCTTCCATCAACTGGTGGCATTAAAATTGGAGGTTCTAGCAAATAACTCTTGATTTCATCAAAGGCAGTCTGGCACTCATCATTCCATTCCATTACCTGATCTTTCTTCAACAACTTGAAGATTGGCTCACAGATGGTGGTTAATTGGGAAATAAATCTTGCAATGTAATTCAATCGTCCCAAGAAACCTCTAACCTCCTTCTCAGTACGGGGAGCTGGCATCTCTCGTATAGCTTTCACTTTTGCAGGATCCACTTCAATACCTTTTCCACTGACAATGAAACCCAGGAGCTTTCCAGATCTAACTCCAAAAGTACACTTGTTTGGATTTAATCTCAACCTGTATTTCTTCAACCTCTCAAACAACTTGTGCAGATGATCAAGATGTTGTTCTTCATTCTGAGACCTGGCTATCATATCATCCACATATACCTCTATCTCATGATGAATCATATCATGAAACAAAGCCACCATAGCACGCTGATATGTTGCCCCTGCATTCTTCAAACCAAATGGCATTACCTTATAGCAAAAGGTGCCCCACTGTGTCACAAATGTAGTCTTCTCCATATCTTCAGGTGCCATCTTGATTTGATTGTAACCAGAGAAACCATCCATAAAAGAGAATACCTTATGCTGAGCAGTGTTGTCTACCAGAATATCAATATGAGGAAGTGGAAAGTCATCTTTAGGGCTAGCCTTGTTCAGATCTCTGTAGTCTACACACATACGTACCTTACCATCTTTCTTAGGAACTGGTACCACATTTGCAACCCACTGAGGATAAGAAGTTACGGCCAAGAACCCTGCATTGAACTGTTTCATTACCTCTGCTTTGATCTTTTCTGACATTTCAGGACGCATACGACGAACCTTCTGCTTCTTTGGACGACAATCTTCTTTCACTGGCAAACGGTGAACCACAATGTCTGTATCCAACCCTGGCATATCTTCATAAGACCAAGCAAAGATCTCCACATAGTCACGTAGCATCTGAATCAACCTGCTCTTGACACTGTCCTCTAAATCAGCCCCTATTTTGACCTCTTTTCTGTTTTCTTCAGTTCCCAGATTCACAACTTCGACTGGCTCTTCATGTGGCTGTATAGCTTTCTCTTCTTGTTGTAACAACCTAGCAAGCCCTACAGGTATTTCACAATCGTCCTCGTTTTCGTCTTCAGTTTGATAGATCGGATTCTCGAAATTGTAATTGGCAATAGTAGAACTGTTATCAACTGGATCCAGAGTGGATGAGGATCTGCATTTTAGTGACGTGGGTGTGTGTAAGAACACATAGCTGATAAAGCAAAAATAAAAGAAAAAGAAAGACAAGGAACATAATATTTACGAAAACGAAACGTCCACTGATTTTATTGAATGAAGTATGCAAATGAAATGACAACCCGTAACAAGCACACCATTGTGCCCCGGGTAAGGCACATGGCTTGAAAGTTTTAATTGTTCCAGAAATTATAAATTTAAAAACATAACACAATAATAGTATTTACTCCTGACTAAAGGAGATAGGGATAACATCTTCAGCTGTCCAATTATTGAGTCCAGCACCCACAGTAGGAAAAATCCATGCCTCCAAGTTGTAGTCTTCATCTTGATCTCCCACAGCATTGATAACCCCTTGATTGGTGATACGAACAGCACGGGCACGACGGACAGCCTTCTGGGACTCTGCAGTGAAACCCAAACCAAACTTGTCAGACTTGTATGGAATATCAGGAAGCTGACCCCAAATAGTACAACCACCTTCTTCCACCACAGCTTTTGCATCATTGAGGGAGGCCATTGCCATTGTTGGAGGGTTTCTGATGACCACAGGAACCTTCTTCACAGCAGGAGGAGTCACACAATCCTTAACAGCCCAGGGAACCACTTCAAATGACTGACATGGAGTTTCAATGTACTCACCTTCTACTTCCAGATACTTGAAAGTGTTTACATGGCTGACAAAGTATTCTTCCTCTCCAAAGACAGTAACAACTTTTCCATTCACCGGATATCTCAACTTTTGATGTAATGTGGAGGTCACAGCACCTGCCCCATGGATCCAGGGACGACCAAGCAGACATGAGTACGAAGGACGAATATCCATCACATAGAATGTAGCAGTAAACACCTGAGAGCCAACCTTGATTGGAAGATCAATTTCCCCATGCACCACTCTTCTAGAACCATCAAAAGCCTTTACCACAATATTACTGGGCTTCAATACCGTATCTTCAGGACTCAGCTTGTTCAGGACTTCCTTAGGCAACACATTCAGAGAGGAACCATTGTCTATCAGCACATGAGACAGGGTAGTGCCCCTGCATTCAATTGAAATATGCAAGGCCCTGTTATGATCCCTCTTGGCAGGGGTCAAGTCAGCATCAGAAAATCCTAACCCGTTGTCATAGGTCAGGTGAGCAACACAATTCTCAAACTGGTCCACAGAAATTGCACTGGGTACATGAGCCATCTTTAGAAACTTGATCAATGACTTGGCATGAGCCTCAGAACATAATAACAGGGAGAGCATAGAAATCTTTGAGGGAGTATGCCCCAGCTGATCAACAATATCATAATCACTCTTGCGAATGATTTTCAATACTTCTTCCATCTGCTTAGAGAGGTCATCAGCAGCTGGCACATCAGTAGATACAGGCTCAATAACAGGACCCTTGCCCCGAGCATCAGTGGTGGAAGTAACAGCAGGAGTAACTGCACTCTTAGAAGCAACTGGAGGAGAGAAGACTCTTCCACTACGAGTGATCTTGCTAGATCCAGCAATATTATCAATGTCAACAGGCATATCAGGTAAAGGCTCCTGCTTGACACCATGGATGTAAACATCAGACCCATAGTGCCATGGCACAGCTTTGTCAGATGTATAAGGAATAGGACCAGGAGTGGTAATGATCAGAGGAGCTACTCTGGCTTCAGCAACAACTTTCACAGGACCTTCAGCAGTAATCTTGATTGGGCCCTGATGAGTGATTTTAATGGGACCCTTTGAAGTGATTCTTAGTGGTACTTTGTCAACCATGTCAACCTCTTCAATCTTCTTACCCTGAGTCAGATGATCCACCATACTTTCTACAGATGCTGGTCTTCTTTCAAACACTATAGTATATTTATCCATGAGACGTTGAATCCCATCTCTCAAAATGAAGCAACTATCCGGCTTATAGGTACAATATAGACAATCTTCATGACAACCTGGAAAGATCCCAGCTTGTACTAACCTCTTTTTGATAACAGACAATGGTGTGCTCAACTCCATAACTGAATAGACATGCAGATCTTCATCAATATCTTCATCAATGGCGTTGACAGTCTTCTCGTGATTTGGCATTGGAGCTGTAATCACATTTGGAGTACCTGGTGGATCAAACTCAATTTCTCCAGCATCAATCATATCCTGAATTTTGTTCTTCAAGACCCAGCAGTTATTAGTATCATGTCCTGGACAGTTTGAATGATATGCACATCGTGCATTGGGATTGTACTTGGGAGAGGTAACATTGGGATTCTGAGGAGCCTCCCTCAGGGTAATAAGTTCAGCTTTCAACAAGTGTTGCAATTCCTGAGCCATTGACATGTTGATCTTCGTGAACTGTCTTCTAGCCCTCTGTTGGTTGCCTTGAGGCTGCTCTGTTGTTGCAGGAGTTGGATTTGAAATATGAACTGCACTAACAGACTGATGCCTTCTGTTACGATCAGGCTGACCATACACAGCATTAGATTCTTTCTTCCCAGTGGGAGGCTTCTTTGCAGCACCTGATGAAGAAGTGCCCACTTGGATCTTACCACTCTTGATACCATTCTCTACTCGCTCTCCTGTCATGATCAACTCAGTGAAGCCAGATGATGAGCTTCCAATGAGATGACTGTAAAACGGACCATTCAGCGTACACATGAACATATCAACCAACTCCCTATCAGTCAAAGGGGGTTGAACTCTTCCAGCTAAGTCTCTCCACTTCTGAGCATACTCCTTAAAGCTTTCTTTGGCACCCATAGACATGCTTTGAAGCTGCATGCGAGTGGGGGCTAAGTCAGCATTGTATTGATACTGCTTGTAGAAAGCTTCAGCAAGGTCATTCCAGTCTCTGATGTTGACACTCTCCAACTGATAATACCACTCTAGCTGAGCTCCAGATAAACTCTCTTGAAAGAAATGGATCCACAACTTTTTATCAGCAGTGTGGGGTTGCATTCTTCTGACATAAGACCTCAGATGCAATTTGGGACAAGAGACCCCATCATAGACAACAAATGTAGGAACTTTGAACCCAATGGGTATGACCACCCCAGATATCAAGCTCAAATCCTCAAAATCCAGCCCAGATGATTTCTGTAATTCCATAGCATCCATTCTATCCACCAGCATCTTGAATTTGTCTTCGTTAGGCTCATGGTAGTAGTTAGCCTCAGAATCAGAGTCCCCCATAGTGTTGTGGAGACTGCCTCTCTCCTGCTCAGATTCTTCAGATTCATAGTCTTCAACATGTTCCTTGGTCTTGACAGGACCTTTGAACCTTCTTCCCATGTTGAGCAACCCAGCAGACCTTCTAGCCTTCTTAGTCTTCTTGGCCAGCAGTGTCTTCAATTCATCCTGCCCCTTGGATAGGTTCAGGATCAGCTCTTGGAACTGTGCATTCTGTGCCTGGAGATCCTTAACTGATTGTTCAAGAGCCATTGCTGAAATAAACAGCGAGAAGATGAGAAACCTGTGCACAATTATAAACCTGTGATGCAATGATATGGGAATGCACATGCAATGTTTTCAAGGGCCGCAGGATTTAAATTTGCTTAAACAAACAAGAAAGTAACTTTTTATTAGTAATAACTTGTTTTGCCTTTTAGGCTTTACAAAAAATGAAAACGAAATAAGTACAAAAGATGGGGTTTTAAGTCTCCCATGGACGTTTCCTCTTTGTGTTGAGGTATGAGTTGAGGTTTCGTTCCTCATGAAGTAGCTTTGTTAGCTCTAGGATCCTTGCTTGGCTTGCTTTGTAATGAGCCTCGAAAGCATCCCTTTGCTCTTTCAGTTGGATCCATGATCTCTGCAAGTCTTCCATATCAGTAGGCATGTCTGGGTGAAGGATGGTATAAGCTGTGTCTCCTTCAGCAACAGGTTCCATGGTAACTGGTAGGATGGCAGGATATGGCATCATGAGTGTCTGAGCACGAGATCGTACCCATCTGAGATAAGCCTCCATAGGAATAGTGTACTTAGGCTCCAGTGTCTTGCTGTCAATCCTGTTTACCTTTCCCCAAGCTCGGATGAATTTCTGACGGTAACCCTGAAGATCGTTGTCGTAATCAAACACAATGCCCTGAATCAATATGTCATGTGGACCATCGCTCCGGGCGTAACCAAACTGTCGTAAAGCTAGAGATGGGTTGTAGGTGATGCCTCCTCTTATGCCTAGAAGTGGCACATTAGGAAACTCCCCACAACGGTCAATGATGGTGACATTCTCCATAGATCTGGAGCACCAATGGATGTCTGAGTGAGAAAGTGACATGATCCTCTTGGACCATCTGAACCCTTGCTCATTCTTCATTACTGAGCGAGGAAGGTGAGAAATAAACCACCTAGAAAGTAAAGGTATGCAGCACATCAAAGTTCCTCTTGCCCTTGTAGTACGGGTGTGAAGAGAATGTAGGATGTCTCCAAGTAAGGTAGGCACTGGATTGTGACTCAGGAATATGTTGATGGCATGAACGTCTATGAACTGATCAGGATTGGGGAACAACACTAAGCCATAAATCAATAAGGCTAAGATCTCCTCAACAGCATCGTAGCTCATAGCCTTCAAGAACATTTGAGCTTTATCCACTAATACCTTGGCAAGAATACCTTTAACTCCACTTCTCGTCTCTAGAACAATGTCAGACTTCTTCAGATGTAGAGCTGCAGCAATAACTTCTGGTTTAAGCTCCTTCTCTAAGCCTGTGAATGGCTTCTGATCAAGAACAGGTATACCCAGAAGTTTAGAGAACTCCTCCATGGTTGGAACCAGCTGATAATCAGGAAATGTAAAGCAATGGTGCTTAGGGTCAAAGAACTGAAACAGCACACTCATCATGTCTTCACTGAACCCTGAAGTAACTAGATCCAATAAGTGACCATGTCTCTTGTTGAACTGGGAATGATCAGGCACTAGGGAAACCAACTCCTTGAGCTTAGCAGGTATCCCTACAAAGTTGATCCTGATGGTGTTTCTACGAGCAGAAGCCATGACCTGCAACAAAGAACAAAGATAAATCCTTTGGTCCTTGAAATGGTTAGGGAAAATGATATGCTTATGATGCATGATGATGTCATGATGTCATGCTCAATCACAAACATGTGGCACACACAAACAAGTCACACCATAGCCCTAGGTTTAAAGGCTTGCATGAGGTTCAAAGGCAAGTACCCTCCCCTGAAGTTAGATGGTTCATCCTGTCCTACAAAAGTAACCAGGTTCTAAGGGATCTCAATATCATTGATCCTTCACAAGGGTGGTTGTTCAGAAGGCAACTTACTTGCCAACCAAAACCCTCCAAGTTTGAGATCTCAATGAGCGTAGTATCGAGTGTCAACCAACTTCAGTCTGCACCAAAGCCGGTTACCTCACTACTTTCTAAAGGCCAAGATGAGTTAACTAGGGTTCTAAAAGTCAGTTAGTGCATTGACAACATATGGCAGCCTTAATATTATCCTCAACTTGACTTAAGGAATATAAGCACCAACCAAGAAGTCGCACTAACTATGGCCACCAGATCAACCGTATCGATATACGTCGTACAGTTTCCTTGGTCTATTGCCATTTACCTAAGGTACACTAGATCCGGGTTAGGACCTTTCACACATAAGAGCACCCCAACAATATAATAATAAAGCAAACAAGGCAAACAATTTAAAGTGATCTTAATTCCTAAGGGTCCCCCTCTTAAATAAATCCCCAGCAGAGTCGCCAGTTCTGTAACACGGTGGGAGAACTGACTTTAAACAATGTTGCGGATAGCAAGAGTCGCCACCGACTTTTATTTTATCCATAAAGAAAGGTTATAAAAGAACAGGAAAGACCTTAGAGAATATTTTGGGTCCGGGGGGTAGGTTATGAAAAGGGAAGGTGTTAGCACCCTTTTCATCCATGGTTATCCATGGGCTCTTAGGTACTTAAGCTCACTTTTGAATTGTTTTGAAAGTGTAGTGTGTGAATAGCAAAAAATTTCAGAATAGTTTAATAATAATCCGTGTATGGGTGTGAAAAAAACTTGTTTGAAAATTTTGTTGGAAATTTGTTTAAGTGTGAAAAAGTTTTGAAGTGAGCAAGTATCTAGGAGTAGCCTACCCTAATGTTTTAAGGTCTTTCTTATTCTTTATCCTTTCCTTAGTAAGACTATCCCTACTAAAATGGAGTAGGTAGTCCTTACTTTGGATGTTAAGGGACATGTGAGGGACAATTGGATTTTTGAAGGCCATTGTGGGGTGTAATAAGCAAACTGGAGGGACTATCATCATTTTTCGAAAGGGACTCGATTCGTAAAGACAACCATAAGGGACTTTGATGATTTTCTTTTTGAGGGACTTGCTTTATACACCCCACTTAACCAATATTCATAGGCAACTTGAGGGATATCCTTAGGAAGTGAGACGGCGATTAAAATCGACTTACGTGTGTGAAATGTTTAATTTAATTATCTTATATTAAAATGATCTAATTTATTTTTTTAAATATCATACATATTAGCACTCCCTAATTACTAACCATAATGATAATAATAATTAAATAATTACAATTTACATCCAAGAGGCAATTACAAAATTATAATAAATAAAATAAATAGTAAAATATAATCAAAATAAATAAAAAAAAAAATAACAAATAAGTAAATAAAATATTGGGGTTAGTAAATAATAAGAAAAATTAAATAAGGTTAGTAGAAATATAAAGTTAGTGAAAATAATTAGTTGAAACAATAATAATTAGAAAAATAGACAAAGTTAGAAAAAATAATAAGATAGAAATTTCAAAATAATAATAAGCAACAAAATATAATTAGCAATAATAATTAATTAATAACGTGATTAAACATAAAATTTGATTTTTATTTAGAAACATAAATGATTAAATAATTACTATAATATAAAGTTCTAAATATAACATAATTATAAATTTCTTAATCATTTACAAAATTTAATTATCTCTAATTATATATTAACAATTATTAAGAAAAATATTTACACATTATGATGAAAATAAATTTTAAATAATCAATAATCACATTCACAAAATTTTACATTAAGTATTTATAAGGTTTAATTTTATTTACAAAAATTTACAAGAATTATAATAAATATATACGTAGAATTATATAGAAAATTAAAATTAGGTTTTATTTTTATGATATAAACTTTAAATTAAAATAGGATTTTTAATATTAATTTACTCAAATCCTAAAAAAAAAACTATTTTAACCTAATTTTTATTTTTAAAAAAAGGTGGATTTTAATATTATTTATAAAAAAAGGTTTTTTTATTTATTATTATAAAAAAGGTTTTTAATTTTATTTATTTTAAAAACAATTTTAATATTTAACATAATATTAATTATAAAAAAACAAAAAAATGTAAAAATGAAAAATAAAAGGGGTTGGGCCGGTAATCACCTCCGGACCCAACCCGGTTGGTGTAAGTGTAACAAAACAAGGTCTTAGGGTTTCACAACCCTAATCCCTTCCCCGCGGCGCATGATTCTTCTTGCTTCTCTTGTCTCTCGCTTGCTTCATCTCTCTCGACTCCTCCCATCTTCCCTGAAAAGAAAAAACAACAATCGTGAGAGAAACATGGTGTGCTTACGTTTTTCGATAATGGTTCGGTGATGACGTATGAGGAGGCGATGATGGTGGAACTGAGCCTCCGGGGAAGGTTTGCCCGTCGTGGATGGAGGCGGCGTCGGTGGACCTTCCTCAGCCTCTTGGTTTGCGTTCTGATGATTACCTTTGACGAAACCCTTCTCCTCTTTCTCTCTCGCGGCCGCTAGCCCCTTTTACGAGGTGATGTGGTTCCCTTTTATATCACTCTCTCTGATCTGTGGGCTTTTTGATAATGTTGGATTTGCGTTATTTTTGCTGAGGTTGGATTGTGATTTTGTGATACGACTTGATTTTGTTGGGTTTTCAGAACATGTATCTTTTTGATTTGATTCGAACGTTCCTTTTTCGGATTCACTTGTGATGGATTTTGTTTGATTTGCTTGATTATTTTTCTGATAAGCTGATTGAATCTTTTCTTTCCATTTCAGACTCACAAACTCAGTTTTGCAATATCTTCCCAGTATTTGATTGAATACGGATTGGGTTTTAATTTGGAAATTGCTTGTATCCATATTCAAATTTGGTTTTGTTGGATATTTGCTCCTGACTTCTGGATTAACTGTTTCGAACACGCATTAACTTTTCTTCTTCTTCTTTCAGAACTGGTGCTAAGGCTTTGGTCGAATCAAATGTCGAGAAGGGGTATACGGCGATGATGACGCTCTGTCTGAGCCATCGGAACATGATGCTACCATTCCTATTGCTGCTTGCCTTGTTTCCTCGGATTCATCTGGTGTAGATTTTTATGGACTCACCTTCGGTTATCCAATTTGATCCTAATGTCCAGTTATAGCTTCCATCATGGATTTGGGCCTTGTTTCCCAGTTCCTTCTGCTGTGGTTCGCGCCCTGTTTGGCTTCTGAACTGATACGCGGGTGTAGTTTACGCCTGTTGCTGATGCGCTTTCCTGACTCTCTCTGCATTTTTCTGGTATGATTTGTGCTGCGTTGAACTGATTCCTTATGGTCCATTTTGGGGCTTTGGCTTCCATGATCCCTGAACTTGATATGCGAAACAGGTCGCCGTGATCGATGCCTGATATTTCTTGTGTTTGCTCGGATTCATTACGAAACCATTCTTCAACATAATTTGTGTTGTTTCTGTGCTGATACTAGTTGTAGTTTGGTTTGTATTTCATGAGTTGTGCTTGTTCATAAGACCTTGTTGCCTGTTCGTGTAGCTTGTAACTCATTTTTCTGTTCTGAGTTTGGTCGATCACTTTGTGGAATCCTGATGTTGTTTTGGTGAATTTCAGGTGTTGGAAAACTTCGAAAGCAAACGCGATTCAGACCTGCCGGCATCCGGGTCTGAGTCCGAATTGGCCGTGCTGTTTTACCCTTGTATCAGTTTGGAAGCAATCTTGAAATTTACTTGATAATGTCACCATGTTTTACTTGACGGAATTGGTGCTTAGATTCTTCTTTTGTCCTTCACTTTTATGCTTAACCAACTTCTGCTTCTTCTGAACTGAACTTGATTTTAACTATGAAACCTATGAGCTTTTATTTGGTACAGTTTGATTTCAGTGACATTCAGTTTGGTGCTATTGGTGTGGTTCTTTTCCGGCGCGTAATCTCAGTCCTTTTGAACTAATATCTGCCCCTTTATATCGTTTCAGGGCTGGAGTGTTTGGATTCACAAACAGTTTGGTGATTTAGGCGATGATGTTGCTAGACTGAGCCTACATGATGGCTGCCTCTGATTGTTTCTGTTGTGCACCTTTAGTTTGTATTTCCAATTACTCTTGGTTGTGAAACCGCTTCGAGAAAAGCCACATATTTACTTGATAGGCTGATGGTCCCTTCAGAATCCACATCTGCGCAAATCATTTCGGCTCGAAAAACTTCATTTATTTCTCTCTCTCTCGGCTGTCCCGTATGATAAGAACAATGTTACCCGATCTGACGCTAATGGCATGGATTGGTAACGGGGTAGGTCGCAGCTTCGGTTGTGCCACTCCCGGCACTCGATGATGACGATGTTCTGAGAGTGTCAGACAATTTCTAACATCTTTTTTTTTTCTATTCTGTTTGTTTTGTTTTGATGTGCAGGTGAATCAGAGACTTTGCGGAGAAGCTCAAAGGACATCAAGAAGGATACTTAGAAATTTTAGGGCTTAGGACTTTTTAGGATATACACCTCTTTTGTAACTTGTAATAAAAAAAACATTATGAAATAATTCAATAATACATTTTTTATCCAAATTATTTCCCTTTTGTAAATCGTGATGAAATATTATGAATAAAATTCAACTTTCTATCCAAATTCTCTTTACAAATTGTAATAATAATAAAATATTATGAATGAATTTCACATATTTATTAAAATCATCTTCCATTTCTTCTCCATGATTTAATTCACAAACATCTCAACATACGATTCATCAGTCGAATATCCTTGAATTAATCCGATCCAATCTTAATACTTTTGACATGAATAAGCTCCAATAATCAGTAGAAGTTTTCACTGTTGTCCCTCTAAAGATGAACTGGAAGATAGAAGAATGATCGCTTGTTAAACCCTGTTCCACAGATCAGACTTTCCAAACCAAATTGATATCAAACCCACGTAAATAAACGCCTCAGAACTTAATAACAACCCGTCTTCAAGGAATTAGCTGAATTTGCGTAAAATGACCAAAATACCCCTGGAACCAAATCTCTCTTTGATGTTGGCAAAAAAAATCATGAAGTTTGACTTTGGTTTGACCACAGTTGACCTCAGTTTGACTTTTTAACTGCATTGACTGCTTTTGACTTATCTGATCATCTGACTGAGCAAACTTTTGAGAAAAGTCTTGAAACTTGACATGGGGGTTCTTATACACATATAAGATGTTATGAAGCTCACTTGAAGTCTTGGAAGTCCATTTAGCCTGATTAAAGTCAAAACCCTAGTTTTGGATGCACTGCTTAGGAGGCGCATTGTCTGAGGGAATTGTCAGGCGCATTGTCTGAGGGAATTGTCAACTCTTCTGACCAATTGTGAACTTTGTGAACCTTGCGAACCTTCAAGAAGCAGCCTATGGACTTCATGAACCTCATGAAAGGTCTTGTAGATGTTGAGAAGTTTGTGAACCTTGTGAACCTTCAAGAAGCAACCTATGGGCTTCATGAACCTCATGAAAGGTATTGAAAGCACTGTGGGACTTGTGAACCTTGTGAACCTTCATAAAGTAGCTTGTGGACTTTATGAACTTCATGAAAGGTTATGCAAGTTGTTGGAGAACTTGTGAACCTTGTGAACCTTCTTAGAACACAAAGTCTTGTATTGTGAGGGCAAATTTTGGGGTGCAACAAAGTGTACTTCAGTTCAACATCTCCAATTCCAGCAACATTAGTGGTGTGAGCATCTCCCAACAACACTTTCTTATCTTCAGTATTCATGTATGTCTTGAACATAGCACGATCATAGCAGACATGACGAGTGGCGCCAGTGTCTATCCACCAACCGTCACTTCCACCAACCATGTTGATTTCAGTGATCATGGCAATTAGTTGTTCATCAGTCAGGTTAACCTGTGTATTTGAACCAGCTGCAGGTTTAGGCCTGCTCCTACATTTCTTTGCCATATGGCCCGGTTTCCCACAATTGTAGCAAGAGAAAACCGGAGCATCATTTCTTTGAGGTGGTGGCTGTTGCCTAGCAAACGGAGCCGATGGGGCCCTAGAGGGATTCCCATTCTTAGTTCGGTTCATAGCACAGCGGTTCTGATTCTTTAAAGGTTTGCCCATAGGCTTCAAAACCGCACCAAACTTCTTTTTGTTGTCGTAAACAACTAAGACTTCTTCTTTCTGATCTTGTTTCCGAGCCTCCTCTTCAATTCGGAGGCGAGTAATCAGACTCTCGATTGAAAATTCTTTTGTTTTGTGACGAAGTATATTTTTGAAATCTTTCCAACCAGGGGGCAGTTTGTCAATAATTACAGCAATTTGAAATTGTTCATTAAGGGGCATACCTTCTGTAATAATCTCATGAGCAATCTTCTGAATTTCGTGGCTTTGAGTTTCCACCGACTTCTCATCCACCATCTTGTAGTTCAAGTAGCGGCTGACAGCAAATTTCTTCGCACATGCTTCTTCAGTATCATATTTCCTTTTTAGAGCCTCCCATACCTGTTTAGCAGTTCTGTAGCTACTGTAGTAGTCGTACAGATCATCAGCAAGGCTGTTCAGAATGTGATTTTTGCACAGATAATCATTCTCGTGCCATAAGGCGATTTCTTTTCGGAGCTGCAGATCATCTGCTGCAGCCTTAGCTTTTGCAGCATCTGAGTCAGACATTTTGGAAGTCTCGTCTGAATCTGCAAGTGAGTTACCGTTAGGTAGTTCAGATGATGCAGAAGGGACAACCGGGATATCCTCAGTCAGAACGTGGGCAACCTTTTTCAGAGTTAAGAAAATATTCATCTTAGCTTGCCAACGTTTGAAATTGGAACCCTCAAACCTGAAAGGTTTGTCAGACACCAAAGCGGCCGCAGTAGTACCGATAATTTCCTCAGTTGCCATGGCAGTTATGAAACCGTCTTAAAATTGTTGTTTTCGGATTTGAAATATTGGCACAAGGAAATTATCGGGACGAGTCGCGTACTAGGTCGCTTTCTTTAAGACGTTTCGCCGTACTGCCAAAATATGCAAAGCAGTCAATTTACGACGACGCCTCCAGGATAAAACAGCCCGTTCAAAATTACGATTATCAGTTGCACACTGATAAATCGCTCTAGAAATACACCTTTCTAAATTATCTGGAGAAAATAGCCAGTCCAGTATCTGGCTATAATAGCCAGTCGAAAAAACCAAGAAAAGAAAATTGTTTAGATGAAGAGAATTAAGGGAGAGAGAGGAAAATCAAAATTCGTGTGAATTTGTGAAATCCGGAGTGCTCACTACTGAATTTTTACCCTTTATTTATAGGTAGCTAGTGAGGCTGATATTTCCATTCCTCCAATGTGGGACTAAAATGAATTTTGTCAAATTCACTTTCCAATTCCCATTAATATAATTCCAACATCCAATGTGGGACTAACATGACTCTTTTCAAATTCACTTTCCAATTCCCATTAATATAATTCCAACATCCAATGTGGGACTAACATGACTCTTTTCAAATTCACTTTCCAATTCCCATTAATATAATTCCAACATCCAATGTGGGACTAAAATGAATCTTTTCAATTTCTATTACTATAATTATTATAGTTCCAACAGGTACCATCGGTTCCTATTTCAGAACTCGGTCCCTATTTCAGGATCACAATTCCCGTCGGAATTTCCATAATTTCGCTCACACTCCACATGGGTACACAACTTCCGTGACTGCTCACACCCCACATGGGCACAGATCACCTTAACAACAACAATGATAACATTGATATAATTCCGCAATCGGAATCCGGATAAGACACTCACATCCCACATGGGCACACGACTTATCTTATAACTCATGCAATCATGAAATGCATGACAACAATAACAACAACAAAGACCATCTAAACAATGCAACATGCCACTACAGGCCAGCAACGACGAAATGCCATACAGCCCAACAACAACAACATACAACATAGCAAGCATCCACAATGCATTTAGAATCATATCACACCATAACAAAATGATAATAATGTGTTTCATACAACCAAAAACAAAATTACTCAACTTACGTCAGTGAAACTATTTTAATACAAAATTTCGACACGCCAGCTTCCCGACGCTTCGAAAGGCACTCGAATCGGACTTCCGGAACGAAAGTTATGAATTTTAGAAGATTTTTCAAAAAAACAACAATGTAACCGAATATGCAAAATGAGGTAACCGGTTACGCCTACGTAACCAGCCATTGGCGTAATAAATTACCACAAATACTGTAATCAGTTACGCCTTCGAAAAAGCCAAAAATGCAGTTTTTAGGCAATGCAACTGTTTACGCCCAAAACGGTAATCGATTACACTGTGTCTAAAATAACTTTTTCTGCAACTTATTATACGGAAATCACTTTTGAACCCTCATAAAACTTCATTTTTCATATAAATTGTTTGAAACCTATTTTAACATAAAAAATCACTTTTTTGAAGTCCCAAACCCCATATCCTTTTCATAAAAAATCGCTCATAACTTTGTTCCAACTCTGACTCACAATCACAAATAACCAACAACATCAACAACATTCAACAATCACTTATATGAATCCAAAAATAGAATTTGCAACGATACATCATTATAACATCAGTCACAATATCAACAACCATTACCTATTCATCAAAATCATGAATAGAGAAGAAACACAACGTACATGGCATAATCTACCCATCAATCATCATGTTATCTCTTAGATAATTATAACCCCACCCTTACCTTAGAGTTCTTACAAGAGCTTCAACAATGGTGATCCTTTCTTCTCTTCCCTTTAGCCCTAGCTCTCCTCTTCTCTTTTTCTCCCAAAAACGTGTATCAAAAGTTTTGTCTTCCAACTCCCTTATTTTCTTATTATTATATTATTATTTTTATTAGTTAATCCAACTAATTAAAATAATAATAATAACACTAAATATTTGTTTAAATAATAATCACCTCTTATTATTTAATTAAATAAATAGTAACTAATATAAATTAACTAGTTCTACTCTCCACACCACCAAGTTCTACACAATTATTCACACACCCCTACAACACCTTAGAGTCTATTCTTAAGACCTCTATCTTTCATCACAGGGTACCCCAACATAATAAAACATACATAATCACATACATACACACAACATCACATAATTTTAATTATGAAAAATAATTAAAATAAAACGGGTGTTACAACTCTCCCCCACTTAAAATATTTTCGTCCTTGAAAATTTACCTGATCCAAACAACTCAGGATATGCTTCACGCATCCGGCTTTCCAACTCCCAAGTCATACTTCCACCGGCACCGCTCCCCACACCACCTTCATGAGAGAAATCTCTTTGCCTCTCAGATGCTTCACCTCACGGTCTTCAATCTTCACAGGCAATGCATCAACTATAAGTTTATCCCTTACCTGAACATCATCCATCAGAATCACATGCAACGGATCCGGAACACAAATCTTGTCACAAAACCTCAGCACACCTTGCTTATCCACTATAAAGTCATCATCCTCAGTATGATTACTTCCAATCATCAAGTTCACCAACTTCTGACTCTCTTTAATATTATTAAGAAAATCATTGTTGATCTTCAACATTCCCAACATAACACTCTGCGGTGTCAGCTCACAAACCAAACTCAAGCCTCTGAACTGCTCAATCAATTCCAACTCTCTCACCATCATAGTGGACATATGCAAAGACTTTCGACTCAAAACATCAGCCATGAAATTAGCTTTACCAGGATGATAGTTTAAGCCAAAGTCATAGTCTTTTAAGAATTCCAACTATCTTCTATGCCTCATGTTCAATTCCTTCTAATCGAACAGATACTTCAAACTCTTGTGATAATTAAATACTTCAAATTTAGAACCATAAAGATAATTCTTCCAAATTTTCAACATAAACACCATTGTAGCCAACTCCAAATTATGAGTAGGATAATTTCTCTCATGAACCCTCAGTTATCGTGAAGCATAAACCATAACCTTACCATATTACATAAGCACACCACCTAAACCCATCAAAGACGCATCGTGATATGCTACAAATGGTTCATCCGGTTTAGGCAGAACCAAAACTGAAGTTGTAGTCAACCTTTTCTTCAATTCAATAAAACTCTTTTCACAATGAATATCCCACACAAATGTTTTACCCTTGCAATTCAACTGAGTCAACGAAAGTGCTAACTTAGAAAAGCCTTCAATAAACCTGTGATAATAACTAGCCAAACCCAAAAAGCTTCTAATCTCTATAACCGACTTCGGCCATTGTAGAACTGCATCTACTTTGGATGGATCCACGGCAATACCATCACCTGAAATAACATGACCAAGAAAGCCCACCTCTTTCAACCAAAATTAACACTTCGACAATTTAGCATATAGCTTTTTCTCTTTCAATATTTGCAATACAATCCGTAAATGCTCCGCATGTTCCTCTTCCGACTTAGAATAAATCATAATGTCATCCATGAAAACCACCACAAACTGATCCAGATAAGTGTTAAAGATTTGGTTCATATATTCCATAAACACACCAGGTGCATTAGAAACACCGAACGGAATTACAAAATACTCATAATGTCTATACCGAGTTCTGAAAGTCGTCTTCTGAATATCTTCATTCTTTACCTGAATCTGGTAATAACCTGACCTCAAGTCAATTTTACTAAACACAAGTGCACCCACCAACTGATCCATCAAGTTATCTATTCTGGAAGAAGATATTTATTCTTAATTGTCACTTTATTAAATTTCCTGTAATCCACACACAATCTCATACTACCGTCTTTCTTCTTTACCAACAACACTCGAGCTCCCCAAGGCGATACACTTGGTCTTAAAAAATTTATTTTTTTCCAACAAATCTCTAATTGTCTATTCTCAACTCTGCTAACTCCGATGCTGACATCCTGTATTGTTCCATAGAAACAAGTCTGGTACGCGGGACAAGATCAATAGCAAACTCTACCTCTCTCTCTCTCTCTCTCTCTCTCTCTCTCTCTCTTTCCTCTCTCTCTCTCTCTCTCTCTCTCTACTCTCTCTCTCTCTCTCCTCTCTCTCTCCTCTCTCTCTCTCTCTCTCTCTCTCTCTCTCTCCTCTCCTCTCTCTCTCTCTCTCTCTCTCTCTCTCTCTCTCTCTCTCTCTCTCTCTCTCTCTCTCTCTCTCTCTCTCTCTCTCTGGCGGTACATCTGAATATCATCTAGAAGCACAATCTGGAAATTCACGCACCACTTGCAACTCATCAATCATTGCTTGACTCTTCACAGATAAGGATGTAAACAACGCAAGCACTTGAGCTTCCTCTTCTAAAAGCTCCTTCATTTCTCTAGAAAACAGATAACCAATTTCCTTCTCATCATCAAGAGCAAGAAACTACATTGAATTATTATAACAATTGATATGAATGTGATTGAACTCCAACCAGTTCATTCCCAAGATAACATCAAGATTTCCCAACGGCAAGCAAATAAGATCAACATCAAAATCTCTATCAAAGATCAACAGAGGATAATTCGAACACACAGAGAAGTAGCCATTGATCCCTTAGTAGGAGTTTCGATAAACATTTATCCCTCCATAGAAGAAACAACAAGGCCGAGCCTTTTCACACAATCATCAGCAATAAAAGAATGAGTAGCACCAGTATCAATAATATCAATCAAATGTGTATTATTAATATAACATATACCTCTGATCAACCTATCATCATTGGAAGTATGGGTTCTTGACAGTACAAACACCTTTCCTCTAGTCGAAGCTTGCTTCGGCTTCTTGAAACGGGTACTAATATGTCTAGATTCTCCACCGTTGTAGTAAGTCACCACATTAACTTTGCAGTCAGTAATCAGATGTTCAGACGACTCACACTTGTAACACTTCTTCAAATTACTCTTACACTCACTGACACGATGACCCAATTCACCATATCTGTAGCACTTACGAGTAGCGAAGCACCTCCCTCACTTGGCTCTTACCATCAGCAACTCTCTATTTACCTATATCAACTGGATTCCCACGGTTCACATTCTGCTTTCCCCTCTTCTCATTCAGACTTTTATAATGAGTTGGCCGAGCTTTGCTATCCTCCTAATAAATTTTACAACTATCCACCAACTCTATAAATCTCCTAATCTTGCCGATATCCAACCTCCTGCTTGATCTCAGGATGCAAATCACTATCAAACTTGATACATTTTGAGAACTCAGCCGTCGCCTCACTATAATATGGATAAAACTTAGCAAGTTCCATAAATCTAACGGTATACTCAGTAACAGTCAGATTACCCTGCTTCAGTTCCAGAAACTCTATATCCTTCTTCCCACGAACATCCTCAGGAAATTACTTCCTCAGAAACTCCCTACGAAACACACCCAAGTAACAACGTCACCTGACGTTCCCAACACCTGACGAGTGTTGACCCACCAGTCATCAGCCTCCTCAGCTAGCATATGAGTACCAATAGTACTTTCTACTCTTTAGAATAGTTCATCACTCGAAAGATCCTTTCAATCTCTTCGAGCCACGCCTGCGCTCAATCCGGATCATACCTACCCTTGAAAATAGGCGGGTTGTTCTTCTGGAACTTTCCAAGTGACAGAACTCATCATTTCTGTTTTTCCACCATAAACAGCAGCAATGGCTAGAAGACAACAAAAGACAGTATTCAACTATCACAAACACTACGACTCAACGACTTGGCCGGATATACCGATCTGCCCTGATACCACTAATGTAACACCCCAAATATACCAACGGATTTAAATATAAATCAGAGTAATTTCCTCAAAATATATTTAGGATGTCACATGATTGATATTATAGCTGCTCATATAACAAGATATGTAACACATGTAATTTATTTTTAAAAAAATATTTATAATGAAAATAACAACTCAACATGTCTGAAACCTCAAAAAATTTATTGAAACAACGGAATTAACAACATAAACAATTATCCATGGCATAATTATTTCTTCAAACAACATAAACAACGAATATTCTAGAGATATCCAAAATTCTCTATCAAAAAATATGCATGATGCCCATGTAAAAGGCAACATTCAAACAGAAGGGGTAAGATATCATGATTATATAAAGGAAAACATGATAATAAGTAAGCATTAGACTATTCATGCACAAACACCCATTCCACAACATACAACCATACAACAGCGGTTACAACCAATATGCCAACAAATCCAACACAACTAAAATGCAATGCATTAGACTCACAACTCGACTCAATGCATGTGGTACCGGTTCGATTAGTACATATTTAGGGGGGTTTTATCGTCTCCACATGGATTGTTTTGATATGGATGCTTGTCGTTCAATAGCTTACTGTTTCAAGAAAAGGATTGTCAAAGTTTATTACATAAATTGTCATGATTTAGTAGCAAAGCTTTTAAATTCTAAGGTTTGATTAACAAAGTATATCAAAAGTAGTTTTCATCTACCCTAACTAATACATATTCTTTCAATATTGCATGTGAAGTTGGATCCGATTAATCTTATCGTGTATTCTCTCAATATCGTCTATGTCTAGAGCGGTGTCGTGAGAAATATCGTATTCATCTCTACACGATCTCTCTATATAACAACCAATATAGTAAGCTTTAAATTCAATACAAAGAAAATATCAACCATATACCGATCTCTCTAATCTATAAATCGATAGATGAATATTTTAGGTCAAGTTCCATAAAATCTATGTCTAGAGTTTTACAAAACAAGAATGGATCATAAAGAACAAAAATATTCATCATATATTAATCATCACTTATTCACATACAAGGCCAATAAAAAGAAATACATAAAGTTAAGGTAGACTACCTCTACCTTTGATACAAAGGAAATTAGCTACCCATAACTATGGTAGTTTTCTTTGCAAGTAATGAGAGAAGATGAATAAGCATCCACATCGAAGAATTAATCTTGGATGGAAATCCAACTTCTATTTACAAAATATCACTCTTTGGTAAAGAAATGCAGAAAATATGGGTTTCTATGTGAAAATGGGGTCATGATCCTAAAAAAGTGTTAAAAGTACATATATAGTATTTCTAAAATCTGCCAAGTTCACCCAACGAACACTTTCTTCCCCCAACGAAGACCCTTTTATGGCACCTGAAGTGCGTTTGAATAGTTAAACCGCCCCTGAGGAAATATCTAAGTTCGACTAATGAACACTTTTTCGCTCAGCGAGCTTCTTAGCTACAAGTTCGCACAGTGAACTTATGGCCCTTTTCTTTCTCCCTCTAATCTGGGATGGTTTGCTGGGGGCTTCGCCGGGAGCTCGCCCAACGAACATTCGTTAGCAACTCACTATTGTTTGCAAAGCGAACATGCTAAACTTTCTTCTTTCCTTTGGCTTCCTTGTCAATTCACTTATGTCTTGATCTTTGATAGTTTATGCATAAATTCTGCACAATAACACACATATCAAAGCAACCAAAGATATTTGCAATATAATTGAAGAATAGCATTGAGACATGGAATAAATCCATTGAAACATAACAAATGAGATGAAAAATGCCAAGATATATGGATCAAAATAAGACATGTTTGGAATTAAACAAACTCTCCCCAACTAGATGTTTTCTTGTCCTCAAGGAAAGTATGCCTCTCATTGAAAACAAGAGGATTTGCTCAAGCATTTAATTTAACCAAAAATGGATTTATGGCTCAAATTAAACATACAAATGTGCACAAGCAATGCTCACCACTTCCTAGAATCAAACAATGATAAAGAATTTAGTTCTTAAACAAATATCATTCAATGTTTTAAATAAAAACTAAATTCTCATGCTTGAATTACTCTAACACTCCTCTTCAAAATAAAAATGAAGAAATTAACATGTTTGCAACTGCAGGGCAATTTTACTCACCTGACAAACAATGCAAATAAAAATCCAATTCATACATTCATCTAATAATTACAAATGAAATCATGGAAGCAAGAGATTACTAAGGTCTTTTAAGGTTGTAGCTTGGTTAGGTTCACAACAAAGGGACATTTCTAAGGCCATGTAATCAAAGTTGCCAATGCAAAAGACACATTCACTATACAAGGTTATGTACACATTACAACTTCATCCACACTTTATTTTATCAATTGTTTACCCTTCTAAACTTCCTTAATGCATATTATTCATTCTCTATTTTTCTCTTTCAAACAAGCATGCTTTTTCTTTTTCTTTTTCATATTTTCTTTTTCAATGCTTGTTTGAAAATTTTCAAAATTTTGAGTAACCTACCACTTTTCTTTTCACTCTCCCCAACTTGAATTCAACCAAACCTCAAGTGAATGCTCCTTGATTTTTAAGGCAAGGAAGACAATTTAGAATAATGTTCAAAGGTTCAAGAAAAAAATTAGAATCTGACAAAATTCAATGATTAGCTATCTTTTAATTTATGTACATACACCAAATTCATCACTAAAGTAGGATATAAACTATTAAGCTCAAAGGGGTTAGCAAATTCTCACTACTCACGGATAAGTTACTTTTTTGGGATATGGTTGTGCTCAATATCAACAAATTCCTTGATCATTTCTAATGCTTCCACAAAATCAAAATAATCACAAGATTAAGCATGAATCAAATGTATTAAATAAAGTTTATCAGTGATCTTAAGCATATAGTAAACAATGTAGGTTTCTATCAATTTGTGGCTATTGGACCTACGTGAAACAAGCATTCAAACAAAGTTGAAAAATGAAACAAAAATACACATTTGTACAAAGCAAAAAATTCATGAATCATTCTAACATTCTAAGAAGCAGTACAATGTACCTTGCTTGCATTCACATGTTCAAATACTATCATTACCATCCAAACTTGGAAGAACCTTCATTTGATACTTTTAGCAAATAACAACCAAACTAGAAGTTCTCACATTCACTCATAAAAGAAAGAAGCAGTAAATTAAAAACAAGTTACCAAACAACCATAAAAAAACTGAAAACTACTATAATTTCCCCTCCTTTTCAAAAAGGCATGCCCTCAAGTCAACTACAGAAAAGGCAATGCAACAACACTACACAATACAACATAAAAGTTTTGTAGAATAAACTCATTAACATTCTAGAATCTTCCATGTTCATAGTGAGAATAATTATTCGCCCAGGGAACTTATTCGCCCCAGGTTTGCACTGCGAACTGAGGGCGAACATGACAGTAACTTCCAAAATTCTGGTTTCTTCAATTTTTGGTTTATCACAACACTCTTTCACGATACCAAAACTAACACATACAGTAAAAAAAACAATAACACTCACAATGTTGGGGTGTCTTCCAACAAGCGCTTTGTTTAACGTTGTTTGAGCTTGATGGTCCGACGATTGAAACCACATAACTAAAAGCGATCGAATTATCTTCCAGTTGAACTCACTAGCACAAAAGGTTCTTAAACATTGTCATAACCTATTTTCGGTACACTTTTCCTCAAGAATGAAAAATCTCAACAAGACTTCATCATAGCCTCTTTAGCCTCTTCATCCTTCTTTTTCAATATCGCTTTAATATTTGAATCTTCGTCCTTCTTTTTCATTACCGCTTCCTTAGCCTCTTCATTCTTCTTTTTCTTTGTTGTAACTCTTGAATCTTCCTTTCTCACATAATAATCATCCTCCAAGTGATTTGAATACACCACACCTTTGAAAAGTGTAAAGCACACTTCTTCATCATTAGTCCTCACCTTCATTATGCCTTTATCAACATCAATTAACATTCTTGCAGTTTTCATGAAAGGTCTTCCAAGGATTATTGATGTATCCTCATCTTCTTCCATATCTATGATAACAAAATCAACCGGAAATAAGAATTTGTCATCTTTCAATAACATGTCTTAAACAACACCATGAGGACGAGTCCTAGACTTGTCTGTTAGTTGCAAAGTCATGTTGGTTGATTTCATCTCCATATTCTCAAGTCTTTTCACCACAGACAAAGGAATCAAGTTAATACTAGCACCCATATCGACCAAAGCCTTACACTTTAAATCACTACCTATAGTTATAAGTAAAGTTACTTTTCCCGGATCTCCTTCCTTCCGTGGAAGAATGCTTTGGACAATAGCACTACAATTTGCATTGAGCTCAATGGTTTCTTTATCTATACCTCTTATTCTTTGTAATTATGTCTTTCATGAATTTTGCATACTTTGACTTTTTTTCTAGAGCCTTGGAAAATGGAATGGTTATTTGCAACCGGCTAAATATGTCCAAGAATCTAGCATAATGCTTCTCATTATCTTTTTTCGTAGGAGCATTTGGATATGGAAACTTTTTCATTGGAGTTTCACTCTCATGCTCCTTTCCTTTCTTACTTTTTTTCTTCTTCTTCTCTCTTAACTTCTTTTCTACTTCCTCCTTTTCAACTAACTCATTATCATTATTATTTTTCAACTTCTTGAACAATTTCATCCTCCTTTTCAACTTCAACATTTTCACAAATTTCCACACCAAGTATTCTCCCACTCCTAGTAAATATAGCTTTGCACGATTCCTTCGGATTCAATTGAGTATTAGCCAGTAAAGTTTCTTTATGTTGCAATTTGTTGAGACTTGTTGAGAATTTCTTGAATCTCTTTGATTTGTTGTGGAAGTTTTAATATTTACTTTGTAAACAACTCCACTTGTTGTGACAATAACTTGTTTTAAGCAAGAATAACATCATTTGTTCCCAACTCGATAATTCCCAGCTTTCTTTGCGAAGTACCACAGTTGTGTTAACCTTGATGATCATTTAGCCATCATGTCAATGATGGAAAATGCATCTTCTTCAATTTTTGACATTAGAGACCCAATCACCGTAGCATCCAAAAGAGTTTTATAAACGGATTGAAGTCTGCTGTGGAATATATGCACTTGAGTCAAGTCATCAAAACCATGAACTTTTCACTTTCTCAACATAGATTTGAATCTCTCCCATGCTTCGTTGAGAGATTCGCTTCCTCCTTGAGCAAATACCAAAATCATTGTCTTTGCCTCCATAAACCGATTGTGAGGGAAGAATCGTTCAAGAAACTTCGCCTCCAATACGTTCCAATTTGTCATCACAAGAGTATATTGGTCAAGGTACCATTTCTTCGCCTTCCCAATTAAGGAATGTGGGAGTAGCCTTTTGAATAAAGGTTCCTCTTCGACTTCCAGTGCTCCAGTTGCACCCGTTATCTTGTAAAACTTCGTGAGATGTGTAAATGGATCCTTATGGTCCATCCCTGCAAAGGGATTTGCATATAAAAGAGATAATATTCTCGTCTTCATCTCAGAATGCCTTCTGTTGTTGGACTGTTTAACACATGAGGTTGAAGCAGGAGGTGGTAGTGGTGGTGGCTCTGCCATGTTTGGCGTAACAATGGGTGTAGATAAAGAAGTTTTTCCATGCTCTCATCTTTCTTTGGCAAGTTGCCTTCTCCGCTTAGTTATACAATTAAGCTTCCACGCGGTTCTTTCAATCTCAGGATCGAAAATAAGTTGGTCCGCATGTACACTCCCTCACATAAATAGAATCTGCACACTTAACCAAACAAATTAAATAGCACAATAAAAATAAACAAAGGTAAGAGATCACAATACAAAGATCTTAAAATTAATAAACTATTGTAATGCTTGCAATATCAAACAACAATCACCGACAACGGTGTCATTTTGTTCGACTAGTACAGATTAAGGGGGCTTTGCTATCATCTCCACATGGATTATTCTGATATGTGATGCTTGCCATTCAATAGTTTACTGTTTCAAGAAAAGGATTTTCAAAGTTTGTTTCATAAATTATCATGATTTAGTAGAAAAGCTTTTAAATTCTATAGTTTGATTAACAAAGTATATCAAAAGTAGTTTTCATCTACCCTAACTAATACATATTCTTTCAATCTTGCATGTGAAGTCGGATCCGATTAATATCATCGCGTATTCTCTCAAATATCGTCTATATCTAGAGCGGTGTTGTGAGAAATATTGTATTCATCGCTACACGATCTCTCCATATAATACCAATATAGTAAGATTTAAGTTCAATATAAAGCAAATATCAACCATAGACCGATCTCTCTAATCTATAAATCGATAGATGAATATTTTAGGTCAAGTTCCATAAAATCTATGTCTAGAGTTTTATAAACAAGAATGGATCATTAAGAACAAAAATATTCATCATATATTAATCATCACTTGGTTGCATACAAGGTCAATAAAAAAATACATAAAGCTAAGGTAGACTACCTTTACCTTCGATACAAAGGAAATTAGCTACCCATAAGCATGGTAGCTTACTTTACAAGTAATGAGAAAAGATGAGTGAGCATGATACGAATCCAGCTTCTATTTGAAAAATATCACTCTTTGGTGAAGAAATGCAGAAAATATGGGTTTCTATGTGAAAATGGGGTTATGATCCCAAAAAAGTGTGAAAATTACATACATAGTACTTCTAAAGTCTGCCATGTTCGCCCAGCAAAGACCACTTTATGGAACTTAAAGTTTCTATGAATAGTTAAACAACCCCTAAGGAAATGTCTAAGTTCTCCTAGCGAACACTTCTTCTCCCAACGAACTTCTTTGCTACAAGTTCGTACAGCGAACTTATGGCCCTTTTCTTACTGCCTTTAATCTGTGATGGTTTGCTGAGGCTTCTCCAGAAGCTCACCCAACAAACATTCGATGGCAACTCACTATTGTTTGCAAAGCGGACATGATTAATCTTCTTCTTTCCTTTGGCTTCCTTGTCAATTCACTTGTGTCTTGATATTTGATAGTTTATGTCTAAATCCTACACAATAACACACGTATCAAAGCAACCAAAGGTATTTGCAACATAATTGAAGAATAAAATTGAAACATGGAATAAATCCATTGAAACATAACAAATAATATGAAAAATGCCAATAAATATGGATCAAAATAAGACATGTTTGACATTCAACAGTACCATCAGTTCCTATTTCAGAACCCGGTCCCTATTTCAGGATCACAATTCCCGTCGAAATTTACATAATGACGCTCACACCCCACACGGGCACATGACTTTCGTGACCGCTCACACCAAACATGGGCACATGATCACCTCAAAAACAACAACAACAACGATACAATTCCGCAATCAAAATCCAGATAAGACGCTCACACCCCAAATGGGCACACAGCTTATCTCACAACTCATGCAACCATGAAATGCATGACAATAACAACAACAACGACCATCTAAAAAATGCAACATGCCACTACAGGCCAGCAATAACGAAATTCCATACAGTCCAGCAATAACGACATACAACATAGAAAGCATCCATTAGGACTTCCACAAAAAGAATGTTTTTATCGTACGATATAATTATATTATTGGACTTCCATAGCAAGTCCCTTGTCTCCCTACAGGGTAATTGTACTCCTATACTTCCCAGGAATAATTTTTCCACCCTATGAAGTAATTATATTATTGGACTTCCAGAGGAATATCTTGCCTTAATGACCAAAAAAAGTCTCGTCTGAGGGACTCAACTAAGTATTATCTGAGGGACTCAACAAAGTGTCACCTGAGGGACTCAACTGAGTCTCATTTGAGGGAATCGACTAAGTCTCTCCTAAGATACTTAATCGAGACTCGTCTAAGGGACTCAGCAAAGTCTTGTTTGAGGGACTCAACTTAGTCTCATTTAAGGGACTCAAAAAAATTTCGCATAAGGGACTCAACTATGTCTGGCCTGACGGACACAAATAAGTCTCGCCTAACAGACTTAACTAAGTCTTATCTGAGGGACTCAACTAAGTCCCGCTTGAGGGACTCAACAATGACTCACTTGAGGGACTAAACTAAATCTCGTCTAAGGAACTCAATAAAATCTTGCTTGAGGGACTCAACTAAGTATCGTATGAGGAATTCAACAAATTCTCCCATGAGGAACTCAACTAAGTCTCATCTAAGGGACTCAACAAAGTCTCACCTGAGGGACTCGATTATGTATCTCTTGAATGATTCAACAAAGTCTTGCATGAAGGTGATCGACTATTTAGTATGCCTAAATGCTTTACGACTGCAAGTGCACAGTCTGATCGTGTAATTTTAAAAGGTTATCAAACCCAAAGGACCAAGAGTTGATCTACCATTATCTAATGCTACTATGTAAAGCTAAGGCTAATGAATTTCTAAATTTTAGGATGCGAGAAATAAAATAAATGTGGAATTAAAATTATAATTAAATTAAGATATTGCTAAATATCGGTATATAATCCTATCAATCATCGGGGATTCCGTAATTCATGGACATTTAGTTTTAAAAAGAAAGAATTGTTATTCTGTAGAAAATACTCGTTTAAAAGGCCTTATCTCACACTCTCGTGCTATTGACTTAGATTATTCTCTCAAATTGAAATGCGACTCTCGCTCTCTCATTTTGCATTTAAAAACACTTTTTGAAAACAGATAAATCCTAATTAACCTTAAAGCGCTCTCGCTGTATTTAAGCATAATGTTCAGTTTCAGCTATCTGATTAAAACCTCAAACTCTCGCTCTATTGATTTTAACCTTTGTTACTTTCTCACTCTTGTGACAAAGGTTATTAATTTTGGCAAAAGAAACAGAGACCAGAAACTTTTATTTCATTTAAATTCTACGTCACGGTTTACTTAACCCCCCTCCGATCGATCGTAATTACATACCGATACTAAGGGTTTTAGCCAGACATGGCTTTCATATTTTTACTAAATTCAATCCTAATACTAAACAGAAGGTAGAAGGAATGCATAAAAATAAAGCGATAAATAGTAAAGCAGATAAAACAAAACCTAGAAATTAACAGAACTTGGATTTGATTTTTGAAGGTCGGCTTGTAGTGTCGGTATAATGCTTACAACCTCTTTGAATGAATCCTAGACTAATGGAAGAAATAATTTGCCTTACAAAACCCTCTAAAACAATGTAGAGAAAATAAAAGAAAAAACTGAAAAAGAACTAAAAACTAAAACAGAAAAATTAATGCGTGCGTTGCTTCTAAAATTGCCTCCTTTTTATACTGTTAGTAGGCAACGGTTACATGGCTTTGAAGCATCAAATAAGGAGATAAATCTGGAGGAAATGCAGTGAGGCAGTTGAGGAAAAATAGGGAGAGAGTGGAGAAATTCTGGGGAGGAAGTTGCATGCGCCACTTCCCGTTCATGTAGGGGTGGGAGTTGCTACTTTTCCTAATAGTTAGGAGTGACACTCGCCACCCCCATCCAATGTGGCAGCCGCCACTTCTCAATGTTGTTTCTAGGTGGCTGGCGCCACCTCTTCATATGTGGCAGGCGCCACATCCAAGTGGCAAATGCCATTTGGTATGTGGTGGCCCCCACACCTTTTCTTTCCTTTCTCTTTCTTTCTTCTTCTTTTCTTTCCATGGTCTTTTCTTCCTCTTTTCTTTCCATTTCCTTCATTTATTTATTCTTTTATTCTTTTAGTCCATATTTATGGTAACCTACAAAACAAAAGAAAACAGAGGCGTAATCGAAGATAAATCAAATAAAACAGTAAAAGAAACAGATAAAATTCATGCAAGTCAAGTCAAATATCCGATATAATTTCCTGTTATCAGAATTTCCCACACTTGAACCTTTGCTTGTCCTCAAGCAAATAAAACATATGCATGGAATTTAACATGACATAACTCAGATCATACATCATTGCGAGACTTTCGCACGAAAGATAGGTCCTGGATAAAAATACTAAGGATACCGTAACAACACGAAATCACTAAGTGTAATCAAAAACTCCCTCTCTGTGCAGACAAGTTCGAATCATGTTATTATAACTTAGCCTATTCGTTTTCACCTCTTTTTCATTCTCGCGCAATCACATTAAGCCCGTTATCCCGCACGCCCATGGTAAGTAAACATGTTGGTGTTCATTGATCTCTTTTTTGTCAGAACTTTTTTCACATTCTTTTTCTTGTGTATTTTTGAATTTCAAGAGTCCAATCTGTTGGGCTAAATGGTCGGGTAAGGACCACCTAACTTAGTCAGAGCATATCCTTCATTCACTCTAATCATTTTATTCGATTTTTATTTTTGAGATCAAACACGTATTTGCATCAGTTTATTATTTAGGTTGTGCTTCAGGATGGTGTTGACTGCTAATATAAACTACTCAAGAGGTTACTCTAAAATTTTAGGCTTCGGCATAATAAGTACTCAAACTCATCAGCAAATTAAGGGGGTTCAGAGTGTCAAGACGATACCGATATTATTAATACTTTCCCAAATCTCTCGAACTCAGTCTAAATCAGGCAATATACTTTTTAGGTCAGTGTCATGCTTTAAACCAACAATTAAAAAATTTCTGTTATGGCTCAAGAATTTGGGAGAACCCGACAAGTGACAGAAACTATCTAAAGTGACTCGACAGCACATGAATTTATTTTATTAGCGAAAAAATTAAGCAGAAAATCAAAATTTTAAAATCTACCTAGAAAACAGTAAATAAAGGGGAAAACAATAAATAAAAGCGGTAAAGCTTCCTCTCCCACACTTAAATCGAGCATTGTCCCCAATATAACGAATTAAGCTAAGAAAAGAAGGTGGAACCTGGAAATTCTCTATCTACAGTCTCTGCCGCGAGTTCGTGCCCGCCTGCCATTTCCATGGTGGTCAGGTGGATCTTCTGGATCTACCGCACGTACTGACAAGTCTGCCATCTTTGCGATCAATCCTGACATGCTGTGTTGTTTGCTTTGCATCTTTTTGAGAATCTGCATCATCTCGGCCTGCTGGGCCTTGATGCTCTGAATCCTCTGATCTCGCTGAGCGTCTAATTCGCTCCTTCGTAGCATTTCAGCATATATTTCGTCTAGAATGGTTGGTGTGTCTTCGCTCCTTCTTGGTCTGCACCTTGAGGATGTACCTGCAACATTATCAAAAGCGACACGTGTAGTGTGTAGATGTGTGTTAGCATCATCCCCTCCAGCAGCAGCATTCTCAGGAATGTGCACAGGGACTAGGTCATCAATATAACAGTAGTTATCAGGGTTACGCACATCCGTGCAATCAGGGTTTGGTAAAATAATATTCAGGAACACTTGGTTATTTATCATTAAATTGTAGTTCCCGTATCTCCATCTCCTCACCATTTTCATACTCCTAATCATATATATATATATCTATGGTTCTTGGCAGCAGGGGTGTTAAAGATGAAAAATTATTTTGTAGGCCGAGAATTCGGCCTAGCATAGTTATCAAGCCCCTAAAAACTATAGCTCCTTTCCTTGCGGTGGTTATCACTCTCATGTGAGTGAACAAAAATGGGACAGTGTTTATTTTCTCGCCAGTTGCTACATCGGTAAACAAATAGAAAAATTCTGCTTCGTTTACTTTATTAGAATTTGACCTTCCGAAAATGGTACAGGCTAACAGTTGTCGCAAATAGTGCACCGACGGGTTTTGGATTAACGAGGCTCTATTGCCTTCGAAACTGTGGGTTATCGTCCCTGTTATCACTCTCCAGAAATATTTATATGCGCTCAGCCATCTCTCACCCTCTGGCACATCATATTTAGCATCATCTCTGTATGGACATTTAAATAAGACGGCTAATCCATCGAAAGTAAACGTATATTCAATGTTAAATAGACGGAAATGGATGTTTCCATTAACATCATAAATCAGGGAGCTAAGAAATTTGAGAGTCGGTTGCATGTAGACAGGATCTTTAAATGATAAAAGGTAGGTTAAACCTAATCTTTCTAGCATATATTCTACACTGTCTTTTAGTCCTAGTGCTTCTAAACAGGGTACATCAGCATACCTTGTCGACTCAATTTCTCAATTTAGTAGAGATGCATATAGCTCTGCTTGCTTCTCGCCTGCTTCAGCTTCTTTGAAGATAATTTGGTATGTTGCCATGATGGTAGCTTGAAAATGATATTGCTGCTTCTTTCTGAGTTTTGTGAATGACTGTTTTTTTTATTGTGTTTCGATATGTTGATGAAGATGGTATAAATAATGGATTTATGGTGGTATACGAGTAAATGTGGAGTAAATGAGGTGGTTTTTGGTTTAATGGTGGTCAACAAAATCAGAAATGGCAGGAGAGGTGTAATGCATGCAAGCTAGTGAAAAGTCACGTGTGAATCCGCATGACAAGGGCAAAATTAGGTGGCAGACATGCAAGTAGTAGGCAAGTGGCGAGTGCCACTTCCTTTAGGAAGGTGTGTGGCGAGTGCCACCTCTTGCCGGGGAGTGTGGCGAGTGCCACAAGCAAGAGTGGCGACTGCCACACCTTTTCCTTTAACCAAGGTGGGTAGTGTCACCTCCTTTTTGTAAGGAATATGACAAATTTTTTTTTGTTTTTTTTATGGTTTTTGTTTTTTATGGTATTTGATAAAAATGAAATTAAAATGTTTCTTAGTAATTGTCGCTACTGTGAAAATCAGCGCCGGCTGAACAGAAGAGTCGCCACCGTGCGTTATTTATCCCAAAGGAGGGAAAGGAAACGCTCGAAGTAAACCTACCGCAAAGGCGGGAAAGGAATGGTCATCGCATCCAAATCCTGGATTCGGGAGCCGGTTACGCAAGGGGAAGGTATTAGCACCCCTCACGTCCGCCGTACTCGACGGGATCCACGCTTGTTTTCTAGTAAGGATTGTTATTCTATCTACTCTACAGGTCTGGGTTAAAAAGAAAATGAAAATGAAAATGACTCGGCAAAGTATCACACTTTATGCCTATGTATTCCCGTCTGGAATGAGAAATCAGAGTCAACGTAGTTCGCCTACCTACGGGAAAGGAGGGGAAGGTTGCTCGCTAGGATATCGCATCCTATGCCTACGTACTTTCATACAGCATGAAAGATCAGAGCGAACGTAGTTCGGGCTACGGAAGACACAAGCTTGTCTGACTGTTTTTTATCTCCTTATGAAAGGGTTTTCTTGATTAAGAGTCCAAGCGGACAAAAATGACACTTTGATGTTTGTTTTCAGTCTTTTACGCAAGAACTGTCTTTTACGATGTTTGCAATCTCTGACGTACTAGAGACTATGATCTGAGAGTGACTACGTCATATGTCACCCTAAGGGTAACACACTAAGCAATCAGATTACTGAAGAGTGACCCTCCAGCAACCTTTCTCAAATGGCTTAAGGCTCGTAGCGTACGACATCGATTATACTTATTACTGTGTCTTGAATTGTTTTGAGATAGAAGAGAAAGAAGTCTGCAAAACCTAGGGTTTGAAAGGGGAATCAAAACTACCCTAATGTTATCATGCATGGATTGCAACCTAATGTCTGTCATAATTCCCTCCTGCGCGGAGGAAATCAGAGATCCTAGGGGATAAACGGAAAAGAAACAGCAGATATACAGTAAACAGTAAAATGCATGAGATGCAGCAATAAACAATAGGCAAAGTGAAACAGTTTCACCTCAAACCTAAAGGGGCAATCTGAACAAGCCAACAATCAATACAGAAAAAGAAATAAAACCCAACACCAGCTCTGACAGCAAGACCAGCTCCCACAAAAGTAGTTCAAACAACACCAGCTCTGGCAGCTACAGTTGATTAACAGCAAAAGGTTGACAGTGACAGATCCCATCTTCACTTTCCAACGATATTTAAACTTCAGGTAAGCTCTTGTCTCCAATAATCTTCAGCTTTGGCAAGCCATGAACTCTAACAGTCAACAGACAGCTTTAGTCAGCAGAAAAAAACCCTAATTCCAGCAGACACCCAGCTTGGACAGGCACAAGCTTAGCTTCATCTTCTCTAGTCATCAATGAATCTTCATCTTCAATAGGATTCCATCTTCAAGGCAAACACTCACAGGAGAGAACCAATTATCGGGTGAAGTTGGAATGTTAAGAGGCTTAGTGAAAACCCAGGGAAATCACTAAGATCTTCACACAGCAAGGGAAAGGTATCCTCAAGGTTCTACCCAATCAAAGCATGCTCTACATCCCTCCTAAGGAGAGATGGAACTCTTTTAGGGGACCTTGTGTCATAGGATGGAATAGAGGCACAAGAAGCTCTCTATATTTGACAGAAGAAATCAGTCTACTCTAGAACTCTTCTTATATCTCCTATCTCTTAAGTCTTCATCAAGCAATCTTCAAGCACAAGCAACTTCAAGCTCCAAGCATCATTCTTGTCTTCACTCATCCTCAAAGTCTTCACTAGCTCCATAAGCAAAACTCAAGCCCAATCACCCAAAGAAAAGGCCCAAAACCCATCAAACCAAACAATATCCCAAGAGGGAAACACACCAGTATCAACCAACTTGCAAAAACCAAATAAAATGGAAATACTCCTCATAAAATCCTAGATTAATTTCTAAGGGAGCCTAACTATGTACCTTATACCCCACATAAGCCTCAAGGCCTAAATCAAACTAAGAAACCCCAAAACTATGTGTTGAAATGCACCTATGTCAAGTTGAAACCCTAATTCTAGCACCCTAAAGTTCCTTATTCAAAACTAACTAAAATTAAATCACAAAAATGTGATAAAATTCCAAGGGGAACCTAATACTATATACTAACTATAGCAAAAATAATTACATCAAAAATCAAAGTCAAATGGTCATACTAAATTCAGCAAGTAACATGTATCAAATGAAAATGAAATAAAAGCTATTAAAAGTAAAAATAAACCAAAAATAGAAAAATGCATGAAATGATATTCTTATTCTTTTATAATTTTCTTGATGTCTTGATGAAAATGGGGAAAAAACTCCCATCTGAAAATATTAATTTTCCAATTAGTTATGATTTTTTAAAGAACCTAAAAATAAATGTGAAAAAATAAGAAAATATGGAAAAAATGGAAAAGATGTGTGTTGAATAGCAATGAAAATCAATGCAATCAGCCAACTGGGCCCATAGGGGGGTGCGCATAAGAAAGCACGCTAGGCCCAAACTTAATCAGAAATTAATATCAAAAATAGAAAGAAAAATGGAAAAGCTATGTGACAAATAGCAATCAAATTCAGTGTAATTCTCATTGGGCCTTGGAAGTGGGGTGTGGATAACAGGTTTTCACTTAAGCCCAAGCTGGCAATTTAAGTAATACGGTGCGTTTTGGATCACTCAGCATTCCTTCACAAATTTTGAATCACGCGTGGCCATTGGATCTTGTTTTGGTCAAAGGTCTTACTCAGATCTAAGGGTGCAGAGGTTATCTTCAACCTTTGAATTTGGGAGGGAAAAGAAACTCCATGGATGCAGAGGTATGAACTTCATCTTCTCCAAGTCGTGCTCCCTCAATTCTCCATCAAAAATCACAAATGAAAACCCTAACTCACTCCATTTTTCACCAGCAATTCAACCATGGTAAGTAAACACATTGAAACATCTTCCTCCTCAAAACACGATTGAAGTCTCAGAAATTGATCAAGAACCAAAACTCATCAAACTTGAAATTGAATAGCCTAATCTCTTCACCATGTTTCACTGAGCATTTCTAGCCATCAAACTAAAGTTCTAACACCAAGAACACGAAGATACAAGCATGAACAGAAATTGAGTCACTCACTTAATTGTCTCTAAATCAACCCTAAAGCTACCAGAAAGCTTCACATGATCATCTACATTGAATCTAACTAATCAAAATAGATTGAAACCACCTAAATCATGCCATAGATTGAATTTTTCATACCTGCAAATTTGAGATGAACATAGTGATCAAAGCTTCAAGATAAGCTTCAATACTTTCCAGACACCTTCACCAACACCAAATCAAGCTTCTGTATGCAAAGAGAGAGATTGAAATGGCCTGGATTGTTGAATTCGATCTTGAGTTGCAGGTTGAAAATTTCAAAGGCTATCACACGATTCTCCACCAATCTTGCTATGGATTCTATCTGGAACCATTCACCAATGCTTGATCAAGGTTCTGAGATCAAAAGAATGGCTTGAATGTGGTTGAAACTTGTAACTGAATTCTGTTTTGCACATGGAAGTTTCAAATTGCAATCTCACCAATCTCTCCCAATTCTCTCCAACTCTTGCTCTGAATCTCTTCACAAGTATATATAGAAAGTATTTGAAGACCCTAGAAAGTTCTAGATTGATCCAATGAGAAAATCAACTTCTCATGTCATGGAAATCTCATCTCATGCTATGCACATACCATCTCATGTTTTTCTAGCTTGTACTCACCTTGTTCTGAGTTTAAATTCTCTCCAAATGAGATTTTGGAGGTGTTAGGATGCACTAAAGCCTTGCATTTGCCTTGAAGTGTGGTTTTGCAATTGTGCCTTATGATTCAAGTAACCAATTTTCAAAGCAAGTCCTAAAAATAACCCTCAATTCAAAATTGCGGCAATGTCAATGTTCTTAAAATGCATTTTACAATCAAATTTGTATGTCATATGGCTTGGTTTGGTTTTGTAGATCACAAACCCTAATTTCCAACCTTGGTTCACTTAAAATTCACCTTCATTTTAGGCCATTTTTGTGACTTTGTGAAGCAAGCCATTCCAAACCCTCATGACATTTTATCTATCCTAAAAACATCATTTTTAACACATCTCATGTTGAACATTTTTCCATTTGAGGAGTGGAAGATGGAGATTTGGACCTATGTTGAAAAATGACCTGTAATTCAACTTTCCCAAAATACCCCTGGGTTGCCAAGACCATAACTTGAGTTCTACAAACCCTCTTGAGGACTTATAGTACTCAAATTAAATCTAATATCAATATCTACAACTCTTATGTGGGACAAGAATCCATTTGAAAACTCCTTCATGGGAAAAAGTTGCTTGGAAGTCAAGTGACTTTCACAGATAAATTTCAGTGTCCTCTGATGACCCATAACTTGCAAGAACCATAACTTGAGTTATACAAATCCTCTTGAAGACTTCTAGTACTCAAATTAAAGATATTGAGAATATCTACAAGTTTCATGTTGACCAAGAATTAATTTGAAGCTTGCATTTTGACTTGTCTGGCTTGGAAGTTAAGCCTAAATTAGGGTTTTTTTACACTGAAACCCTAATTTAGTAACTCCTCTTCTTCTTGATTCCTTTTGATTTCTCCTTGGCACAACAACACACATGTATCCACATCTCAATTCATGAATTACACATCCTTCAACTAAGCCTTGATGCTCTTCAATCACTCATTTGACCTAGGGTTGACCCAAATGAAACCCTAGTTGACTGTACTTCAACTCTGGCCCCTGTACTTGTATCAATGACTTGTCTCATCTTCAAAATGACCCTCTAGGTCTTCCATGATCTTTGTGAACATTCTATACCCTCATTCATGGTTCATACTCCATTGATGATCTTCAACCCCCCCCCCCCCAAGATCAGGAGAGAAAACCGCTGGTTGACCCTCAAACTTCTCAAAGCCTCAAACCTTTCTTGATTACTTGGATGGTCTTGAACTTGAATAAAACCCCTTGATGTGCCTCTTTCTGATAAGAATGGCACTTGATTCCTTGTTATAAGATTTTTTATGCTATGATATGCAAATGATTAGACTATGTACATGGTTGACTATGCAAATGACAATGCAATTGAATCATAAACCAGGTGAAATAGGTTGAGCAAATTTTAGGGTGCAACAGTAATAAATGAAAAAGAATAACAATGATAATTAGAAATGAAAAATAATAATGATAATTAAGAGATAAAATAATATGTTACAAAATATGTAAAATTGCAAAAACAGCAAAAGATAACAATGTCCGAAAAAAATAACAATGTCCGAAAAATAAAGGTAAGGGTTCTCTCCCACACTTAAAGCAAATAGTGTCCTCACTGTTCGAAAGTGTGAATATTGGAATGCAAAAGTATCCAAGAAATCAGCCACAAGGAGGAGGTGTAAGAGCAATAGAGAAAAGATGTTGATAGACGTGATCTAACTGCTCCGTCACCACATCCATGAACTGATGAAAATCCACCCGTTGATTTGTAAATTCGCCTCTGAGGCCAGAAATGTATGTTTCCAACGCGCGAATGGCAGCAGTATGATCCACTAGTTGGGCAACAGGCACAACAGGAGTGCTTGAGCCAAAGTCAAAGATAGTCAGCATACTGGTCATAATGGTCATAAATTTGTGGGGTCTCAGGGGGTGAAGGTGGAGCTTCAGATTCATTTTAATCATACAACCAATTATTCAGATTGTGGACACTAGTTCGTTCATAATTCGATAAGGTAAAGAGATGGACGACTCGGTTATCGATCAAGAGTTCAAAGGTATCAGGGCCTAGGTCTCGAATGATGCCACGGTTGAGGCAAAATGGAATACCCATAGGTCGTATAGCACCTAAGGGGTTTATGCTAAGGAGTGGTTGTCTCAATCCAATGGCATTGGCAATCATGGTTACTAGGCCACCTATAATGATCGGTTTATGGTCGGCTTCTACTATACGTTTAAAATTGGCCATCATGAAGGCAGCCTCATTAACGGGTCGAGCCTGAGAAGCACAATAAATAATGAAAAGCTCGTCTTTTGACACAGAATAAATGTTTTCCTCTTTATCAAACAGAGTGTGAGCTAGAAACTTATGTAGGTATCGGATAGCAGGGTTATGGATACTCTCAGAATACGTAGTGTTAGGCTCAAGATGATTATTTCCGGATATGCTACCCCATAAATAATCCAACTCAAGGTTGGATACTAGTTCCTCTTGTAATATGGTATAAGCATCAGGTCCGCTAGGAAATCCTAAGAGTTCGACCATCTCACGGTGGGTAAAGTGGTAGTCTATGTTAAAGATTCTAAAAATGATAAGGCCACTACTAAAGCCATACCCGTGGTCGGGCTGATAAATTAGTAGCTCAGGAATTCTAAGGTAAGCCTGCGGTAGGAACTAAATCTCCTTTTGATATCAGAACGCTCCCAACTAATTTGGTTGAGAAGGTACATAACATTGTCCCTAATACCTAATCTAGTCATGGTGAGTCCATCTTGATAAAAAGTAAGAGACATCTCTCTCTGAGCAAGGGCTTCAAAGTGCCTCCTCTGAGCTCTGCCTACGAAAGTGATGCCCATATAGTCGACTCTGCTCATCTCTAAAGTTAGTAACTAACTATTGCTAAGTTAGCCTGTATATAAGTCGATAATGAACACAAGTTAGTAATGATTAATATGATAGATAAATTGCATGACTATTCTTGGAACAGAAAAAATGAAATGCATATAAAAGAAATTAAAAATAAAAGATTTGAAAAATAAACAGTAAAATTAAAAAGAAGCGGGTTGTCTCCCAATATGCGCTTTGTTTTATGTCATAAGCTCGGCATAATTTTAAGTTCTCCTAAATATGGGGATGAGTGTGCAACTCATCGAGTGTTAGACTTGCGGAGTATTCTCTATTTTCAATGTTGTGGTAATGTTTCAGGCGTTGTCCGTTAACTATGAACGGTTCATTAGATTTTCCTTTTATTTCTACTGCGCCATTTTGAAAGACTTTTATTATCTCATAGGGACCAGACCACCTAGGGCGAAGTTTTCCTGGGAAAAGTTTTAGTCGAGAGTTAAATAGGAGTACTACGTCACCCTCAGTGAACTCTTTCCTCGATATACGCTTATCATGCCATTTTTTAGTTCGTTCTTTATAGATACGAGCATTCTCGTAAGCATCTAACCTAAGCTCTTCTAGTTCATGGATATCTAATATTCTTTTTTCGCCTGCGACAGTAAAATTTAAGTTAAGGGTCTTAATGGCCCAATATGCTTTATGCTCTAATTCTACCGGCAGGTGGCATGATTTTCCATAAACTAGTTTAAATGGTATGGTTCCTATTGGAGTCTTATAGGTTGTCCTATATGCCCATAGAGCTTCGTGTAATTTGGAAGACCAATATTTCCTAGAGGTCGCAACTGTTTTTTCTAAGATTTGTTGAATTTCTTTGTTCGAAACCTCTACTTTCACGCTAGTTTGCGAGTGATAGGGCGTTGCTACACGGTGTCAGACTCCATATTTCGTCAATAGTTTTTCGAAAATCCTCGAAATGAAATGAGAGCCACCATCACTGATGACTAGTCTCGGCACACCGAATTTAAGAAAAATTATGTTCCTGAAAAGTCTAATCACTACTCGTGCATCATTTGTCGGAGAAGCTATAGCCTCAATCCATTTCGACACATAATCAACAGCAACGAGTATGTACTTCTTACCAAAAGACGATGGGAAAGGTCCCATGAAATCAATTCCCCGCACATCAAATACTTCTACTTCCAGAATGCCTTTCAGTGGCATTTCGTCACGTCTAGAGATATTGCCGGTGTGTTGGCACCGGTCGCAATTTATGATCGCGATATGGACATCTTTCCATAGAGTGGGCCAAAAGAGGTCAGACTGTAAAATCTTAGCGCAAGTCTTTGAAGTGCTTGCATGTCCTCCATAAGGAGAAGAATGACAATGAGAGATTATATTTTCAACTTCGTCTTCGGGAACACATCGACGGAAGATACCACTAGCACCTCTCTTGAAAAGCAGAAGTTAATCCCAATAATAAGTAGTTGACTATTTTCTTTTGTTGGTACGTTAAATCTGGTGGAAGAACTCCAGCTGCTAAGTAGTTGACAAAGTCAGCATACCGTGGTAGTGTGGTTTCAGTAAAGATCGCTTCCATGACTTCTTTTGTTTCAGTCTCATTATATATTAAAGATCGTTCAACCGTGTTTTCTAACTGAGTTATGAGTCTCTCATAAGGGAAATCATCATTGATAGGCACGTGCTCAGGCTTAGTATCCTCCAGTCTCGATAGATGATCAACTACTACATTTTCAGTTCCTTTCTTGTCTTTGATTTCTAAATCAAATTCTTGCAGTAATATTCATCTTAGGAGTCTCGGTTTGGCGTCCTTTTTATTCAATAGGTACCTGATTGCGGCATGATCGGTATAGATAATTATCTTTGCTCCTACTAAGCAAGAACATAATTTATCTAAAGCGAACACGACAGCTAGAAGTTGTTTTTCTATGGTGGTGTAGTTCATTTGCGCATGGTCTAGGGTTCTACTAGCGTAATAAATTGCATGAAGCTTTTTATCTTTTCTCTGCCCTAGAATTGCTCCTACGGCATAATCACTAGCGTCACACATGATTTCAAACGGTAACCTCCAATCAGGTGGTTACATAATAGGTGCGGTAATGATAGCTGTATTTAATTGTTCAAAGGCTTTCTGGAATTTATCGTCGAAAATGAATTCGGCGTCTTTCATTAATAAGCTAGTCAGCGATTTAGTAATTTTAGAGAAATCCTTAATGAACCGTCGGTAGAAACCGGCGTGTCCTAAGAAACTTTGTATTTCTCTTACGGTTTTAGGAGGTTGAAGGTTTTCTATAATTTCTATTTTAGCTTTATCTACTTCAATCCCCTTATCAGACATTATGTGCCCAAGTATGATTCCTTGTCGGACCATGAAATGTCATTTTTCCCAATTTAACACGAGATTTACTTTTACGCATCTTTCAAGTACCATTTCTAGGTTTGATAAGCATCCTTCAAAACTCTACCCACAAACAGAAAAATTGTCCATAAATACTTCCATGATGTCGTCTATAAAGTCAGCGAAAATTGACATCATGCATCTTTGGAATGTTGCGGGAGCGTTACATAATCCAAACAACATTCGTCGATAGGCAAATGTACCATAAGGACAGGTGAAGGTTGTTTTTTCTTGGTCATCAGAATGAATAGGGATTTGAAAGAATCTTGAATAACCGTCTAAATAGCATAAATATGAATGTTTAGCTAATCGTTCAAGCATTTGATTAATGAAGGGTAAAGGGAAATGATCCTTGCGAGTAGCTTTGTTTAATTTCCTATAATCAATGCACATTCTACTTCCGGTCACAACTTTTTGTGTTATAGATTCGCCTTTTTCGTTCTTAACGACTGTAACACCCCCTTTCTTTGGTATGACATGCACTGGGCTAACCCATTGACTGTCGAAAATCGGGTATATAATTCCTGCTTCTAACAGCTTTTGTACTTCTTTCTTAACTACGTCACTCAAAATGGGATTTATCCTTCTTTGATGTTCTCTAGAGGTTTTACAATCTTCCTCTAGCATAATGAGATGCATATAGATGGAAGGACTTATTCCTTTCAGATCAGAAATGTTATAGCCTAAAGTAGATGGGCATTTTCTTAAGACATGCAGTAGTTTCGTAGTTTCTATTCGTCCTAAGTCTGCATTGACTATTACTGGTCGTTCAAGCTCGATGTCTAGGAATTCATACCTTAAATTTTTGGGTAGTGTTTTAAGTTTTTAAGTCGGTTTCTTTGGGCAAGGAATATGATCAGGTTTAGTGCTAAGCATTCGCTTAGACTGTCGTCTTGGTATTCACCATGCCAATTATCATCTTCAAAAATTGGAGGTATTAGAATTTTTAGGATTTCTGAATAAGAATTATGTTCCATCTCCATTTCTCTTATGCATTTAGCGATGACATCTAGCAGACAACATGTAGCGTCTATAGTTGGTGCTTGTAAGAATTGTGTCAAAATAAATTCGACTTTCTCTTCACCCACTTCAAAAGTTAGCTTACCTTTCTTTACATCTGTACTGGCTTAGGTTGTAGCTAAGAATGGCCTTCCTAGTATGATAGGAGTATTGGCATCCTCTTTTATGTCCATGATTATAAAATCAGTAGGGATATAAAATTGACCTTTACATACCAGAATGTTTTCTAGTATTCCTATCGGGAATTTAACAGAACGATCGGCAAGTTGTGCAGACATCTTAGTTGGTCTTAATTCTCCCATATCAAGCCTTTTGCATATGGTCAAGGACGTTAAGATAATACTGGCTCCTAAGTCACAAAGAGCTTTGTCTATGACAAATTTTCCAATTACGCAAGGTATGGAAAAACTACCTGGGTCTTTCACCTTAGGGGGCATTTTGTTTTGGAGTATCGTGCTACACTCAGCAGTAAGTGTAACGATTTCATTATCCTCGATATTTTTCTTATTTGTTAAGATTTCTTTAAGAAACTTAGCATATGAGGGCATTTGGGTGATAGCTTATTGTTGCACCCTAAAATTTGCTCAACTTACTTCACTGGGTTTATGTTTCAATTGCATTGTCATTTGCATAAAAAGTCATGTGCATAGTCTAATCATTTGCATAGCATAGCATAGCAAGTCATTCAACAAGGGACCAAAGTACTATTCTTATCTCTATGAGCCTATCAAGAGGTTCTTATTCAAATTCAAGCCTATCCAAGTCATTAGAAAGAAATTGAAATCTAAGAAGTCAGTGGATCAAGCAGTGGATCTGTCTCCTATCTTGAGTGTATTTGAAGATCATCAAAGAAGTTGTGAGCTGTGAATTGAGCATGGAGGGTATATAGACATCATGGAAGACCTAGAGGGTCATTTTGAAAGTGAGACAGGTCATTGATGTGATCACAAGAGTTGCAGTTGAAGACAGTCAACTAGGGTTTCATCTGGGTCAACCCTGGGTCAACCTTAGGTCAAATGCTTGATTGAAAGGCATCAAGGTCTATTTGAAAGATGTGGGGTTCATCATTTAACATGTAGATAGGGATGTGGTGTTGTGCCAGGGAGAAATCAAGAGGAATCAAGAAGAAGAGGAATTTCTAAATTAGGGTTTCTGTGTAAAATCCCCTGGTTTAGGTCAAACTTCCAAGCAAGATAAGTCAAACTGCAAGTCGCAAATGGATACTTGGCCAACATAAAACTTGTAGAGGATCCCAAGACCTTTAATTTGAGTGGTGGAAGACATCAAGGAGATTTATAGAACTCAAGTTATGGTCCTTGCAAGTTACAAGTCATCTGAGGCATCTGAAATTTTGTCTGTGAAAGTTACTTGTCTTCCAAGCAACTTTTACCCCTCAAGGAGCTTTCAAATGGATTTCTGGTAAACATGAGAGTTGTTCCTTATGATCTTAGCTTTCTAGAAAGGTATAGTATTCTTTCATCTGATTTGTGGAACTCTACTTATGACCTTGGCAAGCAAAGGGTATTTTGGTCATTTGAGAATTACAGGTCATTTCAAGCATATGCCTAAAAGTCATACAAGGAAGCTTCAAATGAAAAACTTCACAACATAAAAGTTGTTCCAAATGATGTTTTGAGTCTATAAAAGTGGTCATGGAGGTTTGAAAATGGGTGTAGCTCATATTTGCAAAAATGACCTAATTAAGGCATGATTTAAGTCATTAAAAAGCCATTTTTTGGGAATTTTGCAATACATGTCCAAAGGGGATGAAATTATAGGTCATTTTGATTGGAAAGAATGTTTTGAGAACATTGGCAATAGTGGATTTTTGAGTTTAGTTCAAAGTTTGAGAGTTATCATGGCTTACTTATGATTAAAGTGACATATGCCAAAACTCAAGGGATTGGTGTACAAGAAGCTTCCATCAATTTCTAGATGATTCCATGGGCATCTATATAAACCCTAGAGCTGATCCATGAAGGGGTTACACTTCATTTTGATCCAAATCCCATAGTTTCATTCTCTCTTGCATTTTTGCAAATTCATCCAAACTCTCTCAATTCCTCATCATTCTTCAAAGTTCTTGATCCTATCATACTCCATATCCATCATAGATCACATTGCAAGCAAGATCCAAGTGAATTGGTGCAAGAATCGTGTGTTGCAAGTTCATCATTCAAATTGCAAAAAGAATTGGTTACAAGAATCCAAAGCCTTTGAGCAAGCACAAGTGCATACAGAACCAAGATCCATAGCCATTGATCAAGTCTAGAGCATTGCTAGCTGTGAATCCAAGGATCTCACCATCTGTTTTCAGTTTTGCACCAGGTTAGTAATCTCTTCGAATTGGCTTAATTTAGTTAGCATGATGTAGGTTGGTTAGGATAAGAATGACCTAGGTAGTTAGATGAATAATTCTGGAGATTTTGACTGAATTTGGTGGAGGTTGATATGTGAGCACACCAACTGTTTGGATCTAGAACTAGAAGAATAGGAGGTTTTAATTCATGTGGTTTAGCTTAGGTTAATCAGTGATACAAGGTGAGTATTTTGATGGCAAGAAATTGAAGAAAGAAGAAGTTGGAAGTTTGAGTATCCATGGAAGTGTACCATCGGGTTTCTTGATTCAGTTGGTTTCAGTGAGAATTATTAGCATGGTTGTATTCTGCTCGAGAAATAGAGCATCTTTGCTTTTTATGGATTTGAATTTCATGGAGAAACGAAGTTGTATGGGTGTGTTGAAGTCTGGTTCATGCAAGCTCGTTCATGGCATTCATGGCATAAACCCTAGCGACGAGTTCAATGACGTTAGATCATTCGCAGACCATTGACCAAGACTCAGATCGCACGGCCCAGGTTTAAAGTTGAAATGAGAGGGAAGAGTCTGGAGCCAAAACGCTCCGTTTCACTTAAGTCCTCAGATTGGGCTTAATGATCAATTGCTTTCCACACCCTCACACAAGGCCCAACCTCATTTTGAACTAAATTGTCCTGCTATTTACACCGCGCGTGTTTCTCTTTTCTTTTTGATTTTCTGAAATGATTTTATGCTGGTCTGGGCCCAGGCGCGCCTTGCTACGCGCACCCCCAGTCTGGGCCCATCATCAATTTTCCAATGCAAATCATTACTAACTGCACCCCATGCATCAATTACCATATTAATTTTCCTCCATTTTTTTTCAAACTTCAAGAATTCATAATAAATTGGAGATTCCATATTTTTGATTGGTTGTTTTTTTACCATTTTCATATTTTTGTGTAGAAAAATATCATGTAGTAAAATTTCCATTTTATTTTCTTTTAATATTTGTTGCACATTTTTTCTTTTAGTGCCTTTTTAAATAGATTTAATTTGTGCATAGTATTTGTAGAATTTCTTTTAGGTGGTTCTCATAATCTTCTTAGGCCAATTTTTTTAGTATAACTAGATACATATATTAGGTGCCCCTTGATTTTTATACCAATTTTTTTAGGATTTATTTTAGGTAGTTTAGTTAGAAAACATTAGGCTAATCATTTAGGGTTGTGAATATAATGTAGGTTTAACAAAACAAATTTCTTTTGGGTTTTCTTTAGGACAAACTAAATGATGGGAATATAGGGGTATTGAGGGTAAGTAATAGATCCCTTAGAAAATATTAGACTTCCCCTATTCTACTATTACTATTAGTATATGCTTGTATTTGATTGATTGTGTGTGGTGTGCCCTCTCTAGGGTTATTATTTGACTGTGTGGGGTATTGGGCCTGTTTGGGGTTTGGGTTTGAGCTGAAGACTTTGCTGATGAAGCCCATTGAAGATTAAGAGAGTGAAGACCAATTTCAGGAGTGGATGAAGAGAGTATCTTGCTGGCAGCTGTTGAAGGTTATAGGATCTAGGAGCTAGGTAGAGCTCTAGAATAGAAACTTGATTCACAAACATGGAAGGTCTTGTTTGCCTCCATCCCTCTCTATGATGCAGAGTCTCTCTAGGACACTCACCCCCTTCCTTTGGAAGGCTTGGTGACAGTGTCTAAGAGATAGAACTCTTGAGAGAAACATTCTACCTATTGTTAACAGTCTGTTTGCCACCTTTGGTGGTCAACTAACTGTTTGACATTTCAGTTCATCCTCTTACCTGTTTCTCATCTTGGAGAGTGAGACTTGAAGGAAAGCCCTGAAGGATTGAAGATAGAGACCTTGCTTGAAGGCTGTGAAGATGAAGACTGATGCTTGCTTGAAGCCTGTAGATGGTTGAAGATGACTTGAAGACAGTTGTTGATGAAGCCTGCTGCTTGCTGTTTATTTTTGTTGTTTATAATTTTTGATGTATTGTCTGAATTTCTCTGACTGTATTGTTTGCCATTTAATCTGTTAGGTTGAAAGCGAATTTTGTTCGCTTTTTCCTGTTATTTTCTAGGTTCGAGGTTGAGTGGGACTCCCTTGCCTCGCTTGTATTGCTGCATCCATGCATTTTACTGCTTTATTGTATATATGCTATTGTTTATGTTTATGTTTATCCCTTAGGATCTCTGTTTCTCTCTGCGCAAGAGAGGAGCATGATAGACATTAGGTCTTAACCCATGCATGATAACATTAGGTTAGTTTGATTCCTTTTTCAACCATAGGTTAGAGTTCTGTCTCTTCTTTCTCAAAATATACAGAAAAACACAATAAGATTTCAAACACAATAAAAGACACTTCTTCCGTAAAAAAATGTGAACTCATCAAAACGTCATTTTTGTCCGCTTGGACCAGTAATCAGAAAAACCCTTTTTTCAGAAGGAGATAAAAACAATCAAGACAGACTTGTGTCGTACGTGGCCCGAACTACGTTTGCTCTGATCTTTCATGCTGTATGAAAGTACGTAGACATAGGATGCGATATCCTAGCGAGCAACCTTCCCCTCCTTTCCAGTAGGTAGGCGAACTACGTTGACTCTGATTTCTCGTTCCAGACGGGAATACGTAGGCATGAAGTGCGATACTTTGCCGAGTCATTTTATTTTTTTTTAACCCTAGACCTGTAGAGTAGATAGAATAACAATTCGTACTAGAAAACAAGCGTGGATCCCGTCGAGTACGACGGACGTGAGGGGTGCTGATACCTTCCCCTTGCGTAACCGACTCCCGAATCCAGGATTTGGTTGCGATGACCATTCCTTTCCCGTCTTTGCGGTAGGTTTACTCTGAGCGTTTCCTTTCCTTCCGTTGGGATAAATAACGCACGGTGGCGACTCTTCTGTTCAGCCGGCGCCGATTTTCACAGTAGCGACAGCTGGCGACTCTGTTGGGGATCCAACGTCCCCTGGCTGCTAAGGACTGCGATAGTTCCTTATGCATTAAGGATCCAACGTCCCTTAAGCGAGTCAATCCTAACGCTTGTTTTCCCGTCGAGGAATTTGTATGGATTTTATATTTCCGTCATTTACTTTCAGCATTATATTATTGTTATTATTGCTGTATTGGGGTTGTGACGGGGGTTCTATGATTGAGAGATAAGCCGGACCTGGGCTTGAGTGCACCTAGAATTAGAGTGGAAAGTAGTGGGCGCGCACATGCTTTGCATGTCCTAGTGTCCTGCGAAATCCACACTCAGACGAGGTTCTTCTGGTTGGCCTCCTGTCCTACCCTTTGGGTGGCTCGGGTTGCTGGTTAGTTGGATTGTCGACTCTGGGAACCGATCATTTGGAAGTTGGCTAAGTGAGGCCTCTTCAGGATTTGATGATGCCACTCCTTCTGGGAATCGTATCATCAACCCTGAAAGTCTGTGACGCCGACGACCGCATAGGATGCCATACCTTTGTCAGTTACTAGGACACCTACCTGTGAGAGGGTTTGGGGTTATGCAGGTAACTAGACCTTCAGATACTGGTTTGTTTCTTGATCTGAGATTCTGGGTATTTATGGACAGTTGTGAGGTCTATCAGAGACCAGTTGGAGTTATGATATGGGGTCTGTCAGAGACCAGTCAGAATTATATGGGGGCTATCAGAGACCAGCGTTGGAGCTTTGTATTGGGTCTGTCTAAGACCAGGGTTTGAGGAATTCTAGATGGTCTATCTGAGACTTATGATGTGGTTCAGGCTTCTCAGCCATGGCATTTGGTCCCTGTTGCATTTTATTTGCATTGCATTGTTTGCATAACCATTATCATTGCATCCCATTAACGTGTGTCTGTGCTGCAGGTGCATTTGCATATTCCCTGGTTCTAGTGTCCGGACTTCTGAGTATTGATCATGGCTGGTTTGAGGATGACAGTTGCCTATAAGTTACCTATCCCTGATATTACTCCCCTCCTGGGTCTGATTTCTCTTGCTGACGAGGATGTCCGTAGAAGCTTCAGGCAGAGTTACGGAAGGCTGTTGAGATTGGTTCACAAACCAACTGATGATGAACTGAATGGGCTATATACACTGATGCAATTCTACGACCCTGCTTTGAGATGTTTCACATTCGCTGACTTTATTTTGGGGCCTACCATGGAAGAGTATGCAGAGTTTATTGAGCTACCAGTATAGAATAAGGTTCCTTTTATTCACTCTGCCGCTGAGCCCAAGTTGGAGGACTTAGCTAAGGCCTTGCACATGAATGCTTCTGAGCTGTTGATGACTTCTTGGCGCGGGGTTCCAGGTTTCTCCCTCGAGTTTCTGATTGGTAAGGCTCAGGAATACGCCAAGAATGGATGTTGGGTGGTCTTTAACGCTGTTTTGGCTCTGTGCATTTATGGGATAGTGTTGTTTCCCAATTTCCCGAACTTCGTGGACATGGATGCATTTCATTTGTTTGCTGCTGGCAACCCTGTACCCACATTAATCGGGGACTTCTACCATTCGATGCACTACAGAAATGAGAATAGGAGAGGCAAGAACGTCTCTTATTGTGTGCCTTTGCTGTACATGTGGTTTAAGAGCCATCTCCCCCTGAAGGGACCTTTTGTAGATAGTGCAACTACAGCTGACTGGCCAGAGCGCCTGATGAGACTATCTTCTGAAGACATTGAGTGGTTTGACCGAGACTTGTTGGGATCTGAGCTCATTTTCAGTTGTTCGGGGTATCCTAATGTTCCTTTGATAGGAAGAAAAGGGTGCATCAATTATAACCCATCTCTGTTTGTTCGCCAGTTTGGATACGCGTTGAAGAACCCACCTAAGGAGGAAGAAGTACAGGAATCTCTGTACTTCACCGGTGATTTGAATGGAGAGTTACTGGCCAAGCTTCAGCATGCCTGGATGCGTATCAGCAGAAGAGGGAAACCACTGTTGGGGAAGAATGATTGTCAGGCTTATGTACCATACAAAGTTTGGATCCAAGAGAGGGCAAGACAGTTGCTGATGCCATTTCCAGCTGCACCGGTTCCTGTCCATATTCCGGAAGAGGAACCAACCACTGTTACTATGGAGGTCTACGAGCGAGTTGTAAAGGAAAAAGAAGCCTTGATGAAGATCAATGAAGGGTTAGAAAAGGAACTGGCTCAGATGCGTAGTGAGAAGAACAAGGCTGTGCATTCTTTCCAACAACAGATCGAGTTAGTAAACAGGCTAGGTGCTGAATTGACTGAAGAGAAAAAGAAGCGTGAACGACTGGGGAAAGAGTTCAGAAACTCTCATGATATGTTGGAGTCCAAAAAGAAAGCAATCGATGCCGCCCACCGGGAAATCTCTTCTTGTAACAAAACGTGGAATGCTACGCTAACCAACAACAAAAAGAGGGAAGACAAGTTGAAGCAGCAAATTTCTGAACTCGAAGAACAGTTGAAGGCTAGCACTAAGAAGTACGAAGAAGAGGTAATGGCGAGATATAGTCTCCAGAATGCGTTGAACAAGGCCATCGAGGGCAAGAAAGAAGCTGTGTCTCAGAAGCGGAAGCTAGAGGATCGCTTCGGAGAAGGGGCATGGGAAGAATCCGCTGGTGATTTGCGACGTGTTCTCAAGCGAAGAGATCTACTTGTTGAGAGTCTGCTTACCCGACCAAGTCATCCAGAGACTAAGAAGTTATTGGAGGAATACCAGGCCTATGGGAGTACTTGACCATTTCATGTATTAATGTGTATGCTTTATTTGCATTTGCGCTGACCATCACCAGAATTGTTGGTTGAGGTCATGCCTTCTTATTGTACGCATTGATATTGTATTCTTGGCTTAATGGATTTGTCTGCAATATATGAGGTGTTTTCCTATGATTCGGCTTCGAACTTCGTATTGCTAGCACTGTTACCGCACTGGCACATTCGCACTAGAATCAGGGAATGATATTCCCTAATGCACAGACACATATTGCATTGCATTCACATTCATATTGCATTACAGGTGATTATTGAACTGTACCTCATTTCTTGCACTGTACCAGGTCTTTTCAGGATTGAAGGTCAGCACCCGCACCGATACTCCACCCATACCAACTACCAAAGAATTATGGATCAGATGCAGAATGAAATGCAGGACATGCGTGAGAAGCTGGCGCTATTCATGCAGACAATGGAGACCATTGCGAAAGGCCAGGAGAATTTGCAAGCTTTGGTGCAGCCTCTGTTGGTAAGAAATGCTGGGCACGGAAATGAAGACCATAATTCTGTGCGAGTCGACACTATTCACAGGGATGGTACCCCCACACCGGTGGCTCCACCTGTGGTAAACATACCTGTTGTCAATGTGAACAACGGCGCTGCCGCCGGGAACGGTAACGTTGGAATCGGTAACGAGACTGTCGTCAACAACGTTGAGCTCGGAGATGTCAACCTGGGCGATAATATGGGAGGTAATGGCTTCGGTAATAATGGGTTTGGCTTCAATGACCAGGGGTTTGATCATGCTAGGAAGTACGGCTTCAACGCTCAGGGCTTCGGACAGGACGGATTTGGTATGACTAATCAGGGTTATGGCGGATTCGGAAATGGAAATGGCGCTGGGTTAATGGCTTTTGGACCTGCAGGAGTCGCTCCGGGGTATGGTAACAGGGGGCGAGGCCCTGTAATGAATCAGATTAGAGTTGGTCGTAACAACGGGTACGATGGATACGGAACTGGGAATGGTAATTGGCTAGAGGATCAGCAAGAGGATGCTTTCTCCGGTGGAGGTTTCGAAGGTCCTATGGATGACTCTCAGAGAATCAAGATGCTCGAGGAGCAGATGAAGGGGGTCGTGAATCAAAGCGTTGTTGGCTTAGATATGACTACCATGGGTCTGGTGCCTGGCCTGAGGGTACCAATAAAATTCAAAGCTCCCACATTCGACAAATATAAGGGGGATACGTGTCCAAAGGTGCACGTGCGGTCATACTACAGAAGGATGTCGGCGTATTCAAACGATGAGAGGATGCTGATGCATTTCTTTCAAGATAGCTTGTCTGGTCCTTCCCTTGAGTGGTATATGGGATTGGAACCAACTCAGATAAAGACATGGAAGCAGCTGGCTGAAGCGTTTGTGGCTCACTATAAGTACAATAGTGACTTGGCACCCAACCGGGTTCAATTGCAGGGGTTGTCCCAGAAGAAGGGCGAGAGCTTCAAAGAGTATGCGCAGAGATGGCGCGACATGGCTGCTCGAGTCCATCCTCCTTTAGAGGACAAAGAAATGAATGATATGTTCATAGGAACATTTACCGGTATGTTTTATGACAAGTTGTTTCATACTTCTTTGGGCAGTTTCTCAGACTTAATCCTGATGGGAGAGAAGATTGAAAGCAATATTAAACAGGGAAGATTCCAAGCTGAGGAATCCACTTCAGCTGGTAGTAACAGAAGGGCTTTCGGTGGGCGCCGTCAAGGTGATGCAAGTGCAGTGTTTGGGGGCCGGGGCAGAGGTCGAAACCAATACAATCAGTCGCCGCAGGTGGCAAGTGTTACTATTCCATTTCAGCAACAACCAATACCACAATAACAACAACAACAGCCACAACAGGGGGTACATCCTGCCCAGCGCAAAATCCAGGGGGGCAGACCAAGGAGGGTGTTTGAAAAGCCTCCTTCGACGTATGCAGAATTGCTACAGACGTTACTGGGTTTGAACTTGGTAGAAAAGAGAACTATAGCGCCAGTAACGGGCCCTCCTCCGTACGGTTTTGACGCAAGCAAGCACTGTGAATTCCACTCCGGGGCTCCTGGCCACGATATAGAGGGTTGCCACGCGTTCAAGCATGTGGTGCAGGATCTATTGGATAGTAAGGCTATCAATTTTGGACAGGCAGGTCCTAACATAGTGCAAAAGCCCATGCCTAATCATGGGGCAAATGCTATTTTAACCGAGGAGGGTTTGAGTTTGATTATGAATGTTGATGACCTAAAGACACCGTTGTGTGAGATAAAGAGAAGGTTATTGCAAGGAGGTGTGTATCCAGGTTGCGACGAGTATTGTTTAGAGTGTTGGACCCAAGCTGGGGGGTGTGCTGACTTAAAGAAGGGTATTCAGGCTTTAATAGATGGAGGCACATTGCAATTCGACAGAACGGCAGTTGAGGAACCTGCAGAGGTATTAGCAGACGAGCAAAGTGGTGTAGCTACTGTGACGATTCCCCGAAAAACAATAACCATAACGGCGCCGGCCAAGCGACCGCCGATCACTATCACCAAGGCAGGACCAATCCCTTACGAGAGCACTAAGGCAGTCCCCTGGACCTATGGGTTGGAAGCATATTGTGATGGGGTGAAAATTGATGTTAGTAAGCAGCCAGTTGAGACTGTAGACAATGTCGTCGGTACCGGAGGGATGACAAGAAGTGGGAGAATCTTCATATCGCCTGAGGTAGAGGCTGAACGACTGGCTAAAGGAAAAGGAAAGATGAATGAGAATGTCCCGGGGCAGAGGAACGAAAAAGAAACGTCATTGAAGGATGTGGAAGAGTTTATGCGCCTTATTCGCAAGAGTGATTATAAGATTGTTGAGCACCTTCAACAGACGCCGTCAAAGATATCCATATTGTCGTTGCTATTGTGTTCCGAAGCTCACAAAAATGCATTGTTGAAAGTTCTGGATACGTCCTTTGTACCCTAAGATGTTTCCGTGAATCAGCTGGAGGGGGTGTTGGTGCATGTTGTTGCACCCTAAAATTTGACCAACTGGTTCTCCTATTTGACTCATGGTTTAATTTCATATTCACAGCTCAGATGTATGATTTTTGTGCACAAGCAGGGGATATCAGAGTTTACAGCTTGATTTTTGTCTATCAGATATGGCAGACCCAGTCCAGATCACCAGGGTTTTATTTTCGGGAAATTGTGCGCTCCTCGGTGATTTTTAGCTTGCACAGTGATTTTGAGGATATTCTGATGCCCGGGGATCTCTGTTCGATTCGATCTGGTCTCGTGCGCTCTTTTATGGCGGTCCTTTGCATTCATCTGCATTTTTAGGGTTTAATAGGTTTTTGTGAATTTTTAACAGGCTTTTTAGATTTTTCTGGAATTTAAATAGGGTTTTTTGAATATTTTAATATCTTAATTCTTCTTTTTAGAATTTTATAGAATATTTTAAATAGATTTTAATCATTTGTAGAATTTTAATAGAATTTAGATAGCTTTTATCATTTTTAGAATATTAATGAATTTTCTTAGCATATTAAATAGAATAATAAAAATTAGGATTAATAGGTTTAAATAGTTTTTTAGATAATATAGAAAATAATATAGTTTTTTCTTTTATTAATGATAGAGTTTAATTGATATTAAATGATATTAGGATTTTAATAGAGAATTAGTAGAAGTTTAGAGTTAATTAGAGGTTAATTGATTTTTTAGGGTTAACTAGTATAATACAGAATTAATTAGGTTTTTAATGACTTTTTAGAGTTTAATTAGGTTAATTGTCTTTTTAGATTTAATTAGGATAGATTAATGTTAGTTAGAATTAATTGTAGGTTTATTAGTTTAGTTAACTAAGTTTTTTCATGGTTTTGCAGTTTTTTTGAATTTTGTTATGCTGAGTTTCGTTGGGCCCAATTGGGGAGGCCCAGTATTGTTTTTGTCCAGATTCGTCCAATTCTCATCAGCAAAAAGTCCAGAAAAATGGTCCAAGTTCGTCCAGCTTCTTTCCAGCTGAGTCCAGAAGTGTCTAGAAGGATCCACGCGTCTCAGTGTAATAAATAGTGCGCCACGTGTTGAAGCAAGAGGCCCCCACGCGTTTTGCCTTGAAGCACGCCACCACCCACTCAGAATCCTCCCATACTCTCACACGTGTACCCCACCTGTCCCCACCACTCTCTCTCTCTCTCTGCGCATGCACGCCACTTGGCGCCCCCACATCACTCACCGGAGCTTCACCAGCAACCTCACCGGCGGCCATGCATCAGCCCTAACTGCACACCGCCGGCAACCTCAACCAACTCCGGCCACCACCTGAACCACCACAAACCCCAGAAACTCATCTTCTTCCTCCGATCCCTTCCGTCAGCCTCATAATCCCCTCGCCGGAAACATCATCGTCGCCGGAACAACATCAACCTTCAAGCAAGATTTCCAGAATCCACTCAGACGTTCATCCACCTCCTTCGTTCTTCATCAGTTTTTTTCAGAACAACTCAAACCATCCTCAATCTTCATACACTTCTCCAGAAACGCTCATACATTCATCGTTCGAAACTTTCCAGAAATCCTTCAAAGATCTGCATCGTTATTCAGGTTTTCCAGATCGTTCGCAGAAGCATCACCATCTTCATTTCTTTCCAGGAGTTCGTTCAAGATTCAACAAAACGTAGAAACCTTCATCATATTCGTTAGTTTCTTCAAGGAATTCCCAGAGAGTTCATCAACAAATTCAAGAACGCCGTCGTCTGCTAAGAGTTTGTCCCCAGGTTTTCCAGATCGTGAACTTTTCCAAAAGTTACTCAGAACTTCATCATAGCGTCAACAACCTTCTTCAACAACATAATAGATCTTCAAAGATCTCTTGCTCCACTCGTATCAACCCAGGTTTGCCTTCTCTCTGCTAGATCTTCATTGCAATTAGGGCGAAATAATTGGTTAAGGTAGGTTTGATTTGTGTTGAGTGTGAGAGGGTTCTGAGTTTGAGGTTGTGGCGTTGATTCGTTTGAGTGTGGTGAGGCGTGTGAGGTTTTGGCGTGATTTTTTGTTCTTCCTGGAATTGAGTTGCAGAGAAGAGATGAGGGAGAGACGAGAGGGAGCGGCTAGGTCAAGGGTGATGAACAGTGTTAGGGTTGGTGAAGGGATTTAGGTTTTGTTCCCTGAGCATTTGGACTAGGGTTAGGGTACCGGGCTTAAGCCCAAGCGCGTTTTCTGAACGCATACCCCCAAGTGCATGTGCGCCCCCCTGTTTGAGAGACCTGAGTGGATTGAGTTGGGCCTTAGGCCCCAAATAGCTATCTGCACCCCCTGGGCGTAAGCCCATTGAGATAGTAACTGAAGCAATTGCTAGCGCTGCACCCCCCTTGCGCTCAGCTCAGTTTTTTGTTTTTTCTGGATAATAAGCCCTGGGCCTTGCGCCCTTTTGCTTTCAGCACCCCCACCAGCATAGGCCCAATGAATAAATAACTAGAGTAACCTGCTGTTTGAACCCCCCAGTTTTATTCCAATTTAATTTTCCTTCAATTTCTTTTATTTCTTTGCATAGTAAATAAATCATAAATAAATGTAAATAAATGTTTTTTTAATAATTCTTTTTTCTACCATTTCATGAAAATGTTAAGAAAATTAAATAAAAATAAAAATGACATTTTATTTTTGTTTGCTATTTTTTGCATATTGTTCCAATTAATTGATTTCTTTTTAATATTTTCAATGCATGCATATCATTAGAAAATTAATAAAAAATAGTAGATTTAGCCAAATAATTCCGTTCTTTTTTCTGTAGACTCGTAATTCAGTGTAGAATTTTATAGTGCAAAAATATTAGCTTAATCATGCATTTTCATTTTAATTGCATTTGTTCACTGTTATTGATGTTGAATAATTGGTCTGTGGATATGTCTGTGTTGCTGATTTTGATTCTTTCATCTGGTATTGAATTTTGTTCTGATTTTTCAGTATGTTGTTATAGAGCCATGTAGGTCTCCCATTAGATTTTTGATAGATTTTTGTAGGGTGTCCTGATGTGATTTGTCTGAGCCTGAAGATAGGAGAAGTCTGGATGACTTCTGACTTTGAAGTTCAACTGGGGTTGAACTTCAGAGATAGTCTTTTATGGTTTGTTGGCCTGTGGGTTCTTCTCAAAGTTGGGAGCTGATTGAAGTCCTGTTGGAGCTTGCAGAGTTGCAGTGGATTGAGGCTTAGTCTAGGAGCTTGTTGTCTGTTTGTGAGGTTCGAGATCCTGAAGTTTGAAGGGAATTTATGGTACTTTCCTGAGGAAGGCACTATAAATGACTTTCATTCTTTCTTCTCGCCTCTTTCGTAAGTATCCAATGATGTCGGAGCCGACTTGTGAGTTTAATTTCTCCTGAGGAGGAATGTAAACTGATCACATGTTGTTGAGCCACATGGGATACGATTCCTAAGTGGAAGCCTCCTAGTACTTTCCTGAGGAAGGTCCTATGGGTCTATTCACTTAGTTCCATTAGTTTATCTAGGCTTTCTCAAGTATCCAATGATGTCGGAGCCGACTTGTGAGTTTAATTTCTCCTGAGGAGGAATGTAAACTGATCACATGTTGTTGAGCCACATGGGATACGATTCCTAAGTGGAAGCCTCCTAGTACTTTCCTGAGGAAGGTCCTATGGGTCTATTCACTTAGTTCCATTAGTTTATCTAGGCTTTCTCAAGTATCCAATGATGTCGGAGCCGACTTGTGAGTTTAATTTCTCCTGAGGAGGAATGTAAACTGATCACATGTTGTTGAGCCACATGGGATACGATTCCTAAGTGGAAGCCTCCTAGTACTTTCCTGAGGAAGGTCCTATGGGTCTGTTCACTTAGTTCCCTTAGTGCATATAGGTTTTTCTCAAGTATCCAGTGATGTCGGAGCCTTCATGTGAGTTTAATCTCTCCTGAGGAGGGATGTGAACTGACCACAGTTGTCGAGCCGCATAGGATATGATTCCTGAGTAGTAACCTCCTGGTACTTTCCTGAGGAAGGCACTATGAGCTTGTCTGCTTAGCTTCCTTTCTCTGGTAAGCTTATTCTGAAGCTTGGAGACTGGGATTGATTCCTCTTGCTTAGGGTTTTGATTAGATTGTTGCTTAGATCTTTGCTTAGGGTGCTGTGTAGAGTTTTGTTTAGAGATAGATTGAGAGTTGTCTCAGGTTTGTTAGAGGCCCTGCTCAGGGTTAGTCTCTTTGTGTTGTTTGACTTGCATGGTGTTATGTTGCATTAGACTTAGGTGTTCATCTAGATAATTCTGAATAGGTGCATCTTAGAAGTAGACTTTGTGTGCATGAGAAGTTGAGGTGGTCCTCCTTCTGCTTGTTTGTTTTTGCGTGGCTTTGCTTGTTGGTATTCGGTAGAGCTGAGCTCCCTTGCCTTTGTGGTTTGCGGCTTCTGTGCCTTGTTTGTCTAGTTGTTGCATTCATGCATATTTTCAGTATTTCTTTACTGTGCAGTTTCTTGTTTGTATTTCAGTCCAGTTGCCATGATCCCTTAGGAGCTCTGACTTCTCCGCTGCGGAGTTGTTATGATAGACATTAGGATGGTCAACCAGGTGTGATAGCAGTAGGTAGATTCCCCCATTTCTCAGCTATAGTTCTAGGGTTTCCCTTTCCTTTCTGTAGGAGCCTTTTGAGTAGCTTGATCCGTAGTTAGCTGAACTACAGCTGCTCTGATTCTTCGTTCCAGACGAAGATATGTAGGCATAGGATGCGATATCCTAGCGAGCACACTAACGCCTAACTTTAGTTCTCTCGCGGCTGTGCGATCGAGACTTTCCCGCTAACGACTAATTGTTCCCTTTCTCCTGCCCGAGTGCATTTGAGACCAGATTGTATTTGTAGGTTCCCGAGCCTTTAGGACCAGTTTGTTTTCTCACTGTTGTGTGAGAGCCCCTGTTTACCCGTAGTTAGTCGAACTACGTTTGCTCTGATCTTTCATATCCGATGGAAGTACGTAGGCACAGGACGCGATGTCCTGGCGAGCAACCTTTCCCCCGTTTAGACGTAGGAAGTCGAACTACGTTGACTCTGACTTTCCCATTGCACGAGGGAATACGTAGGCCCAGAACACTGTATGTTCTGTCGAGTCCTGTCCTTTTATTTTCTTTTCAGACCAGCCATTAGCGTAGATAGATAATACACCCTTTTACCTATAAACACCAAGCGTGGATCCCATCGAGTACGATGGACGTGAGGGGTGCTAATACCTTCCCCTTGCGTAACCGACTCCCGAATCCAGGTTTTGGTTGCGATGACCATACCTTTTCCCGTTTTTTGCGAGGTTTACTTCGAGCGTTTCCTTTCCCGCTCTGAGGGATAAATAACGCACGGTGGCGACTCTCCTGTCAAGCCGGCGCCGATTTTCGCAGTAGCGACACATGTGAACGCAGGCCATAGCTTGGGATTCACAGACTTTGATTTGACCCCGAAGGGGAGAGAGCATAACATGGTGTTGCACGTCTCAGTTGAGTGCAGGGGCTCAGTCATGTCTCATGTACTAGTAGATACCGGATCTTCCTTGAACGTGTTGCCCAAGAAAGCAATGATGAAATTGGACGTCAGGGGAATCATGTGTACGCCTAGTGACTTGGTGGTCAGGGCATTTGATGGTACACGAAGAACAGTCTTTGGATCCATAACATTACCTCTACAGGTGGGGCCGGAGGTTTTCGCAACTGAATTTTATATTATGGACATCCAGCCAGCATACAGCCGCCTTCTCGGACGACCCTGGATCCATGATGCTGGGGCAGTCACATCTACCTTGCACCAAAAGCTGAAATACATGGTAGGGGACAGTGTGGTCACAGTCTGTGGAGAAGAAGATATATTGGTTAGCCATCTGTCATCATTCAAGTATGTAGAAGTCGACGGCGAGATTCATGAAACACCCTGTCAAGCCTTTGAAGGGTTGTGCATCAAAGACAAAGGTCCCGGGCCGAGTAAAGCATCAGAGGTAGCCGTCTCATCATACAAGGAAGCCCAAGCTCTAGTGAAGACAGGTGAGACAAAAGGCTGGGGCAAGGTGCTGGATATTCCCGTGAAGATGGACCGATTTGGGCTGGGATATCAACCGTCGTCATCAACGCCTGCTGCAGGGGCACCCCGTTTCAAAGGACCGATAACAATCACCGCTAGTGGAGTGTGTCACGAGGCCATCAACGCTGTTTCAGATTCCGAAGAAGGAGACAGCGATTGCGACATGGACGCCTGGATTCAGCCAAGCGTGTCAGGACAAGGATTATGCAATTGGTCTATTCAGGAGATTGTTCCTGTGACTCACAAACAGTAATACTTTGTTTTCTTAATTGTTGAACAATCTGGTGTCTTACCCGAGGCATCATGATTTTGCTTAGGGCCGTGCTGTTATGTACATTGCGTTGTTTAATCATTAAATAAAAGGCGTTTTTCATGTACAAATATTGCGATCTCTGTTTTTCCTGTTTGTGTTTTACAATAAAATGGCAACGTGGTTATTCGCTTTATACGCATTTTAAAGCATTTAACCATTCCTTTTGCAGGATAACATTTTCAGATGACATCATTGAACCGCCTATGACTCGTCTCGACTTTGAGCACCCGGTATTTCAGGCCGAAGAAGAGATTGTTGAAGATGGCGACGTTCCCGAAGAATTGTCTTGGTTGGTAAAGCAAGAAGAACGAGTCCTTCTGCCTCATGAGGAGGTCATCGAAATTATTAACCTGGGGTCGGAAGGGGTTGAAAAGAACATTCGTATAGGAGCCGCGCTGCAGAGCGACGTCAAGCGAAGACTGGTTGAAATGCTCAGAGAGTACAGTGATGTGTTCGCTTGGTCGTACGAAGACATGCCTGGGCTTGATACAGATATGGTTGTGCACCGTCTGCCGCTAAAAGAAGAATGCCCGCCGGTCAAGCAGAAGCTTCGCAGAACTAGGCCAGATACGGCAGTGAAAATTAAGGAGGAGGTTCAAAAGCAGTGGGATGCTGGTTTCCTAGCTGTTACAAAATATCCCTCATGGGTCGCTAATATCGTGCCAGTGCCAAAGAAAGACGGTAAAGTGAGAATGTGCGTAGATTACCGTGACTTGAACAAGGCGAGCCCGAAAGATGATTTTCCGCTTCCTCACATCGATGTGCTGGTTGACAACACTGCTCAATTCTCCGTATTCTCCTTCATGGATGGCTTCTCGGGCTATAATCAGATTAAAATGGCGCCAGAAGACATGGAGAAGACTAATTTCATAACACCTTGGGGAACTTTTTGTTACAAATTGATGCCCTTCGGATTGAAGAATGCTGGGGCAACGTATCAGCGTGCAATGACGACTCTTTTCCATGATATGATGCATAAGGAGATCGAGGTTTATGTAGATGATATGATTGCCAAATCCCAGACGGAGGAAGAGCATTTGGTGAATCTGCTGAAGTTATTCAAAAGGCTTAGGAAGTTCAGGCTGAGACTGAACCCTAACAAGTGCACCTTCGGGGTGAGATCGGGTAAACTGCTGGGGTTTATCGTGAGCGAAAAAGGAATAGAGGTTGATCCTGCAAAAATAAAAGCAATACAAGAGATGCCGACGCCTAAAACAGAAAAAGAGGTGTGCGGGTTTTTAGGGAGGTTGAACTACATCGCTCGGTTCATATCTCACCTAACCGCTACGTGTGAGCCGTTATTTAAGCTGTTGAAAAAAGACCAAGCTGTAACATGGAATGAAAATTGTCAAAAGGCGTTCGATAAAATAAAGCAGTATTTGCAGGAGCCTCCTATTTTGATACCCCCAGTGACGGGGAGACCCTTGATTATGTATTTGACAGTTCTTGAGGGAAGTATGGGTTGTGTTCTCGGTCAACATGACGAGACAGGAAGAAAAGAGCATATGATCTACTACTTGAGTAAGAAGTTTACTGAATGTGAATCTCGATATTCAATGCTCAAAAAAACTTGTTGCGCGCTAGCCTGGGCCGCCAAGCGTTTGAGGCAATACATGTTGAATCATACAACCATGCTCATCTCGAAGATGGATCTTATCAAATATGTATTCGAAAAGCAGGCATTATCGGGGAGAATTGCCCGTTGGCATATGGTTTTGACCAAATATGACATCCAGTACGTCTCGCAAAAGGCTATAAAGGGGAGTGTATTGTCTGAGTACCTGGCAGAGCAGCCTATTGAGGACTACCAATCGATGAGGTTTGATTTTCCTGACGAGGATATCATGTACCTAAAGATGAAAGATTGTGAAGAGCCGTTGCCAGACGAAGGACCAGAATTGGGTTCCAAATGGAAGTTGATCTTTGACGGAGTTGTAAACGCCTACGGTAGCGGAATAGGAGCAATCATCACTACTCAACACGGGTCGCACATCCCGTTTACTGCCCGATTGACCTTTCCAGTTACCAATAATGAAGCCGAATACGAAGCTTGTATCATGGGGCTTGAAGAAGCCATTGATTTGCGAATCAAAAATCTGGATGTATACCGAGACTCAGCTCTGGTGGTGAATCAAATAAAAGGGGAATGGGAGACACGTCAGCCTAATTTGATATCGTACATGAATTACGCAAGGAGATTGTTGCCCTTCTTTGACAAGGTTGAATTGCATCATGTACCGCGAGCAGAGAATCAGATGGCTGACGCCCTGGCCACTTTGTCTTCCATGTACAAAGTCAACTTCTGGAATGAGGCTCCCATAATTGTTATCTCTCGGCTTGACAGACCTGCCTTCGTATTTGCCATTGACGGAGCATCTGATGATAAACCCTGGTATTTTGATATCCTTAATTTCCTGAAGAACAAGGAGTATCCGGTTGGGGCATCCAATCACGATCAGAAGACTCTCAGGAGATTGGCGGGTAATTTCTATTTGAATCCGGACGGTGTCTTATACAGAAGAAATCACGACTTGGTGCTACTACGTTGTGTAGACGAAAAAGAGGCGAAGCTGCTCATGGAGGAAATACATGAGGGTACATTTGGTACGCATGCTGGTGGGCATGCTATGACGAGGAAGCTGCTGCGGGCAGGTTATTTTTGGCTAACTATGGAAACTGATTGTTTCAAGTTTGCGAGGAAGTGTCATAAGTGCCAGATCTATGCAGATAAGATCCATGTGCCTCCGAGTCCTCTGAATGTGATGTCATCGCCATGGCCATTCTCGATGTGGGGAATCGATATGATTGGAAAGATCGAGCCGACGGCTTCTAATGGACACCGATTCATTCTAGTAGCAATCGATTATTTCACCAAGTGGGTGGAAGCGGCATCTTATGCAAATGTGACTAAGCAGGTGGTAGCCAGATTCATCAAGAGAGATATCATTTGCAGATATGGAATCCCCGAGCGGATAATTACTGATAATGGTTCAAACCTGAATAACAGAATGATGAAGGAGCTGTGTCAGAATTTTAAGATCGAGCATCACAACTCCTCCCCTTACCGACCCAAGATGAATGGCGTTGTTGAAGCGGCCAATAAGAATATAAAGAAGATTGTTCAGAAGATGGTGGTGACCTATAAGGACTGGCATGAGATGCTACCTTTTGCTTTGCACGGTTATCGTACGACGGTACGCACATCAACCGGGGCAACCTCGTTCTCGTTGGTATATGGAATGGAAGCAGTGTTACCACTGGAAGTTGAAATTTCTTCCCTGAGAGTATTACGAGATGTCCAACTAGACGAGGCAGAATGGGTGAAAGACAGGTTGAACCAGCTGAGTTTAATGGATGAGAAGAGGCTAGCTTCTCTAGCATACGGTCGCTTGTACCAGAGCCGAATGAAGAAAGCATATGATAAGAAGATACATCCTCGGAGTTTTCATACGGGCGACCTTGTGCTGAAAAGGATTCTCCCGCCACAGGCAGATCACAGGGGCAAGTGGACCCCCAACTACGAAGGGCCATACGTTGTCAGAAGAGTCTTTTCAGGAGGGGCTTTGTTGTTGGCCACCATGGATGGTGAAGACTTTACGTCTCCTATGAATTCGGACGCAGTTAAAAAATACTTTGCTTGAAATTGACCCGCTGGACAGAAAAAAGAGAGTCCAGGAAAAAATGGGGAATCCTGGCGAACCAAAAAAACAGAATGAAAGGTTCGGGCAAAAGTTAGGGATAAAATTGAAAAAATGTACACCCGCGAAGTTGAAAACCTACACTAGGCGGCTTCGGCAAAAAAGGGTATCCCGGTGAACTGAAAACCCGTAAAGGGCGGTTCACGCAAAAGTTAGGGATTTGAAAAGCAAATGACTGCGGTCCGAATTTGATACTGCATTGCGCATTGGTGCGGGAGAATATACCTGAGGGGTCGATTATCAGATACAATCTCTTCGGAAGTATGAATACCGGGAAAGCATTAGAGTCGGGCGAGTCATAGGAGGATCAGTTCATGATGTTCGTCTGCATCCTGTTGCCGACATGTGTACAGATTTGATTCGTCATTATATTTATGCTTCTTGTGCATACTGGTATAGTCGTTGTGCGTAGCTTCCTCTTTTCAGGAGTTACATCCCGTGTACAAAACTCCGCCCATTTAGGGGCCCAATCAATAAAACATGTTATTCAGTATTTGATGCTGGTTCTTTACTGTTTGTACATGATAAACGCCTAGGTTTAATAAAACTAGCAAGTGTATAACGTCGCTGGCCCTTGCCAATAATTGCTAAAACTCTGAATTAACTGAAAATAATGTCACTAACACCAACCTGAATAGATTTGGTTGCAGAGACTTGTCTTGTTTTGTTTATGGTGTTGCAGGGTTCGTAGCCGTATGAAGTGGACGATCGAAAGATGGCAGTACTGACCAGAAGCTCATAACGAAAGACTCGATCCCCACGCAGGTCGCGCTTCTGAGATGACAATGTTCCTTACTAAAGAAGGATCAAATTCCCCAACTAGTCGAAGCTTATCCGAAGGACATTCTCCAGCAGGGTCGTCCGCCCTCAGCAGAATTGATGATTCCAAAATCAAAGGCAGTATTCAGACAGTGCGGTGTCCCCCAGCAGGATTCCCCCATCCCGAGCAGAGTGGTTTAGCCTCAGAAGATTAACATTTCCAACTCGTGAGCTGTACTTAGACAGTTTACCCCTCCCAGTAGGGTCATTTACTCTCCCCCAGCGGAGTCAGTTGATTCTCCCCAAGAGAATCGTTTCGTCCCCAGCGGAGTTCTCTTTCCAGCAAGTGTTTTCTTTCCTCCCCAGTGGAACTCAAAAATTAAAAAATAAAACTCTCCTCGGCAGAGTTGGTTGTGTGTCCTAGCATTTATTTTGCCGGAATACCGTGTGATACCCGTTCACTCTCCAGCGGAAGTCCAATCATGATTGGCGCATTCAGCTATTCCTCAGCGAAGCGGGCTTCACTCTTCCAACATTTATTTTGCTGGAATAATTCTGTGGCACCTGGTTACCCCCAGCGAAGTTGGCGTTGTCTTCAGCATTTATTTTGCTGAAGCGGTTTCTGTATCCCAGCAGTTCGAGTCTGCATTCGCATCGACATATAGTGTCATATTTGCATCTACCAAATAAAAACGCATAACATTTCCATGTCGAATGGAGCATTGCGTCATTATCAAACATATGCGTTTTGAAACATAAACCAGGTTGGTTAACCCGTTTGTTTTCAAGTGTTGTTTCCCTTGCAGGTGGAGAGAGCTCTTGCTCAAATTAATGGTCAAACATTCGAGATCTCGGCATGAGACATGTAATGATGATGTCAATTGTGGCATTATTCCCCACAGAGTTGCTTGTTTAAAGTTTCTCTTACCCCTCCAGCGGAGTATTTCTTCAAGGTCGTTGTTGTGATAGCATCAGAAGATTTCGTGAATCGATCTTTCGAAGTTGTCTGGCAGTGTGGATTCAAAAAAATCCCCAGTAGAGTACTTCTCAGATCTGCTGCCATGTTAGCACTGAAAATTGGAAGACTAGACTCAGATGATGTTCCCGTATGAATAAGCGGATGAAGTTTCCTGTGTTCAGACAGATGATGTTCCCGTATGAATAGGCGGATGAAGTTTCCTGTGTTCAGACAGATGATGTTCCCGTATGAATAGGCGGATGAAGTTTCCTGTGTTCAGACAGATGATGTTCTCGTATGAATAGGCGGATGAAGTTTCCTGTGTTCAGGCAGATGATGTTCCCGTATGGATAGGCGGATGAAGTTTCCTGTGTTCAGACAGATGATGTTCCCGTATGAATAGGAGGATGAAGTTTCCTGTGGTCAGGCAGATGATGTTCCCGTATGGATAGGCGGATGAAGTTTCCTGTGTTCAGGCAGATGATGTTCCCGTATGAATAGGCGGATGAAGTTTCCTGTGTTCAGACAGATGATGTTCCCGTATGAATAGGCGGATGAAGTTTCCTGTGTTCAGGCAGATGATGTTCCCGTATGGATAGGCGGATGAAGTTTCCTGTTGTCGCTACTGCGAAAATCGGCGCCGGCTGACAGAAGAGTCGCCACCGTGTGTTATTTATCCCAACAGAGGGAAAGGAAACGCTCGAAGTAAACCTCGCGAAAAATGGGAAAGGTATGGTCATCGCAACCAAAACCTGGGTTCGGGATTCGGTTACACAAGGGGAAGGTATTAGCACCCCTCACGTCCGTCGTACTCGACGGGATCCACGCTTGGTGTTTATAAGGAAAAGGGGGTGTTTATCTATCTACGCTAATGGTCAGTCTGAAAAGGAAAGAAAAGGACAGGACTCGACAGAACAAACGGTGTTCTGGGCCTACGTACTCCCTCGTGCAATGGGAAAGTCAGAGTCAACGTAGTTCGACTACCTACGTCTAGACGGGGGGAAGGTTGCTCGCCAGGACATCGCGTCATGTGCCTACGTACTTCCACACGGCATGGAAGATCAGAGCAAACGTAGTTCGACTAACTACGGCTAATTTGGGTGTTCTCACACAGCAGTGAGAAAATAAATCTGGTTTCAAAGGTTCGGGAACCTACAACTACGGTCTGGTCTCAAATGCACTTGGGCAAGAGAAAGGGATAATATCGGTCGTCAGCGGGAAAGTCTCGATCGCACAGCAGCGAGAGAACAAAAGGGTTAGTTGTTAGTGTGCTCGCTAGGATATCGCATCCTATGCCTACATATCCTCGTCTGGTACGAGAAATCAGAGCAGCTGTAGTTCGGCTAACTACGACACAAGCTACTCAAGTGTTTTCTATTGAAAGGAAAGAGACACCCTAAAACTATGATTGAAAAGGGGAATCTACCTACTGTTATCATACCTGGTTAACCAATCTAATGTCTATCATAACTCCTCCGCAGCGGAGAAGTTAGAGCTCCTAAGGGATCATGGCAACAGGACTAAACAGCAAACGGGAATCAACTGCAAAGTAAAGAAATACTGGAAATATGCATGAATGCAACAACCAAACAATCAAGGCACAAAGGCCGCACACCACAGAGGCAAGGGAGCTTAGCTCTACCAAATACCAGCAAGCAAAGCCACTCAATAACAAACAAGCAGAAGGAGGACCACCTCAACTTCTCATGCACATAGAGCCTACTTCCAAGATGCACTTATCTCAGAAATATCTAGGTGAAACCCTAAGTCTAATGCAGCACAACACCATACAATTCAAACAACACAAAGAAAAGGCGAACCAGCCTGACAAGCTCCTATCCAAAACTAAAACCAAAACCCTGATTAGGACCCCTAAGCAAAACCCTAATCAAACCTCTAAGCAAAAACCCTAAGCAAAACCCTAATCAAATATCTAAGCAAAGCCCTAACACAAGAGAAAATAATCCAGTCTCCAAGCTTCAAGACAAGCTTACCAAAGAAAGGGAGCTAAGTAGGCAGACTCATAGTGCTCTCCTCAGGAAAGTACCAGGAGGTTACCACTCAGGAATCATATCCTATGCGGCTCAACAACTGTGATCGGTTTACATTCCTCCTTAGGAGAAACTAAACTCACATGAAGGCTCCAACATCATTGGATACTTAAGAAATCCTAGATGAACTAAGGGAACTAAGTGAACAGGCCCATAGTGCCTTCCTCGGGAAAGTACTAGGAGGCTTCCACTTAGGAATCATATCCCATGTGGCTCAACAACTGTGATCAGTTTACATTCCTCCTCAGGAGAAACTAAACTCACATGAAGGCTCCAACATCATTGGATACTTGAGAAAGAGGTGAGAAGAGAGAATGAAAGACATCCTTAGTGCCTTCCTCAGAAAAGTACCATAAATTTCCCTCAAACTTCAGGATCTCAAACCTCACAAACAGAGAACAAGCTCCTAGACTAGGACCTTAAACCATGCATCCTTGCAAGCTCCACCAAGACTTCATCCAGCCAGAAGAAACCACAGGCCCTCAAACCACAAGAAACTATCTCTGAAGTTCAACCACAGTTGAACTTCAAAGTCAGAAGCCTATCAAGACTTCTCCTATTCTCATGCTCAATCAAAAATAACAGAACACCCTATAAAAATCTACCAAAAAATCTAGGGTAAACCTACATGGCTCTATGATCCCAAGATCAAATCTCAAAGCCTAAGTCAACTTCTAAGGCTACTAAACAATCCCTAACATATGAATGGTCAAGGGTTACCAACAAGTTAAGAGGTCTTCATTCTCTAACCCTAAAACAATATCAATCAACCTCTAAAATATCTATGAAAAATCTATGGGGAGCATGCATTAGTCTAGTACAATAAAAAAACTAGAGCAAAATTCGATACCAAATGAGAGAAATAAAATCAACAAGGCAAACATGTCACAAACCAATTATTCAATGCTAATTAAAATACAAAAATGCAAACAAAAATGAAAATGCATGATCTAATCAATATTTTTGTACTATAAAATTCTACATTGAAATATGAGTCTACAGAAAAAAGAATGGAATTATTTGGATACTTCTACTATTTTTAATGAATTATTTCTAACATGCATGAAAACAAAGAAAAATAAAGAAAATAAAAAATGAAATAAAACAGGGGGGTGCATTAGCAACACGCATCAGTTATTAGCCAATTGGGCCCAGACTGAGGGGGGTGCGTTTAGCAAATGGGGCAAAGGCCCAATCCAAATTCATCAGCCTTCTCACACGCGGGGGGGTATAGCGAGCAAACGGGATGATATGAGCAAAACGAACTTGGGCTTGGGCCCAACCCAAACCCTAATCCCAGTAATCAAACCACAAAACCAACTTCTTCTCTCCCCAAACCCGTCTACTGTTCACCATCTAAACCCTAACTTCGCCGTCTGCAAACTTTTCTCTCTCAATCCAACCTTACCCCAAATCTGAACTACCTAATCTAAATCCCCCAAAAACCTCCACTTCAAAACCCTAAACACAACCTAAATTCAAGTTCAACTAAGATGAATCCCTATACTCAACAATCAAAGAAGAAAAACGTGAACAAGGATCGAAGGATAATACCTGGATTTGGAATACGAACGACTCAGGGAGTTCTTGAGGCTTGTTGAAGAACTTGAAGAAATTCTGGGAATCTTGAGTGGATGAGTGTTCTTGAGGCGTATTGAAGATTTTGAAGACGTTCTGGAGGATCTTGAAGAATCGCTTGAAGATCAACAATCTTTCTGGGAAAAACTGAAGAACACGCTCAAAGATCTTGAAGGATCTATGAGATTTCTGGAGGTTTACGATGAACTGATGAAGAATCCTAATAGCTGTTGGAAAACGTGAAGGAAGTTGAAGGTTGATTTCTGGAGATTGATAAACCAGGTGAAGAATCATTGGGAAAATGATGAACAAGATGAAGAAACACTGGGAGAATGATGAACAAGATGAAGAAACACTGGGAGAATGATGAACAAGATGAAGAAACACTGGGAGAATGATGAACAATATGAAGAATCTGGGAAAATGATGAGTCCGTATGAATTTTCCGGCGGAGTTTGAGTTTTCCGGTGACCGTTGATGAAGGTGGACGGAGGAGACGATGATGACTGGTTGCAGTTGATGATCGGAGTATAGAATGAACTTCTGAAATCTCCAGTTTTCGGCGAGATCACCAGCTTCCGGTGACCGGTATGGTGGTCGGAGTCAGTTGGAGCGGTGGCCTGAGAGTTTGCATGCCGGCCGGTGGAGTTTCCGGCGAATCTTAGACGTTGCCAAGTGGCGGTGAGATAGAGTCAGTGGAGAACAGGCAGGGCGCTACGTGGGGGTGCTGGCAGAGAGAGGGAGAGATAGTGGGGTGAGGTGTCAGTGAGAGAGGGAGTGGAGTCAGAATGAGGTGGGGTCCCCCTTGATGAACGTGTGGCATCATTATATATGCGACAAGTGGCATTTTTTCTGGACTGAAGGGGGGAAAAAATGGACTGAAACGAATTTGGGCCTCCAACCTGCATATTCTGGCCCACGAAACAAGACCAATAAACCCAAAAAAAAGTCTGAAATAAAACTGATTAAACTCAATTAGCCTAATTAAAACTAAACCTAATTAACGATTGATTAAACTCTAACTAAAATTAAACTGTAATTAAATCTAAATGACAATTAACTATCCTAATTAATTCTAACAAATTCAATTAAATTCTAAACAAAAGATTAAATCCTAGTTAACCTAATTAAACCCTAATTAAATCTAAAATGATTAAAATCTAGCTAAACTCTATTTAACCAAATTAATTTCTAAACTCTACTAATTTCTATTTAAAAAAACTATTAGAATCCTATTAAATCTCTAATAAAATCTATACCATTCATTTAACACTATTAAAATAAAAGAAAAAAACTATATTCTTTCTATATTATTCTAAAAACATTTAAAAGCTATTTAAAATCTATTATATTCTAAAAATGATTAAAACTATTAAATCTATTAAAAATTCTATAAAGCTCTAAAAACAGATTTAAACTATTAAAAAAAATGCTATTAACCTATATAAAAAAAACTATTAAATTCTAAAAAAATCTATAAAGCCTATTAAAAATCACAAAAAGGCTATTAAATCCTAAAAAATGCAGACAAATGCAAATGACCAACATAAAAGAGAGCGCGAGACCAGATCGAATCAAACAGTAAACCCCGAGCATCATAATATCCCCAAAACCACCATGTAAGCTGAAAACACCGAGGAGCGCACAATTCCCCAAAAATAAAACCCTGATTATCTAGACTGGATCTAAAATATCCGGTAGATGAAAACCAAGCTGTAACCCTGATATCCTCTGTCTGTGCACAAATGTCATGCATCTGATTTGCGAATACGAATTGAACCATGAACCAGATAGGAGAATTGGTTGGTCAAATTTTAGGGTGCAACAGCTGCCCCTATTCAAGCGACTTGGACCTGAAGGGTTGAAGAGCGCTCATCCTTCAAACATTCGGAGGTACGAGACGGTTGAATACCAATAAAACCCAAAAATTTGCCAACCGTGAGAATATACTGTAAAACTGCTTGGGGAATAAAATCCAGAAAACCGAGTCCTAGTTATTACGGCAACAAACTGGTCAATCATCTGGTAAAGAACTCCTGCTTTTAACTCCCATTACCTGTGTGATACCCCTGATAACAAACCCGAGGGTTGCAACAAAACACCTGATCTTCTCACATCGTTTTCTGATATACAGGAAGAGAAATATACTCACATCGTCTAATGATAGACGGGAAGACACCCATCCCGAAGGAAAACTTCAATACTCACATCGTCTAAGGATAGACGGAAAGACACCCATCCCTAAGGAAAACTTCAATACTCACATCGTCTAAGGATAGACGGAAAGACACCCACAATCCACTACTCACATCGTCTAAGGATAGACGGGAAGACACCCATAATCCATACTCACATCGTCTAAAGATAGACGGAAAGACACCCATATCGATACTCACGTCGTCTAAAGATAGACGGGAAGACACCCATAATCCCGAAGGAAACAACCCAATACTCACATCGTCTAATGATAGACGGAAAGACACCCTTAATCCATACTCACATCGTCTAATGATAGACGGAAAGACACCCTTAATCCATACTCACATCGTCTAAAGATAGACGGGAAGACACCCTGCTTCAAGGAAAACTTCAATACTCACATCGTCTAATGATAGACGGAAAGACACCCAAAATCCATACTCACATCGTCTAAGGATAGACGGGAAAAAAACCACCTTCGAAGAGCCATGTCGTTAATAAGAATCGACAATCAGGAAAACCCTCTTGAAACGTCATCTCATCTGATAAACAGAAAGAAAACCACTATCCGAAAGATCGCTTTGAAACCCCTCAACATCTAAAGGTAGCCGGAGAAGACTCGCTGGTGAAACACACCATCCATATGATCTGACGATAAGAAACCCGCTGAAAAATCACCTGAAACTTTGCATCGTCTACTGATAGACGGGAAGAACAGCCACTTAGAGAAACCCCATCTTGAAACCCCACTGGAAAAAAAATCAACCGAAACTTCACATCGTCTACTGATAGACGGAAAGAACACCACATCCTGGAGAAACCCCATTGACAAAATCACCTGAAACTTCACATCGTCTACTGATAGACGGAAAGAACACCACTTGATAGAGAAAAAAAAACCCCATCTTGAAACCCCCACTGAAAATTCACATCGTCTACTGCTAGACGGAAAGAAAACCACATTCAAACTCAAGATGTATAATGATAGACGGAGAAATCCACTTATTGGAGGAACACATCGTCAATATGAATTGACGGGAAGAACAGTCTGTCGATACCAGATGACTGATTGATCAAAGCATAACCATTGTAGGATCTGGAATACGAATAATCTGCTGGACTGTCTGAACACTGCTGCTGGATGAAAGCCCCTGAACTGATCATAGCGTAATTCACGCGCCATATGAGGCTGATAGAAAACCTGGCTTATGCTTCGTATGCATATGCATATGTTTGAACCTTCCTATGGCATAATGCTCCATTCAGGATGGAAATGCTACACATTTTGAAAATGAAATGCAAGTATGATGCAAATATGATGATATGCAATATGCTAATGCAGGCTCGGGCTGCTGGAGAAAGCTGGGTACAGAAAACCATTTCAGCAAAAAAATGCTGAAGACGAAGCCAACTCCGCTGGGGATAAACTGGATATCACAGAATCACTCCAGCAAAATAAATGCTGGAAGAGTGAAATCAACTCCGCTGGGGAATTTGGGAACTTAACCGAGCACCTCGTTGAAGTAACACCCTGCTGGGGAATATAATTCTGCTGGGGAATAGCAGATGTGCGAAGTATGATTGGACTTCTCTGGGGATAGCTTACCCGTGTCAATGAAAAATTGGACTTTGCTGGAGAAAAATAGACGGAGTCTTCCTGCGTACTGATGACGATTGGATTTGGAAACTGATGCGCCAACACGGATGGGCCTTACAGTGATCGCCAACATGGATTTGGTCTTTTAGGCTATCTGCGATGGGTCAGGTACAACTGACGCTGGAAAACATTCTGTCTGAATACACAGTCTTCTGGTTGAAGGGTTAAGGGATAGTAACACGACTTCCCGACATTTGCCTCGTACTCGAAAATTGGATGACTCTGCTCAAAATAGCTCTGAATAACTCTGATGATACGGAAAAGACCAATCCTTTCGTTTCTGATATGCCCCAGCCTACGGGACCTCTGTGGGGATACTCCTCAAAAGGAAATATGAAAATCTGTACCCTGATAGTCTGATATGAAATGCCCCAGCATTCTGAACTTCGGAGAGATACTTCCCATCAAATGCTTCTCGAATAAAGAATAACTTCTGCGCTCTTAAGATGGCCTGCCCCTGACTGCAATGACTTTGCCCCTGATTATATGATTCAGAGCAGTGCCCCTGACTACGAGATACTTACCGAATCTCAACCTGATTTCCCCAGGATAACCGACTTCGGAAGGCTGACCTGACCGGGGATCACGATAATGGCTTGCCCCTGCTCTCGGAACATTCGGGCGTTCTGCATTCTATCCTGACCATGCTTTCCATTGTAGAAAACTTTCCTGCTGTCAAGCGCTTACTCGCAGGTAAAACAAGTTGTTCTGCGTAAAAGATATACTAATGCAACACATATGACAGCTTCGAAATCCAATCTGTTCACTGGGAAAAGGAAAAAAACAGTTTATGGCAAATAATGCACAGAACATTTATCAAGACTATCAACATCAGTACCAACATGGTAAGAGGAACCCTTTCAGGAGTCAGAATCGACGCGACCTTTACCGAAGTATGCTTTCGAAACAACCTGCTTCAATTAGGACTTTTGAAGGTTATAACGTGGTCAGGTTCACGGTTTTGAAAGAAAGGATAAAGGCTCGAAGTTTATTTTAACCCACCCATTCTCCTTGATGTTCTCCCATCCTATGTTCAGCTAATTCGACCTTAGCGCTCACCTCTCAGAGGTTGAAAGATAGGAGTGATAGTTCGAGAAACTTTTGGATTTTGGAGTGACAGCCACTCGCTTTTCGTCTTTGACACTTAGGGTCACGCGACTCGTATTTGTCCGAGGATTTTTCTTTTGTAATCCTTTCATCTTTTTTCTTATCCCTAACTTTTGCCTGGACTGACTCCTTTTGAGTTTCTTTTGATTTTTTAAGTCCAGCGGGATGCCCTCATTTTTGCCTAAGTCATTTGTTTTCTTTTCTCGACTTAGCGGGCTTTTGATTTTTTCTCTTTTTTCTTTCGAACAAGTCGTGTGACGTTGGTTGTCTGACTCATTGGAGAATGATGTGACTGTCTCACTCTTGATTTAACCACTGCGGCTTTTTAGGCACGACCTCTAGAGGTGTGATTGATCCTCGAACGGGCACTCCTTTTTGTAATTTGGGCGTTCGGTCAAATTAGTTAACACCTACCCTGCCCCAGGTTAAGATTGAGGGTTTTTCGTTTTCAGAAAGAACTCCTACTACTAGGCTCAAAGAGGTTGACAAGGGATTATCTTCCTTATATCACCGGTGTTTAGGGATTTGAAACAATGCCTGTACATCATCAGCAGGTTTTGTTTCAAAAAGCATACAATCGGAATTTTGCATGTCGTTCATTTTCGTCATCCTCCCCAGATTCCTCTTAACTAGGCGTTGGACATTTGTAAAAACAATTAGTGAACACGAATGGATTTAATCAAAACATGCATATTTATTTCATTATCATCAATTGAATGGAAACAACAAGTTTTACAAACAAGATTGCATTTTAAACAGGAAAGAAACTACAAACGTAAAGAAATGACAAGATAAAACAAAGAAAAATGCCAGCTTCCGAGAACCGGGCTTTCACATCTGTCCTGCTGCTGAACCAACTATCTTCACAATCAGTTATTAGAGGCAACCTGATGTTGTCCTGATCTGCTTTCAACGACCCAACCAAATTATAGAGCCCCTCCTCATTCAGATGATTTTGGGCCCTTCCTGCCCGAAGTTGATTGTTGCACTGTCAAGTAGATCCTGCACCTTGTGCTTAAAGGCCAGACAATCTTCAATGTTGTGCCTCGGTGCTCCTGAATGGAAATCACAGCGCTCCTTGATATCATAACCTACTGGAGGTGTACCTGTCAGCGGGGCTAACTTCCTCTTCTCAACCAACTGTAATCGTAGCAACACCTGAAGAAGTTCGGCATACGGCATCGGAGGCACCTTAAATACCCTCAATGGCCTCTGATTTTGAGCTCTTCGCTGATCGGGATACTGCTGCTTGGGCCACTGTTGAGATTGTTGCTGTCGTCGCTGGTATCGGGTTGACTGCTGAACAACTTTCGTAGCAAATACAACATCGGTTTCTTGACTTCCACCGCACTGATTAAAGCACTCCTTATGCTTAGCCATTTTCTTTCTCAGATCTGCCCCCGGAATAGGCAACAGTTGTGGGCATGGAGATTCTGACACCATGGAGTCCAGGATACGTTTCTGACCTACTGCAGCTTTAGACACATCTGTCATCTCAGCATCAACTGAGACAGGAGCAATACGTACAGCTACACCGCTTGACGTGAATTCAATATCTTATGAGTCAATCAGGTCTTGAACATTGTGCTTAAAAGCATGACAACCCTCGATGTCGTGTCCGAGTGCCCCAGAATGAAATTCACATTGCTTACTGGCATCGTACCCATAAGGAATCTCTCCTGTGGGTGGGTCCAACGTTCTCTTCTCAACCAGATTAAACCTCAATAAAGTCTGCAAGAGCTCAGCATACGTTGAAGGTGGCGCCTCAGATACCCTTTTTGGCCTCCCCTCCTGAATCCTCGGTTGAGCAGGATACACTCCTTGTTGTTGTTGCTCAGGTTCCACAGGCACAGGTGGCACGAGCTTTTTCACTGCGGCTTCAAACAGCTGATCATCCTCTTTCCTAAGCACATTCTTGACTACTTCCATGATCAAGCTCATTTGGGTCTTCAGCTGACTATTCTCCTCCTTGAGGATCTTCTGCTCTAGACGTATCTCTTGCATGTCTCTCATCATCTGCCCCAGCTGGCTTCGGACTTCAATCAATTCAACCTGATTCTGTTCCATATCTCTGAAGGAATTCCTGCAACAAACTGGACGATGAGGAAATAAGACCCACGGTTCTGATGTACCTGTTAAATGATAACGCAATGCAGAAAGCGAACACATATTCATGACAAGACAAAGAGAAACTCAAGCTATAAGCACACAGACAAACATCTCTCACACATGTACAACCAACAAAAGCAGCACGTAAGCACAAATGAGTACGAATACAATGACCCAAATGAGTACGAATACAATGACCCCAGCCAACAATCCTGGTGGTGGTCAGCAAACACTAGTGCGCAAAAGCTAAACAGATTAGGCAGAGAAAACAGATGCGACCCTCGGCACAGAAACCTCTAGAAACTTCTCCCATATCCAACTGAACTCTCCGTTGGACATTCTTCAGAACACACACTTCCCGTGGAGTCTTCCATGACATTAACTGACGAACCCGCACAACTGGATGACGGAGAATCGTTAATCTGAACAAAACCCTGGGGCGTGATGAAAATCCGGTTAGAGTCTAACAGATCCTGAATCTGGCTTCTAAGCACCTTACAATCATCTGTTGAATGCCCCTGTGCCCCAACATGGTACTCACAGCGAGCGTTGGCATCAAAACCTGGAGGATATGGTGGAATCACTGGATTAGTCTCTTTCGGCACTATCAATCCACTTCTGACCAGATCTGGCAACAACTGACTGTACGACACTGGTAGCTGAGTAAACTGCCTTTCAGGCTTCCTTGGTCTTCGTTGGGCGTGCTGACATCGACGACAGGATGACCATTGACTTGAAATGTATGAAAACCGATCTTGAGATGCTAGAGATTCTGAGACGACGTCATTTCCTTCCCACTCTTCTTGAGAACTGACAACTGATTCAGTCTTATCAACTGGGATATAAGGAGCATCTCGAAGCTTTCCACTCTTGAGTCCTCTCTCAACAAGCTCTCCCATTCTCATCAGGTCCACAAAGCTTGTGCAACCGAACAATTTGTCATAATAATGGCCCTTCAGAGTACCTAAGAAGATGTCAACCATTTCTCTTTCCTAAAGCGGTGGTTGAACACTAGCAGCCAATTCTTTCCATCTTTGCACATACCCTCTGAATGATTCACTCTCCGCCCGAGATAATTCTTGCAGATGTACGAGACTAGGAGCCATATCCAGGTTGTAATTGTACTGCTTCATGAAAGCTCTGGCTAAATCCACCCATGATCGAATCTGATTACTCTCTAACTGCACATACCACCTCAAAGATGCCCCAGTCAGACTATACTGAAAGCAATGGATCATCAACTTGTCATTTCGCACAAACGAAGTCATTCTTCGACAGAACATCATCAAATGCAGCTTCGGACAGCTATCTCCCGTGTACTTTTCAAACTTCGGCACTTTGAACTGATAAGGCAACACCAGGTCAGGAACCAAACACATGTCTGCAGCATTCAGGTTAACAGCATCTTTGACCTCCAAAGCTTTAACTCTTTCTTCCAATACTCGGAACCTTCTAGCACCTTCAAGAGCTCTTGAGTTTGCAGTCCTGGCTACCGGGATATATCTGCGTGGATTCCTCTCAGGGAAAATAGCACCTTGATTGATAACAGGAGGAGGACGTTCATTTCGGGCAACGAACTGCTCATGTCGATCTCGGTTCTCAACAGTAGGTTGTACAACTTGGTCTGCAGTAACGTTGTTTGCTTGCGGGAAGTCTTCCATAGAATCATATCGAGGGTTGGACGTCATAGTAAACCCTGTCAAGGTGTTAGGAGCCTGGAGATTGCCTTCAGACATAGCTGCCAATTACCTGTAACTGACTACACTGCTTGATTCTGCTCAAATCTGCTTCAGCCCCTTGGTCGTCTTCAACACTCCACTCTTGCCTCGAACAATCCCCCGAGAATCACCCTCTGGTGAAAACAAAGGCTGGATAAGTGCTCTGGCCAGCTAGAGAAATGCTATGCAATATGATTTATGCAGACAGAATACAAAAAATGCTAACGTGCATGTGTGCATTGGGGATATTTCCCCTCCAATTCCAGTGTCAAGGTAGCAAGACAAGATAAACCATAAAGACAATATTTAGAAAAACCCTCATGTATTTATTGGAATGGCAGTCTTGTCAAGACGTTACACAACTATGTTCCATACAACTGATATGATAAAGGAGGATCCCAACCAACATGTCTGGTGGTGATCTCAACACCTAGAATACGAGAAAGAAAATCAAGTGCGGGTACGGTCGCAGAAATCCTCAACCAGCTTCTTCGTCTCTGGGTGATCCGGTCGATAAATCAAGCCTTCTATCAACTGATCCTTTTTTCTGACCGTTCCCTGGATATCTCTGACAAAGTCTTCCCAAGCCTTATCCTGGGCTCCATCCTCAGGTTTGGGCCTCTTGATGTCTGCTCTGCGCTGACAATCTTCCAGATTCTTCAAGGCATCAATCAGTTGGCGTTCGGCCTCGTATCGACGACATGCTTCTTCTTCAAGCTCTTCAGTCATCACTCTAACCTGTTCTCCCAACTGAGCAACCTGTGTCTTTAGCTCTTCTTCCCGTTCTTTGCGTTTGGCCATAGTGAGATCCTAGTGCTCTCTGAACTTAGCTAACTTCGTGTAAGCCCTCTCCAGCTCTTGTTTCTTAGTAGCCAATACACTGCTAACTGAGTCTACATCTAACTCCAGACGCTTCTTGGTTTCAGTCAACTCCAATAAAGTAGTCTTCAGATGTTTCAAAGTCTCATCCTGTTGCTTGGAAAAATATCCTGTTTCAATCTTTTCATGACGAAGCTAGGCATTCTCTTTCTCTAAAGCTTCTTTAGCCTTTGCTAACTCTTCTTTCTCCGCCATCAGCTGCTTGTATACCTGCATGTCTATAGTGGTGGGCTCCTCCACCGGAGAAGGATACAGTGGCTGAACTGCAGGATAAGGCCTAAGGAACTTCGTAGCTCGTTCACGAATCCATTCCACATACGGACCAAGAACTCGAGTACCCCCTTTGCTACATGAAGGATTCCCTCTCTTATGCAAGTTCTTCCATGCTTTCTCAAGCTTGATCAACATCTCTTCCTCTATTGCCCCAGTGAGATACAGAGATTCCTGTATCTCCTCGGGCTTCGGCGCTTCCTGAGGTGCACACCCAAACTGCCTGATTAATAAGGAAGGGTTGTAATTGACACACCCTTTCCTTCCTATCAAAGGAACATTAGGGAATCCTTCGCATCTGTATATGACCTCAACTCCGAACACCTCTCGTTAACCCACACCACATTCTCAAAAGTCAACCCCATCAAGCGCTCAGGCCATCCTAAAGAATCAATAGAAGTGACAAAAGGCCCTGACTTCGGCATATGACTAGTGAACCACCTGCACAGTAGAGGTACACAGCAAGAGACATTCCTCCCTCGTCGCTTTTCATTTTGGTAGTGAGTGGAATGGTGGATATCTCCCAGCAAGGTAGGAACTGGGTTCTTTGCAGCCAGGATATAGAAAGCATCTGCATCAACAAAATCAGGAATGTTTGGGAACAATACAATGCCATAAACACACACAGCAAGGATGGCGTAAAAAACAACCCAGCCACCCTTCTTGGCATATTCCCGAGCCTTCTCCACCAAAATAACCAACGGAAATCCCCACACATCTCCTCTTCTGATCATCTTCCCTGTCAGCTCAAACTCTCTTAAGTGCAGGATATCAGAAAGCTCAGCCAGATTAGGCTTAGCGTCCGTGTGATAGAAAGGCATCTGCTCGCGAATCGATATGTCCAAGAGTGCAGAATACTCCTCCAGGGTAGGAGCCAAGACAAAGTCAGGAAATACGAAACACCTGAGCTCAGCATCGTAAAACTGCAACAGGGTGTAAATGTCGTTGATCTCATAAGCCGAGGGCTGGTAAACATAAGTCATGATCCTCCCATATGTCTTCCTGAAGTCTCCCATCACTTTCTTCTTAGCAATGGTAATTAACTCTGACAACAGACTGATATCTGGAGACGGGAATCTGTAGGGTAACACTCTCTTCATGGCTTCCATGTCTTGCTAGGAAACAAACACCGGAACTGGGAGGGAAAATATGTACCTGCAATACACACACGTTAGTTGGATGCAAATGGTAGTGCAATAATGCAATATGATAAATGATGCAATCAGTGAACACAGGGGCCATGCTGTAGCCTGAAGAGGACCATCTCTGTGATATCAAGAACAGAAAACCACCACAGTCACCAGAACCTCATGACACTGACTATCATCTGATACTCAAAATACCAATCCCCTGGTAAGAAATCCATCTGAACCTCCGTATCTGACGAGAAAACCATCTGATAATAGTGTCAACCTCAAACAAGAAACCCATCTGATCCAAACAACACACCTGGAGATGAATCAAGAACACCGTTTGATGAATACTGAATCATGGTTTCTGAAGGCCAGTTTTCCTGCAATGACCCAATCCCCCTCACAGGTATGGACCTAATCCACGGACAAAGGTACGGCATCCTATGCGGTCATCAGCGTCACAGACTTTCATGAGTGACGATACGATTCCCAGAAGGAGTGGCATCATCAAGTCATGAAGAGGCCTCACTTAGCTGACTTCCAAATGATCGGTCCCCAGAGTCGACAATCCCCACGTCTGGACTCCCCTCAGATCCTCAGGACCGGAAAGGAGCACCTCTGCGAGAACCTCGTCTGAGCGCAGATTTCGTAGGGAACTGTGCCTGCTCAGCAGATAGGTCCGTCTACTACTCTCCGCAACTATGTCTAGGTGCATACTCAAGCCCAGGTCCGGCTTCTCACTCATAGTAACCTCCCTCTCCCACAACAATAATCATAATAATATAGTGCTGAAAGTAAATGCGGAAAGGTAAAGGTGCGGGAAAGTAAAGTGCGGAAAGATAAAACACATATGCACAACACCCAATAGATAAACACCCAAGCGCTAGGATTGACTCGCGTAGGGGATGGGAAACGGTCCCAGCATAAGGGATGGGAAAAGTCCCTAGATGCTATAAGTCCCCAGCAGAGTCTCCAGCTGTCGCTACTGCGAAAATCGGCGCCGGCTGACAGAAGAGTCGCCACCGTGCGTTATTTATCCCAACAGAGGGAAAGGAAACGCTCGAAGTAAACCTCGCGAAAAATGGGAAAGGTATGGTCATCGCAACCAAAACCTGGGTTCGGGAGTCGGTTACGCAAGGGGAAGGTATTAGCACCCCTCACGTCCGTCGTACTCGACGGGATCCACGCTTGGTGTTTATAAGGAAAAGGGGGTGTTTATCTATCTACGCTAATGGTCAATCTGAAAAGGAAAGAAAAGGACAGGACTCGACAGAACATACGGTGTTCTGGGCCTACGTACTCCCTCGTGCAATGGGAAAGTCAGAGTCAACGTAGTTCGACTACCTACGTATAGACGGGGGGAAGGTTGCTCGCCAGGACATCGCGTCCTGTGCCTACGTACTTCCACACGGCATGGAAGATCAGAGCAAACGTAGTTCGACTGACTACGGCTAATTTGGGTGTTCTCACACAGCAGTGAGAAAATAAATCTGGTTTCAAAGGTTCGGGAACCTACAACTACGGTCTGGTCTCAAATGCACTTGGGCAAGAGAAAGGGATAATATCGGTCGTCAGCGGGAAATTCTCGATCGCACAGCAGCGAGAGAACAAAAGGGTTAGTTGTTAGTGTGCTCGCTAGGATATCGCATCCTATGCCTACATATCCTCGTCTGGTACGAGAAATCAGAGCAGCTGTAGTTCGGCTAACTACGACACAAGCTACTCAAGTGTTTTCTATTGAAAGGAAAGAGACACCCTAAAACTATGGTTGAAAAGGGGAATCTACCTACTGTTATCATGCTTGGTTAACCAATCTAATGTCTATCATAACTCCTCCGCAGCGGAGAAGTTAGAGCTCCTAAGGGATCATGGCAACAGGACTAAACAGCAAACGGGAATCAACTGCAAAGTAAAGAAATACTGGAAATATGCATGAATGCAACAACCAAACAATCAAGGCACAAAGGCCGCACACCACAGAGGCAAGGGAGCTTAGCTCTACCAAATACCAGCAAGCAAAGCCACTCAATAACAAACAAGCAGAAGGAGGACCACCTCAACTTCTCATACACATAGAGCCTACTTCCAAGATGCACTTATCTCAGAAATATCTAGGTGAAACCCTAAGTCTAATGCAGCACAACACCACACAATTCAAACAACACAAAGAGAAGGCGAACCAGCCTGACAAGCTCCTATCCAAAACTAAAACCAAAACCCTGAGTAGGACCCCTAAGCAAAACCCTAATCAAACCTCTAAGCAAAAACCCTAAGCAAAACCCTAATCAAATATCTAAGCAAAGCCCTAACACAAGAGAAAACAATCCAGTCTCCAAGCTTCAAGACAAGCTTACCAAAGAAAGGGAGCTAAGTAGGCAGACTCATAGTGCTCTCCTCAGGAAAGTACCAGGAGGTTACCACTCAGGAATCATATCCTATGCGGCTCAACAACTGTGATCGGTTTACATTCCTCCTTAGGAGAAACTAAACTCACATGAAGGCTCCAACATCATTGGATACTTAAGAAATCCTAGATGAACTAAGGGAACTAAGTGAACAGGCCCATAGTGCCTTCCTCGGGAAAGTACTAGGAGGCTTCCACTTAGGAATCATATCCCATGTGGCTCAACAACTGTGATCAGTTTACATTCCTCCTCAGGAGAAACTAAACTCACATGAAGGCTCCAACATCATTGGATACTTAAGAAATCCTACCTGGACTAGGGGAACTAAGTGAACAGGCCTATAGTGCCTTCCTCGGGAAAGTACTAGGAGGCTTCCACTTAGGAATCGTATCCCATGTGGCTCAACAACTGTGATCAGTTTACATTCCTCCTCAGGAGAAACTAAACTCACATGAAGGCTCTAACATCATTGGATACTTAAGAAATCCTAGATGAACTAAGGGAACTAAGTGAACAGACCCATAGTGCCTTCCTCGGGAAAGTACTAGGAGGCTTCCACTTAGGAATCATATCCTATGCGGCTCAACAACTGTGATCAGTTTACATTCCTCCTCAGGAGAAACTAAACTCACATGAAGGCTCCAACATCATTGGATACTTGAGAAAGCTTACCTGAACTAAGGGAACTAAGTGAACAGGCCCATAGTGCCTTCCTCGAGAAAGTACTAGGAGGCTTCCACTTAGGAATCATATCCCATGTGGCTCAACAACTGTGATCAGTTTACATTCCTTCTCAGGATAAACTAAACTCACATGAAGGCTCCAACATCATTGGATACTTGAGAAAGAGGTGAGAAGAGAGAATGAAAGACATCCATAGTGCCTTCCTCAGGAAAGTACCATAAATTTCCCTCAAACTTCAGGATCTCAAACCTCACAAACAGAGAACAAGCTCCTAGACTAGGACCTCAAACCATGCATCCTTGCAAGCTCCACCAAGACTTCATCCAGCCAGAAGAAACCACAGGCCCTCAAACCACAAGAAACTATCTCTGAAGTTCAACCACAGTTGAACTTCAAAGTCAGAAGCCTATCAAGACTTCTCCTATTCTCATGCTCAATCAAAAATAACAGAACACCCTATAAAAATCTACCAAAAAATCTAGGGTAAACTTACATGGCTCTATGATCCCAAGATCAAATCTCAAAGCCTAAGTCAACTTCTAAGGCTACTAAACAATCCCTAACATATGAATGGTCAAGGGTTACCAACAAGTTAAGAGGTCTCTATTCTCTAACCCTAAAACAATATCAATCAACCTCTAAAATATCTATGAAAAATCTATGGGGAGCATGCATTAGTATAGAACAACATACTAAAAAACTAAAGCAAAATTCGATACCAAATGAGAGAAATAAAATCAACAAGGCAAACATGTCACAAACCAATTATTCAATGCTAATTAAAATACAAAAATGCAAACAAAAATGAAAATGCATGATCTAATCAATATTTTTGTACTATAAAATTCTACATTGAAATATGAGTCTACAGAAAAAAGAATGGAATTATTTGGATACTTCTACTATTTTTAATGAATTATTTCTAACATGCATGAAAACAAAGAAAAATAAAGAAAATAAAAAATGAAATAAAACAGGGGGTGCATTAGCAACACGCGTCAGTTATTAGCCAATTGGGCCCAGACTAAGGGGGGTGAGTTTAGCAAATGGGGCAAAGGCCCAATCCAAATTCATCAGCCTTCTCACACGCAGGGGGGGGGGGTATAGCGAGCAAACGGGATGATATGAGCAAAACGAACTTGGGCTTGGGCCCAACCCAAACCCTAATCCTAGTAATCAAACCACAAAACCAACTTCTTCTCTCCCCAAACCCGTCTACTGTTCACCATCTAAACCCTAACTTCGCCGTCTGCAAACTTTTCTCTCTCAATCCAACCTTACCCCAAATCTGAACTACCTAATCTAAATCCCCCAAAAACCTCCACTTCAAAACCCTAAACACAACCTAAATTCAAGTTCAACTAAGATGAATCCCTATACTCAACAATCAAAGAAGAAAAATGTGAACAAGGATCGAAGGATAATACCTGGATTTGGAATACGAACGACTCAGGGAGTTCTTGAGGCTTGTTGAAGAACTTGAAGAAATTCTGGGAATCTTGAGTGGATGAGTGTTCTTGAGGCGTATTGAAGATTTTGAAGACGTTCTGGAGGATCTTGAAGAATCGCTTGAAGATCAACAATCTTTCTGGGAAAAACTGAAGAACACGCTCAAAGATCTTGAAGGATCTATGAGATTTCTGGAGGTTTACGATGAACTGATGAAGAATCCTAATAGCTGTTGGAAAACGTGAAGGAAGTTGAAGGTTGATTTCTGGAGATTAATAAACCAGGTGAAGAATCGCTGGGAAAATGATGAACAAGATGAAGAAACACTGGGAGAATGATGAACAAGATGAAGAAACACTGGGAGAATGATGAACAAGATGAAGAAACACTGGGAGAATGATGAACAAGATGAAGAATCTGGGAAAATGATGAGTCCGTATGAATTTTCCGGCGGAGTTTGAGTTTTCCGGTGACCGTTGATGAAGGTGGACGAAGGAGATGATGATGACTGGTTGCAGTTGATGATCGGAGTATAGAATGAACTTCTGAAATCTCCAGTTTCCGGCGAGATCACCAGCTTCCAGTGACCGGTATGGTGGTCGGAGTCAGTTGGAGCGGTGGCCTGAGAGTTTGCATGCCGGCCGGTGGAGTTTCCGGCGAAGCTTAGACGTTGCCAAGTGGCGGTGAGATAGAGTCAGTGGAGAACATGCAGGGCGCCACGTGGGGGTGCTGGCAGAGAGAGGGAGAGATAGTGGGGTGAGGTGTCAGTGAGAGAGGGAGTGGAGTCAGAATGAGGTGGGGTCCCCCTTGATGAACGCGTGGCATCATTATATATGCGTCAAGTGGCATTTTTTCTGGACTGAAGGGGAAAAAATGGACTGAAACAAATTTGGGCCTCCAACCTGCATATTCTGGCCCACGAAACAAGACCAATAAACCCAAAAAAAAGTCTGAATTAAAACTGATTAAACTCAATTAGCCTAATTAAAACTAAACTTAATTAACTATTGATTAAACTCTAACTAAAAGTAAACTGTAATTAAATCTAAATGACAATTAACTATCCTAATTAATTCTAACAAATTCAATTAAATTCTAAACAAAAGATTAAATCCTAGTTAACCTAATTAAACCCTAATTAAATCTAAAATGATTAAAATCTAGCTAAACTCTATTTAACCAAATTAATTTCTAAACTCTACTAATTTCTATTTAAAAAAACTATTAGAATCCTATTAAATCTCTAATTAAATCTATACCATTCATTTAACACTATTAAAATAAAAGAAAAAAACTATATTCTTTCTATATTATTCTAAAAACATTTAAAAGCTATTTAAAATCTATTATATTCTAAAAATGATTAAAACTATTAAATCTATTAAAAATTCTATAAAGCTCTAAAAACAGATTTAAACTATTAAAAAAAATGCTATTAACCTATATAAAAAAAACTATTAAATTCTAAAAAAATCTATAAAGCCTATTAAAAATCACAAAAAGGCTATTAAATCCTAAAAAATGCAGACAAATGCAAATGACCAACATAAAAGAGAGCGTGAGACCAGATCGAATCAAACAGTAAACCCCGGGCATCAGAATATCCCCAAAACCACCATGTAAGCTGAATACACCGAGGAGCGCACAATTCCCCGAAAATAAAACCCTGATTATCTAGACTGGATCTGAAATATCCGGTAGATGAAAACCAAGCTGTAACCCTGATATCCTCTGTCTGTGCACAAATGTCATGCATCTGATTTGCGAATACGAATTGAACCATGAACCAGATAGGAGAATTGGTTGGTCAAATTTTAGGGTGCAACACCTGTGTTCAGACAGATGATGTTCCCGTATGAATAGGCGGATGAAGTTTCCTGTGTTCAGACAGATGATGTTCCCGTATGAATAGGCGGATGAAGTTTCCTGTGTTCAGACAGATGATGTTCCCGTATGAATAGGCGGATGAAGTTTCCTGTGTTCAGGCAGATGATGTTCCCGTATGGATAGGCGGATGAAGTTTCCTGTGTTCAGGCATATGATGTTCCCGTATGAATAGGCGGATGAAGCTTCCTGTGTTTAGGCAGATGATGTTCCCGTATGAATAGGCGGATGAAGTTTCCTGTGTTTAGACAGATGGTTTGCCCGTATGGATAGACGGATGGAGTTTCCTGTGATTAGACAGAAATGTTTCCTAGCGAGATCGCCGGGATTTTTCCGTGATGTGAGTCCTGACGTGGACAGATTTGTGTTTATTCGTGATTTGGCAAAATTTGGGTCCAGATGTGGACAAGGTTACTCCTGTGACAACAGAATCTCTATTCGTGTTGACGAATTTGTCTCTCTTCTTGCGTTGATAATGTTAGTCCAGTTGTGGACAGAGGTGTTTTGCGAAAAGTGTTCAGTACCTGTGGCGTTACATAGGTGGTTGAAGTTGAAATCAGAATTATCAGACGTCGGATCAGTTGTTGCCGCAACAACCAGATTCAGTTGGTGGATGTCGTTCCCCAAACAGTGGTGCAGTTTATTTCTGCGGTTGGCAAATTTTCGGGTTCTTAGTATTCAATCGTCTTGCACCTCGAATGTCTGAAGGCTCCGGGCGTTTCACCCAGTCGGGTCCAAGTCGCTTGAATAGGGGCAGCTGTTGCACCCTAAAATTTGCTCAACTTATTTCACTGGGTTTATGTTTCAATTGCATTGTCATTTGCATAAAAAGTCATGTGCATAGTCTAATCATTTGCATAGCATAGCATAGCAAGTCATTAAACAAGGGACCAAAGAACTATTCTTATCTCTATGAGCCTATCAAGAGGTTCTTATTCAAATTCAAGCCTATCCAAGTCATCAGAAAGAAATTGAAATCTAAGTCAGTGGATCAAGCAGTGGATCTGTCTCCTATCTTGAGTGTATTTGAAGATCATCAAAGAAGTTGTGAGCTGTGAATTGAGCATGGAGGGTATATAGACATCATGGAAGACCTAGAGGGTCATTTTTAAAGTGAGACAGGTCATTGATGTGATCACAAGAGTTGCAGTTGAAGACAGTCAACTAGGGTTTCATCTGGGTCAACCCTGGGTCAACCTTAGGTCAAATGCTTGATTGAAAGGCATCAAGGTCTATTTGAAAGATGTGGGGTTCATCATTTAACATGTAGATAGGGATTTGGTGTTGTGCCAAGGAGAAATCAAGAGGAATCAAGAAGAAGAGGAATTTCTAAATTAGGGTTTCTGTGTAAAATCCCCTGGTTTAGGTCAAACTTCCAAGCAAGATAAGTCAAACTGCAAGTCGCAAATGGATACTTGGCCAACATAAAACTTGTAGAGGATCCCAAGACCTTTAATTTGAGTGGTGGAAGACATCAAGGAGATTTATAGAACTCAAGTTATGGTCCTTGCAAGTTACAGGTCATCTGAGGCATCTGAAATTTTGTCTGTGAAAGTTACTTGTCTTCCAAGCAACTTTTACCCCTCAAAGAGCTTTCAAATGGATTTCTGGTCAACATGAGAGTTGTTCCTTATGATCTTAGCTTTCTAGAAAGGTATAGTATGCTTTCATCTGATTTGTGGAACTCTACTTATGACCTTGGCAAGCAAAGGGTATTTTGGTCATTTGAGAATTACAGGTCATTTCAAGCATATGCCTAAAAGTCATACAAGGAAGCTTCAAATGAAAAACTTCACAACATAAAAGTTGTTCCAAATGATGTTTTGAGTCTTGAAAAGTGATCATGGAGGTTTGAAAATGGGTGTAGCTCATATTTGCAAAAATGACCTAATTAAGGCATGATTTAAGTCATTAAAAAGCCATTTTTTGGGAATTTTGTAATACATGTCCAAAGGGGATGAAATTATAGGTCATTTTGATTGGAAAGAATGTTTTGAGAACATTGGCAATAGTGGATTTTTGAGTTTAGTTCAAATTTTGAGAGTTATCATGGCTTACTTATGATTAAAGTGACATATGCCAAAACTCAAGGGATTGGTGTACAAGAAGCTTCCATCAATTTCTAGATGATTCCATGGGCATCTATATAAACCCTAGAGTTGATCCATGAAGGGGTTACACTTCATTTTGATCCAAATCCCATAGTTTCATTCTCTCTTGCATTTTTGCAAATTCATCCAAACTCTCTCAATTCCTCATCATTCTTCAAAGTTCTTGATCCTATCATACTCCATATCCATCATAGATCACATTGCAAGCAAGATCCAAGTGAATTGGTGCAAGAATCATGTGTTGCAAGTTCATCATTCAAATTGCAAAAAGAATTGGTTACAAGAATCCAAAGCCTTTGAGCAAGCACAAGTGCATACAGAACCAAGATCCATAGCCATTGATCAAGTCTAGAGCATTGCTAGCTGTGAATCCAAGGATCTCACCATTTGTTTCCAGTTTTGCACCAGGTTAGTAATCTCTTCGAATTGGCTTAATTTAGTTAGCATGATGTAGGTTGGTTAGGATAAGAATGACCTAGGTAGTTAGATGAATAATTCTGGAGATTTTGACTGAATTTGGTGGAGGTTGATATGTGAGCACACCAACTGTTTGGATCTAGAACTAGAAGAATAGGAGGTTTTAATTCATGTGGTTTAGCTTAGGTTAATCAGTGATACAAGGTGAGTATTTTGATGGCAAGAAATTGAAGAAAGAAGAAGTTGGAAGTTTGAGTATCCATGGAAGTGTACCATCGGGTTTCTTGATTCAGTTGGTTTCAGTGAGAATTATTAGCATGGTTGTATTCTGCTTGAGAAATAGAGCATCTTTGCTTTTTATGGATTTGAATTTCATGGAGAAACGAAGCTGTATGGGTGTGTTGAAGTCTGGTTCATGCAAGCTCGTTCATGGCATTCATGGCATAAACCCTAGCTCTTTGGAGAAGACGAGTTCAATGACGTTGGATCATTCGCAGACCATTGACCAAGACTCAGATCGCACGGCCCAGGTTTAAAGTTGAAATGAGAGGGAAGAGTCTGGAGCCAAAACGCTCCGTTTCACTTAAGTCCTCAGATTGGGCTTAATGATCAATTGCTTTCCACACCCTCACACAAGGCCCAACCTCATTTTGAACTAAATTGTCCTGCTATTTACACCGCACGTGTTTCTCTTTTCTTTTTGATTTTCTGAAATGATTTTATGCTGGTCTGGGCCCAGGCGCGCCTTGCTACGCGCACCCCCAGTCTGGGCCCATCATCAATTTTCCAATGCAAATCATTACTAACTGCACCCCATGCATCAATTACCATATTAATTTTCCTCCATTTTTTTTCAAACTTCAAGAATTCATAATAAATTGGAGATTCCATATTTTTGATTGGTTGTTTTTTTTACCATTTTCATATTTTTGTGTAGAAAAATATCATGTAGTAAAATTTCCATTTTATTTTCTTTTAATATTTGTTGCACATTTTTTCTTTTAGTGCCTTTTTAAATAGATTTAATTTGTGCATAGTATTTGTAGAATTTCTTTTAGGTGGTTCTCATAATCTTCTTAGGCCAATTTTTTTAGTATAACTAGATACATATATTAGGTGCCCCTTGATTTTTATACCAATTTTTTTAGGATTTATTTTAGGTAGTTTAGTTAGAAAACATTAGGCTAATCATTTAGGGTTGTGAATATAATGTAGGTTTAACAAAACAAATTTCTTTTGGGTTTTCTTTAGGACAAACTAAATGATGGGAATATAGGGGTATTGAGGGTAAGTAATAGATCCCTTAGAAAATATTAGACTTCCCCTATTCTACTATTACTATTAGTATATGCTTGTATTTGATTGATTGTGTGTGGTGTGCCCTCTCTAGGGTTATTATTTGACTGTGTGGGGTATTGGGCCTGTTTGGGGTTTGGGTTTGAGCTGAAGACTTTGCTGATGAAGCCCATTGAAGATTAAGAGAGTGAAGACCAATTTCAGGAGTGGATGAAGAGAGTATCTTGCTGGCAGCTGTTGAAGGTTATAGGATCTAGGAGCTAGGTAGAGCTCTAGAATAGAAACTTGATTCAGAAACATGGAAGGTCTTGTTTGCCTCCATCCCTCTCTATGATGCAGAGTCTCTCTAGGACACTCACCCCCTTCCTTTGGAAGGCTTGGTGACAGTGTCTAAGAGATAGAACTCTTGAGAGAAACATTCTACCTATTGTTAACAGTTTGTTTGCCACCTTTGGTGGTCAACTAACTGTTTGACATTTCAGTTCATCCTCTTACCTGTTTCTCATCTTGGAGAGTGAGACTTGAAGGAAAGCCCTGAAGGATTGAAGATAGAGACCTTGCTTGAAGGCTGTGAAGATGAAGACTGATGCTTGCTTGAAGCCTGTAGATGGTTGAAGATAACTTGAAGATAGTTGTTGATGAAGCCTGCTGCTTGCTGTTTATTTTTGCTGTTTATAATTTTTGATGTATTGTCTGAATTTCTCTGACTGTATTGTTTGCCATTTAATCTGTTAGGTTGAAAGAGAATTTTGTTCGCTTTTGCCTGTTGTTTTCTAGGTTCGAGGTTGAGTGGGACTCCCTTGTCTCGCTTGTATTGCTGCATCCATGCATTTTACTGCTTTATTGTATATATGCTATTGTTTATGTTTCCGTTTATCCCTTAGGATCTCTGTTTCTCTCTGCGCAAGAGAGGAGCATGATAGACATTAGGTCTTAACCCATGCATGATAACATTAGGTTAGTTTGATTCCTTTTTCAACCATAGGTTAGAGTTCTGTCTCTTCTTTCTCAAAATAAACGAAAAACACAATAAGATTTCAAACACAATAAAAGACACTTCTTCCGTAAAAAAAATGTGAACTCATCAAAACGTCATTTTTGTCCGCTTGGACCAGTAATCAGAAAAACCCTTTTTTCAGAAGGAGATAAAAACAATCAAGACAGACTTGTGTCGTACGTGGCCCGAACTACGTTTGCTCTGATCTTTCATGTTGTATGAAAGTACGTAGGCATAGGATGCGATATCCTAGCGAGCAACCTTCCCCTCCTTTCCAGTAGGTAGGCGAACTACGTTGACTCTGATTTCTCGTTCCAGACGGGAATACGTAGGCATGAAGTGCGATACTTTTCCGAGTCATTTTATTTTCTTTTAACCCTAGACCTGTAGAGTAGATAGAATAACAATCCGTACTAGAAAACAAGCGTGGATCCCGTCGAGTACGACGGACGTGAGGGGTGCTGATACCTTCCCCTTGCGTAACCGACTCCCGAATCCAGGATTTGGTTGCCATGACCATTCCTTTCCCGTCTTTGCGGTAGGTTTACTCTGAGCGTTTCCTTTCCCTCCGTTGGGATAAATAACGCACGGTGGCGACTCTTCTGTTCAGCCGGCGCCGATTTTCGCAGTAGCGACACTTATGTAAAAGGTATTGTGATATTCAATTGTTTCAAAAGTTTAACGAATTTCTTGAATTGCCCCACGTTTTTAGATTTAGCAAATCTTTGAGGATAAGGAATAGGAGGTTTGTAAGGTGGTGGAGGCATATATGGTTCTTCTTTTTCTTCGGCCTCTTGATCACTACCTTCTTTCTCCTTTATGTTTTGGTCGATTTCCTTTTCAGTTTCCTTCTTAGTTACTTTTCCAGGATTTTGATACATAGCTGGATTCTCAAGTCTCGGGTCGGTTGGTTCGTCCAATTTCGTACCACTTCATAGTATGATAGCATTCATATGTCCCTTTGGATTAGGTTGCGATTGTCCAGGAAATATGCCTGCAGGAGCAGTAGTAGGTGCTTGTTGTTATGCCACTTGTGAAATTTGGGTTTCAAGCATTTTGTTGTGAGTGGCTAAAGCGTCTACCTTGTTTGCTAATTGCTTAATTTACTCACTAGTGTATATGTTTTGATTCAGGAAGTCTTTATTTGTTTGAGCCTGGGTGGCTATGAAGTTTTCCATCATCAATTCAATATTAGATTTCCTATGAGCATTTTGAGCAGCTACGGTAGGTTTTTGATATCCTAGTGGTACAACAAGTGTTTTTCCTGGTGCATACAATGCATTGTTGTTTTCGTACGAAAAGTTCAGATGGTTTTTCCAACCTGGGTTATAGGTATTTGAATAAGGGTTTCCTTGAGCATAATTCACTTGGTTTGTGGAAACTCCTGTTAAAAGTTGACATTCAGGGGCAGCATGCTCGTGAACTCCGCATAACTCGCAGTTTGGAGCTACGGCAGCCACGGTGGCTGTAGGGATTATAGTCAAACTTTCAATCTTTTGCGTGAGAGCATCTACCTTTGCATTGACTAGGTCAAGACTGCTTATCTCGTACATATTACTTTTCGTTGGAGGTTTCTCTATTGAGGCTCTTTCACTTCCCCACTGATAATGGTTTTGAGCCATACTTTCAATAAGTGCATAAGCCTCACTGTAGGGTTTATCCATTAGTGCACCACCCGCGACGGTGTCTATTGTCAATCTTGTGTTGTACAAGAGACCATTGTAAAAAGTATGGATGATCAACCATTCTTTTAGACCGTGATGTGGACAAATCCTCATCATGTCCTTGTATCTTTCCCATGCTTCTAAAAGGGATTCATTGTTATTTTGTTTGAATCCATTTATTTGGGCTCTTAGCATAGCCGTTTTGCTAGGTGGGAAATATCGTGCTAAGAACACTTTCTTCAACTTGTTCCACATAGTGACAGATGCTGACGGTAGAGACTGGAGCCAAGCTCTAGCTCTATCTCTTAATGAGAAGGGGAAAAGACGTAGTCTTATTACTTCGGGGCTGACACCATTTGCTTTCACTGTGTCTGCGTATTGCAAGAACACTGACAAATGTAAGTTCGGGTCCTCCGAGGGATTTCTAGAAAATTGGTTTTATTGTACAGCAGACAGCAATGACGGTTTTAGCTTGAAGGTATTTGCCTCGATGGGAGGAGCAACAATACTGTTATGTGGCTCATTCTACGAAGGGATGGCATAATACTTAAGGGGTCGATTCTGAGGTTCTTCAGCCACAGGTATTGGTAATTCTAGAAACGGAATTTCAGATGGTGGAAGGTTATACTTAATTCGGAATTCATTAATTCGAAATTCATTAATTCGGCGTCTTAAACTAATAAAACTCTCTATGTCGTCAATCAATTGCACAAGTTTCTCACCTTTAGAGCGAGTGTTTGGCATACAATTGACGATTAAAATAGGAAAATAGTTGCCTTAGTCTATATTGCGCAACACTAAAGTTACGATATCGACTTAATTGGTCCCCGACAACAACACCAAAAACTTGATCGGCTATTTAGTATGCCTAAATGCTTCGCGACTGCAAGTGCACAGTCTGATCGTGTAGCTTTAAAAGATTATCGAACCCAAAGGACCAAGAGTCGGTCTACCTCTATCTAATGCTACTATGTAAAGCTAAGACTAATGAATTTCTAAATTTTGGGATGCGAGAAATAAAATAAGTGCGGAATTAAAATTCTAATTAAATTAAGATATTGCTAAATATCGGTATATAATCCTATCAATCATCGGGGGTTCGGTAATTCGTGGACGTTTAGTTTTAAAAAGACATAATTGTTATTCTGTAGAAAATACCCGTTTAAAAGGCCTTATCTCACATTCTTGCGCTATTGACTTAGACTATGCTCTCAAATCTAAATGCAGCTCTCGCTCTCTCATTTTGCATTTAAAAACACTTCTTAAAAACAGATAAATCCTAATCAACCTTAAAGCGCTCTTGCTGTATTTAAGCCTAATGTTCAGTTTCAGCTATCCGATTAAAACCTCAAACTCTCGCTCTATTGATTTTAACCTTCGTTACTTTCTCACTCTCGTGACAAAAGCTATTAATTTTGGCAAAAGAAACAGAGGCCATAAACTTTTATTTCAATAAAATTCTACGTCACAGTTTACTTAACCCCCCTCTGACCGATCATAATTACATACCGATACTAAGGGTTTTAGCCAGACATGGCTTTCATATTTTTACTAAATTCAATCCTAATACTAAACAGAAGGTAGAAGGAATGCATACAAATAAAGCGATAAACAGTAACGCAGATAAAACAAAACCTGGAAATTAACAGAACTTGGATTTGATTTTTGAAGGTTGGCTTGTAGTGTCGGTACAATGTTTACAACCTCTTCGAATCAATCCTAGACTAATGGCCAAAATAATTTGCCTTACAAAACCCTCTAAAACAATGCAGAGAAAATAAAAGCAAAAACTGAAAAAGAACTAAAAACTAAAACAGAAAAATTAATGTGTGCGTTGCTTCTAAAACTGCCTCCTTTTTATACTGTTAGTGGGCAACAGTTACATGGCTTTGAAGCTTCAAATGAGGATAGAAATCTGGAGGAAATGCAGTGAGGCAGTTGAGGAAAAATAGGGAGAGAGTGGAGAAATTCTAGGGAGGAAGTGGCAGACGCCACTTCCCGTTCATGTAGGGGTGGGAGTTGCCACTTTTCCTAATAGTTAGGAGTGGCACTCGCCACCCCCATCCAATGTGGCAGCCGCCACTTCTCAATGTTGTTTCTAGGTGGCAGGCGCCACATCCAAGTGGCAAATGCCACTTGGTATGTGGTGGCCCCCACACCTTTTCTTTCCTTTCTCTTTCTTTCTTCTTATTTTCTTTCCATGGTCTTTTCTTCCTCTTTTCTTTCCATTTCCTTCATTTATTTCTCCTTTTATTCTTTTAGTCCATATTTATGGTAACCTACAAAACAGAAGAAAACAGAGGCGTAATCGAAGATAAATCAAATAAAACAGTAAAAGAAACAGATAAAGTTCATGCAAGTCAAGTCACATATCCGATATAATTTCGTGTTATCAGAAGGATTCGACTAAGTCTCGCTAAGCGTCTTCTAGAAGGACCATTCTAGAACTAAAGGCATGAATAAAGCCTTGATAAGACTCTTTAAGAAGATTTGAAAATAAGTTAAGGGTTAAATTACTTCAGCCTCTACGAGTCCTTGTGCTTGAGGGATTGTGTAGTGGTATGATTTAGAGATATCTTGGGGGAAAGTGAGCGACACGCGCTTAGTCCTTCGTCCTTCCCGAGTCAGCTTTAATTAGTTTGAGCGTACCTTTTTCAGTTCAAGCACCCTTGTCCACATGTATCGCCAAAACCTCCAGTTTCTTCGTCTATAATGCATGATCGTGCGTAAAGCGTATATCGGGTCAACATACACTACATAGGAAGTCTTGGGACTTAAATACACCTCATGAATTTTAAGGAATCAACTACCCATTCATGTGGTGGTTACTATATTTTAGGGAGACTTGGTACAAACCCCTGGACTATAAATACATCAATATCATAATACTTAAAAGATAACCAATAACACATAAACACACATATATAATAGCTTCTGACCTCAGCGAGCTAGCTCTCAGTACTATAATAATCCTAAAGCCTTTGACAGTCCTTATCCACTTATGGTTGTCAAGCATTTTCACTTTTAGTGAGTATAATTCCCAATACTTTAAGGGCATGCCATGCATCCTTAGCCACACTTGAGCATGCGTAATCTTCAAATTTTCATATCTAAAATATGGCATCTACGCAGAGGGAATGCTGGAACGAGGGCTTAACATTTCATGTCTTTACACTCAAAGTTTTGTTGAGATCCTCCCTTTATTTGAATGAAAAATTTAAAATAGCCACGTCTTAGAGTAGTTAAATCTCAAATAGTGATTGAATTCCATAATTTCGTGAGTTTATCAATGCAATTTTGATGCCTTCGATGACACGTTACCTTTACTACTAATCAATCTCCCATGTAATTTGTTCTTGCATCATTTAAGTACTGCTTTATAAGTCTCTTCAGGTATCTTGATCGAGAGGTACTTACCTTTGAGATAACGATCGGAAAAATTAGAAACCAGTATGTCACATGCATTTTGAAGAGCTTGTGCAAAAGATTTATTGTGTGCTTGAGATTAGGATGGGGATGTAGAAATCAGAAAAATACTAGGTCATAAAAGGTTTCAATGTCGATGACCAACACCGAAGAAACTACACGAATTAAGTTTTCTTTCAAAACTTAATAGAACATTCCAAAAATTTGATGTTATCAAAAATACGGTATCTTCCACTCAAACTTTATTTCAACGTTCTGAACAGCTAAAGTGTAACAATGTGTCTCACAACCTATTAAAAATTTTATTTTTTTTTAAAAACGTGATAAGAACCTTCTTTACCTGTACAATATTTAATTAAAAATTAATAGATATATCAAATGAAAAGTCCGTGATTTCATAAGAATAAAAAATAAATAAAACTTGAAATAAATAAATAAACACGCGCTGTTGGCGTGGCGGTGAAGTTTGAAAAAAGCGAAAAACATTGTTGACATAGTAAGATTTGGACATTGGCCATTAGAGAGCACGAAAAGGCAACATACATTCATTCACATTACGCGGCACAAGACTCGCGTGTAATGTTGAAGATTCGGATTAGTATTCATTTTCATTTTCCTTTTCAAGACAAGTATCTTCCATGCATATCCTCTTATTCTTATTTTTCTAAAGAAAAATTGCAGAATAGGAAATTAGTATTGATATTTTATATTTGCTAGTTACAACTGGGAACTGGAATTTAAATTTATTTATGAGGTATAGTTTGGTAAAAAAATTCAATGAAGAGATGTTGTCGTAATAAAAGAATAAAAGATAAGAGTTCACGATCTTATCGGATCAAGGGTGACATCATTGCTAGCGCACCATGAATATCCGAATCAAACTTTCCTTTTCTGGTTATAGAATCAAATGCAATTTTCGTTTAATTATGGGCTAAATTACATTTTCCATCTTTATTTGGTTACTTAAATGTGATATACTTTGATTCTTTCTATATTTGTTCTTTTAACTTTAAATATTCATTAAGATATGTACGTTTAGATATGTGTGTAACTTTTACTCAATCAATCTATTGACCTCTTAAGTTATATAGTTAAATATTGATTAAAAAACTAAAATGTTAAAAAAAACGAATTATCATCCTTAAAATAATCCATTTAAAACAACAATTTAGGACAACATTTTAGAAATTAGGTGGTCCTACGGCTTTTTTAGGATTGGTTGTTTTTGTAAGAAAAATTTGTGTGGTTTTGTCATCTGAGATTGTCGGTATTAGAATAGGGATTATTTAGAAAATTAACATTTTTTTGGGTAGATTCTCCGGTGAGAATTATTTGGAAATCATTTCCAATATGTCCATTTATATCGTAAATCTCACTACTGAGAGTAGCGGGGGTAACATAAGTAACAGGGCTAGGTGTATTAGTAGTTGGAGGGGTGATGTTTAAATTTTCAATCTTTTAATAGAGGGCGTCGAACTTAGCATTCATGTGATCAAATTGTCTCACATCACAGATCCCTCTAGTTTTAAGGATGGTCTTAGTGGCGAGTTGTCGCGCGTTTCCCCAAGAATGATGGTTTTCGGTCACCGTAGACGAGGAAGTAGGCAAACTATTTGAAGCTGGGTTCATTAGAAAAACAAAATATTGTACCTAGATGGCCAATGTGGTTTTAGTACGGAAGGCTGACACGCTGCAAGTGCACGACTAATTGTCTTAACCCGAAATTTGACCTCCCCTTTTGTCTTTTTGCATAAGCATGTGCACTTGCATTTCCAGCATACGCATTAGCATTTTTCTGTGGTTTTGTTGCAGCCATATTCAGAATTTCAGAAAGTTTCAAAGTCATAATTAATCACATCCTCACAGAGTCATCACAACCTCAAAACAAGCCAAACAGAGGGATTTATATGCTAATATAGCAAAGCACAAGGTTTAAATGCGGAACCACGGCCAAAGCACTCCATTTCAAGCCAAAAAAAATGAAGTTTTGCCTGAGGTAACCGGTTACCTCATCATGTAACCGGTTACATCACCATTTTTCAGACCAGGAAGTTAAGTTCAGCTTGAGGTAACCGGTTACCTCATCATGTAACCGGTTACATCTACATATTTTGCATATTTTCAGTTGCTCTTCAGCATTGCAGCAATACCTATCTCATTCATTTGGTCTACATCGTTCTAGCATTATGTGGAAGGTTCTAGACACTTCAAGATATCACTTGCATTTTCTCCAATACATCAACAATAAAACTTGTCATGCATCTTCATTTCCAAGCATATGAACCACTTGATCATTGACCTTGCATCAGGATTCTCCAACCGAGTTAACAAATAACTAACTGAGTTAGACTCCAACTCAGTGAGTTAGGTCTAACTAATTCTAAAGTAAATACCAAACTAAGTTCCAAGCTTAACTCACTCCAAACCTACACTCTATATAAACAAACCCCCACTTTGATGCAAGGACCCTTGATCATTCTCTCATTTTTCACTATCCACTCTCATTTTACTCTGCATTTTCTACAACTCTCTCTCAATCATCTTCGTCTTCTTTCCAAACCTTCACTAGAACTCATTCCACCATTAAAGCTTAGCAAGCTTCATATTGAAATTTGCTAATATTTGAGCTAGACCTCCATTCCACTACATTTCTTTTTTGAATTCTGGAATAACATCAACTTTTACTTCATTTCAAGTTGTGGAAGTTGATTATTGCAAGAATTTCTGTGCAAATTCGAATTTGAGGCATTTATTGAATTTTCTCCGGTTTTCTTGCTATGGATTGCTAAGGATATGTGAATTCACTTATTTTCTTTGCTTTTTTGCATCACATTTCGTGCTCAACAATTACCAAGGAAAACCTCAGCCTTGTAGGTTGGTGAATTTCTATTTAATTTATCGTTTTCGATCAATTTCGCATTTTCGCAATGTAGTCCTTAGTTGATGCTTTGTTACTTGGATTCTTGCTTTGCATGATTGATTCTTTTAACTTTCATTTGCTATGAATTAACATGAATTTTGCATATCCTTCTATGCTTTGATCCACTGCAATTGCATGAAATAAGTGATTTTGAAAAGTGCTTTTGGAAATGATGTTTTTGTTGTTTTTTACTGAGGTAATCGGTTACCTCATGAAGTTGGTTACTTCACCCCTTCAGCGCCCCTGGAAATCACTTTTTGGCTAAGGTAACTGGTTAGCTCATGAAGTAACTGATTACCACTGACAATTTTTGTAAAAAAACATGCTATGTGGGGCTGTTTTGCATGCCTTATTCATCTATTTTCTCATGATTACTTGTATTCATGTACATGCTAATGTTTTAGCTCATTACATGCTTACAATAATTTTTGCTCGATTAATTGCATGATTTTCTTCAATTATTTTTTCAATTTTATCCCATGTTTGAGGCACTTTTGCTCATCTTTGTTTATGTGTTAATAAACATATGTTAGCATGTTCTTGTTATTCATTTGCAATTCAACTTGATGCATTAGATTTGTTCTTCATTGAGAAAATTTAATCTTGTTCAAATATTATTCTCACACTTGCTTTGATAATCTTTTGACTTATTTGAAAGATTATTGGCAATTTCCTCCCTTTTATTAGTTGATCGAAACCTTATTTCAATTGATTAATTGTCTCCTGCTCTTCTCTTTAGGATCTTTTTAGATCCTCTCTTTCTTGATCCTCTGTTGCGTCATACTCTGCACAACAAGTTGGAGCACTATACAAATTGTGCCTTACTTTGTTAGTTTTAATTTCCGCACTATACTTTGAGTGCTAGAGAAGAGATGATAGTGGAGAATTCTTATACTCATTCTTGTTATTTTTGGTAGGGGACGAATGACCCTATGTCTGGAATAATCATCTCTATCTCCATAATATAGTGTCTCCCGATTCTCAGTAGAGTTGATACTTGATCACCCATACCCTTTCAATATTTCCTTTGATCAATCACCATTTCCTTGGTTCATGATCAATGTCTTCCTTCCCTCAGTTAACCACAGTTCGTATGTTAACATACTGAGTTTCTCTTGGGTTAATCACCTCTTGGTTCATCACCTGTTCTTTGGTTGATTACAGTCCGCCTGTTAAAACCCATCTTCCTTGGGTTAATCACCTTCTCTTGGTTCATCACTTGTCCTTTGGTTGACCATAGTCTGCCTGTTAAAACCAATCTTCCTTGGGTTAATCATCTTCTCTTGGTTCATCACCTGTCCTTTGGTTGATCACAGTCCGTCTGTTAAAACCAATACCCTTGTGGGTTAGCAACCTTCTTTTGGTTCAAACACCCACGCCTTTGGGTTAGTAACCTTCTCTTGGTTCAAATACCCTCTACTCGGTTAAGTACTGCTTATCAGTTAGTGTACCAAACCCCTATGGGTTAGCAACCTTCGCTTGGTTCCACACCCGTCCTCTTGGGTTACAACCTTCGTTTGGTTCCAAACCTGTTCTTTTGGTTGATCACAGTTCGTCTGTTAAAACTAATTTCTCCTCTCCTTGTTGGGTTAATTACCTTTTGGTTAAACACCCATTCTTCTGGTAAATCACCGTTCGTCGGTTAAAGACCAATCTTTTCTTTTCCTTCGGTTAACTAATGTCTGTCAGTTAAAGTATTGAATCCCCAGTGGGTCCCACCTTGTCTCGATTCAACTTCCTTGCTTATTTATTCTCTTGGTTTCGACACCATTCCTTTGCTTTTCGCTCGTGGTTTCGACATAATTCCTTTTCTTTTCGCTCTTGGTTTTGACACTATTTCCCTTTCTTTCTCCATCTTGGTTCCCCAAACTACAGAGCTCTAACTTCCTCAATGCACTGTGAGGATACATAGGCACGAGATCGCGAGATCTTGGCGAGCAACCTTCTTCCACCCTTCTTCCACAATCTTCTTCCTCTTTTCTCTTTTTTTCCCTGGTTCCATGAACTACGAAGCTCTGAATTCCTCATTGCACTATAAGGATACATAGGCATGAGGGCCTCAATCCTCCGCGAGCACTTTTTTTCCCTTCTCCCTTCCCTCTTTAGCTAGTAGCCTTTAGATAGATAACCCATATGAGCCTAGAAGCAAGAAAAATGGTTCCCGTCAAGTGCGGCAGATGCGTGAGGTGCTAATACTTTCCTCTCGCATAACCGACTCCCTTACCCGTTTCTCTTCCCTTGGGTTTTATCGATATCTTCCCTGTCCTTTGGGACTAAATAAAGTTTGGTGGAGGATTTATTGTATCTTTGAGCGCGCGAAACGCTCAGGTATAATCCCGTTAGCTTAACTAATGTCAGAGTAGTAAAAAGTATTGAACCTCAGAGACCAATGGTTAAGTACCAATCATATCGGTGTAAAGCTAGAGCGACTGGAAATTGGGTTTTAATGAGTAAAATAAAAAGGACACTTTTAGAAAAATAGCTTAAACATATAAAAATATATAAAACAAACAGGACCTATGGTTATGACTCCTATCTTAGACTTCTCCGTATGACCTAAGCATTTCTATTACGGAAATTTTAACTCAGTTTAAATCATGCAAATAATCAAATGATAGGGTTCATAACCCTTTGTCCCTAGAGGACCACGCGCTCATGGTAAGGAACAACCCAATCAAAATGATAGTTACGGATAAAGGCAGATCTATAAATAAGTAATTAAAGCAATAATTGGGAACCTATATGAAACATTAATGCTTGAATTATAAACTTGATTCAGCTGCTCCAATGGAGACTTTTACAAAATGCAGAAGAAGAAGTGTGAAAACAAAAACGGGAATTAAAAACTAGATAAAAACTCAAGATTACCTATGAGTTTTTATATAAAATCATAAACATGGTAAGAATTTCCTAGTACTCAATGCAAATTATAAGTGATTAAGATCAAATCCAAGCAAATAAAAAGCCTTGAAGTGAAGAGAATCAAGCTAGAAAGGAAACAAATTGGGGAAACTCGCCCTTCTATTACAGGTTGTAACAGTTGTTACAGGCACCCGTAACAAGTCTCTGGATCTAGTATTGGACGCATAAACATTAGGGTTTGAGGTCCACTCCTATTACGGGTCGTAATAGCCATTATGTGCACCTGTAACAGGCCTCTGGATTTTGTACTAAGGTATTCTGATTCTTGCCTTTTTCTGTGTTTTACCCTTTTTTTATCCCTCTTTCACTTGAAATACATATTATGACCTGAAAACAAGGAAAACATCGTACCAAAGCGCAAAACATAGTAAAACAAAAGGAAAGCAAACAAAAGAGATATAAAAACAATATAGAAACAACTAATAAAAGAGATATAAAAACCACATGTTAAAGGAAAACAATAGATGGCGCATGCGTGTAGCTTTCACCGATCTGAACGTTGCTTGTCATAAAGACCCATATCCTCTACCAGAAATCGACCATTTTATCAATGGGTCCTCAGGCTACTGCATGTTTACCTTTATGGATGCATACTTAGTAAATAACCAGATTCAGATGGACCCCTTAGACGCCTCCAAATTAGCCTTCATGTTGAATCATGATAATTATGGCTACAATGACATGCCCTTCGGCCTTAAGAATGTTGGTGCCTCCTACCACCAACTCATGGAAGTTGTGTTCGCCCATCATGTAGGGCATAACCTAGAGGCTTTCCTCACGTCACCTCTCATTCCTAGTCGCCCTAGGGAGGAGTCTCCATTACTCCTCCATCTCTTGGTCATAGATTAGGTGATGAGCTCAGTCCTTGTCCAGGATATAAACAAGGTAGAAAGATCTATGTATTTTGTAAGTAAAGTGTTCAGATGCACCGAAGCACATTATCAGAAGATTGAGAAACTAGAACTAGTTGTCGTCGTTGTGAAAAGAAATACGTGACCTTACTTTCAAGGTCACATAATCTTTGTTAAAACCAACTATCCTATTGGATAGGTCTTGAAGAAGACAAATTTGGCGGGGAGGATGGTGGCTTAGGCAGTGGAACTCTCAGAATAGGACATCTAATATGTCCCATGGGGAAGCATCAAATTTTAAGATCTTGCATATTTCATGGCAGAATTCAGCTCGCCTATAGACAAGGAAACACCCCCAAAGTGGGCGCTATCAGTAGATGACGCCTCTAACGTGAAAGGAAATGACAATGGGATGGTCTTGGAAGGTCCTTAAGACATACTCATCGAGCAAGCATTGAAGTTCGAGTTCACTACCAACAATAATCAGGCAGAGTATGAAGTCGTTATTACCAACATGGTTCTCACCTTAGAGATGGGTGTTGTACCTCAAAAAATATGATCTTCGTGATGCGCAAAACTAGGGTTTGCACGATCACAGATGGACTTACAAGAGTCGCCACCAAACTTTATTTATTCCACAAAGAGAAAGGTAAAATATCTAGAAAACCCACGGGGAAAAGGATAGGGCATGCCATCTCAACCATATTAGGTTCAGAAGTCGATTATGCAAGGAGAATATACTAGCACTCCCTACATCCATCGTACTCGATGGAAACCTTCTAAGTTATATAGGCATGAAAAGTATTCAATATCTTATTGCTTGTTAAGAGAAAAAATGGATGATTACTTGAGGGAAAATGAAAGTTTTTTATTATTGAGTTCGTCCGAGTTTTCAACCCAGTGCCTACGTATCCCATAGGGAATCAGAACTTCGTAGTTCATGTTGAAAATGTTTTTCTGTTTGTTGTGTGTTTTTTATGGACGATGTTAGGCAGCATGACCTTTTTGAAATTTTTTTAACAAAAAGCCAAGAGGAAAAAAGGTTTAATATATTTTATATGTCTTTTAGAGTTTGAAAAAGACGTTAGAGATAAGTTAAAGTATTTTTGGATTTTTTGGAAAAAAGAGATTTTAGTTTTAAGAAAAAAATACTCGATAAAACATCGAGGTTTGCATTAGTGTGATGGTGATTGCAAAAGGCAACCGACTTATGAGGGAAGTTACCACTTGACGATGAATCAAGGGTTTGAGAAAAGGTTAGGTTGATTCCTAGTTCCAAAGGGTGCTCCGAGTAAACGAAACCGCAACCAAAGAAAGAGAGAAAGTGTTGGCATGAGGTTGATGGCGATGCTAAAAAGCAATCGACTTACAAGGTGTTTAAAAAGGGCTCGATTATTGAATCGAGAATTGTTTGATATTTTTTGAAAATGGTTTAATATGGTGAATACGAATAGTAACGCGAAGGGTGCGAAGCTATCAAAAGAAATTTAATCGGATATAATCATAACAATGTTGGATAAAAAAAATTAGCATAAATTAAAAAGGGCAGGTTGCTACCTGTCGCACCTCGAAAATTCATTTCGAACATACGACCCTCGCGCGGAAAGGCGCGGAAAATGCGGTTCGACAGAGTCGCCACCGAACTTTATTTTTTCCGAATGAACGGGAGAGGAAAATATCGAGAAAACCTCATAAACGCGGAAGGAACACGGCCTTCGCAACCATATTCTTGGGTTCGGGAGTCGGTTACGCGAGGGGAAGGTATTAGCACCCCTCACGTCCGTCGTACTCGACGGGAACCTCTTAATTCGAGTTGTGATGGATGTTAGCTAAACTTAATTCTTCTCTTCTCACTACTAAATGCTAAAGGATACTATAAAGGGATAAAGACACTAGAGGAAAGGGGATGGTTAGAGGATAGGGTGCTCGCCAAGGATTGGGCCCTTGTGCCTACGTATGCTCATTCGAACGAGAATGAGAAATCAGAGCATCGTAGTTCGACTACGGGAAGGAATGGGGAAAACGGAAGATGAAAGGGATTGTGCTCGCCAAGATCATCGCAATCTTGTGCCTACGTATCTTACATTCAAGAATGAATGAAGAATCAGAGCGTTCGTAGTTCATGGTAACAACCACGAAAGAAACTGGATTTGGATTGAGTTTGAAGGGGTACGGATGACGATTACTCGAAGCTTAAGAAAGGCTTCTCGTACCCAAGTAATCGGGAGAGCGAACCAAAGACTTGGGACACTCTCTTTTTCCATCTTGAAGAATAATGTTAAGTTTGAATGGTGTTTGAAAGGATAAGGTTGAAATGAGGACGATCACTTGAAGCTTAAGAAAGACTTCGCAGACCCCAAGTAATCGGGAAAGCGAACCAAAGACTTGGAACACTCCCTTTTTCATCGTAAGAGGTGTTTGAAAGGATGAGGTTGAAATGATGACGATTAATTGAAGCTTAAGAAAGAGTTCTCAAACTCCAAATAATCGGGAGAACGGACCAAAGACTTGGAACACTCTCTTTTTCATCGTGAAAGGAAAGTTGTTTGAGTTGGAGATAGTTGAACGATGTCGAGTTATTAATGTTATTTAGAGGCGTCAATTATTCACACCCGAATAAGACAACTCGTATGTAAACAACTAAAAGCAAGATCAAAGACTTGAACCTACTTTTTACACCTTGAAAAGAATCAAATAGTTGTTAATTGATTGATGGTTTGTTTCGAAAATCTGCTTGACATTGGATCAAGGGTTTGACTTGTTATCGCGTGCAAAACGTGTTGAAAATGAAATTGTTTGAAAAAGAGACCGTCTTGACTTACGCATCAAGGGTCGACTTGTAATAGGTTGATGGCGAATGCGTATGAGCACTTGACTTACGGGTTGTTTGAAAATGGCTTGATGATGAATCGAGAATCAGTTTGAAAATAGTTTGAATCCGCTCTAGTCCCTATGGGTGCTCCTAGGAGATAAACTAATAATCAAAGAAACGCGAAACATACATCGGAATGGGGAAAGGATACATGTAACTTACACGGGATTGCACGAAATAAAGGGGTCTCATTGTAAGGTAGCCCAAGAGAAAGCCATGTGTGTGCATTTGTGTCCTAAACTACATCTTGAGCAAAGTCGGGCACGACTTAAAATTAAGATACCTGCAAATGACCAAAGATCCAACAGTCCACCAATTTGGCTTTTAAGATTTCGATATTTTATTATATGTTTTCGAATATGGGTGAATGAATGAATAATGAGATATGATATGTGAATAATAATATGACAATAATGAATAAATAATATGTTAAGATAAATATAACAATAATATGAATAATATGGAAATTAAATTTAATGGTCAATTAATCGAAATAAAATCGGAAGAAAAAAAAGTGGTCTCGGATCCTTTGTTTCACGCCACTAATGTGACGGTTAAACGGTGGAAGTCTCGTCATCGACCCTTAATAAATGAAAGTAGAGTAAAATGCCCAAAAAGAAATAACATTTATCCTTTAAAACAGAAAATAAACTCTAAAGGAAATGTTTTAAACTTCTAGTTAGAAAAAGAAGAAAATCTATATGATAAACAATATATTTTATAAAATAAAATAAAAATCCATTTTAAAAACAATACACTTTCATAATAATAATAAAAATAGACATTAAGAAATAAAAACAGGAAAGGGTTTATTACTGAAACCGGGGTGAGAAAATATGAAAGGGATCCTCGTGGGCCTCATGGCCCACTCACCCATTCGTTTCAGCGGACAAGAACCCAAAAAACTTATTGAATTGGGTTAGAGAAAAAAACAAACTCCAATATTATTAAAAAAAACACTTATGTTACTAAAACAAATGCAAACGAAATAAAAAGGGGAAAACAACGGTCCACAAAAACCACCGAAAAGTCATGGTCAAAAGGTGAAATGAACAGCAATGCACCCAACCTCTCTCTCTCTGATCTCGATCTGTTTTTTCGTTGTTGTTTTAATTCTTCTCACTCTCTTCGATATGGGTTATGACTCAACTTCATCTTTTCCATCTCTATTTTCGGGTTTAATGTTGTTTGGCTGAAGGATTCGTCATTTTGATCGGTGAAACAATGTTAAAGGGTGGAAGATTGAGGGGTTTGTGTTGTTGTTTCAGTAAGAGAGAGAGAGACGCGTTGGTTTGTGGGTGAAGCGGTTATCACGGTGGATATTGAAGTTTTGGTTTAGTGGAAGTTTGAGGGAAGTTTTAATGGAGGTTCAAAGGGTTTGTTGAAGGTGATTACAGAAGATGAAGGTGAGGGAAAGATTTGTTCGATTGGGGGCAGAATGAAGGGCGGCGGCGGATTAGGGTGAAAAGGGTTTAGGGTTTTCAGTGAGAGATTGGTTTAATGGAAATAAGTGGAGAAAGGAGTTTTTATGTTGAGTACTGTTGGTTTGGGATTGGTTTATGGAAGATTGGGTGGGCTAAATGACATGGAAAGAGTCGCGTTTTGAAGAAGATTTAAGGGTTCTGTGATGGAGGCGTTTTTTTGAGTTTGATGTTGAAGCTTTTGAGATGGAATATTTGGGTGAGATTATGCAGGTTGAGGGGTTAAGACAATAGGAGGAGATTTGGAGGTGAGGGTGGTTTCAAGGTTTTGTTAATGGTGGTTTTAGCTGGAATAGTGAAGTAAAACGAGTTTGAAGGTGAACATGGTTTGGTGATGGTGAGTTTGCTACATCTGTGGATGAAGAAGTATTGGGAGAGCGGCTAGGATTTCGATTGGAGGCTCCCAGGTCCTCCTCCACTGTCACTTCTCACACGGTTTTATATGGAGAAAAAGTATGTAGAGGATTGAGGTGAGGTAGTACAATTTCTTTTGTCTGTAGTGAGGTAAAGACCTTTCTTCAATTACTTTTCACTGCGGTAACTCCCTCTTTCTGCTTTTTACTGTGGTAAATGTAAAATGATTTGTAACTAAATTTAAAAAATGATGCAGGGGTTTTAACCATTTGTGGTTTTCAGGGTGGTGCAGGAGAATTGGGTTTGTGTAAGAGTAATAAACAAAGGAGATTCATCCTGAACATGTAAAAGAGTTTCATTCCTTTTTTCTTGTTCTTAGATGCATAACCTTAATCTCAATTTCTCACGTGGTGTTGTTTGTTGATATGGTTGTTAACAGATTTGAATGAAGAAAAGACAGAGTGAAAAGAGACAGAGTTGGTGGTGTTTGAAGGATTAGGCGTTTCAGTTTTAATCTGTGGTGATTTCACGGTTGCGGTTGGAGGTATCGGTGAGGAGTTTATTGAAATGGTGAAATCTTAGCTTGCAATTGGAAAGGAAGAGGGATAGCTGTCAACAATTTTGTGCTGCCGTTTCATTTGTCGTACAGGTTGATTTTGCTTTTTGTGAATTTGCTTGAGGTCTGTTATCTGATATCAATACTCCTTGTTTGTATGTCAGGTTTTGTTCTGGTGGTGAGTGCAAAAAGAAATGACGAGTTTGCCGCGTGAAGTCCATCACGTGAAGCCTGCCATTACAATATGCCATGAATTTCAACACATTTTCATATGTATTCATCATGATATTGAATCTGTCTTGGTTTGTTTTTTGGTAATGACCTTGGTGCAGCTATGATTCACATGGAACTGATATAATGACTTTTGTGCAGGTGTAGCTGTAGCTGTGGCAAATTGAGTACAAGAAGCAAGTCGAACTTAAGAGTAAACATTTTGCAAACTTCTTGGTAGTTTCACTGGTATTCATCCCTTTCCTAGTTGGTTTGCGAGTATGTGACCACTTCTCTTTCAAAATAGCAGCTAAACTGTCATCCCCTTGCTGTATACAGAGTAACAGTCCATTCCCTGAATCTCTTAGGAATGCCAGCCGGATGAGTGCAAAAGTCTGAATGCCCTCAGCACTATGCCTTTTGAGGTAAATCAGATATCAAACTTTGTTCTTGGAATTTTCACACTTCTTTCTTTAAAGTTCTCAAGTGCTTCTTCATAATTGAATCCTATTGATCCATGTTCCCACATGTTTTGCAGGGCTACTACTTCTTGGTGTGTGGACGATTTGTTCTTTCCATTCCGTGCCGGTTGGAGCAGTTTATGCAAAATGAACTGTGGTATTACACAGGCTGGTGAGTATATGTTCCTTTTTGCGATCCATGAAAGTTAAGGCTTTTGTCAGAATAATTTGTGTGAGAGTGTTGCTCATGGTAACCTGGGTTTCTGATTGTCACTGCAGGTGACATCCGATCTCGCTTAAAAGCTTGTTGGAGTTGGATGACATGTTGATATTGCTCCGGTGGCAGGGAACTCAATTACTCCGGTGTTACATTCAATACTTGTCGCAGCAAAACAGACTCCACATCAATGGAAAGCTGTGAAGATTGTTGGTTCAATTTTTTAGGAGTACATTTTGAAGGGTCTCTTTCATATGCAGGTTTGCGCAAGTCGGTACAGTCTTTGCGGTAACGGTTTTGTTTTTTCTGATGGAGTGTTGCAGCAAAACTCGCTTAGTGGCAGGATACAATACAGTTGGAGGGTTCTGCAGAATTGAAACAGGTCTTGTTTACTGGCTGTGTCGATGATGGACCAACAAAATTGCAATTGGTATAGCTTTAACGCAAGTTGTGAGGAGAGTGCTTTGTCCTTTATGCCAATGGAATTTTGCAGGCTGTAGTTATGGTTTCGGCAATAGTAATTATGTTGCTGCTTTTTATGTACGAATCCTTTATGAAGAGTAGCTTCGTGTTGGAGGTGGACGATGTTCTGTCGGCTGTGAGCAATTGGCTAGCTGGTTCTTCTATAGTCGGTTTGTTAACATTTGGACCGTACAAGCTTGCAATGCTTCCCAATTCTTCCTGTAACTATTTATTTTTCTTTTGATGTAGGAGAACATAAGTTACGGTTCAGTGGATTATTTGCGGGAATTTGAAGTGTAGCCATGCTTGTCACAGTCGCTTCGTAAGAACGACTCTAGTGCAGTCTTTATATTTTGTCATTTCCGCAACAACCTCAAATTATGCTTTGTAACCCCTGTTTTCTCCTCATACAGGTTATATGCTGAGGCTTCATTATGAAAGTGTGGGCCACGCGAGCAAGGTTATGGTGATGGCTAAGATTTAGTGAGACGAGGCACGACTGTTACGCAAGGAATGGTGAGGCAAGCTGGCGTAACTTTGGTCATCTGTTATAACTTTATTTGTGTGATGCATATAAAGTGACTTTGTGGAGTGTCCTTGTATGCACATTGTCTATTGCAGCAGGTTGTGGAGCTTGTTTGTTTGTGAGCTGTAATACTTGCATAACCAGGATTTTTAAAGGAGAAGGAAAAGAACATGGCATTACAGAGGGAGGGATAGCAAGAAATATAAGGAGTAAATGCCAACATAAAGGTCCAGCGACACCGCGACGAAATGCCTCTTGTGCCGGCTTTTGGAAATGCAATCATGCTTATCCTTATGATTTTGGCCTGCTATTTGTCTTATTAGTCCAGGAGAACTTGATTTAAATTTAAAGAAGATATATTGAATTGAGGCATGTGACTCATTAGGCATCAAAACGATTCCAATGTCATGACCATGTCTTTAATCTTTGTACACTTCCTTGTAAAATAAAGCATGAACTCCTATGAATTCCTTGCAAATTGTAACAATGATTTTGTACCATTTCATGAGCTTCAACGTGATCACCTTCTTTACCTCACATTGTATTGACTTGAAATGATTGGAAGTTACTAAGAAAGTGCTTATTTTCTTGGGGATACTTCAAAGTTTCCTCAAATAAAAAAACAAAAAAAAACTTGGAATAATATGTCTTGACCAAACAAATTCAATTTAATAATCAACATGGCCTAAGAAACATGACTTTGAGACAAACAACTCGACTCATAACTCATTAAATCTCAATATGCCTTGAAGAAAACTTATAGCCATAAATTGCCAACTGGAAATCACTAACTGTAATTTTTCGTCATGCTTAGTGTTTTGAATCTTGCGCTTTAGTTTAATCCTCATGGCTCGAGCGTAAATGAGCGTTGTCATGATTTCCATCATCAAACTATGTCTTGAAGGCAAACCATATCCCCATGTATTTGATCGTAAGTTGTTTATACATTAAAACACATGATCATATAACTCTTCCTTAATCCACTTCTTGAATAAATCCCTGAAATATAACTGAAGGTGTACCCACTCAAATATCACCTTGAACCTCGATGAGTCCAAATATTCACCATGCACCAAGTGAATAGGACATGTGCCCTACTTGAAACTTAATTCCACCTAATAATTCCTTGATCAGAAACAACTTATTTTATTAAAAAAAATTTTGAATATGAGGAGTGGAAAGGATGTACCAAATGGAATGCAAAAGTAGGTAGGACAAATTTAGGGTATGACACTACCGCGTAAGCGGTCATCGCAAATCGAATCAAGAAACAACAAGGTAATAAAAAAATCACAAATTGCTAATCGAGATGTGAATCGGTAAGCACAACAGTGAATTGTCACTACGCTAAACCGTCGGACGCATGTAAAATTAGAATACAAGGATAAACAAATGTAGTACATCGCACATAAGTCAATAAAACCACCACTAACTTGCAAAGAGAGATCAAAAATTGTGCGGATCCAAATTTATCCAAAAATAAATTTTAAAACTCTTTAAAACAATAATATTGCAATGTAAAAAATGCGATCATCGCAACTAGATCGAACTAAACACAAATGTCATGTCTTATGTACATCAATATGTGAACGGCGTATTGACATAATTCGATCCATACTTGAAATCAATTGAAAAAGTTCGCACAATATGTAGGCATATGCTTGGAACATGGCGTACAAAGAGTAGCAGCATACATTTGCTGGTTATCCATTGAAATACTAGTGTTAATATCTAAACAAATATATATGAAATCAATTGGAAAAAATTTCAGCGCACATTACGTACACATATGCTTGGAACATGGCGTATGAAGAGTAGCAGCATACATTTAAGTACCAGTCGTGCAACTTTTATCTTCTTCTGGATTCTCATTATTCAGCAGTACCAAGAGATATATTGAGACCAAATTAGGGTTAATTCTAAATTGTCAATAATGTTCCTAATATTTATTTTTAAAGTCCAAATTAAATAATAGTTCAAACTAAACAAAATAAGCATTAAAAATAAAATAATAATTATCCTATTTATTTATACTAAACATTTGTACAAAAAATGTAAAAAATAAATGGACCCTAAATAAATAAATGTCGGAAGCCCTAGTGCTCAAAAAAATAAATCGAGTACATCAAAATAATCAGCACAAAATAAATTACTCAGAAAAATACAACGTTTAGTCAGATTTTAAAATAAATTTTGACCCATTAAAATGCTCAAACTAATTAAAATACGACGAAAAATAGTTAGAAAAATTAATACGAACATGTCATGTTAAACTACGTGAAACGTAGATTAACATAATTGACGTCTGAAAGCTTGATTTTGAAATTTTTTTTCCACTGATTTTACGCACAGTTGAGATTTAATTTGATCGGTCTGCCTGTAAATCCGAGAAATTATTCCATGTGACATTTTAAGCATTATGGGAGATGAAATGCATGCTATGCTATGCAAAGTAAAAATAAAGTCAGATAAATGAAAATTTTAAAATGCCCGGACAAAATTAGGTTATCTTGAATCAGAATCTATTGGTCACATCTTGAAGCACTTGGCTGTGAGAATAAATAATGTCCATACTTGAAATCAATGCATCTGCACAAATTGGTTAGTCATGGTGAATATGCGCACAAGATCCTATGACTTAAATTCTCAGAAGACTATGGTCAAAGACCAGGTCATCTTACAAAGAGAAAGCTTACACATGTATGACAAATTTGGGGTATGACAGATGCCCCTATCTAATTGCCTTGAACTCGAGAGAATTAACTGCTGCATAACGTTCATTTTTAGGGTAAAAGTCAATTAGATATAAGAAAACCCTGAAATTTGTCCATTAAGGATAAAAGAGTAAAGGTAAAAGGATGACGTAAGAAGAATGAAATAACATGAGATTCTTTGGATTGTCAAAGCAATATCTCAAACACAAATGGAATCTCTAGGTCGCATGAAGCAATACCTTATGAATTAAGCCTCTTCGGGTACCCTTAGAGTAGCTTAATAAGGATATTCTTTACTATTGCATGAAGCAGTACCTTATTGGTTAAGGCTCTCCAAGGATATTCAGAGCAAAATTCTGCAAGGGTACGAGATTCCCCATATCCTATGAAGTAGTACCTTATTAATTAAGGCTCTCCAAGGACGCTAAGACAGTATCTCGATAAAATATATGAGACTCTCTGGACCATGTGAAATAGTACCTTATGGATTAAGGCTCTAAGAGGAAACCAAAGCAGTGGCTCAACAAATGTGATTTTCTAGATCACACAAAGTAGTACCTTATAAAATAAGGCTCTTTGGAAATAATAGAAAAGTATCTCGAAAGAGGTATGAGACTTTCAGATCATGTGAAGTAGTATCTTATTGATTAAGGCTCCCCGGGAACAATATCTCAACCAAAACATGAGATTCTTTGGGCCAAATGAAGCAGTACCTTACAAATTAAGGCTCTCCAAGGATGTCAAATCAATATCTCGATAAAATGAGACTCTCCATTTTAACGAAGCAGTGTCTCAAACAATGGTATAAAACTTTCTAGATTATGTGAAGCAGTACCTGGTTAAGGCTCTTCGGGAGTGCTAGAACACACTCTTTACCAAAACATGAGATTATTTGGGGTCAAAGCAGTACCTTATGAATTAGGCTCTCCGAGAAAAACCAAAATAGTGTCTCAAAGACAGATGAGACTCTCTGATCCATGCAAAGCAATACCTTATAGAATAAGTCTCTTTGGGAATAATAGAGCAGTACCTCAAATGCTATATGTGAGACTTTCTAATTCTGATGAAGCAGTACCTTATGGATTAAGGCTCTTCTAGAATATTAGAACAATATCTCGACAAAAGGAATGAGATTTCCTGGACCATGCGAAGCAGTACCTTATGAGTTAAGGATCTTCTGAGGATACTAGGACAGTATATCAGCATAGATATGAGACTCTCTGGATCGCACAAAGCAGTACCTTATGGATTAAGGCTCTCTGGGGATCTCTAGAGTAGTATCTTAGACAAATGAGACTCTTCGGTTTGACGATGCAGTGTCTCGAACATTGGTATAAGACTTTCTAGGTCGTGTGAAATAATACCTGGTGAAGGCTCTTCGGGAACACTAGAACAATATCTTTACCAAAACATGAGATTATTTGGGTGGACAAAATAGTACCTTATTAATTAAGGCTCTCAGTGGATACCAAAGTAGTATCTCAAAAAACAGATGAGATTCTCTAGCCCAATGAAGCAGTATCTTAATGACCGAGGTATTCCAACAAGGGGGAATGATACCTCAATCACATTTAAGATTCTTCACGGATATTAGAGAAGTATCTCGAACACGAAACCTGTTGGGACAAACAATTTTAAGCAAGATTCCTTTTTAAAGGACAAAGAGTCAACGAATTCCTGCAGGGGAAGTTCATAAGAGACTTTTAGGATAACCTCTGCTTGGGGAGCAACAAGAGGAAGAATGATGGGGATTATCATTATCAACCGCATGGTTGAAGAATGAATTGTTGGGGGATAGAAATCACATGAGCATATGAGGGATATCAACTCTTTTTAGAGGAATATATCTAACTTTGAAAGAGGACTAGCCGGGATGTTTGCTGATTGATCTTGGATCCTGTTATGATTTGATGTTCCACTTAGGCTGGAAATATTATGTATTGCATGATGCATGAACTTACTTATGAGGATGAAAATGTTGGGGATACCTGTGCATGTATGAATGTATATGACTTTGTTATGTTGATGATTGCAATGACTGTATTTGATGACAATCTTGTTTTGGGAAAGAATGATATGCATGTCATGCATGTGACGATGCAAATGATAGAGTATGTTTCGAATAGGTCTCTCTGTGAAGGTGAGAACGTTTGGTATCAATGAGGATTAGATTTAGGAATTACCAATAAAAATTGGACTTTTGGATTATGAAGATGCCAACAAGGGTGAACTTTTAGGTAGTTGCCAATAGCAATTGGACTTTTGGATTATAAAGGTGCCAACAAGTGTGGACTTTTGAGTAGTTGCCAATAAAAATTGGACCTTAAAAGGTTTTCCAGACGGGAACTTGGACTTTTAATTGTCAGGCGGGAACTTAGACTTTTAATTTCCAGACGGGGACTTGGACTTTTAATTTCCAGAGGGAACTTGAACTTTTAACTGCCAGACAAGAACTTGGACTTTTAATTTCCAGACGGGAACTTGGACTTTTAACTGCCATATGGGAACTTGGACTTTTAATTGGAAGTCGGGAACTTGGACTTTTAATTTCCAAGCAATGTTAGACTCTGGTGTCAAATCTTATGTTACAGGATTTGAGATGTCAAATTCATGTTATGGGGGTTAGGCCCAATGAGTGACATGATATGCATGAGCAAAGCGATATGACTAATGCATGAGAATGATCTATGCAATGATATGAAAGCTTCCAAAAGTGCCCCAGCAGAAGGTAATGGATAAAAGATTCCTTTTGTAGCAAGGCTTCTTGTTAGAAGGCAAACACTGTTTGGTGGGGTGATAGTATGATTCCCCGTTACTCGTCTTGAACTCAAAGGTTGTCGACATAGTTTTCTTGAATTGCTTGAAAGCATGGAGAGGTCTTGACCTAGTTTAGATCATCTTGCCCCAGTCCGGATCTCTGAAGAATTTTTCTTCTTGAACGAAAATTGGAAGCAACTGTACCATGAGATGATCTCGAGATGGCTTGCCCCAGAATTCCAAGTCGTGAAAGGATTTTGTCCTTGAAAGGAAGTTGGAAACAGTTGTACCATTAGATGAACTTGAGATGACTTGCCCCATAATTCCAAGTCGTGAAAGGATTTTGTTCTTGAAAGGAAGTTGGAAACAGTTGTACCATGAGATGAACTCGAGATAGTTTTCCCCATAACTTCAAACCATGAAAGGGTTGGTCCTTGAAAGGAAGTTGGAAACAATTGTACCATGAGATGAAATCGAGATGGTTTGTTCCATAATTTTAAGTCATGAAGGGATTCATCCTTGATTAACTGACTCTTGGAGTGATTGGCCTTGATGTACTATTTAGGTAGCCTTCCCAAGAATGAGCATTAAAATGACTTAACTTATGCAGACTGAGTATTTGAGGGATTCACCCTTAATCAAAAGGAACATTTGGATGCCTGCCCATTGGCTGGTAGAGTCTTGAAATGATGCTCCTTTGATCAATCTGATTCTTGAATGATTTGTCTCATAATCAACTGATGCTTGGGAACTTGCTATGAATTGACTGATTATATAATCATTGGATGTCAATGCCTCTTACCTATGAGGTAATCTTGACTCTGATTGAGTTTGATGAATGATCAAGTCCTCTTTGATTGCTCCTTGTTGGAATTTCCTTGATGTCAAGTGTTGACTTGCAATTAAAACTATTTATTCACAAATAGTAATTTTAATGCAATATTCATGCAAGTTTTGAAAAAATTAATTATTATTGGAGTGATGTGATAGTGTGTGACGAGTGGACCATAAGTCAAAATGAAGTGTTGATTTAGCTAGTGTGTAAAAGATACAACAAAAAGAAGATTAGCAAATCTCTAGGAGTCAGTTTACGCAACCTTGCTGCAGTATGCTTTAAGAATAAACTCCGCCTCAATTATGTCTTTTGATGGTTGTATCATGGTCTGGTTCATAGTTATAGAAACAAAGGATATAAGGCTCAAAATTGATTTGTACCCACCCTTTCTTCGTGATGAACTCCAGTCCTATGTTCAGTTAAATTGACACACATTTGTCTTCTAATAGAGTTCGACAGTGCGGAAGTGTAAATGAGGATTCTAGATTCACTTGAAAGGGCAATTACTTTATTTTTCTTTTGTCATATATGTCAGTGCCCCTTTTATTTAAATATGGTGGTCACTGAATCTTGTTTTGGGTTGTCAAGGATTTGAGGACCTCTTTTGATTGAGTTTTCTTTTGATCCCTAACTTTTTCCTAGACTGATTTTGTTTTTCAAGTCCACCGAGATCGCCCTGATTTTTTCCTAAGTCACCTTTTTGAGTGTTCGACTTAGCAGGATTTTCTTTCTTTTTTTTAATAATTTTTTTCTCTTTTGGAAAGGCTTGTGACTACCAAGTCATTGATCATTGAAGAAAAACTGTCATAACTTTTGAGTTTTGTATGGTTCCTTCGATACTTTAGGATGTGCGCGAAGAATATCATATAGCTGATCCAAAGACGGGATGTATCATCTTGAAGTCAACTGTGCAGCCACATTAGCTGAACACTACCCATGCCCCAGGTTAAGCGTGGGGGTTTAGAAATCCGAAGGAAACTCGTACTTCTGGGCTCGAAGTGGTTAAATACAGTAGGGATTTGAAATAATGTCTATACATCATCAGTAGGATTTTATTCGAAAGCATACAGTAACAATTAATGGGTATTTCGTTCTCATCACCCTCCCTCCAATCTTTGCTAAAATTGGAGTTTGATAAAGAAAGCGGACGAGAGGTAAATGGATATATATTTTTGCTTTTTTTTGTTTTTTATATAAGAGAAGAAAAATGAGCGAATGAGACATGATTAATTCAAAAAATGCATGATCACTTCATTAGTATTACCATTCAAAACAACAATGTTTAAAAAACAAGTAGCATTTAACAAGAAATAAACTATATATACAAATGATAAAAGCGATCCAATGATTGCCAGTTCCAAGGAGAATGTCTTCCTATCTGAATCACTGGCTTTAGAAGATGCCTCTTGAAGTCTTCAAACTCATTCAGGCGAGAAGTTGATGTTCACAACCAAGGTTCCTTCGGGAAATGATATGTACTTCTTGTCGATCAACTGTTGTACTTTGGCTTGGAAAGCTTTGCAGTCTTTAGTTGAGTGCCTTATTGACCCAACATGATATCCATATATGACATTTGGATTGTACTCAGGTAGGTATGGTTCTGGAAACGGCTTGAGAGACTTGGGCTCTATTAGTGAATTTCGGATCAGACATGGCAGAAGCTGAGTGTGTGACATGGGAACTGGATGAAGAGGACCATTCCTTCTTTCCAAATTGTTCTGAGGCATATGCTGACTCTGATGCTAATTTTAATGTCCTCAGTCATGGGCTCGTTGATTTGCATGAGAAGCGGTCCAAGCCTTCTGGTATGGCGCTTTATGCATGGTTGGTTGCCTATAAGGATAGCATGGCACTGGAAATGATGACTGCTGAAAAGATGATACATCTTAATTTTCCAAGTATATATCAATGATATTATCTTTAGTTCTACTAATGCTTTCCTTTGCAAAGAATTTTCAAAGTCTATGTAGGTTGAGTTTGATATGAGTATGATGGGAGAGCTAAAGTTCTTCCTTGGTATTCAAATTAATCAATGCAAGGATGGAGTCTATAGTCATCAAACTAAATATATAAATGAGCTTCTGAAGAAGTTCAAGCAAGATGATTGCAAGATCATGACAACTCTTATACATCCAATATGAAACTTAGGCAAATAGAAAAGTAGCACCAAAATCTATCAGAAGTTGTATAGAGGTATGACTAGTTTTTTAATTTATTTAATAACTTCTAGACCAGATATTTTATTCAGTTCATACTTATGTGCAATATTTCAGTCAGATCCAAGGGACACTCACTTAATTGTTGTTAAGAAGATCTTTAGGTATCTGAAGGGAAGAACTAATCTAGGGATGCTTTATAAAAGAATACTTAGATTATAAGTTAGGTGGATTTTTTGATGTTGACTATGTTGGGGATAGAATTGAGAGAAAATCCACTAGTGAAAACTGTCAATTCATAGGTGAAAACCTTATATCCTAGACTAATAAAAGACAAGCAACTATTGCTTTGTCTATAGCAGAAGTATAATACATCTCACTTGCAAGTTGTTGCACATAACTACTATGGATGAAATATCAGTTGGGACACTATCAGATATGTGGAAGCAATATTCCAATCTTTTGTGATAATAATGCTGCTATGTGTTTAACAAAGAATCATATTGAACATTCTAGAACTAAGAACATAGAAATAAAACACCATTTTATTAGAGATTATGTTTAGAAGGGTGTGATAGATAAATAATTCATTAATACTGATAATCAATGAGTTAATATATTTACCAAGCCTATTACTATTGAAAGGTATGATTTTATTAAAACAATCTGAACATGCATTTTGGAAAAGATTAGTGCTTGCTTCTGAATGGAAGATCAAAGTCTGATGATGGTTAGATGCCACTATTAAAAGCTAAGCTTCTGATGAATAATAGCATATAAAGCATCTCAGCCTCTGATGCTCATAATATGATTAGTTGCCTATGATAGCATATAATTTGGATTCTTTTAACACATGTCCACTTATGTGTCACGAATCTCAAAGGTCTCCTGACACTTGGTTTTCTAACTGTTATGTAGGGGTGGCAAAATGGGTCGTGGCCCTCGCACTCGCCAAAAACTGGCAAGTTAGGTTAGGATTTTGTGCCTACCTACCTACTCAGCCTGCTCCGCCTTAAGCCCGCCAAAAAAGGGGTGGGTTGGCTCGCCAACCTAGTTATCAAACACTCAAAATATTTATTTCGGTTGGTTGAAGGTTAATATTTGAACTATAGTTTTGGAATACTTGTTGATGATTCTATTTTATATATTTATTTGTGAATATATGCAATATTTTTTAAGTAAAATTTATTGAAACGATGTTTTTGTGAAAAAAGATACCGGAATAATAGAGTATAATCAATTTCCTGATTAGCAAGAAACCCACAAGGGTAGAAAGAAGGGATGCAAGATGAACACATTGAAATTGGTTATAAACTTCTATTTTTTACTTTCTCTTTGGAACAAGATTACAAGTGTTACAGAATAACATATAACCTTTATCACTCTAATTAGGATTTGCACCACACCACAAAGATGAGAGACTAGCATGTTATTTATAACAAAAAACTAACATACTAACCTAATGGGCTTTTATACACAAGCCCATTACACAAGCTAACTTAAATAATTGGGTTTACAACCATGGCCCAATTTGATATTTTAACACTCCTAGCATACTTCGACTATAGCATGTAAATAGACTTTAATGACATGCTAAGATTATTTCAAATTGTCGAACCAAGAAGCTACCCTTCGACCGTTATAGAGTTCGATCCAATATCTCACAAATCTCCACCTTGGAACAAACTCTATAACATCAAGGGAACAAACTAGCTTTTTTCATGCAGCTTTATCAACTACATATAGTGGAAGAACTTGCAACTTGGTAATGTCTTGGTGATCATATCGGCAGCATTGTAATCTTTTAAAAACTTCAGCACTTGGTTCTCTCATGATAGGGTGAATTTTTTGACATGTGTATAACACTTTGAATATCACATTTAACAGTGATAACTCGACCTTGAAGTCTCAGCTCCTTAACAAAACCTTCAAGCCACAATACTTCTTTCACAGCTTCAGTGAGGGTGATATATTCTGCTTCAGTGGTTGATAAGGAAACAACCTTCTGATGTGTTGCTTTCTAACTGATAGTTGTGCTAAACATAATGAACACATGTCCAAAAATAGATTTTCTGGAATCCATGCAACCTGCATAATCAGAGTCGACATACCCTTTGATTTCTGCTTTACTATTTTCACCACATGCTCCACCATAAATCAGGACTCTGTTTAGAGACTCGTTTATGTACCTTAGAATCCACTTCAATGCTTGCCAGTGAGCCTTTCTAGGATTTGCCACGTACCTGCTTACAAGAATTACTGCATATGTTATGCCAGGTCTAATATAAACTATATCATACATCAAAGAACTTAATATGTTAGCTCATTCGACCTTACTACTGGGAAACTGATTTGTACTCAGCATGAATTGAGGGTTTGTCAGAGTTAGAACAATCTTTGAATTTGACATACCAAACTTGTCGAGAATATTCTTTAGGCATGCCTCTTGAGATAAGCATAATCTTGACTACTTTCTATCTCTCCAGATGTCAATCCCAATAATCCTAGATGCAACTCCTAGATCCTTCATATCAAAATCCTTATTAAGTTCAACCTTCACTTTCATTTTATCCTTGACATTGTTTCTTGCTATGATAATATCATCCACATAAAGCAACAAAATAACTAATTAATTTCCAGGTCAAAATCTTAAGTAAACACAGTGGTCGAACTGATTTCTAATTAAACTTATGTGTGCCATGAACTTGTCAAATCTCCTATTCCATTGTCGAAGAGATTGTTTCGGTCCATATAAAGATCTATTCAGCTTGCACACATAATCTTCCTTTTCCTTTTCAGCATACCCTTCAGGTTGCCTCATCATGATTGTTTTATCTAGATCTCCATACAAGAATGCAGTCTTCACATCCATTTATTCCAATTCTAAGTTGAACTGTGCCACCATGGCAAGTAGCATTCGAATGGACCTGTGCTTCACAAAAGGAGATAACACATCATTGAAGTCGACAACTTCTTTCTGAGTGAAACCCCTTGCAACCAATCTTGTCTTGTATCTCTTCAACACCACTCCTTTGATTCCTTCCTTAACTTTGAAAATCCACTTACAGCTGACTAACCTGGATCTAGTAGGTTTCTTGATCAGTTCCCAAGTGTGGTTATCATGAAGATACTTCATCTTATCATCCATGGCCTTCATCCATTTAGTCTTATTTCTACTTCTCATAACTTTGTTATAGTCTCTAGGTTCTTCGTCCAGAACCTCACTTGCAGAGATTAAGGCATAAGCTATAAGATCTGCATACCCAAGTATTTGAGGTGGCTTGATGACTCTTCTCAACCTATCTCTTGCCAACAAGTATTCATCGATAGTCTTCTCAAATTTGACAGCAGCTTATGCTTCTTCTTTAACTTCATCTGGGTCATGCAATTCAACATCGATAAGCTTCACCTCAACAAGAATCTCTTCCTATTCCATCTCCTCTTTAGATATCTTCGAACTTTGACCAATGTCATCAGTTTACTTGAAATTCATCTCAGCCTCATCGAAAACTACATCTCAACTTTTGATACACCTTACGTGACCTAGCTCTAGGCACCAAATCCTATAAGCTTTGACTCCTTCATGGTATCCAAGGAACATACACTTCAGAGCTATAGGTTTGACCTTGTCTTGCCTAATGTGAGCATAGGCTATGCACCCAAATACTCTAAAATTTTCGATATCTGGTGGATGTCCCGACCAAAATTCTTCAGGTGTCTTCATATCTAACACAATTGAAGGACATCTATTTATCATATATGTCGCTATCAAAACAGCCTCTGCCCAAAACACGTTCTTTAACATAACACTAGTCAATATGCATCTAACTCTTTCCAAAATGGTTCGATTAAACCTTTTAGCCAAACGGTTTGTTAGGGAGTATCTGCAATAGTTCTAGGAATTGCAATACCAGAGGCTACACATAACCTGTCGAATGCCTCATTGCAAAATTCAAGGTCATTGTCGGTTCTCAACCTCTTGACCTTTCTGCCAATCTGATTTTTGACTAGAGTCTTCCAACTTTTGAAATTCTCAAAAGTTTCATCCTTAGTATTCTAGATGAATACCCGTAACTTTCTGGAATAATCATCAACTATGGATAAAAAATACCTTGCTCCTGAATGTGATGGACACCTTGCAGGCCCCCAAAGATCAACATGGATGTAATTAAGGGATCCATGTGTTCTTTGTTTGCCTTTGTTGAACTTCACTCTGCAAAATTTTCCAAGTACACAGGGTTCACAAAACTTCAGTTTTTCGACTTTGTCTCCACCAAGTAGATTTTTTCCCCAAGTCAACTAGATCCCTTTCACTGACATGGCCCAATCTCTTGTGCCAAATTTCTGTCTTCGGCAAAGGTTTCATGGATACAACATCTGCAGAGCCATTTATAACTTCAGCCTCAAAGGTATACAAGCCTTGTTTATTCACGCCTCTTAATACTTCCTTCGACCCCTTCATGACTCTTAGAATACTTTTCTCTCCTTTGAAAACATGTCCTTTCTTGACGAATTCACCAAGAGAAATCAAATTTTAATTTAAATCAGGTACATACCTTGTAAGAGCACAGATTGTGTCTTAGTTATATCTCTATGTTTTGATGATAACACTTATAAATTTTGTATTCAAGAATTATATACTCTAAACGTGTTCTAGATTGTTTGCTACAGGCACTAAAGAAAATTATCTTAAGAAAGCAAAATTGCATCTGAATTTTGTTCGTATGAAAGACTTCATAAGTTCAAGAGCATCTTAAGTGAAGATCTGAACACTGCTCCCAGAAGAATCTGACTACTGTCTCTTGAAGATTCTGAAGAAGGAGTCTCTAAAGCATAGAAGACTCTGCTCTGAGAGATTTACACGCTCAAGCACACAAGCTGCACATACTCTGACTCAGCTCAATCTGAAGAACATTCAAGACTCTGAAGATCCAGATGATCCTTGGTCTGAAGACTCTGAAGACTCAGATTCTATTGTTGAAAGCTGAACTTACTTTGAAGAAGATTTAAATATGTTCGTTGGTTGTTCTCAACAGCTCTTTCCTATTTTGTGCTAGACACAAGGACACAGACAAAAAGGTTTTATCTGTGCATTCCATTCTGAGGAAAGTATTCTGCATGTGAAGACAAAAAGCATCAGGCATGTTTCAGCACAGCCTCCAATGTGAAGACAAAAGGCTCTAGGCTTTTCTGCACAGCCTTCAACGTAACAAGACTTCTTGGATCATAGTGCCTATATAAAGAAGTCCACTCCATCTTCTTCAGTATCGAATCTCTAGAAAAATCTCTACTCAAAGCAAACCTTTCAAAGCTCTTAATCATATTACTTTGCTTTATCTTTATTCTTAACTTAAGAGAAATATCACTGTTGTGATAACAGCTTATTAGAAGCATTCTTACTCTTGTAAAAGTTTTACTTTGTTTGTAAAAGGTTTTCCTTAAGAGGATCCAGTTGGGATCAGTTGCTCTTGAGAAGACTAAGAACGGTTGTTCTTAGGTGTTGCTATTTGTAATCTGTTTGATTAAAATAGTGGATTATGTCCTTGATAGAGAAAGGCAAATCACTCTTGAGAGGGTGGACTGGAGTAGTTGTTTTCAACGAACCAGGATAAAAATATCTGTGTTCTAATCTTTGATTTTTAGTCTTACTTATTCAACCCCCCCCTTCTAAGTAATTTTCTCACCTTCATACCTGACTTTAGTCAACAACCTTAGTGACTAATCATGGAGCTTGAATCTCACATATCCAACACCTATAATTTGTCAAGATTTGTTATTTCCAAGCAATATAGATTCACCATTATGATCACATAGTTCCTCGAACAAGTCTTTGTTTGGAGTCATGTGCCAAGTGCAACCTGAATCCATAATCCACTTTTTATTTTGTCATACCCTAATTTTTTTACCCCTAAGATGTCACCTCATTTACATCATTTGCATAACATTCATAATTGCATATGTGGGTGTCTTTATGCATCACTAACCCATCAAATATAAGATGTGTTTGTTTGCTTGCTTTACAGAATATATGGTCCCCCAAGGGCTTAGGAAGATGAATTATCAAAGGATGGACATCATACTCAACATCTCAAGTCCCATGTTCATCCATGGAAATCAAGAGCTCTAATTCCTCAATAATCAAATACAAGATTGCCTCGCTTCAAGATCAACAAGGCTCAAGACCTCAGATGCACCTAAATCAGGGTTTTGACCTAATCCAATCCCTGGTTGACTTTTGGAGCAAGGCATGATCCAATACCTCAAGACATGTCTCAAGGACCTCAAATGCATCATATTATTCCATTCATATAATTGGATTAATCCAAAGAACTTGATACATAAGCAATGTAAAAATTCAAATTCATCTGGTCCACAAACTAGGTTTTTTTTAATGAAAAGTCAAATGTACCTTTGACTTTTGACCAAGACATGAGCTCAAGCCTTGAGACATGAATCAAGACACTCAAAAACACCTTTGGATTCCATCCATAATGTTCAATTAGCTCAAGGATTTGATTTCATTGAAGATTACAAAATTTAAGTTCATCTGATGAAAAGTCAACCACTAATCAAAGTCAAGTTTGACTTTTTGACATTTTTGGATAAACATGGGTCCTTCAAGTCAAGAATGATGATAATGTGCAGTTTGGATCATGATCAACCAAGAGAAATCAAGAAATATGAGGTTACTTGCAAAAAGAGCAATATTGAAGAATTTGAAACTTTTTCTAAGTTAAGAAAGATCATGATTTTTGTCCAACTTTCCAAGGCCATAACTTCCAATCCAAGTAACTATTTTATTTGCTCTAAAGACAATTTTGAAGAGCTTTTTACATACTGCAAATCTTTCCTTGAGGATGAATTCCCCAAAATATGCATAGATTGAGAGATATGATGCCAGAAAGTTGGAGGTTCAATACTTTTTGAACCTAGACACTTAGAGAAATTTTAGACAGAATATGTCTTATGTTGGAGCCAACTTTAGGGCCATTTTTCTCTATAATCCACATTTATTCAAGACAAACCTTGAACATTTAAGTTGAAGTATGTTATCTCATCTTTCCAAAATGTCCAAGAACATTCATTTACCTTACTTGAGTAAGAAGTTATGAATTTCACAACATGCCTTGTTACAACTGGCTTTTCAAAGACATAATTGATGGTACACGATTTGGATGACCTTGCAAGCCTAATATCTTCACAAGATCAACACCAAAGTCATCATGCACCATGTGCTCTGCAAGAGCATAATATAATTTTCAAGATTCTATCCTTGGCATGTGGTAAAAATCATTTCAAAACCATGAAGTGAGATTTTATCCTCTAGCATTAAAGTGAAATAGTGAAATTGATCAAAAACCTCCCAATCTATCCAATAATGATCAAAACACCAAGGTATGAGATGCAATATAGTAGGTTCAATCTCAAAAGATCAGAATTATAGCCATGTGAAGAATAGGTTATGTGTACCTTGGCATCCAAGTCATGACACATAGTATGATTCATTGGATAATGGAGTGATCCTAATCCAAAATCTTTTCCAAATATATGATTTGTTTCTCTATAAATAGAGACCATCTTTCATTATTCAAATCACACTAAAACATAGCAGACACTTGTTTTCTAAGCAATCTCCTTCCTTCAAAAATTCAAAATCCCAAAGAGAGTGAAAACTTGGAACTTCAACTCCAAGAAATCTCCAACAAAACCAGTGATCAAAAAACTTCATATACATCATATAGAAGTGATCCAAACACTCACCTTGCATCTGTAACACCAAAATCATCAAGTCATATATCATTTTCTTCAAGGTTGCAGATTGATTTGGCCAGAAAGTTCCAGAAGGTTTTAAGTCAATTCAAGCACATCAACACACTCCTTGGAGGTCAAGGAAGCTGTTAGCATAAATATATAACATATGTAACACCTCTATCAAGGAATTCGATTCTCACTTGCAAGGTAAGTTTTCTCAACAACTGAACTCTATGATTCATGCATCATTCTTGATCATTTGAGTTATAGATATGTTTGTCATGATATAAGGATCATTTTCCCTCAATCAATTGTATGATATCTTGAATGTATGGGATTTCATCTTAAATTTACAAATTAGGGTTCATACGGATGTGTGATTATTTCCTTTTGATATACTAAATATAAATACAATTCAATAGCATAATCAAATTCCTTGTTAAATTTCCAACAATTTTGGTCTTTACATTTTTCAATTTCATTGAGAAAATAAGGTTTTAGCATTTGAAAATGATGAAGATGATGATGAACATGAAGCTGAAAATGGTGGTGGCCATGGCGCCATTTTTCAAAATAAAATGTATTTTTACTATATTATTATTTTGGTAAAAATAAATAAACGGATGTATCACCACCTTAGTGGTTAGAGCGTGTGTTTTCAAGGTTTGTGTGTGTGCAAGGTCTAGGGTTCGAATCCCCCTTGCCCCAGATCTTTTGCTCTTTTTTTTTTAACAATTTTCACATGAAAACTCTCTATATTATTTAACACATGTGTTATTTTTCAACCCATAGCACGTGGCTCAGATGGAATTATTTTAAACCCATCACCCTAGACCTTTTGCTCTTATTTTTTTAAACAATTTTCACATGGAAACTCTCTATATTATTTAACAGATGTGTTTTTTGTAAACCCATAGCGTGTGGCTCAGATGGTATTATTTTTAACCCATCACCCCAAGGGCGTGAGTTCAACCCTTATGAGGGAGGGTCATTCCTTCCTTTTTATCATTATTTTTTCTCATTTTTTTCACAACTTCATTCAGATTATTTCACCAAACAAAATCATTATTTTTCAATAATATTTTGCACACTTCTTATTTATCTAGCATATTTTGAGAATCCATTTAAAAATTACAAAAATAATATTTATTTTTGACATTTTTATTAGGTTAAAAGCTAATACTTTTTAAGTATTTTTCATGCCTTTTCATGACTCTTCTTGATTCTTTTCTTGACCTAATGGTACATATGTATATTCATGGTCATAATATACTTTGTCTAAGTCTTGCTTAATGTATATAACATATTATCTTGACTTATACACCGTTCATATACCATAATTAAATGTTATTTCTTTTGAAAAATAATTTGATTATTGGATATTTAATTGAAACGTTAGGGTTTTGCTCAATTATTCTTTTGAAAACACCTTGATGCATGACTTGGACTTCCACTTAAGTTTAGATTCACCTAAGCCCTTGATTCAACCACGGTTGAATGTCTTGTTCATGTGTTTTCCTTTATAAAACCTCCATTAGGGTTTTGTTTACCCTTTGATATATTAATCTGATCCATGATCATCTTGAATATATGCTTGCTTGAACTTCTCTGTGATTGCTTCAATTAATTAAATATTTGCTCACGTGTTCAAGTATTTTCTTCATAAACTCTCACCATGATGAACATATCTACTTGCCTGATGCTCATTCAAATGTTTATATACCATGCTTGATCATATTCATATTCACGTCAACCTTGATGTCTTCATTTGTTTAAAAGCTTAACCAATTTTGTCTTGTTAAGTTTCTTTTGACATTTATGACATTTGCTTTCATACAATTGTTGCATTTTAGTACTCATCCTTAGTTTAGACTCAGTTCAAACTTTATGATCCCCTTCAAACTTTAACTCAGTTAAAACCCTATGATCCCCTTTTAAGGTTCTCAACTTCAATAAAAACATTAGGATTCCCCTTGAAGTTTTCAACTTCATTCAAGTCAAAACCATAGCCCTTTTATGGCTTCAAACCTTCAAAAACTCAAACCATAGCCCCTTTGTAGCTTCAACCTCAAACTTCAAGTGAAACCCTAGCCAACCTTTGACTTCAAATTCAAAGCATTTCCCCTAGAGATGAGACATGAATCATATCTATAGAAGAAATGTTTCTCCTATGCCCCACAATATAAATCAAACATTTCAAACTTTTTTCCATTTAAGTGATGCAAGTGGCACACTTGTTGATTCAATATCCAAGCTGGAGTCCTTCTCTTATTATGGTATAAAAATACTTCTTTCATTTAAGTGATATAAGTGACACACTTGTTGATTATATATCCAATTCAAGGTCCTTCTCTTAATATGCAAAGACTCATTTAAAGGAATATGTGGCATTACTCTGGATTTTCTACATCCAAGTTTAAAGATTAAGTCCCTTATTATCTTCTTTCTCAAAATGTTTGTGGTGAATAGGTGAAATATCTCCCTTAAGATGATAACTTGTCTCTTCTCTCAAACCCAACAAACCCAATTTAACCCATTAGTAGGTGGAACTACGAACGCTCTGATTTCTCAACTTCCTTTTGAGAATACATAGGCACAAGATTGTGAGATCTTAACGAGCACAATAAATAATAAAACCCTTTGGTTCCTACACCTTTATCTTAGATTACTTCAACTTACCCTACAAAAACAACAAAAATATTTCCCACTCTTATCACTCACTCAAAAAATCCCCAATACACCGCAAATGATTTAATCAATAGTAAACACAAATATATACAAGAGGTTCCTATAGGATACTATAGATACTTAAGGTGCTAATACCTTCCCTTAGTATAACCCATCCTGATTCCTGATCTCTTAGTGCATTGCATTGCACATACTCGTGAGTTTATTTAGATTTTTTTCCCTTCCCTCCTTTGGGATGAATCAAAAGTTCACATGTAAAGGGCGACCTCATCCGAGAGAAAATCGCGCGCTACATACTTGAGTCACTGCTTGAAACCACAAGAACATCAGATGAGTCAAAATCATCTTGAACAATGGTTGCATTGGCATTATCCTTACCTCCATGATCTTTCAGGAGTTTAGAGCATACTTTTCTTGTATGACCCTCCATCTTATAGTGATAACCTTGAATACCAGATGCATCACCACTATAAGACTTCTGCTAACTTTTACCATTCTTCTTTTCAAACTTGTCATCTCTCTTTGTGAATTTTGCCTCAAACGATAGGCCTTCACTTGTCAAAGATTGTTTGTGATCCTTTTGTTTGTTCAAATCCATAGAATACAAAGCTGGTTGAACTTCTTCCAAGGTCAGAGACTCTCTTCCATACAAGAGAATTTCTTTGAGGTGAGCATGTGATCTGGGAAAAACACACAACAATAACAACAACAAAAACGCTTGATCTTCATCCTCGATCTTGACATTGATATTTTCAAGATCAAGAATCAACTTGTTGAACATATCCAACTGCTCAGCCAGAACTTTTTTTTTACTCATCTTGAATGAATACAGAGCTTGCTTCGGGTAGAGGCGATTGACCAACGGTTTGATCATGTACAAATTTTCGAGTTTCACCCATAACCCAAAGGTCGTTGTCTCTTTTGAAACCTGTCAAAGAACCTTATCACTAAGGCTCAATATGATGGCATTGTGGGCTTTCTCTACCATAACGCTCTTTCTTTGTTCGTTAACGCAACGTCCATGGATACAGCTACTTTCAATGCTTCTAAATAACCTTGTTGAACCAGTAGGGATTTCATCTTCAAGTGCCATAGACCAAAATCGTTCACTTCAGTGAACTTTTCAATCTCATACTTTGTTGACGGTGTCTTCTCCATGCTCAGCGCACCAATTTGTTGTGAAAACGATATCAGAATAATAGAGTATAATCAGTTTCTTGATTAGCAAGAAGCCCACGAGGGTAGAAAGAAAGGAAGCAAGATGAATACAATGAAATTGGTTATAAACTGATATTCTTTACTTTTTCTTTGACACAAGATTACAAGTGTTACATAATAATAAATAACCTCTATCGCCCTAGTTAGGATTTGCAGCACACCACAAAGATGAGAGACTAGCATGCTATTTATAAGAAAAAACTAACATAATAACCTAATGGGATTTTACACATATGCCCATTACACAAGCTAACTTAGGAAACAAACTAACTTAAACAATTGGGCTTACAATCAAGGCCCAATTTGACATGCTAACACTTCTAGCATACTTCGACTACAACATGTGAATAAACTTTGATAACATGCTAAGATTCTTTCGAGTTATTGAACCAAGAAGCTATCCTTCGACCATCCTAGAGTTTAATCTAATATCTCATAGATACTTTATAAAAAAACTTCTAAAAAATAAGTGAAAAATATAATTGAAATGTAAAAATAAGTCTATTAATCTATTAAAAAATAAAAAAATGGCGGGTAAGTCCGTTGTCCACCAACCCGCCACCTTGGTGGGACAGACTAGTTTTTTAAGCCCAAATTCACTTAGAGAGCTTGCCTGCCCCGCCCCCTTTTTTTGCGGGCTTAAGGCGGGGCAGGGTAATGTAGAGCGACCGCGTGTTTTTCCACCCCTACTGTTGTGCCTTTGTATATTTAAGATTTTCTTCTGGGTTATTTTATCATGAATCAATTAGTCCTCTGAGTCAGAAGGTCCTAGCCATAATTCCTTTGGTCATTTTCTATCTTCTAGACTTTGAGTTATATTAATGGGTAGAACAAGCACTTTTTGTTAAGGCAAAGAAGTGTGACCTCTGTCATACATATTCTTTCTGCTGTCAAAATTTTTGTGTTACCTTTGGGAGTTATTTTCTTGGGTAAAATTAAATCATATTTGTGTGCCCCCTAGCTCATATTTATTATTGTTGTGTGATTAAAATATTTTTTATACTCACTATATCACTATTAACACACAACACAAAACTTGGTTGTAATGGTTGAAAACTTCTCTGTAATATCTCAGCTGGTAGATCACTCAAAGGATGCTAGTGGCAAAAGCATCATAAAAAAGGCAAAGGGTATGTTATTAATAAAAAAACTATTACAATCCACAATTATTCTCAAAAGCTAACAGATGCACTATAAGAGGTTATAGCCTTCAGACTATGTTTGCAGACCAACCACCCATTCAAGGAAGTTTATCCAATCCTCATTAGTGTCTAATCCAATGTCATCAGCTGGATCCTTCTTCTTCTTATTCTTCTTGAGGTTCTTCATCTTTGAGACTGAAGTCATTCCTACTATAGAAGCTCCAACTGATGAATCAGAATGTGACTTTGCACCCTTAAAATTCTCTTGCCTATCATCTTTGTCCTTCTTCCCATCAACATATCTGGATTTCAAAATAGCCTTGCTAACCTCTTGGGAAGAGCCATCCTTAAATTTATTGTACAATTTGCTTATATTATCAGTTACGAGAAGAGATAGATGGAAAGGAATGTGACCTTGCTAGTAATGGAACACAACTTATATAGAGATTTTGAGATAAAGCAAAATCAATGTTGTTTATTATGCACCAATGGACATTAGAGAGAGGTCTATTCTTGGTCTTCAAGTACATCTCTTCATATTTGACTACTTTGTTTCTCTTAAATGCTTAAGTTTCATATCAATACTTGACCATCTCGAGAATTGAAGAGTTGTTTCACAACCATTCTAGCCAAATTTCAACAACATTTCTAAAATATTTTTAAATGATTTCTTACAAAGGGGGAGAACAAATATGACTTTGATTCATTTTTATTTAGATATGATAAAATCCCAAACATTTTATATTTGTGAATTTAAGTTTTTAAGATATTTTCTTCAGTATCTTTTTTATTTCCTTTATTTTTTGTTGATGACAAAAGGGGAGTAGATATAGAAGCATTTAAGCACCAGAATCTGACAATTATTATTCTTGCTTAGATTCTGAAGATTGTTGTGCTTTAAAGTTTAAATTTAATTAATATGGATAGAACATAGGGGGAGCTTACAAACATCATCCTATGGACTATTAGACTCATGGGGACCTTACAAACCTCAGACGTTGAAGTCAAGTTGTTAATTAAGTTAACAACCATTATTCTTAAATACTTATGTTTGTCATCATAAATAAGAGGAAGATTGTTCGAACAAAATTGGTTTGTCTCATATCCCTTAAGTTTTGATAATAACAAAGTATTTAAAGAAAAATTGGGTATATTGATATTTGTTCAAGTGTGCAGGACTATAGATTAAAATTTCAGGAATAATCTAAGTATTGGTTCTGATATTGAACATCTAAAGAGAAACTTAAGATCAAAATCCAAAAGGATTAGAAGTTGAAGACCAGACTCTGAAAAAGCCTAATTTTAAAGAAGTCAAAATATGAAGACCAGAGTTTAAAGAAGTCAACCTCTGAAAACCAAACTTTGAATAAGTATGCTTCTGAAGATCAGAATCTGATCCAGTCAAAGCGCAAGGGGCAAGAGGACTCTGATAGGTCACTATCAGACTCTGAGGTTATTTTTCCTTCTTCTGGTCATGTGAAGACCTAAGTTATTTTTTATATAGATATATGGGATGTATCTGATAATTCCTTTTGAAGCAGGGGAATTTCAAATGATCTTTCAACGTCATTAACCATTTGAAGAAACATCTCAATGTCTCTATTCAAGCTTCTTAAATACTTTCTTGTGAAAAGATCTCTAACGAATCTTTTCCTTCTTTATATAAGGATTTGAAAACTTGAAGAAAAATAATCAACCATTGACATTCAAAGAGCAGTTACTTTGTCAAAATACAAGCACAAGTTTAACTTAAAATTTCTTATCTTTGTATATTCTATAAATCCCTAAGTTTAAAAGATACTTCTTGTATTGTATTCTATCTACACCTATGATTATATATCAAATTCATTACCCTAATCAATCATTTATTTGTTAGGTAGATTGTTAGAAGTCTCTTAATTAGTGTTTGAGCATTTGAAGTCTCTTGCTTATCTGCTTGAGCATAGAAGTCTCTTGCTTGTATGATGAAGCATTGGATGTCTCTTGCTTGTGTGCTTGAGTATAGAAGTCTCTTACTTTATGTTTGAGAATTGGAAGTATCTTGCTTTTGTGCTTGATAAAATTGTAATCTTGTGTGATTATAGTGAAAATCTCTTGTAAGTACAAGGGGACTGGACTCTTTAATTCCTTATCTGTTGCTTATCACTCGCCTCTGATTAGTTCATATTCTATACTTTGTGTTTAAAATATGACTAAAGCTTTAAAAAGAAAGAAAAGTCTAACATAATTCAACCCCTTCTTGTGTTTTTCTCACCTTCAATACAAACTAAGCTTGTATCCGTAGCACACCCACAAGCCAATGAACAAGCTGAATCGACCAACAAGGTAATCCTACAGGGACTAAAGAAGAAGATGGATGATGCAAAAGGCTTATGGGCAAAATTTATCCATGAGATATTATGGTATTATCACACCACCCCATACTCCACCACCAAGGAGTCTCTATTTTCCATCTTATATGGAGGAGACGCCATGTTGCCTATGGAGATAGACACACCCTCAAGGAGGCGATCCTACCCAAAACCCAGAACACTCTCCATCTTAAGTATTATTACATTTAGATTATTGTAATATTATTGGAGGGACAAATCCTACCCATAATCATTTACTCGTGAACAATTTTCTGAATATTTATGATCAACAAGGATAATTTCAATATTTTATATGTTGAACTTTATAGCGAAGATCTTTTCCATCCTTTGAGTAAAATATTTTATGTTGGAGTTCATAGAGAAGATCCTTGCCGCCTTTGAGGCAAATATTTTGTATGTTGGAATTCATAGGGAGTATTCTTGCCACCTTTCGAGGCACATATTTTGTATATGAAGCTGTGAGAAAAACACAAGAAAGGGGGGGGTTGAATTGGGTTTTCACCTTAATAAACTTTTTCGCCTCTTCACTTGTTGCTTTACGTGATTCTAAAAGATGCATTGCGGAAGCATAAATGATAAAGCATAATACAAGTAAAGAACACATGATATATCCTGGTTCACTTGAGCAACTCTCAAGCTAACCCAGTCCACCCTTCCAAGGTGATTTTGCCTCTCTAAAATGAGGTCTTAATCCACTATAAACAAACTGATTACAGATGCACAAGCAAACTGCTGGTAACTAACAATCAAACAATGACACGTTCAGTGATCCTTTCAGATATAACGTTCATTGAGCTAACAAAATCCGATCCCTCAAGATCTCCTGTTAGGATTTTAATCACAATGATAGCAACCACTTGTCTTCTCAAGTATTCTGATCTTCACTTGATCACTTGAGGAACCACCAATTCTAAATTGAATTTGTGTTGCCGGAGATTACATGAGTGCTTCTTATCAAGCAGATTACTCCCAATTAAATTACATGGCAATTATTGAGCAACAGCTCCTTGCTTCCTAATATAGAAACTATATTTAAAGATAAATCTCTACGAGATTACTAAAGCATTAGTTTCCATATTACTTGCTTTCTAACAAGCTCACATTTGAATGAATCAAATGTTCTTCTTTTATAGTATATTCAAGATAGTTGTTGTGAGGATAAATATGTCCTTTCAAATTCCAACGGTCATATCCCAATGGATAGAATAATCATGTGTTGAACAATACAGTGATGTCATTCTCTTTTGTCCTTTTCTTGTAACGTTAATATATCACGTGGAATATTTGCATAAGTTGTGATCTTTGTTTATTAGATTGAATAGATAAGCTTCTTGTCTTGGTTCTTCTGACGATGTATCTGATGAGTAGTTCAGAAACTACTTTGGTATGATAACACAATAACATCAGAGTCTTTAGACTTAAGTACCTTGTTTATCAGAATGGATAGCAACAGCTTATCTGAGTAACAAGTCTTTGTCTGGGTGACGCTATATAATCTTCAACTTCAGAATCTAGTCTTCAGAGTCTTTCTGCACTTGGTCTTCAGAGCCTTTAGCCTTCAGAGCTTCAAGTCATCAGAGTCTTCAGCACGTAGATCTTCAGAGGATTATATCTTCAGAGTCTTGATCTTCAGAACCCTTAAGTCTTCAGAGTATTTCTGCACTTGGTCTTCAGAGCCTTCAGCCTTCAGAGCTTCAAGTCATTAGAGTCTTCAGAGCTTGGTTCTTCAGAGGACTATATCTCAGATGCGTTATTAGCTTCAAGATCAGATGCACTTCTCAGAGCAGAATCCACAAGAGCATTGCAACCGCAATATACAACATCCTTGGATCTTTCTGATTGTGATCAGATACAGAGGCAAACTTGCTTGTTCAATATGCTCTGTGGCTTGTCCCACATAGTAACTCGCATATAATATTAAATGCACATCTTGATATTGTTTGTTTGATCTGATATCTTTAATTAACATGATCTGCACACAACAAACATTAGAACATAAAATGGTTCTTTCACAAATACTTCATTTTTATCATCAAAACATAGAGATAACTTGCAGAGACAATTCTTGTTCTTACAGTATGCTAGACTTCATAGCAAAAATCCTTGCCTCCCTTTGAGGCAAATATTTTGTATGTTGGACTTTATAGTGAAAATACTTTCCGCCCTTTGAGGCAAATATTTTATGCTGAACTACATAGCAAAGATCCTTGCTGATAGGTGTCAAGTATAGAATGGCTTTCTTATCAATTTACGAAACTTATTAACCTCTTTTACATACTTCTGATTGCGAAACAACTTATTTATAAATTGATTCTTGAATCAATGTATATATTTGGTATTTTTAATATATTTGTTAGTTTTGCAGCATATTTTGTAAAAAGGGTGCGGCAAAAATCAGAAGAAAAAGAAAAGAAACGAAGAAAGTCGCGTGTCGAAGAAATCAAGATATTCATCTGATGAAGGAGAAACGAATGAGAATTTTTGCTTGACAAAGGCCTAGCGAGAGACCACACGAAAGAAGTTTGAAATTCCAATAGCTACTGGTAGTGGTTTGCTGGCTGATTCGCCTGGCGAATGAGTGGCGAAAGGGATTCAACCGATGAAGCTCTATTTCTCCTGGAAAACTTAGATATTTTTTCCAGCTTGTTTGCACTGTTGCTATCACGTGGCTTTACTAAAGGATTTTGCCCGGCGAATTCTGTAGCTCCCCCGACGAAGTTTCCTAGGCAGAACATGTGTATTTTAGCACTTTGTGATATTTTTTGGGGACATAACTTACTTTTTAAGAATCTTTTGTAACCTAGAAACTTTGGTGAAGAGAAAAAAAGTCATCTTCTTCATTTCTACTTAGAAATCAAAGCTTTTAAGCTTCTATCTTTGATCCTTTCAAGTTTGATGCTCCAAAAGCTTTATTTGTTACTTGTTGCTTAAGCTACCATGGTTATGGGTAGCTAAATCTCTCTTTGTGTCAAGATTAGAGGAAGATAATTCTCATTTTTGTATGTATTTCTCTTGATATGTGTATGTGAACAAATTAATGATGAATATATAGTGAAAAAACTTGTTTTTATTGTATATTTATGTTGAATCATTATTAAGAAATATGTTTCAACTATTAACCTAGTTTTTTTTACATCTTTCAATAAACAAAGTCTATAGATAGTTTTGTGAGTTGATATTCACTAATATTAACCCCTTAATGTTATCATATTGATAGTTAGGTTGAGAGATCATCTAAGGATCAATATGATATAAATCACAATTTGTTTTAGAGATGAAACATATTGAGAGGATATGTGATTATATTTGTTGTTAATGAGTTCACATGCTTTGTTAATAAAATGTGTATGAAATGGATTATTGAGCCATAATCTTGACATGTTTGTACCAATTGTTTAAAACCGAAACTTTTTACCGTTGACTATAATTTTTATGTAATCGTTGCGTTACGAAATCAAACCAACCACTTTTTATGTTCTATGTTTAAAATGATACCAATTGTAAAACGACAGTAATATCACACAATCCCTATGGATACGATAACAAAAACCCACACTAATACTGTTTCAACAAAATGGCATCGTTGTCGAGGATCGTTGTTTGATATTGCAAGAATTGTAATAGTTGATAAGTAAACTTTTTTATTTCAATTACTCTTTCTTGAGCTTCTTACTTTGTTTGGTTAAGTTTTGCAGACTCTGTTTATGCAAGGAAAGTTACCTGCAGATCAACTTCTTTTCGATCCTGAGATTAAGAGAACTACGCGTAAGTTGAATAACAAAACTAGACGGAGGAGGCAACTTACCAAGGGAAGACGAGAGAGAGGAGAAAGTTCTATTTCTACACCAATACCTCAGTTTATGCCAAACATAGCAAATCCACCACCACCACCACCTTCTGCTTCAACACCATGTACCAACAGTCTGAGGCACATTGCTCAGTTTGCGCATAATGCCCATAATGGTAGGCATTCGAAGATGAAAACGAGAACTCTTGAGCTTCTATACCAAAATCCTTTTACTGGTATGGATCATGAGGATCCGTTCATACATCTCACAAAATTCTATGAGATTGCGGGTGCAACGGGAGCGCCAGAAGCTGACGAAGAATCATTGTTCAAGAGATTGTTTCTACACTCCTTAATCGAGAAGGAAAATGAATGGTATTTTGATCAATCCACTTTGGTGATGACATACTAGAATGTGTTAGAAGAAAAGTTCTTTGAACGATTTTTTCCATACAATCGATTCATGGAAGCAAAGACGACAATTGCGGTATTCGCTCAAGGCGAAAATGAATCTCTCAATGAAGCTTGGGAGATGTTCAAATCCATGTTACGAAAATGCAAGGGTCACGGTTTTGATGAACTTACTCAAGTGCACATCTTCCGAAATGGTCTCCAACCGATCCACAAGACTTTATTGGATGTTGCTTTGGGTGGATCTTTAATGTCCAAGAGTGGAAGAGAGGTGGGTGGAGGAGAAGAAAATGACAAGAAAAATGATGATGTGAGAAGTGATGAGATTGTGGAAGAAAAAAATGATGAGTTAGAAGTTGACAATGAAAAAGAGAAATTAGTTGAAAATTTGAACCATGAGAAAGAAGATGTAGAGGAGAAAAAGAAAAAATCAAGAAAGGAAAGGAGAAAGTGAGCCCAATTCCAATTCAAAACTTTCCTCACCCTCATGCTTCAACCAAGAAAGACAATGCTAGGCATTATGCTTGGTTCATGGATATATTTTGTCAATTACAAATTAATATTCCATTTTCCGAGGCTCTTGAGAAAATGCCCAAATATACAAAGTTTATGAAATACATCCTTACCAAGAAAAGCAGATTTACAGACCAAGAAACAATCACGCTTGATGCGAGTTGTAGTGCAATCATTCAAAGAACTATATCGATCAAAAAAAGTGATATGGGTCGAGTTACTTTTCTGGTTACCATAGGAAATATTTATGTGGGTGAAGGCTTGATTGACTTAGGCTCAAGCATCAATTTGATTTCATTATCTATTGTTAAGAGGTTGAAAAGAATTGAAATGAAAGCAACAAAAATGACATTGCAATTGGCCGACAAACAACTCATCCTCATGGAGTAGCTCAAGATGTGTTAGTCAAGGTGGATAAATTCTTTTTTCCAATTGATTTTGTTGTTATTAACATGGAAGAAGACCATAATGCTCCATTGTTTCTTGGGCGACCTTTTATGAAGACGGCTAGAATGATGATTGATATCGATGATGGTCTCATGAAAGTGAGGTTCAAGATGAGGAAGTTTCTTTTAATCTTTTCAAAGCAATGAAGCACTCCAAAGATACACATGATAGCTTTCAAATTGATGCAACAGAAGAAGCTATAATGGAAGTAACAAGGCAAGTCCACATGTCAACTCCCTTTGAAAAAGCTCTTGGTGATGCATTTGAAGTTCTTACCGAAGAGGAAGAGAGGGAACTTGAAAAATGCTTGAATGAACTTGAGAATTTGGAAGAATTGCAACCTTGGGAAAATGAAGTGGAAGTGTTGAAAAAAGAGGTGAATGATGAAAAATCCCAACTTGAATTGAAGATGTTGCCTCCCCATTTCAAATATGCATTTCTTGATGATGGTTGTAAAAAACTGGTTATCATTAGTAACATTTTATCCAAAAAAGAGGAACACCGTTTAATTCAAGTTTTGAAGAAAAATCAAAGAGCTATAGGTTGGGTTCTCTCCAATTAGAAGGGGATTAGTCCGACTTATTGCATGCATAAAATATTTATGGAAGAGGATTTCAAAATGGTTGCTCAACCTCAACGTCGCTTGAATCCTACAATGAAAGAGGTTGTGAGGAAGGAAGTAGTGAAACTATTAGATGTCGGGATGATCTATCCGATTTTCGATAGTACATGAGTGAGTCTGGTACAAGTAGTTCCAAAGAAACAAGGTATGACCATGATAAGAAATGAAAAGAATGAATTGATTCTGACAAGGAGCGTAACGGGTTGGCGGATGTGCATCGATTACCGAAGGCTTAACCAAGCAACACAAAAAGATCACTTTCCGTTACCTTTTATGGATCAAATGCTCAAAAGGTTACCGGGTTAAGATTTCTATTGTTTTTTAGATGGATATTTCGGGTATAACCAAATTACAGTTAATTCGGAAGACCATAAGAAAACAAAATTTACTTGTCCTTTTGGGATTTTTGCGTATAGAAATATGCCTTTTGGCTTGTGCAATGCACCGACCACTTTTCAACGATGCGTGCAAGCCATCTTTTCTGATCTTATTAAGAAGACCATGGAAGTTTTCATGGATGACTTCTCCGTTTTTTGGGCGTTTTTTGAACTATGCTTGAAAATTTTGGAAACTGTTTTAGTGAGGTGTGTGGAAACTAATCTAGTTCTTAATTGGGAAAAGTGCAATTTCATGGTTACGGAAGAAATCGTGCTAGGCCACAAAGTCTCCTCCAAAGGCCTTGAAGTTGACCAAGCAAAGATTGAAGTAATAGAGAAGTTTCTACCACCAACAAATGTGAAGGGAATCCAAAGTTTCGTTGGTCACGTGGGATTTTACCGGAGATTCATCAAAGACATATAAAAAATAGCAAGACCTTTAAGCAATTTTCTCAATAAAGATAAGTCTTTTCTCTTTGATGATGATTGTTTAAAAGCTTTTAAAATTTTGAAAGAAAAATTGATCACTGCACCCATAATCATAGCTCCAAATTGGACTCTCAATTTTGAATTAATGTGTGATGCAAGTGATTATGCGGTTGGTGCGGTGTTTGGCCAAAGAAAGACAAAAAAATTTCATGCCTTACATTATGCAAGTAAGGTTTTAAATGAAGTGCAAGTGAATTATGCAACAATTGAAAAAGAATTGCTCAAAATAGTGTATGCTCTAGAGAAGTCTAGGTCTTATCTTATTGGTTCGAAGGTTGTGGTGTACACTGGCCATTCGGCGATTAAGTATCTTCTCACCAAGCCGGATTCAAAGTAAAGGCTTATCCGATGGATTCTTTTATTGCAAGAATTTGATTTAGAAATTTGCGATAAGAAGGGTTCTGAAAACTTGGTGGCGGATCACTTATCCCGCTTGGTAAATATGGAAGTGACAAATCAAGAAAGTGAAGTGCGAGAAGAATTCCCTGATGAAAAAGTATTTATGGTTCAAGTTAGAAGTTGGTTTGCTGATTTTACAAACCATGACACAACCAGATTAATACCGGAAGATCTAACTTGGAACCAAAAGATGAAATTCTTGTCGAATGCAAATTTTTATGTTTGGGATGAACCTTACCTTTTTAAACTAGGTAGTGATAATCTCTTGAGAAAGTGTGTTACTAGTGAGGAAGCTAAAAGTATCCTTTGGCACTGTCGCAATTCGTCGTATGGAGGTCATTATAATGGTTTGAGGAAGACAACAAAAGTCCTCAAGTCGGGATTTTATTGGTCGTCCCTGTTTAAAGATGCAAACCTACATGCGAAGAATTGTGACATTTACAAAAGAAGTGGCGGAATTGGGAAACAAGATGAGATTCCCTTACAAAGTATTTTGGAAGTTAAAGTTTTTAATTGTTGGGGTATAGATTTCGTTGGACAATTTCCTCCCTCTTTTTCCAACGAACACAAGGTGAAACTAATGTCGTGATATCAAGCAGAAGAAGAAGTCAACCTTGGTAACATCAGCAAAGTTATGCTCAACAACAAGGTTACCCTATTCAGTTTGCTCAACAACCGTATGTGGCTGTTGTTACACCTTCTTTTAATCAACAAGTTCCTGCATACCATCCTGTGCAACTGGGTCCTGCTTATCAACCTCCCACCCGTCAACATCCTCTGGGTTATCAGCCTGCCCAAGCTCCATCCAATTATCAATGAGCGCCCAACGTTCCTGCCTATCAACAACCAAAGAATCAAGCGCCTCTCCAAAATGTTCCCAATAAAAGACAGTATAAGCCTCCGGTTCCTCCTATTTCGAGGACCTATACAGAGTTGTACCCTTCATTAGTGCAACAAGGTTTGATTACGACAAGGGCTTTGGGTCCACCTCCTAATCCTCTTCCACCTAATTGTTTGTTTCATGAAGGGGCTCCTGGCCATGATCTAGAAAGTTGTTATGCTCTCAAGCACCTTGTAAGAGAATTAATGGAAAAGAAGATTTTGTCTTTAGGTGATTCTCAACCTAATGTTAATAACAATCCTTTGCCTACTCACGGGCTTCTTAATGCTATTGATGAGGTATCTGACGAGAGTCTAACTCTTGATGTCTCTGAGATTAAGACCCCTCTCCGAGTCGTCCATTTAAAGTTGTTTGAGGCAGGTTTGGTGGATGTTTGCCATGATAATTGTACAAATTATGATGTCAGTACCAAAGGATGTATGTTGGTTCAAGATGATATTCAAAGTTTGATCAATGATGGTTTTCTACAAGTGAGTAATAAAGTGAAGAAGGATGAAATTTTCGTGATTGAGCCCATCTTCAACTTTCCAGAACCAAATGATAAAGTGCCCATTTTTAATTTTCCAAAATCAAGTTCTGCAGTACCTATTTTCAGTGCACCAAAGCATGTGTTCAACATACCAGAATCTATTGTTAATCCACCAAAGTCGGTAATCATTCAAAAGCCAAGTCCTTTTCACTTCAGAGACTCTAAAGTCGTGCCTTGGAAATACGATGTGACTATGATTGACAAAGAATCTGGGAAGATTATTCCGAGGGAAGAATTGAAAAGTGTTAGTGAAGCTGTGACTAATATAGCTGGGGCAAGCAAGTTGACAAGAAGAAGTGGTAGTATTTATACTCCACATTTCAATGAGGCTCCTCCTAAGGAAACTGTTACCACTAAGTCTACCAAAGACAAAGAGAAAGAAGTGGTTGCAAATGATGAAGATGCTGAGTTCTTGAGGATTATCAGAAAAAGTGATTACAAAGTCATCGATCAGCTTCACCAAACTCCTTCCAAGATCTTAATTCTGTCTCTTTGGATGAGTTCACCTGCTCATCGAGATGGACTGCAAAAGTTATTGGCTCAAGCTCATGTCGCTCAAGATATTACTATTGGTTAGTTTGACAATGTGATTGCGAATATTACAGCCTTAACACCCTTAGCTTCAGTAATGAGGAGTTACCAAGAGAAGGTCAGAATCACGGTCGTGCCTTACACGTATCCGTGAAATGTCAGGAAGATACTTTATCAAGAGTACTTGTTGATATTGGTTCCTCTTTAAATGTTTTACCTAAGAGGACTCTTACAAAGTTGGATTACAAAGAGACTGAGATGAGACCTACTTCTTTGATAGTTAAAGCTTTTGATGGTTCCTGCAAAACTGTAATTGGAGAAGTGGAGCTACCGATCTTAATTGGTTGCATGTATTCGACATTACGTTCCAAGTGCTGGATATAAACCCTACTTATAGTTGTTTACTTGGAAGGTCATGGATTAATATTGATGGTGCTATAACTTCGACATTACATCAGAAGATGAAATTAATGGTAAGTAACTTGTCTTTATTCCGTTATATAGAGGTTGACGAAGACGCTTTGGAAACTTCTTTACAAGCACTCGATATAGCCAATGTTGTCCTGTTGGAAGTCGAGGAACCAGTGGGCAAAAGTAATCCATCTTTCACATCTTTCAAGAGCACCGGATCAACAATTAAAGGAGGTATACCCGAAGGTTGAGGAGAGGTGATAAATGTCAAGACAAAGATGGATCGACATGGGTTGGGTTACAAACCAAATAAAGATGGAGCATCGACATTTGCCAAAGGTCGTACGAAGACTATCCAAGAAGTGTTCGTCAACGGAGGTTTTTAAATAAATGTTGTTGAAGATGATAAGGAGGATGAAGACTTAAACAATCTGGTATTCAAGTGTGATGCATCTTTGGACAACTGGGAAGCAATAGAAATCTCAGTGATTTTTCCTTCGTCAAAGTAATTTATTGTCCTTTGTTTGTTGTTTTAAAAGAAATCAGCAATCTTTTAAAACCAAAAAAGGAAAGAACATCTTCTCTCGCATTTCTTTGTGCCTTTAATAAAATAATTCATTCCAAACATGCAGAATAATCCTAAACCATGTTGAATCCGATGACCCTGCTTTCACTCCTAACTTTGATTCACCCATTTATCAAGCTGAAGATGAAAGTGAGGAAGATTTCGAAGTTCCCGCTGAATTGGCAAGATTGGTTGAGTATGAGTACACTAAACTTCAACCGCATAAAGAGCAGGTAGATTTGATTAATCTTGGCACCGATGAAGAAAAGAAAGAGGTCAAGATTGGTATCACACTCGAGCCTGATGTCAAGCAGAGGATGGTCAAACTTTTAGAGGAATATGTTTATATGTTTTCATGGTCGTATCAAGATATGCCCAGTTTAGACACTGATATTATTGTTCACAAGTTGCCACTTAAACCAGAGTGCCCACCTGTAAAGCAAAAACTTTGAAGAACTAGACCTGGCATGGCTTTGAAGATTTGGGATGAGTTAAGAAACAACTTGATGTAGGGTTTCAAACAGTTGCGAAGTACCCCGAATGGGTAGCCAACATTGTGCCAGTACCCAAAAAGGACGGTAAAGTCAGAATGTGTGTGGACTATAGGGATTTGAACAAAGCAAGTCTAAAAGATGATTTCCCTCTACCGCATATTGATACACTTGTGGATAATACAACCCATTTCACAGTTTTCTCTTTCATGAATGGCTTCTCCGGTTATAATCAGATTAAGATGGACCCTACTGATAGAGAAAAGACTATATTCATTACTCCTTGGAGAACATATTACTATAAAGTCATGCCTTTCGGTCTAAAGAACGCAGGGGCAACATATCAAACAGTGGTGGTTGCACTCTTTCATGACATGATGCATAAAGAGATTGAGGTGTACGTTGACGATATGATTGCCAAGTCTCAAAGTAAGGAGGACCATTTGGAACATTTGTTAAAGCTATTTGAACCACTCAGGAAGTACCAGTTGAAATTCAATCCTGCTAAGTGTACTTTTAGTGTTAGATCTGGAAAGTTACTTGGATTCATTGTTAGCCAACAAGGAATTGAAGTAGATCCTAATAAAGTCCGAGCCATTCAAGAAATGCCTGCTCCACAAACTGAAACACAAGTCATAGGTTTTCTTGGACGCCTGATTTATATTTCCAGATTCATTTCTAATATGAATGCTACCTGTGAGCCAATATTCAAGTTACTATGCAAGGGTCATATTATGGATTGGAACTCTGATTGTCAGCAAGCGTTTGAGAAGATCAAGGGTTATTTGCAAAAGCCTCCTATCTTGATTCCTCCTATTCTTGGAAGACTATTCTTCATGTATCTGAATGTTCTTGAGAAGTCTATGGGTTGCGTATTGGGCTAACACGATGAGATTGGACAAAAAGAACATGCCATATACTACTTGAGCAAGAAGTTTACCAATTGTGAAAGCCGGTATTCACTTTTGGAAAAGACTTGTTGTGATTTGGCATGGGCTGCTAAGCGTCTCAGGTAATACTTGTTCTGTCACACTACTCTGTTAATCTCGAAAATGGATCCAATAAAGTATATTTTTGAGAAGCATGCTCAGACAGGGAGACTTGCCCGTTGGCATATGTTATTATCCGAACATGACATCCAATATGTGACTCAAAAGGCTATAAAAGTAAGTATCTTGTTAGATTACCTTGTCGACCAACCAGTTGAAGATTATGAGCCTATAAAATTTGACTTTCCTGACGAAGACATTATGTTAGTGAAGAAAGACTGTGAAGAGCCAGGTCCTGGTGAAGGTCCCAAGCCAGTTTCCCGTTGGAAGATGATGTTTGATGGTTCCTCTAACTACAGTGGGAATGGAATAGGTGCCATTTTGATGAATCCTGATGGTAGTTATACCCCTTTCACTTTGAATGTACAAACAATGTTGCCGAGTATGAGACATGCATTCTAGGCCTTGAAGCAACTATTGACCTCCGAATCAAAATTCTTGAAGTGAGCGGAGATTCAACTTTAGTAATCTACCAAGTCAAGGGTGAATGGGAGACCATAGATGAAAAGTTAATCCCATACAAAGCTTACATTGTTGAAATGATTGAATACTTTGAAGAAATCACTTTCAAACATGTCCCGAGGACTGAAAATCATATTTCTGATGCTTTAGCCATATTAGCCTCGATGTGGAAGGTCAGGTTTGTTAACGAAGTACCACTCATTTGAATTGAGCGCAAGACTGAACCCGCCTACCGTCAACTAGTTGAAGAGGAAACTGATGACAAACCATGGTTCCACGACATTAAGAATTATCTGCAAAACCAAGAGTATTCGGCCGATGCTACAACTCTTGACAAAAAGACTCTGAGAAGATTAGCATCCAAATTTTTCCTCAGTAATGATGTGGTGTATAAAAGAAACTATGACATGGTTCTGCTTAGATATGTTAACAGACGTGAAGTAGACACGTTACTTCAAGAAATTCATGAAGGAACATTTGGAACTCACGCCAATGGTTATGCTATGTCTAAGAAGATTTTGAGAGTGGTGTATTACTGGTTAACCATGGAATTTGATTGTATCCAATATGCCAGAAAATGCCATAAGTGCCAAATCTATACTGACAAGGTGCACGTGCCTCCAGCGTTGTTGAATGTTTTATCATCACCGTGGCCTTTCTCAATGTGGGGCATCGACATGATTGAGGCAATCAAATCTAAAGCTTCCAACGGTCACAGATTCATTTTAGTTGCCATTGACTACTTCACAAAATGGGTAGAAGCTGCTTCTTATGCCAATGTAACCAAGCAAGTGGTTTTCCGCTTCCTTAAGAAATAGATTATCTGTCATTATGGAATTCCAAGTCAAATCATAACAGATAATGTGACTAGTTTGAACAATAAAACCATGAAGGAGTTGTGTGAATGTTTCAAGATCATGCACCACAATTCTTCTCCTTATTGTACTAAAATGAATGGAGCTTTTGAAGCTGCAAATATGAACATCAAGAAAATCCTACAAAAGATGGTAAAAACCTAAAAGGATTAGCATGAAGTGCTACCATTTGCTTTGCACGGATAGAGAAATTCAGTGTGAACTTCAACAGGGGCAACCCCTTTCTCATTGGTGTATGGAATTGATGTTGTCCTTCCTATTGAAGTAGAGATACCTTCCTTGAGGGTATTAATGGAAACCAAAATTAACGAAGCAGATTGGGTCCAAGAAAGATTTGACTAACTAAACCTTATAGATGAGAAGCGCACGACTATGATGTGCCATGGTCAGTTGTACCAGAAATAGATGAAGAGGGCATTTGACAAGAAGGTCTGAATCCGAGAATTTCGAGAAGGGGAGCTTGTACTCAAGAAGATCTTGCCAGTTTATAAAGACATGCGTGGGAAATGGATGCCAAATTATAAAGGTCTGTTTGTTGTGAAGACAATCTTCTTAGGAGGATCGCTAATTCTCACAATAATGGATGGTGAAGAGCTTGCACATCCTATAAACTCTGATGCAGTCCGAAAATATTATGCCTAAAAATCCCGCTAATTCGAAAACCTGAAAAGGAGACTTAGGTAACAATGGGTATCCTGGTGGATCAAAACCTATCAAGGAGATTCAGTCAAAAATTAGGGATGAAAATAAAAATAATAAGAGCTCGCTAAGCTGAAAACCTGAAAGGGCTGTTTAGGCAAAAATGAGCGTCCCGATGGATTGAAAACCTGAAAGGGAGATCCAGGTAAAAGTTACGGACAAAAGGCATTTCACTACATCAGATGACGTTCATCACTGCAGAAGATCAAAGCAGAAATCTAACCCAGCCGCTCTCATCAGAAGTAGGATTTTGGGAATTCTTAGTTGTTAGGGTTAGTAGGTGTCGTTGGATTCAATATAAATTTTCCCTATTACCAATTTCAATTGTAATACTCCATGGAGCTTTGCCTTTAGTAAGCTACCATGCGTGAAATCAGACTTTTGTCTTTCAATTTTGCCATTTTTACGCTTTCTCTACTTTTCCTTGTTATGCAAAATGTTATTTATTAATAATATTTTTGAAAGTGAAAAGTTTTTGAATTTAAAACCATTTTTGAAAACACATTGAAAAAGATATATAGTTGTTTTGACCTGTGGAAAGATCTAAAGGAAATCATTGTTCCCCAGGAAGTCTTAATGTAGCAGAAGCACTTTTAGACCATTTTCAGCAAAAATTCTCTTTGAAGCATAAAATGACAACATTCTTGGAACGATCTTGTGATCATAAGTGATTTTCAAGACTACAGAGAATCTCCCCAGTCTCCATCGGGTGATACATGTTTATTGATATTGAGGATTCACTCCCCAATGGAGTCATCTTTGTTCCTCACTGAAGTTACTCAATTTTCTCCAATAAGCCGCTTTGGCTCCATACTTCCCCGATGAAGTGGATATTTATTTTATCCTCTACGAAGTCTCAATTCATAGATGACTCTTTCTGGTGGACATTTTCTTCTTTGACAAGGAAATCAACTTCATGATGGCAATCCCACAGGTAAAGTTGTGATGTTATATCCCCGAATAGAATACTGTTTCCCCGGAGAAATTTGAAACTTTGAAGTAAGACTATGGTTCCGCCTATTGGTTTTATATCCATCTCTTGATAGATGTATCCTTCTTGCAGAGGTTGATCAAGTATCCTCGTCGAGATGTTTATTTCATCTCCAGTTTACCTCTCTCGTTTGTTTTGTCAGCATAAGCATAAGCATAAGCATAAGCATGACATACATTCATTCATATGTTCATACATAGCATTATGAGCATTTTTGCTACTGTTGTTGCCTTTTGTCGTTTACTTTGGTTGTGTTTACCACCAAGTAACTGGGTTTATCGTTTCCCTCCAAGTAGAGTCGTCAACTTTAGACAAAAAGTACCACCCTTTTCAAATTCCCCACAGAGTTCGACCCTCGTGGATGATGATTGCTTCAGTTATCTTTTCCATGCTTGGATGAGATAAATCTCCATTTGAGTTCATTCCTCAATGATTGGAGTCTTGTTTGACCATTTCTTTACTAGCTTGTTCCTAGATTAAACTTTGGTCCCTGGAAATTATTTTTAAACCTAATTAGGTCGACGAACCTAGCTTGAACGTGCATTTATTTTGCACTGTTTCTCCCAAGAAAAATATTTACAAATCCTCATTACCGATAAGTGGCAGTCTCTCTTGAGAAGCTTATCATTTCGTTATTTCCAACAACAAGTGGCAGTCTCCCCATGAGAAACTTGTTTTCCTTTTTCCTTTTCCAGATAAGTGGCAATCTCTCCTGAAAAGCTTATCATTTTTACCTTTGTTAGATAAGTGGTTGTCTAATTCGAGAAGTTTATCATTTTTATTCCTTTGTCAGATAAGTGGCAGTCTCTCCAGAGAAGCTTATTAGTTTATTTTTGCCTAGATAAGTGGCAGTCTCATCCGAGAAGCTTATCCATTTTACCTTATTACCGAATAAGTGGCAGTCTCCCCTGAGAAGCTTATCATTTATCTTCATTATCGATAAGTGGCCGTCTCCCCTGAGAAGCTTATCATTTTTATCTTTATTGTCGATAAGTGGCAGTCTCTTCCTTCGAGAAGCTTATCCTTTTTGGGTGGTGTGTAAGTCCTTTTTCATACGATAAGTGGCAGTCTCTTTTGAGAAGCTTATCAGGGCGTTTCCCTCATGAAGTATAGCTATTTTGGCATACAAAAGAGTTAATTACCCTGTATCTTTTATGATGTTTCCTGAAGATCCCGTTTGATCTTTTTGTTTAAGGAATTTCCAGAGGCTCGAATGTTCTTTCCTGTTTGAAAACTCCAGCATTTGTTTGCATGATCCAATTTCAATATGGATCCTGCTTTACATTTTGTCCTAGAGTGTCAGCCAGTCATGCTTGAACCTGTTGGTCAACTACTTTGGATGGTCCCCAATGGAGACCGTCTTTTCGGTTCTATCTCCAATGAGGATCTTTAATTGTCTTTCTTTCTAAAGTGTCAGCCGGTCATACCTGAACCTGTTGATCCGTCACTTTAGATTTCCTCAGTTTATTTTCTTTTCCCCAGCGTGTTGTCATCCCTAGTGAGTGGTTACTCATTGTGTTGACTTTATCCCTGTTTGCTTTCATTTTTTGTCTATATTTTGCATTTATCATTCCATCATTTTCATCATATTAAAGTTCATTGCATGTCAGCATTTGTAGATTAGTATCTTTTGTCCATAGCATTGCATTTCATTGCATCTAAGGGCAAAATTTCCGGTTATCTATATTTAAATACCTTGCACCATGATTTCACGAAGATTATCATTGCTCATGTCATCCAGTGAAGATATTTAAATAGGCGCAACTGTTATACCCCAAATTTTATCCTTAGATTCCTTGATCTTTTACATATCATCTAGGTCAATCATACATGCACAACTAACTGATTTATTAGACTTTGTTTGTTTGTTTCATTTGTGAAGTTAGGGTTGCTGCAAAAGCTTCAGAGGTCATGAAGGCTTTGTGTGTGCTCATAGTCCCCTGCAAGCCGTTGTTTGAATTCCTATGGATATCAAATAAGGATATGCCTTTGTTCTTATAGCCCTTTGATCAATATGAAATTATTTCTCTCCAAGACTTCTCGGAGGTTTCCCAAGGAGAATTAGCTTTTTCTGCCTTTTGATTTCAAGGATGGTTGTCTGAGAATCAGTTTGAAATGTTGTGGTGTGTTGTATTGCAAGTTGATATCTTCAATTTCAAGGGCATGACTCTTGTACCAAGTTTATTTTAGATTGTGAGAATAACAAAGTTCATCATTTATGTTCTTTTGAAAATGAAATTTAGACTTCCTTTTTGTTTTGAAATTGTCAAGATATGGTTCTGGTTACAAGGTTTCCCAGTTCCAAATTCATAAGTTTTTGCAAGAATTTGGTTTCTATGTCACCATGAAGAGTTCATTATCCAAATATCCAGGTTACAAATTCAAGATAAGTTGTTTGACATGACGGTATTTTCATGTGATTAAGTTCTTCAAAGATGGAGATGTAAATTTCAAGATTCACATGTTTCTTTACAACTAAATTAGCATTATTACAAAAATTCAAGAAGGTCAAAAATGGAAGAGTGATGGTATGGTTTTATTAAGATTCAAGTCATGAGTTTCATGGGTCATGGTTCACATTTTAAAGTCAAAAATTTAATTCTAAGGAATTCAAAAGATTCAAACTCAAGAAGTCCAGTGTAAAATCCAAGAAGATTCAATTCAAAATCAAAAAGTTTAAAGTCAAAGAGAAGACTATTTTGGGATATTAAGAATTTATCATCAAAATCCAAAGTCCAAACCAAGTTTAAGATACAAAGTATGAGTTCAAATGAGTCCACTTTTTTAGACTCAAATCCTAAAGCATTGTTCCTTTTCTTTTTAAAGGCAAGTTATTACAAATACATAAACATTTATGTGCTTATGATATAACAATAATACCTTTGGAAGTTATGATGAAGTGACTAATGGTTGATAAGAAAAGCATGTCGTCCGCCCACCACCTTCATGCTGAATACTTGAGACTCTAGTACAAGCTGGACCCACCAACATAACCATCATATAAGGAGAAGCAGGGCTTTGGAGGTTTCAATGTTGTATCTGCATTTTTTTTAATAATAGTTGAGAACTGCAGCAATATTATGGGTCCTACCATGAAGAGATTTGTTTGAGATATCTGTAAAAATTCAGATATGTGTACAAAATGCAAACGACAAAGAGCACTTAAACATGATTAATCATCAGCATCAACAATATCACACATAATCGAACATGTTACGTTGGAAAAGTTAAGTTTTGAACCACAATCATTGGTGGCATTCAGACATGAAAAGGCAAGGAAACAACAAATTTCAACCATGTTCCTTTCCATAACAGCATTGACGTTACTGCGAAAATCGAGGATGACAATGACAGAAGTGTCGCCACCGCGCGTTATTTATCCCAAGAGAGGGAAAGGAAACGCTCAGAGAAAACCTGACGAAAAGAGGGATAAGATTGATCATCGCAACCAAATCTCGGGTTCGAGAGTCGGTTACGTAAGGGGAAGGTGTTAGCACCCCTCACGTCCGTCGTACTCGACGAGATCCATGCTTGTTGTCTATCTAAAAGGGTGATTGAAACTATCTAAATACTGGCTTGAGGACAAAAGAAAAAGAAGTAACTCGGCAAAGCAACAACGTTTTGTGCCTACGTATCTCATCTGAGGTGAGAAGTCAGAGTCAACGTAGTTCGGCTAACTACGGGTGAAAATGGGGGGAAGGTTGCTCGCCAAGACATCGCGTCTTGTGCCTACGTACTTTCATCTGGTATGAAAGATCAGATCAAACGTAGTTCGGGTTAAAAGGGAACACAGGTTTGTTCAAGTGTTTTGCCCGAGTAGGGTTAACAATCAGTTCTAGCAGTTTGGTGTATACAGCTCGACCATTGGAGACTTAGGCGTTACCGTTTGCGATAGAACGAAGAGTTAACAAAACTCTCCTTATGAAAATGATTTTCCAAGATTAAAGGCCCCAAAGGGCAAAAAGAAGTTTGAATGATTTGTTTTTGTGTTTTTTAGAGAAGAAGTGCTTTTGGATGGTTTGCAATTCATATCGCACTAGAGACTATGACTTAGAAGTGAATGCGTTGCATATCACCCAAAGGGTGCTATACTAAACATCCAATACATTGAAGAGAAACTCCTCAATAACCATTTCCCAAGTTCTTAAGGCTCGTAACGCACGATAATCATTAACCTTTATTAAGTGTTTTATGATTGTTTTGAGATGAGAAGAGAAAAGGACACTAAAGGGGGACTAAACTCAAACCTAAAGTTGTCATGCAATGGTGATCCTAAGATTGAGGTAAGGGAATACTACCTAATGTTATCATACATGGTTAAGATCCTAATGTCTATCATAATCTCACTTGAACAAGAGAGATTAGAAATCCTAAGGGAAGGGAAACAAAAGAAACAATAGGAAACAACATAGCCATGCAAAAAAAATGCAAACATGGAATGCAAGTGAGGGAGGAAATTGGTGTGGGGCAGTAGCCTCCACAAGCTCATCTCAACCTCAAGCAACAATATGATAAATGCAAGAGATGAAAGGAACAAGAAATGCATCAAAAGAAACACACAAGTGCACTAAAAATGGGATGAAATGGCCTAAACCAAAGAACATCAACCATAATGCCAAAACATGAACACAAATGAAAGGCAAAGAAGACCTAAAACAAAGTGAGGATGAGAGGCTATATGAGGACAACAAGGAACTCATAATGTGCACTCAACCATGAGCATCACAAGAAAGGTGCACAAGACAGCACAAAGAAGCCCTCATGGATTCATCATTTTAGGGATGCTTCAAGTACCTCTAAAGGAGGGACCAAGCTACCTCAATTGAGATTCCAAATTCATTGGACAACAAGATAAATGAAATAAAAGTTCTCAAAATAAAAAGCAAGTAAACCACAAGGAAATGCAAGCAAATTCCCAAAGGAAAGCAAGCATGTTTCACATAGAAACCCTAATTGGAAACTCAAAAGTAAACAACCAAATGAACAAGAAAAATACAATATAATGACCTAAAAATGAGCAAACATCATCCTTAACATGTTAACAGCATGAATCAATAGGCATTGAGAGCTCAAAGGATCCAAAAATGTCATATCCAAGTCAAACTAGGTCAAGATGTATGTATGAACCTCCCTTTGGGTAACTTGACTTGCAAGTTACTCTAAAAATAGGAAAATGATTCAAAAATAGCCAAATAAAATGCAAGAAGCTCATAAACATGTTGGAAACCAGAGGCCAAAAGGTTACAATCAGAATCAATTCACAACACCACCAAAGAAATTGATTCACAAGGGTGTTCCATTGTGAATGAGGATTGTCAAGGGTCAAATGAAGTGCATCAAAAGTCAACTCAAAAGTCAACCAACAGGGGCAAAATGGTCCTTAAAAATTCATCAACTCATCATTGATATGAGAATTGAATTTTATTCATTGGATCAAAAGGAAATGAGAGAAACAAAATCAAGAACAAAACATGTCAAGAATTAGGTCAAATAAGACACTTCCAATGTTAAATTCCATTTTCAATTGAAAAATAATTCATAAAATAAAATAAAAAATTTCTAAAATCAAAGGACATCTCAAGGAGTCCAAAACATATTTTTTTTGGAATTTTATCACTTTTGGAAGTATTTTAAAATGATTTAAATCTAACAGATATAAAATAAAAACAAAAAGAAAAAAGAAATTAAAATAAATAAAAAGTTGGGTGCAAATAGCAACCCAGTAACGTTGAAAACACAATGGGCCAGCTCAAGGGGGGTGCCAATAGCACGCTCAGCCCATCAGCAAAAAAAGAAAACATGTGCTAGCATGTGGTGTGGTCAACAGAGGCCCATGGTGTGGAGCACTCAGGCACGTTGGATCAAAAAGTATGCCAATCCAAGGATTCACATTCACACACGTGGCTCAGACCAAAGGAATAAATGAAACGGTGAGTTTTGCTGTGGATCACGTGTGACAAGTCAAACATGGAACATGGTGTGTCTTAATCATAACCGTGCAAGTGAAAAGTAAACGCATCAAATGGACAGGAACAACACATGTGGCTGGGAAAACATTCAAAACCTGGGGGAAAAACCAGACGGACGGAACTACTGTTCCGGTCGTCTTCTCCGGTGACCCAAGTAAACCAGCCACGACCAAAAACGCAGGTACCTCAAAACTTGATCAAAATGAGCAAAGCAAAAGCCAAAAGGGATCTTCAGGTTACATAGATTCCAAATCCACTAGCCATTGTCATTGATCATGCTTTAATAAGACAAAACGAACAGAAAAAGAAATAAGCTCAAATGAAAAAAAGTTAACAAAAAGCCATGAAATCAATCCAGAAACCAACTACACATCAAGAGGTTTACAAATATGCAAAAATGGCGCAATAACAATGCATAAACAGTGAGATATTTGGATTAAAAGGAAACCTAGAATCAAGCTTCCATAGAGCTCTGTTTGTTAGCAAAGCTTGAAATAAATCACCCAGAAATGTTCTATTAAGCTCAAGGAATGTTTTGAAATGTCTTATTTGGATTGAAACTCAGTGAAAGTTGAAAAACAATTTTGACTTTTTCCTCACTTTCTCTCCATGTGTTCTTGCTCAAAATCTCACCAAAATCCGTTCTAAAGACTTGTGAACAATCCTGAGAATATGTATGATGGATTTGAATTGAAAGAAAGCCCAATTCTATGCTCCTTGGGCCCAATTAGATTTCACTTTTTTCACCTTATGACCATTTCAATAGGGCATGAAAATCACCTTGCTCGGCTGTAAAAATGACTCAGCTAGCTTGCATTTGAGGTAGGTTGATCAAAGGGCTGAGAATGACTCCTTAATTTGATCTTATGGCAAGGTTTGGATATGTTACTTAATCTTGAAGAAAGCTTGAAAATGACCACCAAAATGAGCTCAAGTCTCAAATACAAAGTTAGCGTTGTGTTTAAATGTGTTTGGCACTCAAAAAATGCACAAGGTTGGTACAAAATGATCTCAAATGAAGTAAATTTGATTTCCCCTTTTTAGGCCTTTTTCATGGAAATTTCATTAGGGATCCTTCAATCCAAGCCAAACCTTTGATGACTTGATGTTTGGTTGGGCAAATGACCCCATTTGGAGCAAGTTTGAAGTTGGAAAGATTTCCATTTGAAGTGTGCAAAGTGGTGAAATGGACCTATAATGAAAATGACCTGTAATCCTGCTTTCCTAAAATACCCCTGCCTTGCAAGCCTCATAACTTGAGTTCTACAAATCAGATGAAGGACTTCTAGTACTATTTGGAAAGATAAGATCATGAAGAGCAACTTTCATGTTCATCAAAAGTTGAGGAGAAACATAATTCTAGGTCAAAAATGGCTTGGAAGTTGGTTGACTTTTGTTGACCAAAATCACATTCATCTGAGGACCTATAACTTGTCTGCATCATAACTTGAGTTCTAGAAATCAGATGAATAACTTCTAGTACTCAAAATAAATCTAATAACATGCTCTACAAGTTTCATGTTAGGGTCAAGATGAGATGAGACTTGTATCTTGAGATAGGTGGTCTTGAAGTTAGGCACTGAACATGGGATTTTACACTAAGAACCCTAATTCAGTAACTCCTCACACTCTTGCTTCTTGATGAATTAATCTTGAAATGATATCTCATGTATCTCAACAAAACATTCCATGACCATAAATACTTGGAATTGAGTCTTAATCTCTTTCAATTTCACAGTTGACTAAGGGCTAACCAGATGAAAACCCTAATTGCAACATCTTCAACTGTAGCCACTTGCACTTGGTATAAACACTTGAATGAGCTCCACAAAGACCTACAAGGCCTCCAATGAGATTAAATGATAATCTCCCTCCATAACCATGGGCTTGTGATCCTCAAATGACCATCAAATGGCCTCCTAGACAGGAGGTGAACCACATACACTTATCTACCTATCCAAAAGGCTTTGACTTGTCTCTGATGATGATAACCCCCCTGTTGATTTGAATACAACCTACTGATTAGGCTTAGAACCCTTGGCAAATTCCTCTTGTTACACACACACATCTCTTGATCCCCTGTAAAATGCAAAATGCTATGCAATGCAATATGCTAGAACAATGAAATGAAACATAAACCAAGTAAAGAAAAGGTTGGGCACATTTTGGGGTACAACAAGCATTCGACACACTCATAATCTTGAAAAATCAGAATTCAATTTACGAGGCCTATAAGAACATATGAAATTTATACAAAATGAAGGGACACATATGTTGCACCCCAAAATTTGCTCAACCTTTTCTTGCCTAATTTGTGTTTCATTGCATTTCATTTGCATAGTTACATCATGTACATAGTTCAATCATTGGCATATCATAGCATAGCATGCATCTAACAAGGGATCAAGGGTGTCTATCAAGAGAAGAGCCTAGCAAGAGTTGTTATCCAAGTTTGAGAAATCATCCAAGCCATCAAGAAGGGATTTGAAGTCTTGAGAAGTTTGAGTGCCTACATGTGGGTTTTGCTCCTATCCTGAGGAATATTGAGAATCATCAGTGGGATGAGAAACATGGGATGTGAATGTGAGGTGTGTATGGATCTCATGGGATGTCTAGAGGGCCTTATTGAAGCTGAGGCAAGTCATTGATTCAAGTATGAGAACCACAGTTGAGGTGCAGTCAACTAGGGTTTCATCTGGGTCAACCCTAATTCAATTGAGTAGTTGGAGAGCATCAAAAGCCTACCTTGAGGTCATGAGGTTCATGGATTGGTATGTTGATACATGTGTGGTGTTGTGCCAAGATTAAGCAAAGAAGAATCAAGAATGTGGGAAGTTGCTAAATTAGGGTTTCAGTGTAAAATCTCCTGTTTAGTGCCTAACTTCAAAGCCACATAATTCAAAATACAAGTTTCAAATGGATATTTGGCCAACATGAAACTTGTAGAGCTTCTCAACACCTTTAATTTGAGTACTAGAAGTCTTCAAGAAGATTTGTAGGACTCAAGTTATGGTCTTTGCAAATTACAGGTCACCAGAGGACACTGAAATTTATCTGTGAAAGTCACTTGACTTCCAAGCAACTTATGCCCTTCAAGGAGTTTTCAAATGGGTTCTTGGCCAACATGAGAGTTGTTTATATTGATCTTAGCTTTCCATATAGTACTATAAGTCCTCAAGGGGATGTATATAACTCCAGTTATGATCTTGGCAATCCAGGGGTATTTTGGGTATTGGTGATTATAAGTCATTCCCAAGCATGGGTCAAAATCTCCAACTTAGAGGCCTCAAATGGAAAATTGTTCAACTAGAAAGTTGCTCAAAATATGGTTTTTAGGCTAACCAAGAACTCATGGTGAATTGTTTTGGCTCATATCAAAGATTGGTGTGAAGTGGTTTGAATAAGGAAGAAATTCAAAGGCAATTTTGGTGGGAAATTGAAATAAATGGTTATGGGTCCAAAACAAGTCAAATAACCACTCATTTTAATCAGAAAATATGTTTTAGAAACATTGGAAATTGTGGAATTTTCATTTGAAGTGTGCTTCATGACCTTTCACAAGATTTCTTCACATAAAAGTTACATCACACAATTCCTTCACAAAGGCAATGTGGAGATTCCTTTTGGGCTGAATTCATTCCAAATGAAGTATGTAAGTCATCCAAAGCTTCCAATGCAAGTTATGAAGCCAATTTCATGCATTACCATAACCAAAACTTTGAAGGAAAGTTGGACTTGGATTTTTAATTTTGGGCTTGGGCCTGAGCTCTAAAAGGTTCTAAACAATCCTATAAAGGTCTAGGAGCTCATCAGAAACATTTTTTGGTGATTGATTGGGGTTGAAAGCAAATATCACCATTGAAGATTGAAGAAGAAAAGTGAAAGAGTGAATTTCTGTTAGAGGCCGTTTCAAGCACAATTGAGGATTCAATCTTCTTCTAACATCATCACTCATTGGATCTGGAACGTTTTGGATCAAGAATCAAGCCGGAAACGACTCTAATTGAAGCTCGAACTTAGGTTCTTACTTCTTGAATTTTCTCTTAATTTATGTGGTTTCAATGCATTAGAATCATGTGGTTAGGTTCACCTTAAGTTGTAGATGATTTCTGGGTGAAGAATTTGATGTTTAGTGAGATTTTAGGATTAGGTTCGTTTTCGGTTGAGATATGGAATTTTTGATTTGTGGATTTTTAGGCTGTTTACATAGTATATTTGGATTCCTCTCGAAATTTCATGCAAAATTGGTTCAAAAATCATCGCGTTTGGTGTATTATTGAGGGAGATATGGTCACTTAAAGTTTGCCGGAAAATTTCCATTCCCGTCCACCATGGGAGGGCTGCGCGTGAAGCATTCAAGTGCAGAAAATTTCAAAAGGTGGAAGATAAAATCAGAGCCGTCCGTGCGTGTGAGAGGGAGGACTCGGTCCACACATCCAGCGGTTGATGAGCGCGCCACGTCACCGTCATTGAAACACTGCGTTTTGTGAAATACGCTGTGAACACCACGCATGCGCGAGTTCGATTCCCCTTGTGGTCTTTTTTTTTGTTAAATTCTGAATTAATTGAGTGATGAGAAATTTCGCTTGGACCTTGAATTCAGGATGCTATCTGCACCTCTCTCTTCCAGCCCAACTTGATTTTACACATGGAATTCCTGCTGATTACACCCTCTACTGTTCTTTCTTTATTTTCTTTTCTTTACTTTTCTATTTTCATGGCTGTTTGGATTAATTGCATTAAAAATAGTAAAAATCATCAAAAAATTATGAGATTTGTTTCTGTAGTTCCTGAATGTCTTAAGAAATTTTAGGCGTTGATTTTACATTTTTAGGATTTTATTAGAATTAGTTATGATTTTTTATTTTGTGCTAACATCCATTAAGTTACCTATTTGACCATCTGTTTTGTATAATTTTTGTCTTCCAATTGGTGATGAATTTTGAGTTTATTCCTTTTGGGATAGTTATCTTAGATATGCATGTACCCATAGTAATTTTATCATATTTTTGTGAGAGAATTTTAGGCTAGTTTGAGCATTGGTCATTAGGTGGTTTAGAATTAGGGTTTTAAGATGATACCTTTAGGTTTAGGGCATAGTTTTAGGTCCAAATGCTTGGTTAACCCCCTGGTTTTTGTATGAGAGATTCATAAGAGGTTTAGGAACCCTTAGTAATTTTTTTAGGATTTTAAAATCCATTTTGGTATTTTAATTAGAATTAGTTTTAAGACTAACTTCTAGGTGTTTCTGATGAACTAATTTGGCTAGTTTGATTCAATAGTTCCCCTTAGACTAGGGTGGTGTTGCTTTTGAGATTGGATGATCATGAAGACTAATTGAAGGTGCTTTGGAAAGCTTAGAGGAGCTTGGAGTTGAAGATCTCATCGGTTGGAGTGCTTGTCAGGAGCTTAGGAAAACTAGGGTTTCAGGAAGAGCATTAGACTAGTTTTGCTTCTTTCTTCAAACATAGAGTGCATTGTTTGCCTCTATTCTATCCCATGACATAAAGTCTTCCTTGGGAAGCTCCATATCTACTTAGGAGGGATGAGTGGTATGCCCAAGTGAATAGAACTTTGAGGATATCTTTCATTTTTAATGATTAGGTTCTTAGTGGCTTCCTTTGGTTGTCATTAAGTTACTTAACATTTCAACTTGATCTTGTTGAATGATTCTCCCTTGGAGGTGCTTGTTGAAGCTTGGTAAAGGAAAGATGAGGTAGCTTGTTGAAGCTAGGGTTTTGTTTGCTTGTTGAAGCTAAGAGCTTGCTGAGGTCAGGAGCTGGTTGAAGTTGTTTACTGGCTGGGGTTTGAGCTTGTTTAAGCTGGTAGCTTGTTGAAGTTTGGTGTCTATTGGAGATTGAAAGTTATTGAAGCTTGAAGATAGGATTTATTCATGAAGATGAAGGTTGCTGCTGTCAACCTTTTGGCTGGTTAATCATCTGTTGCTATCAGAGCTGCTGTTTACTATAGGAGATTTGTGTTGCTGGCTGGGTTGCCTCCTCTGTTGTGGTTTTTGTTTTCTGTATTGTCTGTTGGCTTGTTCTGCTTGCCCCTAGGTTTGAGGTGAATGTTGATTCACTTTGCTTGTTGTTTTCCCAGGTTCGACGTTGAGTGGGACTCCCTTGCCTCGCTTGTATTGCTGCATTGCATGCATTTTACTGTATTTGCTTGCTTTCTCTTCTGTTTATCCCCTAGGATCTCTGATTTCCTCTGTGCGGGAGGGAATTATGACAGACATTAGGATCCTTATCCATGCATGACATCATCAGGTTAGTTTTATTCCTTTTCAACCACTAGGCTTTTTAGAGCTTCTTTCTCTTCTTATCTCAAAACAATTCAAAAAGACAGTAATAAGGTTAATCGACGTCGTACGTTACGAGCCTTAAGCTATTTGAGAAAAGGTTGTTGGAGGGTCACTCTTCAGTAATCTGACTGCTTAGTATGGTACCCTTAGGGTGACATGCGACGCAGTCACTCTCAAATCATAGTCTCTAGTGCGTCAGAGATTGCAAACAAACTAAAAAACACTTCTTTCGTAAAAGATTCAAAACAAACATCAAAGTGTCATTTTTGTCCGCTTGGACTCTTAATCAGGAAAACCCTTTTTGAAGGTAATAAAAAACAGTCAGACAAGCTTGTGTCTTCCGTAGCCCGAACTACGTTTGCTCTGATCTTTCATGTTGTATGAAAGTACGTAGGCATAAGATGCCGTATCCTAGAGAGCAACCTTCCCCCTTTACCCGTAGGTAGGCGAACTACGTTGACTCTGATTTCTCGTTCCAGACGGGAATACGTAGGCATAAAGTGAGATACTTTGCCGAGCCATTTTCTTTTCTTTTTTAACCCAGACCTATAGAGTAGATAGAATAACACACCCTTAGATAGAAAACAAGCGTGGATCCCGTCGAGTACGACGGACGTGAGGGGTGCTAATACCTTCCCCTTGCGTAACCGACTCCCGAATCCAGGACTTGGTTGCGATGACCATTCCTTTCCCGTTTTGCGTTAGGTTTACTCTGAGCGTTTCCTTTCCCTCCTTTGGGATAAATAACGCACGGTGGCGACTCTTCTGTCATAGCTGGCGCCGATTTTCACAGTAGCGATAGCTGGCGACTCTGCTGGGGACTCCAACGGTTCCCTATGCGAGTCGATCCTAGCGCTTGTTTTCCCGTCTGGGGTTTTGTATGTATTTACCTTTCTGCCTTTACTTTCAATACTATATTATTGTTGTTGTGCTGGGTAGAGGGTTAGATTGAGAGATGAGCCAGACCTGGGCTTGAGTTCGCACATAGACTTAGAAGTAGAGAGTAGTGGTTAGCCTGCTTGCTTAGCTCGCACCAGCTAGCCGCGAAATCTGCGCTCGGACGAGATTCTCTTTGATGCTTCTTGCCTGGCCCTTAGGGCTCGACAAGTTGTCTGACCCGAGGATTGTCGACTCTGGGGACCTATCATTTGGGATTAAATTAAGTGAGGCCGCTTCAAGGGATGATGATGCCACACCTTCTGGGTATCGTATCATCGCTCTTGAAAGTCTGTGACGTTGAACCCGCATAGGACGCCGTACCTCGTCTGCGAGTTAAGTACATACCTGTGAGGGGTAGGTAGGTCTGTTTGCAGGAAACCTTTGACCTCAGAGTACCTGGTTTATCTCTGTCAGTGAGATATGGTTACAAGGTTCATTTGAGTGGTTGGTTTGGTTTGAGATGAAGACTTGATGGTTCTCGGGCTTCAGTACAAAGCAGCACAGTTCATCAGCATTGCACTTGATCTCATGTTTGCATATGCATGTGCATTTTCATGTTCGCATTTCATTAACGTGTATTTATGTTGCAGGTGTGATCATTCCCCTCTGATTTTAGTGTATCTTCTAGCCAGACATGGAGTCCATGAAGAGGATAGTTGCTTACCGGTTGCATTCGCCAGATATCAGTGCCTTGCTGGGATTAGTTGCTCTAGCAGATGAGAGAGTGAAGGTTGAGTTCAGAGTATCTTATGGGAGATTTCTTAGTTTGTTGTACAGGCCTTCAACATTTGAGACGACTGGGGTGTATACTTTGATCCAGTTTTATGAGCCTCAGCTGAGATGCTTCTTGTTCCCTGACTATATTCTGGCACCCACTTTGGAGGAGTATTCTGCTATGTTGGGGGTTCCTGTGTTAGACCAGATGCCCTTTATACATGTTGATGTTGAGCCTGAGTTGGCTACACTTGCTGAGATTGTCAGTTTAGACGCTTCTGAGTTTCCTGGAGGATTGGTCAAGCTGAACGGAGCCTATGGTTTTCACCTATCTGTCCTGGTCGAGAAGGCTACACAGTGCGCGAAGAGTGGATGTTGGGTTGCCTTCAGTGCCATTCTAGCTGTCTGCATCTGTGAGACTGTCTTGTTTCCTAATGTGTCAGATTTTGTTGACTCAGATGCCTTCTTGATTCTTGCCTCGAAGAATCCAGTTCCTACTCTCTTGGGCGATGTTTATCATTCTATTCACTATAAGAATGAGAAACGTCGTGGCAAGAATGTTTCCTGTTGTCTTCCTCTTTTGTACAGGTGGTTCCAGGGACATCTTCCGAAGACAGGGCCTTTTGTTGATGTTGTTGATACTTTGGATTGGTCTTCCCGGTTGATGGGGTTGTCTGCTGAGAACATCATTTGGTTTGATCTAAACATGCTTGGCACTGATATTATATATAGTTGCAGTGGCTTTCCAAATGTCCCTTTGATTGGACGGAAAGGCTGTATCAACTATAACCCTTCTTTGTTGGTGAGACAGTTTGGTTATGCCTTGAGAGATGCTCCTATTGAGGTTGAGATACAGAAATCTCTGTATCTCACGGGCTTATTAGACGAGGTTGTTTTGATCAGGTTGAGACATGCATGGGCTAACATCCATAGGAGAGGGAAAGCTTTGCTTGGTAAGAGCAACAGCAAATCTTATGATCCCTATTTGGCTTGGATCCACGAGAGAGCTAGGATTTCCCTGATGCCATATCCTGCTGTGGAACCTCTGTATCTTCCAGTTATTGAGGCACCTACTTCGGTAGAGATTGAGAAGTATAACAAATTATTGGCTGAAAATGAAGAATTAAAGAAAGCCAATGATGAGTTAGAGAAAGAGATCTTCCAGTTGCGTCATGAGAAGAATGAAGCTACCTTCACTGTGAAGGAACAGATTGAGTTGATTAATAGGTTGGGTTCAGATTTGACTGAAGAGACCGACAAGAGGGAAAAGGTGGGAGTAGCCTTGAACGGTGTTAGCAAGGTGCTTGCTTCCAAGAAGGAACTCTTAAACAAAGCTTATTCCCGACTCGGCAAGTGGGAAACATTATGGAATACCACGCTTACCAAGCGGAAGGAGCGTGAAGATGAGCTGAAGCTGCAGATTGCCACGCTAGAGGCGCAGATTAGAGCCCAAGATGCAAAGATTGCTGAAGAGACATCACTTAGGAGCGCTGTTGAGCTTAGAGTAAGTGACCTTGGCGAGAAGCTGAGAGGTTGTGAATTGAAGGCCGGCTCCAAGAGGTGCAGACTCGATGAGTGTTTTGGCGAAGGAACCTGCAAGGACGACGCCAAAAAGCTGAGATCCACTGCTGAGCGACATGCATTACTGATACAAGAGCTAATCTCCAGACTAGGTCATTCGGAGACGTTAAGGATATTGGAAGATGTCAGAGCGCGCCATTTGGCCTGAGTTATATTTGCCTTGCTTTTGTTACCTGTACTTGTATTTTGACCATCGTCAGGCTTGTTGGTCGAGGTCTCTTCAGTTGTATTCAGTTGTACTCTTGTACTCTGCCTCTTGGCATTTGTTTATGTATGAGGGTTTTCTGATTCCTTGCTTGCTTGATGAGGACTCCATTGTCGTGATGGCCTTCTCTCTGAAACTAGAATCGGGGGGAATATAACTTGTAGCATATTTATACATTTGCATCTGCATCCTCATATTGCTTGACCGGTATTTTTGAATCTGTATCTTATTTCCTGCATCTCATAGGTTTTTCAGGATTGACGACCAAAGAATCCACCGCTATTCAACTAGAAACAACTGCAAGAAGATAATGGATCAAGTTCAGGTCGAGATGTAGGAAATCTGTGAGAAGCTGACTTTGTTCATGCAAGCCATGGAGAGCATGGCCAAGGGCCAGAAGAGCCTCCAGACCTTGGTGCAGCCGCTGCTGACGCGGGCAAACGGAAATGGCAACACTGACCATATTTCTGTTGAGACTCCTTGCCGAGAGGACGAGATACCGGCAGTTGTTACTCCACCCGTTGTGACTGTCAACGGAAACACTGGTACTGGTGCAGGTGCGGGCGCTGGTAATGGCAACACTAGCCATGGTGGTGATGGGCATGTTGTTAACAACAAAGGCAACATTGTGGATGCCGATCAAGGATTCGTTGACAATGTTGGCTTTGGAAACAATGGGTATGGCAATGTCAATCAGGGCGGGAACTTCGGGTTCAACAATCAAGGCTTCGGTAATGACGGTTACGGCAACAATCAGGGGTATGGCTACGGTAATGGTGGATTCGGTAATGTGAACGGCGCTGGAGCATTTCCTTTCAACAATGGTTTTGGACCTGCTGGGATCAATCAAGGGTTCGGCAACCGAGGACAGGGTCCTGTGTTCAATCAGCAAGGATTTGGCCGTAACATGGGTTACAATGGGTATGGCAATGACTGGAATGTGGATCAACAGGAGGACGCTTTTTCAGGAAGAGGTATGGGACCTGAAGGCCCTATTGACCCTGTTTAGAGGATCAGAATGCTAGAAGAGCAGATGAAATGTGTGGTTGATCAGAACTCCGCTGGGTTAGACATGACTACTATGGGGTTGGTACCAGGGCTGAGGGTGCCATTGAAATTCAAGGCTCCAACATTCGACAAATACAAAGGGGATACCTGCCCAAAGGTCCATGTACGTTCTTATTATAGAAGGATGTCTGCGTATTCCAATGATGAAAGGATGCTCATGCATTTCTTTCAAGACAGCTTATCAGGACCATCTTTGGAATAGTACATGGGGCTGGAGCCCACTCAGATTAGAAGCTGGAAGCAGTTGGCTGATGCTTTCGTTATGCATTACAAATATAACAGTGATTTGGCGCCAAACAGAGTTCAGTTGCAGAATCTGTCGCAGAAAAGCGGTGAAAGTTTCAAAGAGTATGCGCAGCGGTGGCGCGATATGGCAGCTCGGGTGCACCCTCCTTTGGTTGAAAGGGAGATGAATGACATGTTTGTGGGGACATTTACAGGAATGTACTATGACAAGTTACTCAATGTTTAGATGGGTAGCTTCTCCGATATGATCCTTATGGGAGAAAGGATCGAGAATGGAATCAAAATTGGAAAGATTCAGGAAGGCGAATCTACTTCAGCCGGGGGTGCGAAGAAAGCGTTCGGCGGAAGACGGCAAGGTGATACCAGCGCTGTGTTTGGTGGCAGAGGCCGGGGCAAAGGTAGAAATCAGTATAGTCAACCTCAACAAATAGCCAGTGTTACTATTCCAATTCCTCAACAACAACAGCAGCAGCAACCGCCGCAGCAGCAGCAAAGGCAGAATCAGGGTCAGAGGAGGTTTCAGAATGCAAAGCCGAAAAGGGTATTCGATAAGCCTCCTTCGACATATGCAGAGCTTCTTCAGACATTGTTGGGGTTGAATTTGGTTGAGAAAAGAACTTTGGAACCGCCTCAGGACCGGTACTTGCTTGTGGGTATGACGCTAATAAGCACTGCGAATTCCATTCCGGGGCGCCCGGACATGATGTAGAATCTTGTCATGCTTTCAAGCATAAAGTTCAAGACTTGTTGGACAGTAAAGCCATCAACTTTGGTCAAACCGGGCCTAACATTGTACAACAGCCTATGCCTAATCATGGGGCAAATGCTATCTTAACAGAAGAAAATTTAAACTTGGTGACCGATGTTAACGAACTGAAGACGCCATTGAGTGAAGTGAAAAGCAGGTTGCTCAGAGGGGGAGTATTCCCTGGTTGTGACGAGTACTGTTTAGAGTGTTGGACCCAGTCTGAGGGTTGTACTGATTTAAACCAAGGCATTCAGGCCATGATCGACGAAGGGACCTTGCAATTTGATCGAACTGCGGTGGAGAAGCCTGTGGAGGCATTATGTGAAGAGCAGAATGATATTGCAACGGTGACGATCCCGAGGAAGACTATAACGATAACGGCGCCCGCCCAACGACCAACTATTACGATTACCAAGGCAGGGCCTGTTCCCTTTGAAAGTATGAAAGTTGTCCCGTGGACATACGGATTAGAAGCATATTGTAACGGTGAGAAGATTGTGGTGAATAGCCAGCCAGTTGGGGCTGTTGATAATGTCGTTGGAACGGGGGGCATGACCCGTAGCGGAAGGATCTTTACCTCACCTGAAATAGAAGCAGAGAGGTTGGCCAAAGGCAAAGCCAAAGTAAATGAAAGCGGGCCTACTCAGTCGAAAGAAAAGGATACGTCACTCAAGGACAAGGAGGAGTTCATGAGACTGATTCGGAAAAGCGACTACAAAATTGTTGAACACCTACAGCAGACGCCATCGAAGATTTCTATCCTGTCGTTGTTGTTATGTTCCGAGGCCCACCAGAACGCCTTGCTAAAGATTCTGGATACGTCATTTGTGCCTCAAGAAGTTTCTGGAAATCAGTTAGAGGGGTTAATGGCACATGTCAATGCTGGACATAGCCTGGGTTTCACAGATTTTAACCTAACACCCAGGGGTCGAGAGCACAACATGGCCTTGCATATATCGGTGGAATGCCGGGGCACCGTAATGTCGCGGGTATTGGTGGATACGGGATCGTCGTTGAACGTACTACCAAAGAAATCCATGATGAAATTGGACATACGGGGAATTATTTGCACGCCCAGCGATTTGGTTGTGAGGGCGTTTGACGGGACGAAAAGATCAGTGTTTGGGTCAATAACATTACCGCTTCAGGTGGGGCCGAAAATTTTTGATACCGAATTCTACATCATGGATATCCATCCAGCTTATAGCTGCCTTCTTGGGCGCCCATGGATCCATGCGACAGGGGCCGTAACGTCCACATTGCATCAGAAGTTGAAGTATATGGTGGGTGATAGTGTTGTTACCGTTTGCGGGGAGGAGGATATTTTGGTTAGTCACTTGTCATCATTCAGATACGTTGAGGTCGACGGAGAAATACACGAGACACCCTGTCAAGCCTTCGAAGGGTTGCGGGTTAAAGACAAAGCTCAGGGTTCCAGCAAAATATCAGAGGTGGCAGTGTCATCTTACAAAGAGGCTCAGGCTTTAGTGCAGACTGGTGAGACTAAAGGCTGGGGGCAGGTACTGGAGATTCCCGTGAAGAATGACAAGTTTGGGCTAGGGTATCGACCGACGTCGTCAGCGTCATCTTCAGGATCGCCCAGGTTCAAGGAACCGGTCACGATTACGCCAAGTGGAGTGTGCTTTGAGACTATCAACGCTATTTCCGATGCCGAAGACGGAGATAGCGACTGCGATGTGGACGCGTGGATCAAGCCAAGTGTGCCAGGACAAAGCCTCTGCAACTGGTCCATCCGGGAAACTGTCCCAGTGACTCTTAAACAGTAATGATTTGTTTTATCAATTGTTGTATAATCCTATGTCCTACCCGGGGCGTAGTGATTTTACCTTAGGGCTACTTGATTATGTGTATTGCACTGTTTTAATCATGAAATAAAGGCGTTTTTCATATTCAAATGTTGTGATCCCTGTTTTTCTTGTTTTTACTTTAACAATAAATGGCAACGTGGTTATTTGCTTTGTTTGCGTGTTGAAGCGTTTAACCATTTCCTTTGCAGGACTAATATTTCAGATGACATCTCCTACGAACCGCCTATGACTCGTTTCGACTTCGAGCACCTGGTCTTCCAAGCAGAGGAAGAGATTGTTGAGGATAGCGACCTGCCAGAGGAGCTGACTCGTTTGTTGAAACAGGAAGAGAGAATCATTCTGCCTCATCAGGAGGAAATTGAGGTTATTAACTTAGGGTCAGAAGAAGCTGTGAGAAATATCCGTATAGGGGCTGCGCTGCAGAGCGACATCAAGCAAAGGCTGATTGAGATACTGCGAGAGTATAGTGATATATTTGCTTGGTCGTACGAGGATATGCCTGGGTTAGATACGGACATGGTTGTGCACCGTCTGCCGTTGCGAGAGGAATGTCCGCCTGTTAAGCAGAAACTCAGAAGAACCAGACCAGACATGGCTGTGAAAATCAAGGAGGAAGTTCAAAAACAGTGGGATGCGGGTTTCCTAGTTGTTACAACTTATTTGTCGTGGGTCGCTAATATAGTACCAGTGCCGAAGAAAGACGGTAAAGTGCGAATGTGTGTAGACTACCGTGATCTGAATAGGGCGAGCCCGAAAGACGACTTTCCACTTCCTCACATTGATGTGCTGGTTGATAACACTATTCAGTTCTCCGTATTCTCCTTCATGGACGGCTTCTCAGGCTATAATCAGATCAAAATGGCACTAGAAGACATGGAGAAGACTACCTTTATTACTCCCTGGGGAACATTTTGCTACAAAGTGATGCCCTTCGGACTGAAGAACGTTGGGGCAACATATCAACGTGCTATGGCGACTCTCTTTCATGACATGATGCACAAAGAGATCGAGGTTTATGTTGATGATATGATTGCCAAATCCCAGACAGAGGAGGAGCATTTGGTTAATCTGCTGAAACTGTTCAAAAGACTTAGGAAGTTCAGGTTGAGACTGAACCCTAACAAGTGCACCTTTGGGATGAGATCGGGTAAACTGCTGGGGTTTATTGTGAGCAAAAAGGGAATAGAGGTTGATCCTGCGAAGATAAAAGCAATACAAGAAATGCCGACGCCTAAAACAGAAAAAGAAGTGTGTGGGTTTTTAGGGAGGTTGAACTACATCGCTTGGTTCATATCTCACCTAACTGCGACATGCGAGCCGTTATTCAAGTTGTTGAAAAAGGATCAGGTGTTGACCTGGAATGAAAATTGTCAAAAGGCATTCGACAAGATAAAAGAATACTTGCAGAAACCTCCTGTTTTGATACCCCCAGTGGCGGGGAGACCTCTGATTATGTATTTGACGGTTCTTGAGGAAAGTATGGGTTGTGTTCTCGGTGAACACGACGAGACCGGACGTAAAGAGCATGCGATATACTATTTAAGTAATAATTTTACCGACTGTGAGTCCAGATACTCAATGCTCGAGAAGACGTGTTGCGCGCTAGCCTGGGCCGCCAAACGTTTGAGGCAATACATGCTGAATCATACAACCCTGCTAATTTCAAAGATGGATCCAATCAAATACGTGTTTGAAAAGCAAGCACTCTCCGGGAGAATTGCCCGATGGCAGATGGTGTTAACAGAATACGACATCCAATATGTCTCGCAAAAGGCCATTAAAGGTAGCGTTCTATCAGAGTACCTTACGGAGCAGCCTGTTGAGGACTACCAATCGATGAGATTTGATTTTCCTGACGAGGATATCATGTACCTGAAGATGAAAGATTTTGAAGAACCGTTGCCGGACGAAGGACCAGAGTTGGGTTCCAAATGGCAGTTAATATTTGACGGAGCTGTAAATTCCTATGGTAGCGGAATAGGGGCAATTATCACTACTCCTCAGGGGTCGCACATCCCTTTTACTGCCCGATTGACCTTTCCGGTTACCAACAATGAGGCTGAATATGAGGCTTGCATCATGGGTCTGGAAGAAGCCATTGATTTGCGAATCAAGAACCTGGATGTATACGGAGACTCAGCTCTAGTGGTGAATCAGATTAAAGGAGAATGGGAGACACGTCAGCCCAATTTGATACCATATATGAATTATGCAAGGAGATTGTTGCCTTTCTTTGACAAGGTGGAATTGCATCACGTGCCACAAGCAGAAAATCAAATGGCTGACGCCCTGGCGACATTGTCTTCAATGTATAAAGTTAACTTCTGGAACGAGGCTCCCCGGATTGTTATCTCTTGGCTCGATAGGCCTGCCTTCATATTCGCCATTGACGAGGCTCCCGATGGTAAACCCTGGTACTTTGACATCTAGAATTTCCTGAAGAACAAGGAGTATCCGGCTGGGGCATCCAGTCGAGATCAGAAGACTCTCAGGAGATTGGCTGGCAATTTCTATCTGAACTCGGACGGTGTCCTGTACAAAAGAAACCATGACTTGGTGTTGCTACGTTGTGTAGATGAGAAAAAGGGGAAGTTTCTCATGGAAGAGATACATGAGGGTACATTTGGTACACATGCGGGCAGACATGCTATGACGAGAAAACTGCTGTGGGCAGGTTACTATTGGCTGACTATGGAAGCAGACTGTTTCAAGTTTGCAAAGAGGTGTCATAAATGCCAGATTTATGCGGACAAGATCCATGTGCCTCCGAGTCCTCTGAATGTGATGTCATCACCGTGGCCTTTCTCGATGTGGGGGATTGATATGATTGGCAAGATCGAGCCCACGGCATCAAACGGACACCGGTTCATTTTGGTGGCAATCGATTACTTCACCAAATGGGTGGAAGCATCATCATACGCCAACGTGACCAAACAAGTGGTAGCCAGATTTATCAAACGAGATATTATCTGCAGATATGGAATCCCTGAGCGGATTATCACCGACAATGGTTCGAATTTGAATAATAAAATGATGAAAGAGCTGTGTCAGAATTTTAAGATTGAGCATCACAACTCTTCTCCTTACCGGCCCAAGATGAATGGCGCTGTCGAAGCGGCCAATAAGAACATAAAGAAGATTGTTTAGAAGATGGTTGTAACGTATAAGGACTGGCACGAGATGCTACCTTTCGCTTTGCACGGTTATCGTACGACGGTACGCACATCAACCGGGGCAACCCCTTTTTCATTGGTATACGGGATGGAGGCGGTGTTACCGTTGGAGGTCGAGATTCCTTCCCTGAGGGTTTTACGTGATGTCCAACTTGACGAGGCAGAATGGATTAAAGATAGACTGAATCAGCTCAACTTAATAGATGAGAAGAGACTGGCTTCTCTAGCATACGGACGATTGTATCAGAGCCGGATGAAGAAAGCTTACGACAAGAAGGTGTGCCCTCGAAGCTTTCAGACGGGCGATTTGTTTTGAAAAAGATTCTCCCACCACAAACAGATCACAGGGGCAAGTGGACTCCTAATTACGAAGGTCCCTACGTTGTCAGAAAAGTATTCTCTGGAGGAGCCTTGTTACTATCCACCATGGATGGGGAAAACTTTACGTCTCCTGTGAATTCGGACGCAGTTAAAAAATACTTTGCTTGAAAGTGACTCGCTGGATAGTAAAAAAAGAGTCCAGGCAAAAATGGGGCATCCCGGCGAACCATAAAAAATGAACAAAAGGTTCGGGCAAAAGTTAGGGATAAAATTGAAAAGATGTACACCCGCGAAGTCGAAAACCTGAAAAGGGCGACTTCGGCAAAAAAGGGTATCCCGGTGAATTGAAAATCCGCAAAGGGCGGTTCACGCAAAAGTTAGGGATTGAAAAAGCAAATGAATGCGGTCCGGATTTGATACGGCATTGCTTAGTGGTTTGGGAGAACCTGGGGGCCGTCTATCCTAAAACAATCTCTTCCGAAGATCGAGTACCGGGAAAGCGCAGAGTCAGGCGAGTCATAGGAGGATCAGCTCATGGTGTTCATCTGTACCACGTTGCCGACATGTATACAAATATTGTTTTGTATTTTATTTATGCTTCTTGTGCATATATTTATGTGCGTTTGTGCGTAACTTCCTCTTTTCAGGAGTTGCATCCAGTGTACAAAACTTTGCCTATTCAGAGGCCCATTATCAATAAAACATGTTATTTAGTACTTGATGCTTGTTCTTTACTGTTTTGTTTGTGAAAGACGTCGATGTTTTGATAAACTTGCACTTACATAATCTTGCTGGCCCTTGCCAATAATTGTTAAAACTTTGAATTGACTGAAGTAAGGTCACAGATGCTAACCCGGATAGATTCTGTTGTATAGGCCTGTTTTGTCTCGTTTGTGTTTGCAGGGTTCTTACCTTTGGAACAAATGATCAGGAATTGTATTCCCCAACCAAGGTTGCTTGACGTAAGACCTGATTCCAGTTGATGTCATTCCTCAACTAGTCGCAGCTTATCCCCCAAGATTTGAAATGACATCCATCCCTTCCCGAAGGAGGGAGTTATTTTCCCCAGGAGAGAGTCCTCATGGAAAGCCATTCATAGGATTAATCCCTGCAAGTCGAAATCAGTATCCCCTGCAGAGGTTGCACTCCTCAGCGAATCGAAGATGTGCACATTCAATCTCCAGCATGGTAGATTCCCGCAATAGCTAGTCGAGTTGTTGCTTTGAAAGGTTTATATCCGCGAAGGATGGTTTATTGCTCCCCACAGGTCGTCATGCCATTGACAGGATGTTGATCCTCAGCAGAGTGGTAATGTTGAATGTGTAAACTGTGCCCAGACAGCGTGCCTTGCCCAGAAGTGTCGCTTCTTTCCCAGCTAAGTTTGTTCACCAGCAGGGTGTTTGTCCTTCCCTCCCAACGGAAATTGATGTTTAATCTCTCCCCGGCAGAGTTGGTTGTATTTCTGGCGTTTATTTCGCCAGAATATTTTGTGATACTTGTTCTCCCCAACGGAGTTGGCGTTACCCTCAACATTCATGTTATTGAGACATCATTTTCAGAGTAGCCCCAGCAGCTTGAGCCTACATTTGCATTTGCATATATCGTCATATTTGCATCTACTCAAACGCGTAGCATTTCCGTGCCGTACGGAGCATTACGCCATTTTCAAACATACGCATTTTTGAAACGTAAATTCGGTTGGTTAACCTTTTTGCTTTCAGGTGTGTTCTCTCAGCAGGAGTATGGAGTTCTAGCTCAGATCTATGACCAGACATTCGAGGTCTCACCGTGAGACGTGTGATGATACGGTTCATCGTACTATTTTCCCCACATAGTTAATTGGTTAAGTTTCTCTTTGACCCCGAGCAGAGTTGTTTGCTTAAATTTCTCTTGTTTTCCCCGCCAGAGTTACTTGTTGAAGTTCTCTTATCCGACCAGCGGATTATTATCTTCAAATTTGTTGTTGCGTCAGCATCAAAGGGTTTCATGAATCTCAGAAGCTGCCGCTGGTTATCGAAATAGGCGTCCGGCAATTTGGTTTCCAAATATCCCCCGCGGAGTCCTCCTCAAAGTCGCTGTCACGTTAGTGCTAAAAGGTTTGTGGGTTGGGACCAATGGAGTTAGCTACTGCAAAAAAAAAAGGGAGAAACGATATTCGGAGTATCCTCCCGTATGGAAACAGGTGTATTTTCCTACTGGTTGACAGAAGGATTTCCCCGGAAGTCGTCAAAATTTTATTGCCTATGTTGATAGGAGTTCCTCGTGTTGACGAGATATGAGTCCTGACGTGGACAATTTATTCCTATATTGACGGGAATTCTTCGTGCTAGTGAAGTGGGTGTCCTAACGTGGACATATTTATTTCCTCGAGTTGACGAGATGTGCTAGTCCTAACGTGGACAAATTCGATTTCTCTGTATTGATGGAATGTAAAGTCCTGACGTGGACAAAATTGATTACTCTTCGTGGACCATTTATCCCCAGCAGTTATCTTCCTTCGTATCAGCAAAATTTGTGTCCTGACGTGGGCAAGTTTATAGTTCTTCGTGATGACAAGATGCGTGAGTCCTGACGTGGACAAATTTATCTTTCTTCGTGTAGGTGAAGCGTGAGTCCTGACGTGGACAAGTTTTATTTCCTTAGAGGGTCGAAGATGTGAGTCCTGACGTGGAAAAATCAAGACGAGGTGTGAGTCCTAACATGGACAATGTATTCCTAACGTGGACAATGTATTCCTAACATGGACGATCTATTCCTAACGTGGACCGTTTTTCCTAACGTGGACAATGTATTCCTAATGTGGACAATGTATTCCTAACGTGGACCGTTTTTCCTAACGTGGACGGTTTATTCCTAACGTGGACGATTTATTCCTGACATGGACAATTTATTCCTATGTTGATAGGATCCCCTTGTGATGACAAAATGCAGACGAGTCATCCCCGGCGAAGTCGCCGGGATTTTTCCGTGTTGACGGCAGGTGGAGTCCTGATGTGGACAAGTTTATGATGGGATTTTTTCATGTTGATGGAACCGACATCCTAACGTGGACAAAGTTCTATTCCTGTGTTGTTGAGATTTTTTCGGGTCGACGAAATGTGAGTCCTGACATGGACAAATTTGTGCTTATTCGTGATTTGACGAAATTTGGGTCCAGATGTGGGCAAGGTTACTCTTGTGACGATATAATCTCTATTCGTGTTGACGAATTTGTTTCTCTTCTTGTGTTGACAAGGTTGGTCCAGTTGTGGACGGAGGTGTTTTGCAAAAATTGTTCAGCACCTGTGGCGTTACATAGGTAGTTGAAGTTGAGATCAGAATTATTATCAGACGTCGGATCAGATGTTGCCGTAACAACCAGATTCAGTTGGTGGGTGTCGGTCCCCAAGCAGTGCAGTTTATTTCTGTGGTTGGCAAATTTTTGGGTTTCTTGGTATTCAACCGTCTCGTACCTCGATTGTTTGAAGGCCGTTCGCTCTTCACCCCAATCGGGTCCAAGCCGTTTGAATAGGGGCAGCTGTTGCACCCCAAAATTTGCTCAACCTTTTCTTGCCTGATTTGTGTTTCATTGCATTTCATTTGCATAGTTACATCATGTACATAGTTCAATCATTGGCATATCATAGCATAGCATGAATCCAACAAGGGATCAAGGGTGTCTATCAAGAGAAGAGCCTAGCAAGAGGTGTTATCCAAGTTTGAGAAATCATTCAAGCCATCAAGAAGGGATTTGAAGTCTTGAGAAGTTTGAGTGCCTACATGTGGGTTTTGCTCCTATCCTGAGGAATATTGAGAATCATCAGTGGGATGAGAAACATGGGATGTGAATGTGAGGTGTGTATAGATCTCATGGGATGTCTATAGGGCCTTATTGAAGCTGAGGCAAGTCATTGATTCAAGTATGAGAATCACAGTTGAGGTGCAGTCAACTAGGGTTTCATCCGGGTCAACCCTAATTCAATTGAGTAGTTGGAGAGCATCAAAAGCCTACCTTGAGGTCATGAGGTTCATGGATTGGTATGTTGATACATGTGTGGTGTTGTTCCAAGATTAAGCAAAGAAGAATCAAGAATGTGGGAAGTTGCTAAATTAGGGTTTCAGTGTAAAATCCCCTGTTTAGTGCCTAAATTCAAAGCCACATAAGTCAAAATACAAGTTTCAAATGGATCTTTGGCCAACATGAAACTTGTAGAGCTTCTCAACACCTTTAATTTGAGTACTAGAAGTCTTCAAGAAGATTTGTAGGACTCAAGTTATGGTCTTTGCAAATTACAGGTCACTAGAGGACACTAAAATTTATCTGTGAAAATCACTTGACTTCCAAGCAACTATTTCCCTTCAAGGAATTTTCAAATGGGTTCTTGGCCAACATGAGAGTTGTAGATCTTGAGCTTATCTTTCCATAGAGTACTAGAAGTCCACAAGGGGATGTATATAACTCCAGTTATGATCTTGGCAATCCAGGGGTATTTTGGGTATTGGTGATTATAAGTCATTCCCAAGCATGGGTCAAAATCTCCAACTTAGAGGCCTCAAATGGAAAATTGTTCAACTAGAAAGTTGCTCAAAGTATGGTTTTTAGGCTAACCAAGAACTCATGGTGAATTGTTTTGGCTCATATCAAAGATTGGTGTGAAGTGGTTTGAATAAGGAAGAAATTCAAAGGCAATTTTGGTGGGAAATTGAAATAAATGGTTATGGGTCCAAAACAAGTCAAATAACCACTTATTTTAATCAGAAAATATGTTTTAGAAACATTGGAAATTGTGGAATTTTCATTTGAAGTGTGCTTCATGACCTTTCACAAGATTTCTTCACATAAAAGTTACATCACACAATTCCTTCACAAAGGCAATGTGGAGATTCCTTTTGGGCTGAATTCATTCCAAATGAAGTATGTAAGTCATCCAAAGCTTCCAATGCAAGCTATGAAGCCAATTTCATGCATTATCATAACCAAAACTTTGAAGGAAAGTTGGACTTGGATTTTTAATTTTGGGCTTGGGCCTGAGCTCTAGAAGGTTCTAAACAATCCTATAAAGGTCTAGGAGCTCATCTGAAACATTTTTTGGTGATTGATTGGGGTTGAAAGCAAATATCACCATTGAAGCTTGAAGAAGAAAAGTGAAAGAGTGAATTTCTGTTAGAGGCCGTTTCAAGCACAATTGAGGATTCAATCTTCTTCTAACATCATCACTCATTGGATCTGGAACGTTTTGGATCAAGAATCAAGCCGGAAACGACTCCAATTGAAGCTCGAACTTAGGTTCTTACTTCTTGAATTTTCTATTAATTTATGTGGTTTCAATGCATTAGAATCATGTGGTTAGGTTCACCTTAAGTTGTAGATGATTTCTGGGCGAAGAATTTGATGTTTAGTGAGATTTTAGGATTAGGTTCGTTTTCGGTTGAGATATGGAATTTTTGATTCGTGGATTTTTAGGCTGTTTAAGTAGTATATTTGGATTCCTCTCGAAATTTCATGCAAAATTGGTTCAAAAATCATCGTGTTTGGTGTATTATTGAGGGAGATATGGTCACTTAAAGTTTGCCGGAAAATTTCCATTCCCGTCCACCATGGGAGGGCTGCGCGCGAAGCATTCAAGTGCAGAAAATTTCAAAAGGTGGAAGACGAAATCAGAGCCGTCCGTGCGTGTGAGAGGGAGGACTCGGTCTACACATCCAGCGGTTGATGAGCGCGCCACGTCACCGTCATTGAAACACTGCGTTTTGTGAAATGCGCTGTGAACACCACGCATGCGCGAGTTCGATTCCCCTTGTGGTCTTTATTTTGTTAAATTATGAATTAATTGAGTGATGCGAAATTTCTCTTGGGCCTTGGATTCAGTATGCTATTTTCACCTCTCTCTTCCAGCCCAACTTGATTTTACACATGGAATTCCTGCTGATTACACCCTCTACTGTTCTTTCTTTATTTTCTTTTCTTTATTTTTCTGTTTTCATGGCTGTTTGGATTAATTGCATTAAAAATAGTAAAAATCATCAAAAAATTATGATATTTTTTCTGTAGTTCCTGAATATCTTAAGAAATTTTAGGCGTTGATTTTACATTTTTAGGATTTTATTTGAATTAGTTATGATTTTTTCTTTTGTGCTAACGTCCATTGTGTTACCTATTTGACCATCTGTTTTGTATAATTTTTGTCTTCCAATTGGTGATGAATTTTGAGTTGATTCCTTTTGGGATAGTTAGCTTAGATATGCATGTACCCATATTATATTTCTCATATTTTTTGAGAGAATTTTAGGCTAGTTTGAGCATTGGTCATTAGGTGGTTTAGAATTAGGGTTTTAAGATGATACCTTTAGGTTTAGGGCATAGTTTTAGGTCCAAATGAATGGTTAACCCCCTGGTTTTTATATGAGAGATTCATAAGAGGTTTAGGAACCCTTAGTAATTTTTGTAGGATTTTACAATCCCTTTTGGTATTTTAATTAGAATTAGTTTTAAGACTAACTTCTAGGTGTTTCTGATGAACTAATTTGGCTAGTTTGATTCAATAGTTCCCCTTAGACTAGGGTGGTGTTGCTTTTGAGCTTGGATGATCATGAATACTAATTGAAGGTGCTTTGTAGAGCTTATAGGAGCTTGGAGTTGAAGATCTCATCAGTTGGAGTGCTTGTCAGAAGCTTAGGAAAACTAGGGTTTCAGGAAGAGCATTAGACTAGTTTTGCTTCTTTCTTCAAACATAGAGTGCATTGTTTGCCTCTATTCTATCCCATGACATAAAGTCTTCCTTGGGAAGCTCCATCTCTCCTTAGGAGGGATGAGTGGTATGCCCAAGTGAATAGAACTTTGAGGATATCTTTCATTTGCAATGATTAGGTTCTTAGTGACTTCCTTTGGTTGTCATTAAGTTACTTAACATTTCAACTTGATCTTGTTGAATGATTCTCCCTTGGAGGTGCTTGTTGAAGCTTGGTAAAGGAAATATGAGGTAGCTTGTTGAAGCTAGGGTTTTGTTTGCTTGTTGAAGCTAAGAGCTTGCTGAGGTCAGGAGCTGGTTGAAGTTGTTTACTGGCTGGGGTTTGAGCTTGTTTAAGCTGGTAGCTTGTTGAAGTTTGGTGTCTATTGGAGATTGAAAGTTATTGAAGCTTGAAGATAGGATTTATTCATGAAGATGAAGGTTGTTGCTGTCAACCTTTTGGCTGGTTAATCATCTGTTGCTGTCAGAGCTGCTGGTTACTGTAGGAGATTTGTGTTGCTGGCTGGGTTGCCTCCTCTGTTGTGGTTTTTGTTTTCTGTATTGTATGTTGGCTTGTTCTGCTTGCCCCCTAGGTTTGAGGTGAATGTTGATTCACTTTGCCTGTTGTTTTCCCAGGTTCGAGGTTGAGTGGGACTCCCTTGCCTCACTTGTATTGCTGCATTGCATGCATTTTATTGTATTTGCTTGCTTTCTCTTCTATTTATCCCCTAGAATCTCTGATTTCCTCTGTGCGGGAGGGAATTATGACAGACATTAGGATCCTTATCCATGCATGACAACATCAGGTTAGTTTTATTCCTTTTCAACCACTAGGCTTTTTAGAGCTTCTTTCTCTTCTTATCTCAAAACAATTCAAAAAGACAATAATAAGGTTAATCGACGTCGTACATTACGAGCCTTAAGCTATTTGAGAAAAGGTTGCTGGAGGGTCACTCTTCAGTAATCTGACTGCTTAGTATGGTACCCTTAGGGTGACATGCGACGTAGTCACTCTCAAATCATAGTCTCTAGTGCGTCAGAGATTGCAAACAAACTAAAAAACACTTCTTTCGTAAAAGATTCAAAACAAACATCAAAGTGTCATTTTTGTCCGCTTGGACTCTTAATCAGGAAAACCCTTTTTGAAGGTAATAAAAAACAGTCAGACAAGCTTGTGCCTTCCGTAGCCCGAACTACGTTTGCTCTGATCTTTCATGCTGTATGAAAGTACGTAGGCATAGGATGTCGTATCCTAGCGAGCAACCTTCCCCCTTTACCCGTAGGTAGGCGAACTACGTTGACTCTGATTTCTCGTTCCAGACGGGAATATGTAGGCATAAAGTGTGATACTTTGCCGAGTCATTTTCTTTTCTTTTTAAACCCAGACCTATAGAGTAGATAGAATAACACACCCTTAGATAGAAAACAAGTGTGGATCCCGTCGAGTACGACGGACGTGAGGGGTGTTAATACCTTCCCCTTGCGTAACCGACTCCCAAATCCAGGACTTGGTTGCGATGACCATTCCTTTCCCGTTTTGCGTTAGGTTTACTCTGAGTGTTTCCTTTCCCTCCTTTGGGATAAATAACGCACGGTGGCGACTCTTCTGTCATAGCCGACGCCGATTTTTGCAGTAGCGACAACATATAGTAGGAAATACACAGAAACATCACAAATAAATTCACCTACAATACAACACACTAAAAGGGGCACATAGAGAAGAAACCACATATCAGTACCTAAAAGTTGAAAATGTCACATACCTACGAAACGAGTGCGACGCGAATCGAAAGAGAAGCAAGCTTCAAATCACACCAACTCTCAAATTGAGTTAAAACAACTACAAATCCTCCAGACACAAACGACGACTCCCTTGGCGGTCGTACGTTAAACCCCACGCCAACTTCGACCACTCATTACTCACTGGATCGAAATCCAATAAAATGCCCATCCCCTGACGAATCTGATCATCGTACGACCTTTGCCAACGTCGTACCACCATCGTGATTCTTTTTTTTCTCATTAGTAATTTTCGTCCGCCTTTGTTAATTTTGTGTGTTTTTTTGGAAAATTTGTTTTAGGAAACCGCTTAAGTTATTTGTGGGAAGAGCATATTGGAGAGCTGGTAGCAAGATCGGAAGAATTTTGATGGAGTAGATGAAGCCAAAGGAGAAAAGAATAGCGAGAGAGAGAGACGATGAATGAGGGGAGAATCGCGAGAGAGGTAGATGAGTGGGAGAAGGAATTTTACGAATTGGAAATGGGGGAAAGCATGGGAAGACACAGTTTTTTTGTGTGCTCGGGTGCTGCTGTTGCTTTTAGATGATAGAGAGAACAGAGACCGCGTGGGGAAAAGAGGCTTAGGATTACCTTTTTTTGTTTATGATCATTTGAATTGGGCCCTACGCGCTTGAACCTTGCAAGGCCTAATATGCTTGCTACTCGCCACCCCCCAATTGGTTTGCTGTAGTAGATTTTTTTTTTTTTAATTTCTTATTTCCTTTTTTTTATTAGTTATTTTTCTACTCTAATTCCTTTTCTTATACCATGTTTTAGTTTTAATATGTCTGATTTTAATTAACTTAGTATAAAAATACTGAAATGTACATATTTATTTTAGTGGTTGTCTTCTCTTAATATTATGTTTTACACCAATATATTAGAAAATACAAAAAATGAATGGGTGCATATTAGTTTATGGTTTCTTTGTTGATGTTTTAATTCATGCTCTATTCTTGATGTCTAGCCTTGAATTTTTCGTTTGTCATATGATTTCTACTTTGATCCTTTCGTTTTTGGGCTTTTGTGTTTATACTTGATATATTTTGATTTGAATCGTGAGGATTGCCTTGCTATGTCTCTTGCATGGTTTGATGTTTAAGAATTCATGCGCTCATCTATTCTAAAGGAAAGGATCTCCTCCTTGTTGATCGCCGTGTGACACGTAGCAATTTTATATCCTTACCCTTATCCTAGTCTTAGGATCGGAGTCTCCACACTCCATGCAACGTCCTGCCAGGGACATTTACCATTTCTTTTCATTCTAGCCTTAGGATCGGAGTCACTGTACTTCATGTCAGCGTCCTGCCATGTACATTCTCTTTCACATCTTTATCTTAGCCTTAGGATTGGAGTCGCTGTGCTCCCTATAAGTTCCTGCCATGGACACTTATTCATTTTCATCCTAGCCTTGGGATCGGAGTCGCCGCAGTCCATGTAAGTTCCCGCCGAGGATACTTACCCACCTTTCAACTTAACTTTAGACTAGGAGTCTCCGCACTCCATGTAAGTGTTTCACTAAGAATACTTACTTCCCCCTGGAACATTGACCACAGTCAAGAGTTCCTCACCCCTATTGAGGGGAACTACGAATGCTCTGATTCCATTCCCGTCAGGATACGTATGCACGAGATGCGATGTCTTGGCGAGCGTACTTAGGACTAACACCTTATGTCTTCTTTCAACCCTTAAGCAGATAACAGATAATAAATAAAACAATATTAAACAAGAGGTTGTTGTAGAGTACTACAGATACTTAGGATGCTAACACCTTCCCTAGGTATAACCAACCCCCGAACCTTAGATCTCCCGCATTGTTTTTACGGTGCAATTAGGATTTTTCGTTCTTTACCCTTTGCTTTGGATAAATCAAAGCTCGGTGGTGAATATTTAAAGATTGTGATTCAAGTTAATCAATAGCTTGATATCTGATTCTCACCATGACACATACTCTCAATCTGACCAGCAGAAATCCAAACTCAAAATCCAACTTAACACTTAGAAAGAAGAGGCTTTCGAGGCTAAAACTTTGAAGTCAATTTGCGAGGAACGAGACAAGCTGAAGAAGTATGAGAAAGATAAAGGTGAGGAGGTTAAGAAGCTGGAAGAGAAGTTAGCCCAAGTGATGGATGAATCGACCACTTTAAAAGAGTCAGCCCATACTGAAGATCTCTACACGAAACATCTCACTAAAGATTTTAAAAGGTGAAGTCTCAAGTGATATTTTTATACCTTGAACTGCATCTCAGCAAGTTGGATCTCTTCAAGATTGTCAAGGATGACTATCTTATGGATGAGGAAGATGGGGTCCCTGAAGATATTGCCCATGACCCAAAGGAAAATGCAAGTTGTTTGGTTCATGTTAAGAAGAAAGTTCTAGGAGAAAATATGCATTAAGTTTTTTTATTTCTTTGTAATGTTTCCCCTCTTGTTTATTCATATTCACACCCTTAATGACTCTTTGTAATCTTGTGCGTTTGAGATTTTAGTAATCTCTCCCTTTGATGTTTATGTAACTCTTGCCTTTCGAGGGCATTTGTAATATTTCCCCTTCAATGCTTTATAAATATAATGTTTTACGCTTTCAGACGATTTAATTATATGTATGTCGTATTATTTTTTTTCTTAATGTGTATTACCCGAGAGAGTCTTCAAGGCAATCAAATCCTTTCAGAAAGAGCTTAGTAAGAATTTTTCGCTTAAGAATCACTGTACAATTGCCTTCAAAGGTAGCCATAAGTATCATTTGGGGATTTGGAGTTTTGGCGGTAAGGATACCTCATTGAGAATCCAACATAACATATTTCCACTTGGAAATCAATGATACCTTGTTAAGGATCCAATATAACATATTTCCACTTGGGCTGTAAAGATACCTCATTGAGGATTCAACATAACATATTGCCACTTAGGCGACAAGGATACCTCGTTAAGGATCCAATATAACATATTTCCACTTGGAGGGCAGGGATACCTCATTGAGGATCCAACATTACATTCACATATATCTTACAAAATGAAAACAAAGGTGTACACAAATTTTTAAAAATGTGAGGCACCTTATTAAAAACCACTGTCGTGTAGAGGAAAAGAGTGTCACCTCATTATTACAAACAAACCACGTCCTTACAAGAAATTATACAATTGGAAGATGTGACACCTCAACTTAATCAACCAAACTGATAACATAATTAAATAAAAATATGACATTAAATCTATAAAGCCCTTGAGCTTGCCTCGATACCCTTACCTGATAAATTCATGCTCTTCTAGAATAATGTGGCCAAATTATCCTTTTCAACTCTTGTAGCATGGTCACTTTGATTGGCGGCATGTTAGTCCAGATGTGCCATCTTCTCCGTTCATGACTCCGCTCCTGATTTAAAATCCATAACATTCACTTCTTGCATGTCTAGTTATTGATCATGGGCCACGACTATAATCGCTTTCTTTAATTTCAACTTTTCCTAATAGCACCTTTAGATGATCTTCTGATCACCTTGAACAACCCCCACAAGCCCGTTGGGAAGCAGGTACTTCATATACAGATATGACATTGTCAGGGAGGTTCCCTAAGATTTTTAAGGCATAGAGCTCTATGATTTTTTTGTATGAGAAAATGACGTATATTATGAGGTATCTTATCTTGATCATCTTTGCATTTTCATCCAGACTGGACATACTTTTTTTGGGGGATGTAGCCCCTTACATGCACTTGTTCGCTAAAAAATCCAGCCAATGATCCTTAGAAATCTCTAAGTTTGTATGGATCTAAACGGAGCCTTTCAAAGGCATCCTAGTAGAAAATATCTGCATAACTCCCTTGTTCAATTAATACTAGCTTGATTTCCTAGTTGTCACACCTCATGGTTATAACCACGAGGTCGTTGTCACATGGATGAATTCTAGTGGTGCCTTTCCATTAGAAAGTGATCATGAACTCCAACATTTCTTCGAGCCCAAATCAGAGCTGGTGGGTAAACCTTCCACTGTCATGATCTGACAAGCATATTTCCTACGAGCGGAGCTAGTTTCTCTGTCCCTAGCGAACCTTCATGCTATGGTGTTAAGGGTATTGTGTACTGACTTATCTTTGTCTTCTATGCTTGGATATTTTCCTTTCTTAGACCTAGGGCTCCCAGGGGGATCCTGCTTCTGAGGTACGAAGTCGCATAGTGATTGGTGGGAACCGCTTCAAACGTACTTCTTTAGGTAACATTCTTCAATAAGTCGCTCATTCTCTTTATTTAGTTGGTAACCATCCTTTGTGTGTTGCCCATTGCCTTAAGATATTTACACCATCAGTCGGGCTCAGGTCCTATAACGTTAGACTTTAAGGCCAACAAATAATGGATATCATCAGTATGGAGAACCTCACTTCATATCTACTCACGATGAGTATTCTAGGGTGTGATGTTCTCGACAGGTCTCCCACTACGATTGAAATTTTCCATGTCCCTGATAGGTAAGGTGTAATGGCTTTTGCATTTCTACTATAACGAATTAAGATTTCTAAACGCTCGCTCATCGACATATCTATACCTTTTCAGTGTTTCTATCCTCACCTTGTATGTAACATTCTGTGTGCGTCACGACCTCTGCCATGGAAGCATATGATTTTTGGGCAAGGGATTCATTAAAGTGCCCGACCCTCAATCCATTATGGAATGCTCCAATGAACATTTCCTAGTTCAGATGAATGATCTTGATATTCGTCTCGTTGAAACAGGTAAAATAGTCCCTAGTGATTCTAAAGACCCCTAGAGAATGTTGAACATGCTTGTGGTAGACATATTTTCGTGTCTTCTCGCTGAAAATTGGGGGACCAACTTCTTCATCGGGTCCTAATAGCTATTAATTGACAATTGTGATAAATTCATATACCACCTTAGTGCAATGTCCATGAAGGTGTTGGAGAGGAGTTTACACTTCAATGAGGAGGCTTCAGTGATCTTCATTTGCATGTTAATGGAGATGACATACTCCTAGAGATTGCTTCTTCCATCAAACTCTGTGAGGGAAGGCGACTTGAAGCTTTCTGATATGGGACTCCCCAAATATCATCAAAGAGAGGTTAGGGATCCAAAATTTTTGTCTCCTAGGTAGGATCTGTCTTTTGTAGGCGATGTAGGAGATTAAGGATTTTATCCTCTAAAGTAAGGTTGTGGCGACACAAATCGTTCATAATAACATGCATCTTCTCTATTACCTAATGGTCATTTCCAAAACTACTACCAACAAAAGTAATTGCTCGCATGTTTACCATATTGGAAAAGATGATGAAGGCAAGCGGTGAATTGATCGTTGATCATGAGGATGACCCATGTCAGTTTCACTAGGGTCCAATGTGGGTGCTAAGTATACTGCTAAACAAATAATGATTGACAAACCCTAATTGTCTATGGCTGTTTAAGATTTGGGGTTTGTGATGCGTTGAGAGCTCACCCGTGTAAGAGTAGTGGAGCTCTCCTATACATGTGTTTTTTAGGGAAATTTTGTCCTTCCTTTCCCTTTCAAGGAACAGGATATATATATATATATATATATATATATATATATATATATATATATATATATATATATATATATATATATATATATATATATATATATATATATATATATATATATATATATATATATATATATATATATATATATATATATATATATATATATATATATATATATATATATAAACGACTCTAGATTTAGATTAGACACTCAGAAGAGCGATTTCCCTTTCTTTTGGTCAAATATGTGGGAGCGAGAAGACCAAATCCTTCCTGCAATCGAGGATGAGGCAATCCCCCCTTTGCTTGAATGGTTTCACATATACCAGGTACCTCATCTGTTGAATTAAGAGAGAAACATGGTTAAGTTAAGGTGACTAGCTCCAGACCTAATACAACGACTTTTTGTACACATTTTGGACATCCTAAACCAACTTTAGGCGCCTTAAAGTTCTGTCTTATTTCACATAACCCGTAACCATTCGTCAGACGTCCGCCTAAAATTTACGTAACTAACATGACTTATGTCCTTTTGAACTATTCCTTCACGTTTAATAAATATTCCAATTTTAAAAAAGAAAATGAGTAATGTCAAATTAATGAATATTATGCATTATTTAAAAGAGATTATGAAAAGAACTAACGAAACATTAGCTCTTTTTATTTGATAAATATACATTGGATATTTTAATATATGACGATAAAATATGTAAATATGTTTTTATATCCTGAGATTTATATGAGACAAAACATAGATAAGTTATTAAAATAAAAATATATAATGATGCATATAATTTTATAAAATATTTCAAATTATCCACAAATAAAAAAAATAATAAAATATTCAACTTTTCATACAAGTATAAAGTTGGATATGCATGTCATTTTTATCCAATAAACAATATGATTATTGTTGGTATATGCGATTCTTAGTTACCTTCAAAAATTATTAATTAATCAAATTAACTATATATACTTTTAAATAAAAAATGATAATTTAAAAAATAATTTGAAAAATCAAAATAATTTAAAAATATATATATTATTTAAATAAGAGAGAAAATGATACTAGTTTTAAATTATTTCCTCTAAACTAAACTACAATTTGTAGATTGATTTTCTCATTCTTATCCAAAATTAGAAGAAAAAGTATATTTCCCTTTCACTCCAAAGGAAAAAAAGACAGAAAAATCCAAACATTTGAATAAAGAATATAAAATGCATGAAAGATTCTGTTTTTTATACGCGACGCCCCGACCCCAATATTTTCCCGAGTTCTTCGCGAACTGTCTCATTTTCTCTCTCTCTTCTCTCTCTCTTGAGAATTTTTCTCCTTTCATTCTTTTTCTTGTTTTGTTAAAAACTTTATTTATTATTTTTATTCCATTTTTTGATTCTCCTCAGATCCCATATTCTTCATCGATATCCCCACTCACCTCTCTGCTGCTTCCACAATACGCCATTCTCATTTTATTCTTCACATACACCACCTTTCCTCTCAATTTCCATGTCTTCCACCCTCACAATGCAACGTTTCAAAATGGGTTTCTCTGATTACATCCAAGCATTAGAACAAGAACGTCGTAAGATTCAGGTCTTTCCTAAGGAACTTCCACTTTCCTTAGAACTCGTTACACAAGGTACCCTTTTCTTTTTTGTTTTTGGATATAGATATGACTCAAAGTTTCAATCTTTTGTTTCTGGGTATGTTTTTTTTTAAACCTTGATTTGAGTTTTTTTTTTTTGAGATTTTTAAGGTTGTTTTTTTTTTGGTTCATATTTTTAAGGTTGTTTTTTTTTTGTTGAAATTCTTAAGGTTGTTTTTTTTTTGTTATGTGTATGTAGCTATTGAAACTTGTAGACAGCAATTGTCTGGAACAACAACTGAGTATAATTTGAATGGACAATCTGAGTGTTCTGAACAGACAACATCAACAGGACCTGTTTTGGAAGAGTTTATTCCGATTAAGAAAAGGGCTTCTCCTTATTGTGAACAAGTGTGTGATGATGATGATGAAGAAGAAGATGAGCAACACTCTTCTCATCATAAGCAGCAAAAAATTTCAATGGATGATAATAAGAATTCTGATAAGAAGAAATCTGACTGGCTTAGATCTGTTCAGTTATGGAATTCAGATCCTTCATCTGAGGAGGTAATGATGAAATCAAACCTTAATTTAATTGTCAATTGTTTGTGTTAAATTAAAAGGAACAAAATGAACAATGAATTGACCTTTTTTTGATGTTTGAAATTTGTTTAGGATGCTACTAGGAAAGTGTCTGTGTTAGAATTGAAGAGAAATGGAAGTGTTGGTGGCGCTTTTCATCCATTCCAAAAAGATGAAAGAGTTAACAACAAGACATGTGAGTTTTTGAGTAAAGGACAGCCCTCTTCGACTGGTGTAGCTGCTGCGAGTTCTAATGTGGCCGCCACTGTCACTAGTAACAATGCTGGAAACAACAAAAGAGAGGATAAAGAGGAAAAGAGAAAGCAGCGACGGTGCTGGTCGCAGGAGTTGCACAAACGCTTCTTGCAAGCACTTCAACAACTCGGAGGTGCAGATTGTGAGTATCTTAATATATATAGTACAAACTTCTGATTGTTACGTGTTTACGATGTTAGATATGTAATATTCTGTTGGGTTCTATTCCGCAGCTGCCACGCCAAAGCAAATCAGAGAGCTAATGAACGTAGACGGTCTTACAAATGATGAAGTCAAAAGCCATTTACAGGTTCGTATATGCAATTCTCTTCCCAAATCTTTGGTTTTAGTATTTGCTTTGTTTTTTGATTTCTCTTCTCTAGTTAGTTTCAATGTTTTTGCTTGATATTGAATCTTGTTTCATCTTGTTTGATAATTTATATTGTTGCATAAGTTACAAATAACTGTTCCGTATTCCGAATCAAAGCCTAAACGTTTTCTGTTTTGCACAGAAATACCGATTACATACAAGAAGACCGAGTTCAACGAATAACGAAAGTGGCAAATCACAAACAGCAACACCTTTTGTCCTTGTAGGAAATATTTTTGTCCAGCCAACAGAATATGGTGGGGTAGGTTCATCAACCACATCAGGGGAAATGACAAAGGTGGTTGCACCTTCTGGAATTTACGCACCGGTGGCCACACATCCTCCGGTTGCTACAATTAAGAAGCCAGAGTTTAAGAAGTTTGAGAATTCGATCTCGGAAGAAAGGGGTAATAATAATAATAACAGTGAAGGTGCTGTTCATTCAAATTCACCTGCTTCATCATCCTCTACACATACTACTCATGGCTTTTGAGTTTTGATAAACATATAAAAGTTCTGGGACTATATTGTTGTAGAAAGTTCTTTGATATATTTTTTGTTGTATAATGTTGTTTCTTCATGTTGTATGTGATTTAAGTTATAGAGTTAAAATACTCGGCAAAGTGACAGTTTTGATGTTGAATAATAAGTCACACCTTTTCTTAGGGGACTATTACCTTGTTTATCTATTTTGTAGAACAAGGTGAAATGCAATTTTAAAGTTTAAAGTTGGAAGCATTTTCAACAGTGTTTTTAAATCTGGATGGCTAGAACAAGATCAGATTTGAGGAATGATATGAATGAGCATATAACACAACATTGCTATACAAGAGCTTTTATACTCTCTATTACAGATTCCCTATTTCTGGTGTTAGAAAATCAAAATTTCAAAGACAAATAGTATGAGAGCATGTTGATTGTCGGAACACGCTTTTTCATGCTTGACCACTTTACATGAAACAACATTGAGAGCTACATGTCCCACAGTAAACCTTCATTCCTCAGTTCCTCCGTAGGAAAACGTCGGTCAAATTTACACATGTATGTTTCTTTCCTACCAACCCGTACACCAAAACATCTGCTGGCCTAAGAGTTGATCTCCTCTCTTGTGGGTCAGTCAAGAAATTTACAGGTGCCTTTTTCTTCATAGATTCCCATCACACCTAAATATATCAAATAAGACACCTCTAACTAAATCATGTCGATATTTGAATTCTAGAAACTCTTTGACATGAATAGCGTATTCTCTGGGGATGACAATAGACAGAGTTTGCGCATGGTACTATAGTATTCTTCTCCAAACCTATGGTTTAAAATTTTTTTCCGTACCCAAGCCCATATCCACGTGGGTACAAATGTTTGTACTCGTATCCTATGGATATCTAAGTACCCATACTCATATCCGTTTACCAATATTGCTAATAAAAAATGATTAATCAATTATAATTTATCATATCATTTTAACTTTTTACAACATTTAAACAAATTTGAGGATGTTATTGTTGAGTTAAGAAATAAACAAACATTTGTATTAAAATGCGTAGAAATTTAATAGTGATAGATTTAATAAAAATTTTAGATTAACATGTTTACACAGTAATGAAAATAAAAAATATAAAAATATATATCATGCGGATATGGGACGGGTTGAGTACTAAGATACTCATACCTGCACCTATACCCGTTTATTTTAGTAGATAATTGTCTATATTAGTACTTATTTTGTGAGTTTTTACTCTATTCGCTGTGCGTAAATTTTATGGATACCCATTGGAGATGAATACAATTGTCATCCCTAGTGTTCCCCAAATATATTCAAGCACGCCTTACGGTATACAAGACAAACCTTATCGACAAGAAATAAGAGAATCATAAAACAAATATTTAAAGATGATACGATATGATACTCTATTGAAAACATATACTGGTTTAGACGGTTAATAGAGATAACAAGGAGAAAATAACGAATATGTGCAGTTTGCAAATATCTAATGCCCAAAAATATAATATAATTAATTCAATTAAATTGATAATTGTGGAAAAATATCTTCATGTGTAATCAAATTAATAATATCTTATTTATTGATATTTAAAAAGTGAAACTTCGATTATTAAACTATTAGATGAATGTTTTATAATGAACAAATTGTAGTAAATGGTACAACCCTTCCAATCAAGATAATGACAAAACAAAAATTTGATTATACAATTCCAAATCCTCAATCATACGTATTCGTATTTGATCGTCAAGATCGAGCATAACTCTTATCCACACAATTGTATTGGTTATAACCAATAATAATTGGTATTCATTGAATGGTTCACCGGCAACATCTTTGGTAGTTTGGAGTTATAATGAATTTGATTGATTTATAAAATGAGAATATTATAACAGGATCATATTGATGCAATGAGTATCTAAGAATATTCTCTAGAATATGCAATGAACATTAGCAATATATGACAAAAAACATGCATTCATATGTACATATGTCACTTTTGAAAATGCCATTTTCAGCTACTGTGAATTACAATAATATTGTTACCTTCAAAAGATGTATCTAATATGTGAAATTAATTGGGACAATGACCATAAGCCAATGGTGAATTATATAAAAGATCGCACTAAAGATTTCCTAAGAATTATTCTTATAGATTCCTTTTAGCCTTTACTTGTTTTGTTTTTTTGTTGAGATATTGACTTCATGATTATGTTCACATATTTGAGTCATTTGAAGTTAATGATTCTTTATTACCTTGGATGGAATCTTCTTAATTTGATTCCTCAATACATTATCAAAACAACTTTTGCATATATTTATTCCAAAGTAATTAAAATTGTAAAATAATATTAAAATATTCTTTTGTTTTTGTTATTTAAAGGCAAAATTTATTATAATATTAAATTATTCTTATGAAATTATTATTATTATTATTATTATTATTATTATTATTATTATTATTATTATTATTATTATTATTATTATTATTATTATTATTATTATTATTATGAAATTATTATTATTATTATTATTATTATTATTATTATTATTATTATTATTATTATTATTATTATTATTATTATTATTATTATTATTATTATTACTTCTATATTTTCTAAGTTTTTAATTGATGTGTCTAACTACTTCTATAAATATTATTATTATTATTATTATTTACTTTATTTTGGCAGATCAAGTTTACTTCAATGAAATATTTTTTAGCAAACAATTTTTTTATAAACCAAAAATATCTAAAGACATGTGACATTTAGGTGCAATTGTTAAAGCTGTGTATCCATAAACAAATATAATTTTAACATTTGATATATGGAAATTTTATCCCATACCCTTAGATAAATTTTTTTTTTGACCAAAATACCTTCATATAAAAATTTATAATTTTTTTTATTTGTTTACCGGAAGGCTTTTTGCAAGTCTTCCTGTTCATATTTTTTCTTTTATTCACCGGAAAATTTTTTGAAAGTCTTCCGGTTCACATTTTTTTTCGTTTGTTCACGGAAAGACTTTTTGGAAGTCTTTCGGTTCATGTTTTTATTTTTTTTTTATTTTTAAATTTTAAAATAAATTATTGATATTATGTGTCATTTTTCTTCTCTCATTCATCTTTTATTTTATATTAAAAATTTATTATTGAACATTAATTTATTTTTTTCTTACTCAATAAATTCAAATTTTTGCCTTAAATATATAGTTTTCATATACTGATAATTTAAATTAGAATAAAAGTATTATTAATAAAATAGTTGAGACAAGTGAGTAAAAAATAAATAGATCATAACCTTTTTCATTATTTGCTTGTTGGGACTATATTATTATTATTATTATCAATATTATTAAGTTTTTTATTATTGTAATTATTATTATATATATATATATATATATATATATATATATATATATATATATATATATATATATATATATATATATATATATATATATATATATATATATATATATATAATAGTTATTTTTATGTAAGAAAATAAGAATGAATCTCAACTATTAAATTTTAAAATAAATTATTGATATTATGTGTTTGTTTTTTCCTCCATCATTTATTTTATATTAAAAAATTTATTATTGGACATCAACTCATTTTTTGCTTGTTCAATGAATTCAGATTTTTTCCTTAAATATATAGTTTTCAAATACTGATAATTTAAAGAATGATTAATATAAGTTTCGGTCAATATTTGAATCTAGAAACTTAAAATAATTCTTTGATATTGGATTAAATAAAATTAAATGACTAAGAACTATAATTGTATATTATATATTCTACTTTTGATTTGAATTCATGAATAGAATTAAAAAACCAACGTTAAGATGATTAAAAATATTATAATATTTGACAATATTATATAAATGTTAATTTTAATTTTTAATAAATTATATGATAGGATAGTAAATAAAAAAAATTATAATTGACAATATTAAAAATTAAAATTAAAAAAAAACATGAACCGAAAGACTTCCAAAAAGTATTTCGATGAACAAACGAAAAAAATATGAACCGGAAGACTTGCAAAAAGTCTTCCGGTGAACAAACGAAAAAAATGTGAACCGGAAGACTTCCAAAAAGTCTTTCGGTGAACAAAAGAAAAAATATGAACCGGAAGACTTGCAAAAAATCTTCCGGTGAACAAATGAAAAAAATTATAAAGTTTTATACGAGGGTATTTTGGTCCAAAAAATATTAATGTAAGGGTATGAGTATAATTGTAGGGGTATGGGGTAAAATTTCCTTGATATATTATTGAAAAATTGAGTTGTTTGGATTTAATGATGGCAACTACAGGTGAAATATGCCACTTCACTTTGGATATATGTTCCGATTTACTTAAATCTCGACTTAGTCAAGGTTCGAATACACGATCTCAACTTTGTAGCAAAATCTTCCTTTCATTAAGTTGTAGATGTAATATATATATATTAATTTTTCGTTTATATAATCATATTACAATTTAATTTACAAAGTCCATCACTAAAAGTTTTAAGACACTATTTTTTTAAGCCCAAGGTCGTGGGTCTGGTTACACTGTGGTTAAGGTCGATCCTGAGATAGACCTATAACGTTAGCACTCTAACGTCTAAGATATTTCAAAATTCAAGATGAGTGTGGTAAAAAATGAAGATAAAAAAATGTACCTTTAGTATCATGAGTGAAAACTTTTATAAGTTAGATTTTTTAGAGTGAGTTTGTATTGATTGGGCATTGGCATTTTGGGCCTCTAGCTGAACCAGAACAGTTGTTCTAAGGCTTGTCGAACAATTATTAGTTGAGGAAGCCTTAGAAGTTGTGGCCATCCTCCAGGGATGTCGTTCACCTTTGCTCGGAAGTGTAAACACATTTTAATCAGTTGCAAAAGTAGTGGGGAATAAACACATTAAATGTCTTCCCATCATTAAAATGTTTTGCCCCTCTTTCCTGATGAGTGGCCTGAGGTGACAAGTTAGGGCGCGCGCACACACACACACACATGCACATGTACACACACACACACACACACACACACACACACACACACACACACACACACACACACACACACACGCACACACACACACACACACACACACACACACACACACACACACACACACACACACACACACACACACACACACACTAGGATACACCCACTTATTTTTATAAAGATGTGTTTTAGCAACATACACCTTAAGGTGTATTTAATGAACTTTTAGTTATTAATTGCTAACACACTCTTTCTAAAAAATAAATATGTGTATTTTAGAAATTCCTATAGGAGATGGTAACTTACACCCACTTATTTTTTAGGAGTGTTTTAGTAACATGCACCTTAGGGTGCATTTAACCTCTTTTTAGTTAAAGTTTTCTAAAACACACCTTCATAGAAATAAGTGGGCGTATGTGTATGTGTGTGTGTGTGTATGTGTGTGTGTGGAAGTAGAAAAATGGTCTAAAAGGGGGTGAATAAACTTGTAAAAAATCACCCGTATTTAAAAAAGTTATCAGAGACTTTTCAAAAGATGCACGCAGAAGGTTTGATGCGAAAATTTCAAAATTAAACTTTTCGAAACTTGATCACTTTAACACTAAATTGATCCATATAAACACCAAAGATGAATGTGATGATACACAAGGTATTCAATTAATTCAGTTGTATAATCTACGAGGTGTATTTTTTCAACGATTCAATATAGTGAATTCTAAACTTCAAATACTTATTAGAATTTAATCATCAATTCAACTCAATAAGGTATCCAATTCTAACAAAACCTAAGCTCGTTATAAATCACTATCAATTGAATAAACGATAAACTACGCTAGAATGAAATACCTAAACATGCAAATACTATGGAAATTAAATGCGAGAGAGAGAGAGAGAGAGAGAGAGAGAGAGAGAGAGAGAGAGAGAGAGAGAGAGAGAGAGAGAGAGAGAGAGAGAGAGAGAGAGAGAGAGAGAGAGAGAGAGAACACCAAGAATTAGAGTGCTTCAGCATTCGTCCTCGCTTTGCCTACGTGCATTCTTCAATGGTTTTCCATTTGAACCTGCATTGGTCCTTTTTATTTAACAAATATTTGCAAGAGTTCATATAATCACCAATCAACAACAATGCTAAGAATAATAAAATCTTCTATCAGGATTTTGACTTGTATACAACGTAATGCCAAACTCTTGTGCATAATCTTTACTCGATTAACGCTTTTTAAATCTTCCAATATCACCAATCTACTCCAAGTCTTCGTGTGTAGCAATCAGCCCCTTAATCCTACTGATTCCTTGAGCGATGAATTGTCCAAAGATTTGAGAAGAACACCGCCTTGTCTGTAGTCATCCACACAGTCACTACTAAGGAAATCTGGAGAAAAGAACCTACTTCGTTTCAATGGTTGACAATCACCTCAATCTTGCAAACAACCTGAAAATATCAATTGAACCTTCAAGAATGATTAGTTTTAAGAGTGCGCCTCCTTGAATAAATTACAAATATATTGTTATCAAGATCTGAATCAAATTGAAGTTGAAGATGTAAGAATTTTGTTGCAAGAACTTGAACTTTAAAAAACAGAGCGTATTAATTTTCTCACAAATCATACAAAAAATGAATATTGATTTTTTGATTCGTTCCTTGAGAAATGATGACAACAAGTTTTTAGATGTGCTTGAGATTAAGCACAAAATATGGTTGAAAAGTTAGTTAGATTTGAATCAAAAACATTTTATGATTTGAATCAAATGAACAAGTGAAGTGGAATAAAAGAAAAACAAAAGTTCTGACCCATTATTCAATTGATTTAAATAAAGAGGAAAGTATGATTCAAGTTAAAGACCTCATGATTCAAATCACGTGTTAAATTTAATTCAAATCAAACAGGCCGAGTTAAAGACCTCGTGATTCAATCCACAACAATGCTGAGAATAATAAAATCGCCTATCAGGATCTTGACTTGTATACAACGTAATGTCAAACTCTTGTGTGTAATCTTTACTGGATTAACGCTTCTTAAATCTTCCAATATCACCAATCTGCTCCAAGTCTTTGTGTGTAGCAATCAACCCCTTGATCTTACTGATTCCTTGAGCGATGAATTATCCAAAGATTTGCGAAGAACTCCGACTTGTCCGTAGCCTTCCACATAGTCACTAATAAGGAAATCTAGAGAAAAGAAACTACTTATTTTCAATGGAATTTGTCAACACCATTGGTAATCACTGGGAGATGATCGTCTCCAACCCGAGAGTTGGTGCCTAAATTGACAAAGTTAACAGGGGAGATTCCCTAAGAATCAGCTGGGAAATATTTATGGAGAATGTCCATTGGGGAAGGTTTTCAGGAGGAACTCACTAGGGAAAACACTTCCTAGGGACACTTTGACAAGAGTCCTATCGGGAGAAAACTCTCTTGGGGAGTTGTGGTTGGCTTCGCTGGAAAAGAGTTTAAAGAATTGCCCTTGGTTGAAAAGGTTTTTCTGTTTAGCCGCTATGCTGAAGGTTTAACCTTATTGAGTGAGAAAGACTCACCGGGGATATAGATCGAGAGATTGCCTTTTGATTAAAAAGTTGATATTTAGCTTTTATTGGGAAGAAAATGTGTTAGATGGTTCATGCCAAATATGGTTGGACTTCTGGGGATTTTAAGAGATTAGTATGCCAATGGAAGTTGGGATTTTTAGTAAATGCAAGTGAGGTCGCGCTTTGAGTAGCCAGATGAGCATTGGGGTTTGAGTGTCCAGACAAGCATTGGGCTTTGAGAATTAAATGATTGAGTTTCGGAAAAGCACTAGGCTCTGAAATGCCAGACGAGCATTGGGCATTGAATATAAAATAAAAGAGTTCCAGACAAGAAATGGACTCTGAAAAGCCATACGAGAAATGGGCATTGAAAATTAAATAAATGAGTTCTGGAGGAGCACCTAAGACTCCACCTCATTCACATCATTTTAATGACATTTAGAATTATATCCGTGTGTATCTTTATGCATCACTAACCCATTACAAATACAAGAAATGCGTGCTTAATTGCTTTACAAGTTAGGGCGTGCCTCAAGATGTTTAAATTGATAATTAACCAAGAATTGGTGTGATATTTAACATATCAAATCTCTAATTTATTCATGAAGATCAATAGTTCCCCTTCATTAACTATTAAGTACAAGATTGCATCATTTCTAACTCATAAAGCTTCAAGTTCATCAAATGCACTAAATCAGGGTTTTGACTGAGTAAGGCTTACCATTGACTTTTTCATATGAGGATGATCCTATACTTCAAAAAATGATTCAAGGACCTCAAATATATCTTTGAAGACCATTCACAAGATCCTAATTGCCCAAGAAGCTTGGTTCATTGGCAATTACAAAGTTGAATTCATCTGATACAAAGTGAAACAACTGATTAAGTCAAAGCCTGGTTTTTGGCACTTTTAGGTCAAACATGATTTCCTCAAGTCAAATATCATAAAAATATGATTGGTGGATGTATTTGATAATGATTAATCAAGAAAATCAAAGAAATGATCAAAGTTGCAAAATTAGGGTTTTGGAAAATTTCATTAAGTTATGAAATCCTATGATTTTTGCCTTACTTCCCAAGTCCATAACTTCCTCTTCGAGCAACCATTTTCTTTTCTCAAAAGACCAAATTGAAGATCTTGATACATAATACAACTTTGTCCTAGGGGATGGTTTCCAAAAAAAATGCATGGATGAAGAGATATGAGGCCATGAAGTGGAGGGTTCACTACTTTTAGAACAAAAACACTTAGAAAATATTTCAACCAAATCTTCCTATGTCATGAAGCTAACTTTGCAAGCATTTTTCATCATGATCCCATTTGAATCAAGGAAATTTTTCAACATGAAAATTGTAAAGGATGTTTCAAGCTTTCCAAAGAGTCTAAGAACAAAGATTTATCTTACTTGAGCATGAAATTATGATTTTTGCAAGAAGCATTGATGAAGCTAAATTCAAGACAATATACAAGTTTGGACACACTTTTGACCACTTTCCCAACCTTATCTCTGCACAAGATCAACATGAATCTTGTAGTATCACATGAGGTGTCCAAGATAGTGCCAAATTTGATGAAGTTCTATCCCTTTGCATAGTAGGAAACCTCATCCCAAGGCATGAACTTAAATTTTATTTTGGTGCATTAAGTGAAATGCCAAAAAGTCATGATACTTGTTCACCAAGTCAAGGATTGGTTCTAAACATCAGGACTAAGGTCACAATCTGAATGATGATGGTTCAAATGGTCAAGATATGATCTTGCTTAGAAAAAAACTACTTGAACTTTGCATTCAAGTCTTGAAACATGACATGATATATTGGATAATAGGGTGCATCCCAATCCAAAACTTTTCTCAAAGAAAACCAACTTGTTTTCCTATAAATAGAGGTCATTTCTGATCATTTCAAAGATACGCAATACAAGCACAAGACCTTAGAACCTCTATACATCAAAAGTTCACATTCTTGCAACTTTCAAAATCCATCAAGTGAAAACTTAAAATTCACAAACCAGTCCATAAACCTTCATTCTAACACTTCAAACACATCTCATACCACATATATAAGCTTCTGAAACACTATAAACATCATCAAATCCTCCATAACCAAAAATTGCATCTTCACATCACCATTGTTGCATAACGTGCAAGAGCAATCAAATTTTTCATTCCGAACACTTTCCGCACCACTTATCCATCCAAACACCTTCTATACACCTCTAACCTGTTAGGATCATCAAATTGCATCTGGAACACCTCTAAGCAAGAATTTGATTTTCACTTTTGGAGGTAAGTTTTTCTTTCCAAAACTCAATGATTCATGCATCATTCTGAGTCATTCTTGTTACAAAAATGTTTGTCATGCTGTAAGGATTGATTTTCCCATGTTAATTGCCATGAATCAATCACATAAGATTTCATCATTGATATTCACTTCTAGGTTATTATTATGTTCTTGCGTGTTAATTTGAATTCTAGGCAACATAAATAAAATTGAATTATACCATTTAATTCTAGGCAAAATTTCAAACAACTTTGATGTTTACATCATTCCATTTCATTAAGATTTGAAGAAGTTAGCATTTTCAAAAATGGAGATGATGATGAACTCGTGTGAAGAAGATGAAGATGATGTTGGCGCAAATTCATTTTTTAAATGAAGTTTTATATATATATATATATATATATATATATATATATATATATATATATATATATATATATATATATATATATATATATATATATATATATATATATATATATATATATATATATATATATATATATATATATATATATATATATATATATATATATATATATATATATATATATATATATATATATATATATATATATATATATATATATATATATATATATATATATATATATATATATATATATATATATATATATATATATATATATATTATTAGTTATAGCTTATGTCTTGAATATGCATTGCACCATGGTGGTTAGTGTGTGTTTGGTGTGTGAAGCAAGCTCAAGGTCTGGGGTTCGAACCCCCCTTGCCCTAGACCTTTTGCATTTTTTAAACCATTTTCAACTTGAGCCTTAATATATTATTTAATATGCACATTATACATCACAACTAAGTCACATGGACTAGTAGTAAGATTTTGGTCCTGCAACCACAAGGTCACGAGTTCAAACCTTGTAGGTGTCCGTCCTTAATCTTTTAACACTAGTTTTTTCATATTTTTCTTCTCATTTTCTTTCAATTATTTCTATATGAAAAATTAATTATTTTTGAATGATTTTTTGCACACTTGTCATTTATCCCCTCTATTTTGAAAATACTTCGAAAAATACCAAGAATAATATTTATTTCATGTATTTTTGTATAGTTGAAAACATGTACTTTTTATGCGTTCTAAAAGCTTTTAATGATGTTCTTTAGATTATTTCTTTGATCTAATTGAAGATAGGTGCTTATATGGTTATAGTATGCTTTGGTTAAGTCTTGTTAATGAATTTTACCATGTTTATTTGCCTTTTTATTTGATTTTTTTTTATTAAATGGTTTGTTTAAGTGATACCTTATGGTTTAATCTTGCTTAATCTTTTAAAACAACTTGATGCATAACTAGGGCTTCCACTTGAGTTTGGTTCTTTTAACATTTGATTCAACCATGTTAAATATCTTGTTCATGTGCTTACCTTTGTTAATATATGAAAATTGTTGATGTGATCAAGTATTTCCTTCATAAACTTACACAATGTCAAGCATGTCTATTTGTCTTATGTTTTGCCTGTTATACACATGTCTTGATACCGTGCTTAATCATTTGTATTCATTTCATTCTTGATGTTGACTTGTCCATACTTGATAAATTTTATCTATTAATTTTCTCTTGACATTAGTGTTTATGTTCATCATAAGCTCACCCTTTGTTTAGACTTAGTCCAAACATTAGAATTCCCCTCAAAATTCAACCTTAATTAAACCCTAGCCATCTTTGGCTTCAAACTCAAAACTCTTCCCCAAAGAGATTAGACATGAGTCATCTCTATAGAATAAATTCTTCTTCTATCCCCACAATATAAATCAAACTTTTAAAACTTTCTCTTTCATTTAAGTGATGTAAGTGGCCTACTTGTCGATTCTATATCCAAGTTGATGTCCCTCTCTTATTATGGTACATAGACACTCTTTCATTCAAGTGATGTAAGTGGCATACTTGTTGATTGTATATCCAAGTTGAATTCCTTCTCTTATTATGCAAATATCCTTTATCTTTCTATGTGTCGCGGTGAAAATCGGATACCAAACTATTGATTAGTTTGAATCTTTAATTCATTTCGCAACCGAACTTTGATTTGTCCAAAGGAAGGGATAAATATCGAAATTCCCACAATGCAATGCAAATGCAAGCTAGAGAGTTTAGGTTCAGGGGTTGGTTAAACTTAGGGAAGGTGCTAGCATCCTATGTTTCTGTAGTACTCTACAGGAACCTCTTGTTTTATTATTTGTTTATTGCTAAGTGTTTATCTGCTTAAGGTTTAAAGACCTAGGGGTTTATTATCTAAGTATACTCGATAAGATGTCACATCTTATGCCTACATATCCTTACGGGAGTGGAATCAGCGTATCTGTAGTTCCCCTAAAGGGTTAGAGGAGTTCTTTGACTGTGGTCAAAGTTCCTACGGGTTTAGGGTAGTTGATTGATTGATTTTAGGAGAAGAGATGCTTCATCATTTTAGGGGAGATATAACCGCCACAGGTTGTAGGAAAATAGTCTTTGCATCATCTTAAGAAAAGGGCTCAAGTACTCGGATTGTTTGACGAGTACGCCTCTATCTTTCTTAAGGCAAAGTCCCTACATGTTGATTGTATCGTTGTGGGGTAGAGATTCTATCTCACTTAAGATGATTAACATCTTCCTCTAATGTGTTTGAATGTTGTTTGTTTTGAATTGATTGTTTGTATTGTTTTGTCTATGTTGTAAGATAAAGTCCTTCCTATAGGGTAAGATCTGACTTAATTGATCAACTTGAATAGGATCAAGGGTCGACGGGATAATGATGCAAATGATGTGCACTACACACGATTGTTGAATCATGTGTAGGGTTTTCCTTTGGACGGATGCGATGCAGAAAGTAAAATGCGATAATGTAAATGCGGAAATATAAAGGTCAAATAAGTAAACATACACATACGCATGAAAGCGCTGAAGTGTGTGAGAGTGAATGTGTCGTGAAGTGTAACGATTAGTTTGTATTTTGCGATGTGAGTTGATTTTAATTTAATTGATTTTAAGAGGATTGATTTTGATTATTTTAAGGAAATGTTTGAATTGGTGTGGTTAATTGATTTTTAGTTGAATTGCACTTATGTGAAAATTATTTTAGGTGAGGTTGACTTTATGAAAAAATTATATTATTAGATTAGGTGAATTTGATTTTTTAAGAATTTATTTGATTACTTTAAGAAGATTAATTTTCGAGAAATCATTAGGAGGAATATGTGAGATTAGTTTTTTTAATTGTAAAAAGAAGGTTATTGTTAAAGTTAAATTTAATTAAAAGAAAGGTTTTAATAAAAACAAGTTAATTATAAAATAGTTTGAGTTTTTTTTTTAATTTGTTTTATTGAATAAAGTTATTTTAAAATATGACATGGTTTTTTAAAATAGATAAAATTTGATGAATGGACTAGATTTTAAAAAGGTTTACTAGTTGCTTAAAAGGTTAGTTAAAGTCTATTAGTTAAATTATATCAAGTAAATGGTTATATTAATAAAAAAAGATTAATTAATTAGTGGTTTACTAAAAAAAGATTTAATTACTAGTTAAATAAATTAAAGAAAATGCTTAATTAATTAAATTATTATAAATGATTGTTTTAATTAAACAGATTTTAAAAAAAGTTGTTAATTAGAGTTAAGTGGGTTAATTAATTATGTTGATGAGGTGATTGAGGGAGAGGTTAAGGGAGGCGTATGGTTGTATGTGTGTGCAGTCGTGAGCGTGCATCAGGTTACAAATAACATGAACAGGAATTTAAAACCCTAATTTCTAAGAAAACCCTAAATGCTCTTCTTCTCTCCTCCGCTGTTCCATCTTCCTCTCTCCTCGTGTCCGGTCTCTCTCTTCCATCAATTCTTCATCTTATTCCTTGGCTCCCTTATTCCTGCACAAATCAAACAATTAAATAAGATAAAGAGATCGAGAAAAGGAATCTCACGATCTGTGTGTTTTTCACAGGTCTTGGGTGGCGGCAAATCGCGACGACGAAGGGGAATGCTTCGCGTGAAGGTTTCCCGACGATGGTTCGAAGGGCGACGGATGGTGAGGTTTTTAGAGCGAACGATGGTTGTTGTGGAGATGACCTCACGGCGGTGGCCCGAGGACGGAGGCGCGAGGGTTTTAAAACAGATAAGTTCCCTTCTCGATTTTTGATTTATAACTTTTGGGTTTCTCTGGTTTCATGAGTTGCTATGAATTGTTGTCCCTTTTGAAATCGACTTGTTCCCAATTTATAGTCTCAACCTTCATTTGAAGAATTTATGTGTTGATTAATATGTTTCCGTTTCGAGCTGAACATGCTTTAACATATTTGGAAATGATTGGATTCTTCTTAAACGGGTTTCGAAAATGTTTTGCTCATTATGTCCGATCTTGTCTGCCAGTTGTTTTGTTATGAACTGTTTTAATACTCTGAACACATAATTTTCACCAAACGAATATCCTTCTGTTTCTGTCTTGTGTACTTTAATAACTTTCCTTGTATATTTGATCATGTTGGTGATTTACTGATGTGGATTTATTTTCCAGATTGGTGTTGAGCCGTTTTTAGAAGGGAATCATCCAGTTACTAATGGTGAGTTGATTACGCTCTTCAACTTTACTGACTCCGTATCAATATTCGTTACTCCTTTCCTTCAACTAACTTTAAACTCTTCTGGTGCATTGTTCTAATGATGTCTGTTTCCCGCTTATATTTTAAACTTTCCTTGACCAGTTAAAAGTTGCACCTGCAACACGTTTTGAGGAATTTGACTAGCTTCTAATTGCTGATTCTTACTTCATTGCAGGTGTGATATTGCAGGTGCAATAGAAGTCACAAGTTGGATCCTAGCTCATGGTAGAAACCAAAAATAAATCCTCCCTGGTGCGGGCACTTCGAGTATTTTAGCTTCAAATAAGATCAAATTAAACCTCTGATTGTAGCTTGACGTGTTGAGGGAACAGAAAGTCGGAGTTAGCTCTCTTATTGAGTCGGGCTTTCGTATTATGACCGCTAGATGATGTTAAAGGTATTGCTTGTGCGTAATGATGATGGGGTTTTACACCGTATCTTATTTACCATTGGTAAGTAAGTCGCTTTTGCCTTTAAATTATCTAAAATCTTTGTCGAAGCCTATAAACATATGCTGTTTCGATATGGCCATACTTTTTGCCGAACAAAATGCTGATGATTTGTTTTCAGAAAGCTAACATTGCTTGCTGTTATAGGCTATAGGATCACTGCAGAAGCTCTGGGCCTCCATAAGATACCATCTAATGGAAGGGAATTACGAGCAAACGCGATGTTAGACCATATATCCAGTTTTGGGAAATTTACGGAGTTAGACCAAGTCAGACCGCCATAACGCTTATGAGCATATTCTTGCAACTCAATTGCGAACAAACTTCAGGTAATAACTCCTCAGTCCTTAAAGTTAACCATTTGAGAGTAGTAACATTGCTTTCAAGTGTTAGTGTACCTTCTGAAAAGTTTTGTAGTGATCAGGTTTGTAGCATCCCCTCTACAGATGGTATTGACGGCATTGGAGTCATTCCCACAAGCTCCATGGCAAGTTTAAGGTCGATAGAATGCCCCGGCTACTTGCAAGCGCTGTTATGATTCAAAATCCGCCATGAAGGATGTACTTGATGCTCTCAAAATTTCTTTTCTTGATTTATTTTGAACAGGGCGGTAAAGAGGTTTTAACATGCTATTAGCAGAGTATTTTCCGGAAATTGTCGTCTGCGTCCCTCGGAAGTTCATTGCGGGACCTCAATTGAAGAGTTATAACAACATTTTGCGGCTCAAAAATTGTATCCTACGTAATCAAACGGGCCTCTGAACTTGTCGTGTCTCTCAGTGCTGATTCACGTTAAACACAGGCTCATCACTTGAATTACATTGATAGTTGTGGACGCGATTAAGTTCATTACTGACATTTCGTTTTGTTCCTTCTTTTGCAGAATACCTTCGAGCAACGGCCTGACACGCGCAAAACAACTCAAGCCACCACTATTGAAGCGAGGAAAAAGTAGACCAATCATCGGTGGCGGTGCCCTTGAAAGTAAAGCTTTGAACCTCTGAAATTACTTGGATTCAAAGTCGGTTACGTTGGCTTCTTTTAACCTCAACCTTCTTTTATTTTCGGCAGCCGGACTTGGATAGTGGAGTGCTGCTATATGGGTTTGTCATCAAAGTCTCTTGATGTCGTACGTAAAAAGCTGGAATTTAGACCAATGATTTGCTTATTTAATTAATTTCTTGTATTAGTATGAAGTTATTGTATCTTCATTTGCAGGAGCTGCCATAACGTATGCCATGAAAAGTGACGCCTATGCTGGTACAGTGAAGCAAAACTATGTCAACATTTTATCTGTGGTCTCTGTAATGATGCTCCTGAAGATGCTATTGTTTGTGGTCATGTTTTCGGTAACCAGTGCATCTGCGAACACCTAACTGGCAAGGACAATCAGTGCCCTGCTACAAACTGCAAAACTTGGCTTAGCATGCCTTTAGTGTTTCCAAAGCCACACTGGACAGTTCTTTGCTTGGTTACTCTGGTTTTAATTCTGGACAGTATTAATCACTGCATCATGCGATTTCTGATTCTGATCCCCGTTTATGGTGGCCGGTTTTTGGTTTGCGGTCTGTGCCGAGATCAAGTCCGGAAGGAATTTACGCAACAAGAGGAAATGGTGTTGCGACGGTTACACCATATTGGGAGGCTTTTTCGAGAATAATTACCGACAGTAACTAGTGTTTCTTCATGACCATTTCGGTATGCCATGTCGGTGTTATATTTCACTTTCAGCTTTACTTCCTGATAACTGCTTTCACTTCCTTCTTTATAGGAAACACCAATTTTTGCCTTGGTTAGATGCTACCGTAGATTACTACCGAGGAGTTTCAAATGCGGTGGCTCCATCTCCTTTTTGACAGGTTGAGTTTCTCCTCAGGATCCAACCTGATTACACTTCGAAAATGAACTTTTTAGAGTAGTTACTTTAATCGTGTATGCCGGTTGGTTTGCAGGATGCTTGACACGGAGAACCAATGATCCCGTTGTTGTCTGTTGTAATGAGATTTCTCCCAAACTCGGTTGTGGCGATGCCGGTAGGAGCTGTGAAGATTCTATTAGGAAATGAATGTAACTGTCTTATAATGTATAACTTTAGGCTCCAATGTCACTTTGAGTCAAATGGTAGGCTTTAGTTCATTACTCTAGTGACATCTTACCATTGTTTGAAGCTTGTAGTGACGTAATTGTCTGTGAGGAAAGCTGGTAACCGTATTTCTAGCAGTAGCGTGGGTTTACCTTGGGCTTTGGATTGGCCATTTAAGTCTTGAGTTCCTGCTTGTATTCCAATGATAAATTGTAATGTAAAGCTGACATTTTCTCATCAGCCTATAATACTCTTAATTCATATAATTAGTTGGTTTCAATATGGTGATTATTGTGGTGTTGAGTTGCGGTATTATGAATTGGATACAATTCTTGGGATATCATGCACCGTTCAATCTCAATGTAGAGGTTGGACTCAAGGAGTGACAAATAACCCTTAAGTTCCTTCTTCATGAATTAAATCTCCATATTTGTACTTAGTCCCCTTAGGCAGTAGAATTGGGGATTTGTCTTGAGACTTGCGGCAAGACTTGTATCCACAAATGAAATGACCCCTTTAAGTTTTCAGCACATAAACATGATGTTGTTATGTTGACCGTGAAAATGGATGAATCTGGGACTTTGAATGGTACTGATTGGTTTGGAGATGGATACTGAAAATAACTCCCCTATGCACTTGAGGTGTACTTGAGACCATGAATCGGTTAGTCTTTTGTCCTTAGTTTAATTTCAAACCAATCACAATCCTTTGAGTAAAGCCTCCACCCGCGAAGCACTTCGAATCCATGAAAACTTAAGCAATCCTCTTGAAGATGACAATCCTTGAAGTACTTGCTTGAGAAAAAGGGAAGAGTACTACCTATTTTGGAATTTAGGCCTGCACCAAATGGTTAGTCGTAACCAAAAAAATAAGTAAATAAATAAACAAATTAATTAAAATCGAGCAAAAAATGCACAAAACAAGGTGGGATCTTACGGTCAAAAATTAGAGTGTGCCACTATGTTTTTGGTGGTATAGTTGAGCAGTCCCTCTAAACATGAAAATTTGTCTTTTCTCCTAAAAACCTACAAACATTTCTTTTACCCGTAGTTCCCCGAACTACAAAATGCTCTGACTTCCTCTAGGGATATGTAGGCATAGGATTGAGAGATCCTAGCGAGTACTCCTTTTTATTTTAACCCCCATTATTCATAAACATTACAAAAACAACAAAAATTTCCCACTCCTATCACTCACTCAAACAGTAAACTCTCCCAATCAATAGAAAATAAATTAAGCAAATAACAGATATATTTTAAGAGGTTCCTATAGGATACTATATATACTTAGGGTTCTAGTACATTCCCTTTGTATAACCAACCCCCAAACTTTAGATCTCTCACATTGCATGTTTATGGGTTATTCTTTCTTTACCCATTCCCTTGGATAAATTAAAGTCCGGTGGCGATGTTTTGATTTGCGAGTCAAGTTAATCCAATAGCTTGGTCTCCCGATTCACCCAAAAAATGCACCACACAATGTCATTGTGCATTAAGGTGTCGGATGAGGTTGGACTTTGATAGATTATAATTCCAACGACAGTCAATCATTGGGAATGTAGGTGGGCGCCACACATGACTCGCTCTATGCATGATGATTGAATGGGATTTACATTATGCATTATGATTGATGCACGATATATGATAATTAATCGCATGATGTGATATTTTTGAAAATTTGGTTCTCCGGCATTGGGGATTTTAACAACTTCATGTTTGCATGGACGACCATACAGAGTTTTTCAAGTACCAAGCCTGTTATTTATGCCTCATGTTATTGATGATTTTTAAAAATTGGCAAGCCTTTGATCCATGGGGATTAATTCATGATGATCTCAAGTCGTTTCAAACTCTTGTGAGCTCAATGCAATGTTGGAAGTCACTATTTTCCTTCAAGCATTTCAAAATATAAAAGTGTTTTTATTTTTTTAACACTTTTTATCATCCCTTTGTTTCAAAGTTTTATTGTAAAAAATAAATGACATTTTATCATCCCTTTTTTTTCATAACATATGTGCCTTTATAGTCTGGGGTCCACTTCCTGCGTGAATTCTTGTGTATGGGAAATATCTTATTAAACACTAGGGCACCTTCCTTGAACTCCCAGGGACCGAACTTTTTTCCGAATGTCTTTTTAAGTCTCTTCTGATACACCTGACCATGACATATGGCTATCATTCATTTTTCATCTATGAGGTTTAGTTGGTCAACCCTTGCTTGGACCCGTTTAGCTTTTTCCAACATAGTCTCCATCAAGACTCTCATTGAAGGGATATCAACCTCAATAGAAAGCACTGCTTCCATACCATATACTAGAGATAAAGGGATTGCCTCTGTAGAAGTGTGGACAATTGTCATATAGCCTTGAAGTGAAAAAGGAAGCATTTCATGCTAGTCCTTGTAGTTTTTTTTACCATCTTCTACATGATCTTTTTGATGTTCTTATTTTATCCTCAATGACTCCGTCCATCTTTATCCTGAATTTCTCGCATAACTCCCTCATCATCTTGTTATTCAAATTCAATGCATTATCAGTGATGATTTTTTAGGGAAGTCCATAGTGGCATATTATCTCTCTCTTGATGAATCGAACAACTACTTGTCTTATTAGATTGGTAATAGAGTATCCAAGGCATCATCCATTTGATTGTCTTCTCGGGGAATATGATGGAAGATCATTTCTTCAAAATAACCTAAGAGATCTAATATGTGCACATGATAGGGGATCATCTTGAAATCACGGGTTTCCCAATCTCATACCACCTAATGGATGACTAAGGTTTAGTCTTCATACACCTCAAGAACCTTTAATTTTAAGTAAATGGTTGCTTCAATACCCATTGTACATGCTTCAAATTCTACAATGTTGTTAGTGAAATCGAAGCACAACCTTGTCGTGAAAATGGTGAATTAACCTTCAAGGGAAATCAGTACTGCTCAAACTCCATGGACGAGGGCATTACATGCATCATTGGATACTAGAGTCCACCTTTCTTTATCTTCAAATTCATTTCCCTTCTCTAAGGCCATGATGACTTCATCATAAAACTCGAACCACATCGACTAATAGTCTTCCATAGGTTGATGGCCAGGTATTTTACCAGCACGCTTCTTTTGATGGCTTTTTGCGGCTCACCAATAAACATAGTCTTAAAAAATTACTTTCATCCCTAATTAAAGGTGTCGCAACTGGGAAAAACACTCGGCAGAAAAACAAAAGAGTCGCCATCGGACGTTATTTATCCAAAAGAGAGGGAAAGGAAACGATCAAAGAAAACCTGAAGAACGGGAAAAGGTATTAGCACCCCTCGCGTCTGTTGTACTCAACGGGATCCACGCTTGTTATCTAATCAAAGGGTGTGTTATCTAAAAGCTATTGCTAAACGGAAACGAGAACAAAAGAAAAAGAAAGAGACTCAATAGGACACCGCCGCCCTATGCTTACGTATTCCCTTGTGCAATGGGAAAGTCAGAGTCAACATAGTTCAGAAAACTATGGGTGATGGGGGAAGGTTGCTCGCCAAGACATCGTTGTCTTGTGCCTACGTATCCTCATCTGGTATGAGAAATCAGAGCAAACATAGTTCAGGTAATGATGAAACCACAAGTTTTTTAAGTGTTTTTTATGAGTGACGTTAAGTTTCCATTCCAGTAGTTAGGGTCGATGCCTGTTTGCGGTAGAACGAAAAAGTAACGTACTCTTTTCTGAAAATGATTTTGGAACACAAATCCCAAAGGATAAAAAGGGTTGAATTTTTGTTTGTGAGTTTTAGTGAAGTGAATTAGTTTTCTTTGTGATTCACGTTGCACTAAAGACTATTACATAGGAGCGAATGCGTTACATATCGCCCCTAGACGAGACGTACACTAAACACTCTAGACGAGCGAGAAAAGACCCCTCACTCATCATTTCCCATGTGCTTAAGGCTCGTAGCATACAATGTTCATCGTATTTATTAGATAAGTTAGAATTTTTTTTGAGATGAGAAGAGAGAGGAACGAAAGGTCTTAGGGAAACTCGGCCCTAACGTTCTCATGCAAAATGGTTCTAAAGTTGGGATACGAAGGGAGATTCTATCCTAATGTTAGCATGCAAAAGATGGACCTAAGGTTGAGGTTAAAAGGGACAAGCCTACTTATTATGCTTGGATTGCACTCCTAGTGTCTATCTTAATCCAAATTTAATCGAAGATTAAATTGGAATAAGAAACCTAAGGGAACATGCAAAGGCAAAAGCAAAAAAACGAGAAAACAAGGCAAAAATAGCAACTACAACAGCGCCTCCTGCACAAGACAACCTATAACAGCACATGCTTCAACATAAAAGTAGGTGTAAAAAGGCAGGCAGGCAGCAAGCAAGCGAAGACAGCATGCATAATTCAAAACAACCACAGTTGTGGAAAGTTGGGTAGCAAGTAAGCAAGCATGATTTAGTGCAATCAAACATAAGAAAACACCAATCACGGATAGATATCATGCACATATGAACATGCTTCAACAATCAAACATAATTGATCAACAACATTGCATCATTAAGAATCAACAAGATCATCATGTTTTTCAATTTAAATTGAACGATCGAACGATCAAACAAGCGTGCAACAAAGCGAAACCGAAAACAAATGCAAACATGCATCACACATCCATCAAGACAATCAACAATGATAATTAATTAATCGTGCTATAGGCAAACAAGTTAAATGATCATTGCATCTGTTAAGCAACATGAGCAAGCTAAGCATTCAAATGAAGATCGGACGTCACATGTCAAAGAATCCAAATCAAACATTCAAGAATGATAAAAATATGTCCAAAACAATCCATATAAATGCATTATATCAATCTATGAAGTTTATATGTGAAAAGGAACCCAAACAAGCAAGAAAAAGGCAAAAATAAGGCATTATGTTCAGTGGTAATCGGTTATGTAATCAGGTAACCGGTTACCTATTGAAAAAACTTGGAAACGTGAAAATTATGAAGGGTAATCGGTTACCCATATGTGGTAACCGGTTACCGCTGAACCAAAAACAGAATAATATCCTCCAAAATCAGTTTTCAGCACCAAACAACTTATCCAATCAATCACATGAACATGTAATCAATTAAGCACGAAATTACCATCAAGAATTAGTGATCAAGCATCATGTAAACACAATCAAACATTGAAATCACAAATCACAAAGATCCAAATCAACAAAAATGGATCAAAATGCATCAAAAGCCATGGATCTACATTGTGATTATGCAAATAAGCTCAAAACATAATTGGATCTAGAATTCACCAATATTCAAAGCTGAGATTTACTTTGGTAAGTGTTAATTCACTTGAAACTAACAGATCCAAGCTAGAAACCCAAAGAATCTTCAAGATCCAAGAGCTTCCTTATGGTAGAAGTGAAGAACAAGCAAAATCAAGCCAAGATTGATCCAAAAGCACCTCAAATCTACCTTCCAAATTCAGATCTCAATTCAAACAAAAATTGGGTGATAAATTAAAGATAATGGAGATGAATGATGGAGGTTTAGCTCTAGAATTCAAGGATTCCAATGAAGAATCAATGAACTCAAGTGACAAGATCTTTAATGGAGGTTTTGGGAGTGAAAACGTTGAGAGAAAATTGAGAGGATTTGGGAGCAAATTCTGAAATTGAGATGAAAAATGAGAGTGAAATGGTGTGAATGAAGGTTTGGAGCAAATTCACTTAAATAAGCTATAGGTTGGGAATCAAAATATGGTTTGGAATATGGATTAGCATTTGGAATGGAAATTAGGAGTGGGATTAGGAATGGAGTGTTTGAAATTGGGACGGAAATAGTGAAAATTGAAATAATTCTAGATCCTTCCAATGATGATCATGTGAAATCAATGGTTGAAAATGAGTGAAAATTTGCAATGCTGAAAATTCAAATTTATTGGAAAATTTTGCCCAGGGTAACCGATTACCCATATGTAGTAACCGGTTACCACATTCAAAAATTCCCAAGTTGACGACAAATGGAGGGAATCTTGTATAATCACTCACTGCCACCTGTTCTAAGCTCCGCTGCTACAAAAGGGTTAAACCAAGAGTCGACCGAGTGAGGCTGAAGAAGCTTCTGGTTGCGAAAGGTTATCTCAAATTCAGAAACAACGTCCTCAGCTCTCAAGGATGAAGAAGTAACCCGCTACTTCTTTTACGTCTATCCAATCAAACCTAGTACACACGTCCGATGTCGAAGGTTCTGATACTTCAACACCTCAACATAGTTGGGCTTGCAACCCTCGCTTCTCAAACAAAACTGACTGAACCTTGGTTAAGTACCCCCATTTGTAAGTTCTCTCTCGTCTCCTCCTTAGGCAGAACACGGGGGAGAAGTGAAACATGATAGTAATTTATTTATCATCCTAGATTTTTTATAAGGGCATCGAACGACCCAGAAGAGGGGGTTTCTTCATCAACTCAGATTGTTGTACTTCCTTGATTGGAGGTTGAATGGCCATATCCTTAAGTTGGTCAATTAGTGAGGCCTTATTGATTTCCATTGGCGTTGCTTTGAAATCCTCCTGGTTCTGTTGTAAAGCCTAGTAAATCCTCTTTTCTCTTGACAAGTCGACATCGATGGTGATTGGCACATTATACACATTATGGTATTTTAGCTTCAGATAAACCAGGGAAGCTACTGCTCCAGTGTTGTTGTAAAGATCGTCCCAGGATGTAGTTGTTAACACTTTGACACGAGACAAGTAGGAATTGGGAATTGAAGCATCTGGTATTTCATTATTCTTCTAGGGTAACCTTAAATTTGAAATACTCTTAAGGATGGGTCACTGTACCATTGAAGGCTTGTAAGTTTGATTCCTTGTATGGCAACAAATTCTCTTTATTCAATCCAATCTACTCAAAGAGGTCTTCATACATGATATCATAAGAGTTGCATTCATTAAAAAGAACTCGAGATACGCCAAAGTGGGTGATATTAGTTGTGATTACCAAATGGATTATCTCTTTTGGGACTTCATCAACCTTCTCGCTATCTTGGAACCTCAGGATGCAAGAGTTAGTATTTAAAATTAATTTGACTTAATCAATAAAATATAATGAATACTTAAAGGTAATGAATGTAAAGACTCTATAAAAACCCCTTAGCAGACTCACTTTCATAATCACTTAATCTTATGAACACCAAAATGTATAAGCAAAAGCAAATTTTGGTTCCAAAGAGAGATTTCAGAAAGATAGTCATGCTTAATACAACAACTCAAGCAAACAAGAGTGATGCAGCAATGAAAGAATCTACAAGTAAGCAGATAGCTTCAGAAGCACACACTTCTTCAGCAACCTTCATTGAGACACACGGATTAAGAACTTCTAGGTCAAAACGCAAAAATCAACTTAGAAAGGAAGATGTAGAGTTTGCAAAGGAAGAATGGTAAGATTATTTAGACAATCTAGATATGTCAGATGATCCTAATGAATACCTTAGGGAAAATCCGAATGCCTAGAGAGTATTAACAATTTGTAATCACTTCGAGTTAATGAGAATGTTTCATTTTTAGAGTTGTTAATCCTAGTTGTTTCATCCTATTGAACAACAATATAAATACATATTTATAATAGTTAAGATGCACAAAAACATGAACGAACTTGGATTCACAATAAGATTTCTTAATACAAAAAGTCTTAACAATTACAAGACATAAACTTGCATAAGTCTAAGATCAGAAACTCTCATAAATAACTTCAAACTTGTCTCTCCAGATTTTAAAAGAATCGACCTCTGAACTTATGATAACTCCTTGCTGGACCAGTAGTTCTAAAAGAACTCATCCATAAGGGATGAAGAAAGTCTTTCCCTTGTGAAAGGAGAAAATATTCCTCTTCAAATAGTCAAACATAGCTTGAGGAAGATCAACCTGCAAGTCTGAATTGAGAAGTAGTAGCAAATTATTTTCAATAGAGTCCACAAGGTCTAGATCCTCCTTCTGAGGAAGCAATTTTGAGTTTAGAATTTGATTCTAAACAATTGCATCAGGACAAATATTTGAGACCGGAGAAGTGTTAGATGGATCTACAAAGATATGCCAAGTAGGAAGATAGTGTTCCCAAACAAGAGTTCCTGGGATTTCTCCAATTTCCTCACAATTGATCACATTAGAAATAAATTTAGAGGTTATTGTTATAGAAACACCATTTACTTTAGAAAGAATACCATACTCAGAATTCAACTCAATAATGGAAGCATTGATCCAAAACTCTTTGACAAGACTTTGATAAGTGACACCATATAGCATCTCAAAGTATCCATTCCAACTTTGTTTAAACACAGTCTTCCAAAAGTTAAAACCTAGCTTAAGCAACTCATCAAAATCCACAAGCTTTTCATTGATGACAACTAGTTGATTCAAAGGAGAATTGACTAGAGAACTCATCTGAGGTTTGGTTTGATCAGCACACAACCAAAGAAAATAAAAAGAAAAGAAAAGAACTGAACAAGATTCTAAAGGAATAAGAATCTTGTCAGAAAAAAGGACACAAAATGATGTTTCACAAGACAAGGGATATAAATAATAATAGCATATAAAAAGAAAAACATCATTACCCAAGGTTTCTTATATAGCAGATTTCCTGAATCCACTAGATGATTTTCACCTTTATGAACATTTAAGTAATATAAAAGTTTTTTGAAAAACCTTCTACTTAAACTGCTTTATCAGAAGTAAAGAATCCTTTTCTGAATCTCAGAGTCTATCAATTTTCAGAAGCTATCATCCATCAGAGTCTAGTAGATCTAAACTTAGAGAGATACATCTTCTATCAGTCACCGATCATCAAGATTCTATTCCTAACCAAACATTTTCTTTTGAAACAAGATTCATGAGTGATTGAAGAATATTGAGTTGGTTTCTTTGACAGCTAACAAACAACAACCTCATCATAAAAAGTGAGGAAAGTGTTTCCATAAATATAACCATTGTCCAACTAATGATATTTTCATTATAAATAAATACAACATAGTTTCTTTTTAAAGATTTCTGAAGATTCTTTTAACAAAAAGAAACTCTCTAGAAATCTAATAGAGACTTTGTATTTACATATACACAAATATCTCATTGGTTCAAGTAATAAGCTAGAAAAGAACATACATATCGTTTTTTTTTGTTGATATTTTCTCGGTGAGACTCATATGAGTATTCAAGTCCACTTTTATCATTTGAGAATCTTTGTTGACTAAGAACAGCCTCTAGTCCAATCTGTCCTTTTTCATACCTCTCAAGGACCCTTTTTAATTGGACAATTTAAAATGAAAGTGACTCACACTTTGTGAATGCAAAATTCTGTTTTTGATCACTAATTAATTTCTGTTTTTCATCTTTGAAATTATTTTCCATTGTCTCAACCTTTTTCTCTAAATTTGAGATTTGGTTCTTTTGTGATGAAATGGTTTTGTACAGAAATTTGCATTCACCCAGAAGTTCATCAATTGCCCCTAGAGCATCATTATCATAAATTGAAAAATTATTACTAACCTTGTCATCTTCATCATCCGACTGATGTGGGGCCATTAGTGCCAGATTTGCGTTTTTATCACTATCTGAATCTGATGAGGAACGTATCTCGTTATCTTCCCATGCTACGTAGGCCTTATTTTTCTTGAAGCTCTTTTTGCTTCTATGAGCGTCATTCTTGGAGAGTTTAGGACAGTTTGGTTTTATGTGTCCTTGTTTTCCACATTCATAATATTTGACATCTTGAGTGGATGTTGACGCCTCCTTCTCTTTGTTCTTTGAAAACTTCTTCCTTTTCATATAGTCAGAATTTCCAATATTATTTTTAGAACCAAAATATTTTCCTAATCGTTTGACAAGAAGCAAGAAGTTTTCATCTTCAACCGGATTGTCTGCTTTTTCTACTTCTTTAGACTCAACCTTTAATGCGATGCTTTTGGACTTCTTCTCTTGATTCTCATGTTTTTCCAATCGCCCAAGTTCTGTCTCATATTCTTGGACTTTTCCAAACAGTGTAGCGGATGTCATCGTGGATAGACTTTTCTTTTCAGAAATTACTGTCACCTTGGGCTGCAATTCTCTGGACAAAGATCTAAGCACTTTAAGATTTAATTCATCGTTAGTTAATGTCTTACCGAGTGCTCTGAGATGATTTATCAAGTGCACGAATCTTTTCTGTAAATCAAGAATTGATTCTCCTGGCTGCATTCTGAATAACTCGTATTCCTGACTCAACATGTTTAATCTCGATCTATTAACTTCAGTGGTTCCCTCATGGGTTTCCACTAAAGTATCCCAGTTTTCCTTTGTTGTTGTACATGTTGAGACACGAAAGAATTCATCCATGCTTAGTGCACTTTGCAGAAGATTGATTGTCTTTTTATCATAGAGAACCTTTTTCTTATCATCGTCATCCCATGAAGCTTTGGGCTCTGTTGATCCAACACCGTTAATGACCGTTGTAGGAACGAATGGGCCATTTTGGACAGCATCCCATATTTCACCTCCTTGTGCTTCTAAGTGAGCTTTCATGCGAATTTTCCAAAAATCAAAGTATTCACCACAAAATAGTGGAGGCTTCTTGCTACTACCACTGTCTTTGAATACACCTCTGTTGTTTGTGGAAGCCATACTGGATCGATTAGGAATAGGTTACCTAAACCTGCTCTGATGCCAATTGTAAGTCTGAGTTGCACCAAAGAGAGGGGGGGGGGGGGTGAATTAGGCTTTTTGCTATTTTCTGGTTTTTAGAGATTGAATTTATATTTTCTTGAAATATAAAGATGGTATGAAAGTAGTAAAGAGCAGAAAGTAAAAGAGACACAGAAAATTTATAGTGGTTCTCCTCACACTCCGAGGGTACTTGTCGCTACCGCGAAAATCGGCGCCGGCTATGACAGAAGAGTCGCCACCGTGCGTTATTTATCCCACAAGAGGGAAAGGAAACACTCAGAGTAAACCTAACGCAAAGAGGGAAAGGAATGGTCATCGCAACCAAATCCTAGATTCGGGAGTCGGTTACGCAAGGGGAAGGTATTAGCACCCCTCACGTCCGTCGTACTCGACGGGATCCATGCTTGTTTTCTGTCTAGGGGTGTGTTATTCTATCTACTCTACAGGTCTGAGTTAAAAAGAAAAGAAAATGACTCGGCAAAGTATCGCACTTTATGCCTACGTATTCCCGTTTGGAACGAGAAATCAGAGTCAACGTAGTTCGCCTAACTACGGGTAAGGAGGGGAAGGTTGCTCGCCGAGATATCGCATCTCGTGCCTACGTACTTTCATACAGCATGAAAGATCAGAGCAAACGTAGTTTGGGCTACGGAAGACACAAGCTTGTCTGACAGTTTTTATCTCCTTTTGAAAAGGGTTTTCCTGATTAAAGGTCCAAGAGGACAAAAGCAGAGTTTGAATGTTTGTTTGAGTTTTTTATGAAAGAAATGTTTTTTAGTCTGTTTGTAACTTGTACTGCACTAAAGACTTGTGATCTGAGAGTGACTACGTTGCATGTCACCCTAAGGGTACCATACTAAGCAGCCAGATTACTGAAGAGTGACCCTCCAGCAACCTTTCCTCAAATAGCTTAAGGCTCGTAACGTACAACACGCGTTATCCTTATTACTGTGTTTTTGAATTGTTTTGAGATGAGAAGAGAATGACGCTCTAAAAAGCCTATGGTTGAAAGGGAAACTAACCTAATGTTATCATGCATGGGTTAAAACCTAATGTCTGTCATAATTTCCTCTTGCACAGAGGAAATCAGAGATCCTAGGGGATAAACAGCAAAAGACAGCAAGCAATTACAGCAAACAGTACACAGTAAAATGCATACAATGCAACAATATAAGAGAAACAAAGGAGAAGACAACAGGCAAGAGGAGACAAGCTCCACCTCAAACCTAGGGGTACTCAACACAAGCAAACAGACAATACAGAGAAAAACAAAAGACACAGAGGAGGCAGCCCAAGCAGCAGCAACAAACTCCTACAGCAAACAGCAACAGCAAGCTCTAAACAGCACAGTTGAAAAGACAGCAAAGTTGACAACAAGTGCTTCATCTTGAAGCAAGCTTCTATCTTCAAGCTTCATCAAGCACACTCCAAGAGGAGGATTAATCAACAAGATCAAGTTATAATGTTAAGAAACTTAATGACAACCAAAGGAAATCACCAAGAACTCAACATTGCAAATGAAAGGTATCCTCAAAGTTCTACTCACTTGGGCATACCACTCATCCTTCCTAAGGAGAGATGGAGCTTCCCAAGAAGGACTTTATGTCATTAGATGGAATAGAGGCAAACAATGCACTCTATGTTTGAAGAAAGAATCAAAACTAGGTCTAAGGCACTTCCTAAAATCCTAATTTCCTAAGCTCCTGAGAAACTTTCACAAGAAGAAAAGCTTTCAACTCCAAGCTCCAATCTTCAATCCCAAACATCTTCAATGAAACCAGAAGCTCTACCAAAAAGAACTCCAAGCCAAGCAAGCTCCAAAGTCACCAACCAAGCCAAACAAGCCAAAGCACTCAAGAGAGGAATCCACAAACACAAGCCAATTGTAAAATACAACAAAAATAGGAAATGAAATTGAAAAAATCTAATTAAATTTCTAGGGGAACATACATGTTTGAACAACCTAATGTAAAAATATTGAAGCCTAAATCAACTTCTAAGTTATCTAAACAATTCCTACATTGAGATAGGTCAAGGGAATCCACAAGTTTGGGAGGGTCCTAATCTCAACACCTAAAACAGAACCTAATGTTGTTCTAAAAATCCACCAAAAATTCTAAGGGAACATACATGTCTACCCTAACACATACTAAAAAGTCAAAGCCAAAATCAACACCAATTGGAAGAACTAAATTCAACAAAACAGTTGGTCAATTATGCAAAAATAAAGAACTAAAATAAAATGAGAAAAATCAAATTAAATTGAAAAATGCATGAAATTATATTTTGTTAATCCCAGAAAATCAAAAATTCCATAAGGATCATGAGGATGTTTTTAAAATAATTTTTGGATCAAAATTGGAATTAATATGATTTTTGGAATCAACAAACAATTAAAATAAAACAAAATGAAATAAAAAAACAAATTAAAAACAGAATTAAACATGGATGGTTGGATCAGGAGACTAGTCAAAGATCTGGACGCGCCACAACTTGCCACCTCATTTATTTAAACGCAGCGTTTTGCTATCAGAAATTCAAAAACAACTTTAAATCATGTGCGTTGGATCCTGGCTGTAGTCAAAGGTCAAGGCCAGATCTAAGGGTCCATGACTCATCTTCTCCAAATCTCAAGCAGGCCAGGTGGAGATTCAGGCTGGTGGTTCATGGTGGCCGGAGAAGACTCCGGTCGTCTTCTCCGGCGAGAGTCCAGGTTCAGGCAACCAGAAATAATAAACTATACACCAAATCCACTCAGTTTTTCACGTACATTCCAAATCCATCATCAAAATGCTCTAATTCTCACCACATAGTCAAACACGATTCAAGTTTCAGAAATAGCATCATCAACAACTCTCACTAAACTCAAAATTAATGGTATAGATCTCTTCATCTCGTTGCGTACATCAACCTGATCTAAATAACTAGCATTAAAACCTTATGAATCAAGAGATTCAAGTCCAAACAGATCTGCTATGTCATCTTCAATCATCACCAATCGAGTCCAAATCAAGCCTAAAACAATCTATGTCATGTGTAGATCCTAACCACAAGTTTAATTCTAATTATCTCATGCTAAATCATGCTGAATTTTGAGAAATGCAAACCTGGTATAGATCTTTAAACAGAGGTACTTAGAGCTCGTGGCTTGCTTCCAAATGCTCCAGATAGCTTCAATGATCCACAAGGAAGAGATTGCACACTTCAATTTGGCTTGAATTGGCTCCAAACTCAGAATTCGATTTCAAGTTGCAGCTGAGAAAATTCACTTGCTCTTGCTTGCTCTGGCGCGAAATGATGCTCAAAATTGATCTGAACTCACTCTAATGAATATATAGAAGAGTTTCATGGGCCTTTGGATCCAAATTGAAGCCCAAAACAGTGGTTTGCATTTTCTGGTTTTCTCATCCAAATTCACTATGACAGTCGTGTATTACAAGCTTTGCATTGGTTCTAGAAGTTTCTCACACCTTGCACATGTCATTTAGAATGAGTTTGGATGGAGAAATTGGCCTGAATTGCCTTGTGTATGATTTTGCATATGTAACTTACAAGTGAAGCAACTACATGGTAAGTCATGGAATTATGCCTCAAATAAAAAATGTAAAAGTGCCAAAGTGTTCAAAATGAAATTTCCAATCAGAAAATGTACTCATTTGCTTGGTTTTGGTCATCTAACTCAAAAATCACATTTTCCCTCCTTTAATCATTTGAATTTTCTTCCTTTTCAAGCCATTTCAAATGACTTTTTGATATGAGCCAAACCAAAATCTCATGACAAATTGGTTGCACTCAAAACATCATTTTAAGCAAGTTCCATGTTGAACAAATTTCCATTTGAAGCTTGCAAGTTGGAGATTTTGGCCTATGATTGAAAATGACCTATAATCTCACTTTCCCAAAATACCCTTGACTTGTAAACCTCATAACTTGAGTTCTACAATTCATATGGAGGACTTCTAGTACAATTTAGAAAGCTAAGATCATGAGGAACAACTTTCATGTTGACCAAAAGTTCAAGTGAAACCTCCTTCTAGGTCAAAAATAGCCTTGAAGTCAGATGATTTTCACAGACAAATTTCAGAAGCATCTGAGGACTTGTAACTTGTCTGGACCATAACTTGAGTTCTATACCTCCCCTTGAGGACTTCTAGTACTCAAATTAACGGTATTGAGATGCTCTACAAGTTTCATGTTGGCCAAAGATCCATTTGAAACTTGTATCGTGACTTATGTGGCCTTGAAGTTAGGCACTAAACATGGTAATTTGCACTGAAACCCTAATTTAGCAACTTCCCACACTCTTGATTCTTCTTGATTTGATCTTGGCACAACACCACAAATGTCTTATCACATCATTTCATGAACTCCATGAACTAAAAGTAGGCTTTGATACTCTTCAATTGCATAATTGACCTAGGGTTGATCCAGATGAAACCCTAATTTTTTGCACTCCAACTGTGGCTCTTGCATTTGACACAATGACTTGATTTAGATCCATCATGGCTCTCTAGGCACTCCATGAGCTCTATACACATCTCATATTCACACTTCATGCTTCACATCCCATTGATGGTCCTCAGTTGATCAAGACCTCCCACCACCTCCTGATGACTTGGATGACTTCTCAAGCTTGGATAAGATTTCTTGCTAGGCTTCTCTTGATAATAATCACCCTTGATCTCCTGTTGGATGAATGATATGCCATGATATGCAAATGATAGAACTATGCAAAATGATAATGCAATGAAACATAAATCAGGTAAAAGATGTTGAGCAAATTTTGGGGCGCAACAGTACTCCATTCCCCTTTCGAATCGAAAGAGATTTCACTATAGTTAGGATTAGTGTACAACTATCTTTCTAACCTATAGGGAGATCAAAGTATCTTAAACACCTTTAAGATCTGAACACTAAGTGCAATGAGAACAATCCTCTTCAATGCACACACTTGCTTTCAACAATCCTGAACAACAAGGAGAAATAAATACAATTTGTTTTGTAATGAGTTGTAACAATGTATACAATTGTTTTGTCAATACTGAGATTGATCTTCTCTTTCAATCAGAGTTTTCACAAATATCTAAGACTTATTGCTCAAAAATTTTCTTTCAAAGGATATGAAAATATGTAGAAAATTCTTTTTTGTAAAGTGATTTTTCTTAGAAGTGGAAAGATGAAATTGTGATAAAGATTTTGAAAGAGTATTGAAAGAGATGTGAAAAAGGTATTTGATTAAGTATTTATATTACACAAGCACCTCTTGTGAAAATCATGCAAATCTTCAGAAGAATTGATTAACAATTTCCATGTTTCAATGGAAATATTTCAGAGAAGTTTGGTTGAAGAGATGCAATTTTTCAGAATGATTTTTCAAAAACGTTCAGTGAGCAATCAATTGCACATAGAGACCAGTCGATTGCACCTTCAAAAAAACACTTGAAAAATTCAAATTTTAAACAGAGCAATCGATTGCACCTTTCAGACCAATCGATTGCACTTCAAAATAGAAGTGAAAGTAGAGAGATTTTTAAGCATGCAATCGATTGCACCAAAGAAGCAATCAATTGCTTACTGAAATAGAAGCAAAAAAGAGTTAAAATTTTGATCATGCAATCGATTGCTCTAAGAGTGCAATCGATTGCACTTTTACAAACTTAGAAAAATTTTATTTTAAAAGGCTTGTGTTGATGTGAAAAAATAATGTAATTTTTTTTTTTAATTATTTGAGCAATTAGGAATTAAACATTTGATGCAAATTCTCATTATACCTTCTGAGAGAAAAATGTTCTTCATGACAGGTCTTTGTCCGATTCTGATATCTTGAAATGGTTGATCATCTTTGCCTTCTTTTGTCCGGTGATTTGTCTTCATCAAAACATATGTTGATCTTTGAGAATCTTGATTTCACACTTATTTCTCAATTTACTTCTTGTTGAAAGGGATGCCTATGCTTTTGATGTTGTCAGTACGAAAAATTCCATTCCCCATGTTCCTTATTGGTCACTTAGGAAAATATTGTTGTGCATAAAATATTTCTAAACGTTGGAAGGAAAAGATAACATTGAAGACCTATATGATCTAAAAAATCTATTAACTAAGAAAAAAATAGTTACAATAAAAAAGTAGATTACTTACAAAGAAATGTTCCAATCTTTATGGAGAAAGACTTGATTATGGGTGTGTTTCTACTAAAAATATTAGATGATACTAGTGGAATGATTGAGTATACTCTAGTTCATATAAGAGATTTATGTAAGGAAGTTGAATAAAATAACTATCATGTGGTAGAAGAGTAAGAAAAAATAATTTTGGAGGTACATACAAAAATGAAGTTTATGATTCTTAAACAACTACAATATGTAAGTAATAATTAGATAAAAAAACGCTAAGAAATAATTAGATAAGAAAAAACGCAAAGAAAGAATAAGCTAATACAATTAATGTACATAATGTTCTGCTCAAAAACGACATGGTGATCGTAAATTTTGAATTGACGCGGTGTAATGATGGTCTAAGCTAATTTTCAAAATTACCTGGATCAACACATTGATGGATTATCTGGAGAGATTATAATCTTTCTTCTTCAATTCTTTATATGCTACTTTCTCCTGATCTGTCGCAGTTTCTGCAAGCGGTAATAATCACTCTTCACAAGATCCCAAAGATATTGGTAACAGAAAACCATCTTAATCTGCTTGTACTAATTTTCATAATTATCTTTTTTGAGAATTGGAAGATTTGCTGGAAAGTGACCGTTCAGGTGATTCATTGCCATCACAGTTGTTTTTCTCTTGCATCAAAATCGGAGTTCTAGATACCAGATGTTGGAATTCAACCACGATCTATGGTGAATTATTCTCAATCTTGATCTCAAGATTGTTATGTAATGACAATGAACAAAAACAAAAACACATTTAAAGAAGATGAGTATGAACTACAGAGTAACTCTCAGCTTACAACTGTGAAAATTTTATTATAACTTTACAACTGCAAAATCGTGATTATCAAACTTGATGATTAAAATGGCAAGGGTTTCTCCCTATTTATAGATTTATGTTAAGTTGTATATCAAGCAAAACCCAAACTATAAAAGCCTAAAAATATCTAATCTAATCTTTCTAAATCAAATCTGATATTTCTAAATCAAATCTAATATTTTTAAAATAATGAATTACATATTTAACAGTTATATCGAAGAAATGATTTTGTGTTGAGCATAGTTCTCAGTTTTTGTATAGTTTTTTTGATTGGTGTGTTTCTCTTTTGCATGCCTTGTTTATTATCAATATGTTGATTCGTGTCTTGTAAGAGTTTCAAGTCTCTCTTGCACTCATTTTTTTTAATGAAATCATTACTTATTTAAAAAAATTCATGTTTATTTTATTTATAATTTAATTAGTGAAATTTAGTATGGTCTATTTTCATTTCTATTTCACCTTTTTAAAATGGAAGTTTTACCCCATACCCCTACACTTATACCTATACCCCTACATTAAAAAATTTTGGACCAAAATATCCTCGTATAAAAATTTATTATTTTTTAATTTTTTTTATATTTTTTTATTTGTTTACCGGAAGACTTTTTGGAAGTCTTTCGGTTCACATTTTTTTAGTATGTTTACCGGAAGACTTTTTGGAAGTCTTCCGATACATATTTTTTTCGTTTGTTTACCGGAAGACTTTTTGGAAGTCTTCCGGTTCATGTTTTTTTTTAATTTGTAATTAATATTTAAGATTTATTAATTTTATATAAAGACCAATTTAGTAAATTTTTGAATATTATACTTAAAATATAAAAATTCTATAAATAGAGAATCATTTTCAGAATATTTTTTATTTACTATAATTATTAGAATACTAGGATTAACATCATTTATTTTAAATGATCATAATAGTAGAATTTTCTCAAATATCTTATTAATCTTAAACATTAATAAATAAAATAAATTTAAATATAAGATATAAGTTTACATTATTCAATATATTTAATCAAATGAAAACATATGTGATAAATAAATAATGTATTTTAACTTAAAAGATCACAATAAGTTAACTTGCAAAATAATATAAGTAATAAATTAATAATGTATTTTATTTAAAATAATCACAATAATAAAATACGCAAATAATGTGTTTTATTTATAAGACTGATATAGTTTTATTGATTATTTAATTTTGAATACTACTATGAATATAGTATTTAATCTATACTTTAGAACTCACATAATTATAAATATAAAAAATATTGTTTTATTACCCATATTTTTATTTAATTAAAAAAAATAAGAATATAAATTTATTATTTGTTTTTCATTTTTGTTTGATCTTTTTAATTATTTCACTTTATTTAATATTTTTAATAAAATAAATAATATATTTTATTTAAAGTAAGCACAGTATAGAATATGCAAAAAATTTATAAATAAAAAAAAGATCAAACGAAAATGAAAAACAAATAATAAATTTATATTCTTATTTTTTTTAATTAAATAAAAATATGGGTAATAAAACAATATTTTTTATATTTATAATTATGTGAGTTCTAAAGTATAGATTAAATACTATATTCATAGTAGTATTTAAAATTAAATAATCAATAAAACTATATCAGTCCTATAAATAAAACACATTATTTGCGTATTCTATTATTGTGATTATTTTAAATAAAATACATTATTAATTTATTACTTATATTATTTTGCAAGTTAACTTATTGTGATCATTTTAAGTTAAAATACATTATTTATTTATCACATATGTTTTCATTTGATTAAATATATTGAATAATGTAAACTTATATCCTATATTTAAATTTATTTTATTTATTAATGTTTAAGATTAATAAGATATTTGAGAAAATTTTACTATTATGATCATTTAAAATAAATGATTTTAATCTCATTGTATTCTAATAATTATAGCAAATAGAAAATATTCTGAAAATAATTCTCTATTTATAGAATTTTTATATTTTAAGTATAATATTCAAAAATTCACTAAATTGGTCTTTATATAAAGTTAATAAATCTTAAATATTAATTACAAATTAAAAAAAAATATGAACCGGAAGACTTCCAAAAAGTTTTCCGGTAAACAAACGAAAAAATATGAACCGAAAGACTTCCAAAAAGTCTTCCGGTAAACATACGAAAAAAATGTGAACCGGAAGACTTCCAAAAAGTCTTCCGGTAAACAAATAAAAAAATATAAAAAAATTAAAAAATAATAAATTTTTATACGAGGATATTTTGGTCCAAAAATTTTTAATGTAGGGGTATAGGTACAAGTGTAGGGGTATGAGGTAAAACTTCCTTTTAAAATACAGTTATTTAATTTTTAAAAAAATGAAATGCTTATTAAAAGAGAATTTGTATGTATAATTAGCCGAATTGATTTTTCTACTTTTCTATAAGTCTCCCAAATTATAACTGCGTAACAAAGATACAAATCGATGGAATGTGAATAAAACAAGTTTACAATGTTGGTGGCAACATGATAAAATAGATCCTCTTTTTTCAACCTTGCCATTCTTTTGCTCATTAAGATTGAACGATTATGTTTATGTGTGTGGTTGTGATTATTACTATTTTGGTGTCTATGTTTATCTATTTTGGCTGAATCATATAGACACCCATATGAAAACATTTCATAAAAGATATATACGCATTAGTATAATAAAAGACACAGACGTATAAACATACGCATATGCAAGAGTCATCGACGGGCATTAATATATATGGTCCTCATCAGAATATTCCAAGATAAGAAAGGATTAATATTTATTTTAAAAACAACTGTTACTAAAAACATGTGCAAGTGCAAGTATATTCTCTATTTCTTTATATTATCATCTTATACGTAAAGATAAGAAATCAAATATATTCTGATTCCTACAGGCCAAATTTCCTTCTAGACTCTTAATCTCCTATATCATTCAAGAGGTTCTTTGTGCTTTAATTTAGCCATAACTTTATATTCTTTGGGTGCTTGAGAGAATCCAAGGTGAGTATAGAACCCTTTAATATGTTAGTGGTTGTTTATACATATAAATAATTAGTGTTAGATGAAATCGACAAATAGACGACTTTAGCATTAACATAAGGTTTCTTAGCAAACAACGAGTTAAACGAATATAAACACAGTCGAACTAAGTCTTTCACAGTTATCAAGACTCTAGATTCAATTAAAATACAATAAGATTGGATAATTAGACTCTTTAGTTATGTTCGTTGTTAATAGCAACACTAACTTAAAAGGACATAGATTGCAAAGAATGAACTAGAGAAGTTGTGCACTTAAGGATAAGGTCAACATAATAAGCTCAAAAACAGAAGATTACAAGCCATGTCTGGGGCACCACATATTCAAAAGTAGAGGGAGCACTCACACAATATTAGGGTAATAGCCAAATGAGATATTTTTTTTTGTACCCAACGATTCTACGGCCAATACAATGATTTCCTTTATAGAAGTACCACAACTTATAAATTATTTGATACATCCATAACACTTTTCTTTAACTAAATGTTCAACTTTAAACACCTATATTTAATACTCTTTGGAATAGTTAAAGAACTCACATTTGAGAGACATAGTTCCTTTCTCACTGAAATCATTTGAAGAAGAAGGAATCAGTGTTTAAAACTATTAGTCAATCGACAAATTTTTATAGTTTGACAAGAAATTTGGATCGCACGGTCGGAAATTGCGGCCGATACTACTAAAAAAATTACAGTCACTAGGTCATGATTACGCTTGACGTATGCACCTATAATATAAAATAAATTCAATAGCATGGACCAACTATTATTATCATCTATTAGAAATTCAATCTAAAAATGACCAGATGAACCTCTATAAATAGTATGAATGCAAACAATCATGTCTCTTCCCTTTACTTTTGGGATGTGCGAGTTAATCCACCTAAGGAACCAATAGTGATGAATACGACTTTTATTAGAAAATGATTTGAATCTGAAATACATTATAATTTTATGTGTTATGCATGTTATAACGTGCAACACAATTTAAAATCCAAGTACTTAATAGTTAGCATGTTAAACATTAAAGAGCACAACTATTTATTTAACTGTAACTATGATAAGGAAATAAGATAGGCGGTAAATGTATCATGTTTTTTTTTTTTTTTTTCACTTTGATTTCTGGTGTGTTTTAAGCATTCTAGTTCATTTTTACGCATTTTTGTCACATATGTTTGTTTTTAGGGAATACGGAGTTAGTGGAGTGAATCGGGGTGAAAAAGGCTAAAGATCGCACAAAAGGAGCTTTTCCAGTACAAGTTTCTCGAGTCCAACATGGCCAAGCCCTGTCCCCCCCTTGGAGGCATGCCCATTGAAGAAGACAGAGGCTGACACGACCAGCCCGTGTCACGCCTTAAAAAGTTACAAAACCTTTGGCTTTTGGATGGTTGTTTTTGGATCTTTTGGTTTTTGTAACTCTCATTTTCTTTATGATTAGTGTTAAGTGTTAATTATGCACGAAATTTGTTCCAACAATTAATGACTTAGGCCTTGAATTAGTATAAATAAGGGCCTAATGGTCCATCTTTGAATCATCTTTCACTATCACTACTCCAAACAATTGTTATTTCTCTTTGTTTTAGATTAAGTTCTGTATATTTTCTTATAACTTTTGCACTTCTAATATTGTAATCTTGCCTTTATCTCATTGTTAGTTTCTTACTTCTAATATTGTAATCTTGCCTTTTGCACTTCTAATATTGTAATCTTATTTTATGTTTACTAAGTTATTTATTTTGAGGTTGTGAGAAGTGTGAGTTAATTTATTTTATAATTTGAGTGTCAATATATGTTTATGTAGGCTGCAAAAGCAAAGCCAAAATAGATGTCTATCATGTATTGAAAGATAATGATTCGACATCCGATCATGAATTACTAAACAATTGAGTTAAATGTGCCACTAGCAAGGTGTTAGAAGTACAGTGTAAAGGGGTTTTTTTTGTTATCGTCTCCACAAGGATTATTCTGATATGAGACACTTGTCGTTCAATAGTTTACCGTTTCAAGAAAAAGGATTTTCAAAGTTTGTTTCATAAATTGTCACGATTTAGTAGCAAAACTTTAAATTCTAGATGTTTGATTAACAAAGTATATCAAAAGTAGTTTTCATCTACCCTAACTTAATACATATTCTCTTAATCTTGCATGTGAAGTCGGATCTGATTAATATCATCCTGTATTCTCTCAATACCGTCTATGTTCAGAGTCGTGTCGTGAGAAATACTGTATTCATCGATACACGATTTCTCCATATAACAACCAATATAGTAAGCTTTAAGTTAAACACAAAGCAAATATCAATCATAGGCCGATCTCTCCAACCTATAAATTAATAGATAAATATTTTAGGTCAAGTTCCATAAAATCTATGTCTAGAATTTTATAAAACAAGAATGGATCATTAAGAAAAAAAGTATTTATCATATAATAATCATCACTTGTTCACATACAAGGTCAATCAAAAGAAATATATAAAGCTAAGGTAGACTACCTCTACCTTTGATACAAAGGAAATTAGCTACCCATAACCATGGAGGCTTCCTTTCCAAGTAATGAGAGAAGATGAATGAGCATCCACGTCGAAGAATTGATCTTGGATGCGAATCCAGCTTCTATTTGTAAAATGTCACTCTTTGGTGAAGAAATGCATAAAAATGGGTTTCTATGTGGAAAATGGGTTTTTGATCCCAAAAAGTGTGAAAAGTACATATATATAGTACTTCAAAAATCTGTCAAGTTCGCCCAACGAACACCTTCTTCTCACAAAAATACCATTTTATGGCACCTGAAGTGCCTCTAAATATTTAAATCACCCCTGAGGAAATATCTAAGTTCGCAGTGCGAACACTTCTTCGCGCAACGAGCTTCTTCGCTACAAGTTCGCACAACGAACTTAGGGTCCTTTTCTTACTGCCTCTGATTTGGGATGGTTCACTGGGTATTCGCCAATAGCTCGCACAGCAGACATTCGTTGGCACCTCATTGTTGTTCACACATCGAACATGCTGAATCTTCTTCTTTTCTTTGGCTTCCTTGTTAATTCACTTGTGTCTTAATCTTTGATGTTTTATTCCTAAATCCTGCACAATAACACATATATCAAAGTAACCAAAGGTATTTTCAATATAATTGAAGAATAGCATTGAAACATGAAATAAATCCATTGAAACATGACAACTAAGTTGAAAAATGCTAAGAAATATGGATCAAAATAAGACATGCTTGTCATTCAGCAAAGTCTCCCTCCCAACTAGATGTTTGCTTGTCCTAAAACAAAGTATGTCTCTTATTGAAAACAAGTAGATTTTCTCAAACATTTAATTTAACCAAGAATGGATTTATGACTCAAATTAAACATACAAATGCGCATAAGCAATGCTCACAACCTCCTTGAATCACTCTAACCTCCTCTGCAAAATAAGAATGAAAAAATTAACGCGTTTGTAACGGCAGGACAATTTCACTCATCTGACAAACAATGCTAATAACAATTCAATTCATACATTCATATAATAATCAAAAACTGAAATCATGGAAGCAAGAAGATCACTAAGGGCTTGTAAGGTTGTAGCTTGGTTAGGTTTACAATAAAGGGACATTTCTAAGACCATGGAATCAAAGTTGTTAATGCAAAAGAAACATTCATTATACAAGGTCATTCACTATTTTTCTCTTTCAAACAAGCATGCTTTTTCTTTTTCTTTTTCACATTTATATTCACAATTTTGTTTTCAATGCTTGTTTAAAATTTTTCAAAATTTTGAGTAACCTACCACTTTTCTTTTCACTCTCCCCAACTTGAATTCAACCAAACCTCGAGTGAATGCTCCTTGCTTTCTATGGCAAGGAAATAAATTTAGAACAATGTTCAAAGGTTCAAGAAATTTTTTTAGAATCTCCAAAATTCAATGATCAACTAAACTTTCAAGTTATGTACATAAACCAAGTTCATCACTAAAATGAGATCTAAACTGTTTAGGTTCAAAGGGGTTAACAAATTCTCACTACTCACGGGTAAGTTAAGTTTTTGGGATATGGTTGTGCTCAATATCAACAAATGCCTTGATCATTTATAATTCTTTCACACAATCAAAATAATCAAAAGATTAAACATGAATCAAATGTATTAAACAAAGTTTATCACTCATCCTAAGCATATAGTAAACAATAGGGATTTCTCACAAATTGTGGCTATTGGACATAAGTGAAACAAACATTCAAACAAAGTTGTAAAATGAAATAAAAATACACATTTGTACAAAACACAAAATTCATGAATCATTCTAACATTCTAAGAAGCGGTACAATTTACCTTGCTTGCATTCATATGTTCAAAATCCTATCATTACCATCCAAACTTAGGAGAATATTCATTGGATACTTTTAGCAAATAGCAACCAATCTAGAATTCTCACATTCACTCATCAAAGAAAGAAGACATTAAATTCAAAACAAGTTACCTAACAACCAAATAAAGAAAACTAGAGTTGAACATTCCTAAACTGAAGAATTCAACTCTAAATAACATAAAAAGAAACTAAAGTTGAACATTCATAAACTAAAGAGTTCAACTCTTATAATAATAAAATGTCATGGTGTAGAACACTAACAAAATTAAAAGTGCCTAAAAGTGGTACATAAATACAACAATCAAAATAATCCACAAAGGTGGATAGTGTACAACACAAAATAAAATACAATCATAATATAAATATATCAATGATCTAAGCTTAATAGAAAACTTCACATTGTAGCATCAAAAAGGAAGTAGCTTAAGATCATGCTCAAAACAACAAAATAACTAGTCTTCATCTGACTCAGTCTCCTCTGCATCAAACTCAACCTCCTCACCAGATCCTGAATCAGAACCAGAACCAGAACCAGTATCATCATTATCACCAGCCTCCTCAACATCCTCAGCCTCATTAGTGTCAGCTACACCCTCCCCCTCTCTAGAGAATGGTTTGGCCTCAGGCCAACCTGTATGAGCTAGGAACTGCTCCCTAGTCATGATTGAGTGCTCCACCATAGGCTCATGGTATTGTAGATGTAAATCCTACATAGAATCATGAATGTCAATCATGGAACCCTGAGTAGCCGCCATCCAATCCTAGTTACAGTTGCATATTTCTCTCTGAAATAGGTCAAAGCCATGGAAGTCCGCAACTCTGAAACCAGAAGTCTCTCATGCTCTTGTACCTGTACCTATAACTGCAGTCTGTCCTCATCTCATCCTCTTAGGCTTACAAAACTTGTCCACATAGTTATCAGCAATAGCAGCAAGGATAGTAACCTGACGGTGGGAGGGCACTTTACCCTCGAGTGCACACACAAAGCCATGATCAAGCATGGGAAAACCAAAGGGCAATTAACTCGGGCCGCTGATTTGATACCACTCTCCACCACCGCATGCATCTCGTCCACAATGATCCATTCTACATCAATATGCGTGTCGATCATGATATTATGGATCAAGTGAACCATATATATTGGTACAATTGAGGTATACGTCCTTGGCTTAATGTTAGGTAAGACCAAGAGTAGCACCAGCTGTGCCAAGGGACACTATCCTCCCTATGATATCTCTTCGAAACCCTAGATGGGTTCAGCTCCACCGTCTTGCCTTCCCTTACTAAGGCATCAAAAATCACTTCCACATCCCTATGTAGTCTTAAGTCCCTATGATACTCGTTTATCTCGTCCTCCCCCAAAGTAAGAGGTTTTCCTAACACATGGTTAATTGTGTTCCTATCAAACTTCACCTCTCTTCCACTTACTTTTTTGGTCCAAGAAAAAACCTCATCATCATTCAAGAGGGTGTTCACATAGAACTCCCTCATGATTTCCACATTGTAACTGTCACATGGGGTAATCAACTTGCCCCACTTCTTTTCATGAAGTATCGCGGCTACCGCTCGATAGGTTCCTTGGGGGTTAATGTTAAACACTTTATCCGAAAAGATGCTCTTTCTCTCAAGAGCAAGGTACCTAGTAGCTTGCTTTGCCCCTTTGAAACGCTCGGTGTCATAAGAAATTGGTTGCTGGCGGGAGGAGCTTATGATATTTCTTTTCTTTAAAGGATTGGTTTGTGGAGGTTCCATCTGCACAACACCAAACATAACCAGCAAAAACATATGGCACATTAATAAACAAAGCAAGGTGCAAAAGATCAGACAAGAAAACATAGAAAAATAAAAATAAATAAATAAATAAACAAATGTTATCAGTTCGCCTTGAGTTCGCACTACGAGAACCCATCGAACATTCGCCTCAGGTTCACACATCGAAGTCAAGGCGAACCCTGCGAATTTTGGAAATTCCAAGTTCTGCCTCTCCAATTATTAACACAACAACAATGTAATCCCTTCAATTCAATCAGTTTTATCCAATTTTCATTATAGTATCAAGCAAACAACAACAACAAAGTTAACATTGTTCATGCAAAGATCAAAGATCTTAAAATAATCTAAACAAATTTCAACTTAACCTAAGCAAGAGCATCTCAATCTCTAAAAAATTCCTTCAGTTCAATACCCATACAAGTATAGCAATGCAAACCAATAATAGTTGCTCATGCAAAACATATTTACAAAGCTCGAAGGTAGTTTCCAAAAAAAAATTCACATAACCCTAACCACATGCTTCTAAAAAGAACAAAGAATTTTACTATAAAATCAAACCTGGAATGAGTAGTTAGAGGGAATGGAAGTTGAATTGAACTTGGGAAAATTTCTTCTTGCTTGATACGGCTGAGAGAGACTAGAGAAAGTTTGTGTGTTATGTGTAAAGTGATAGAGAAAAAAAGGGAATGGAAAGGCAGAAGGGGAAGTTGGAAGTGTTTCTTCCCCACTAAATCTACTAAAATCCATTGGGCCCATGAAATTGGCTCGCCAAATAAAAACAACTTAAGTGATGTGGCATAAAACATGAGTATTTGTCCTGTTTCGCTCAGTTTGCATTGCGAACTTCCAGCAAGCATTCGCCCCAGGTTCGCACAGCGAACTCAAGGCGAATGGCACAAAGTTTTCAAAATTTTTGTTCTTATCTTCTCACTCTACCACAAAACTTCTTTTACTAATTTAATACAAAAAATGCAATAAAAATGAAAGGATACTTACAATGTTGGGGTGTCTCCCAACTAGCGCTTTGTTTAACATCGTTTGAGCTCGACGGTCGAAACCACAGAACTAAAAGCAGTTGATTTAGCTTCCGGATGAAACTCACTACCATAAAAGGTCCTCAACCATTGTCATGGCCAGTTTTTGGTCCAGTTTTTCTCAAGAATAAAAATCCCAACAAGACTTCATCATAGCCTCCTTAGCCTTTTCATTCTTCTTTTTCAATACCGCTTCAATCTTTGCATCTTCGTCCTTCTTTTTCATTACCGCTTCCTTGGCCTCTTCATCCTTCTTTTTATTTGATGTAACTCTTGCATCTTCTATTCTCACATGATAATTATCCTCTACTTGATTTGAATACACCACACTTTTGAAAAGTGTAAAACACACTTTTTCAACATTAGTCCTCACCTTCATTATGCCTCCATCAACATCAATTAACATTCTTGTGGTTTTCATGAAGGGTCTTCCAAGGATTATTGGTGTATCCTCATCTTCTTCCATATCCATGACAACAAAATCAACCGAAAATAAAAACTTATCAACTTTCAATAACACATCTTGAACAACACCATGAGGACGAGTCCTAGACTTGTCTGCTAGTTGCAAAGTCATGTTGGTTGATTTAGTTTCCGTGTTCTCAAGTCTTTTCACCATGGATAAAGGAATCAAGTTAATACTAGCACCCATATCGACCAAAGCCTTACACTTGAAATCACTACCTATAGTTATAGGTAGAGTTACTCTTCCCAGATTTCCTTCCTTCTGCAGAAGAAGGCTTTGAATGATAGCACTACAATTTGCATTGGGCGAAATGGTTTCTTTATCTGTATACCTCTTGTTCTTTGTAAGTATGTTTTTCATGAATTTTGAATACTTTGGCATTTATTCTAGAGCCTCGAAAAATGGAATGGTTATTTGCAACCGGCTAAATATATCCAAAAACCTAGCATAATTCTTCTCATTGTCTTTTTTTCGTAGGAGCATTTGGATATGGCAACTTTTTCATTGGAAATTCACTCTCATGTTCCTTTCCTTTCTTACTTTTTTTCTTCTTCTCCTCTCTTAACTTCTTTTCTACTTCCTCCTTTTTAACTAACTCCTTATCATTATTTTCTTCAACTTCTTCAACAGTTTCATCCTCCTTTTCAACTTCCACTTCAGCGAATCCCACATCAATTGTTTTCCCACTCTTAGTAAAGATAACTTTTCAAGATTCCTTCGAGTTCAATTGAGTATTAGCCATACAAGTTTCTTTATGTTGGTCGGCTAATTGCAAGGACAATTGTCCAACTTGAGTTTCAAGGTTCCGAATTTCCGCACCCGTACTCTTTTGAGTGGAGATAGACATTTGCATGAATTGGTTAAAAGTTTTTGAAATTATGGCACACAATTACAGATGTCGAGACATATGTCATAACACTAGGATCAACAACAGCTTGATCAAACAAACAGAAAATGCAGGAATTTAAACAACAAAAAACTAAAATAAACACTAGAATTTATAACCTAGTTAGAGGCAACTCACCAATATCTGGGGGATACAAAGCCAGGAAGGAAATCCACTACCAGTAATATTAATTCAAAGCTAAACAATCCCAATTTACAACTCCTCACTTAATCTCTACCCAGTGTAACTTGTACTTAGAAACTCCTAGATATGAGAACCCCTCTCACTCCCTAATCACCTCAATGATATCAAACAATCACAATCCCAGTGACTGTATACAAAGCAATAAAGTAGAATATCATACTTCCAAAACAATACTTCATCTTGCTTAAAAGCTTCAACAAAGAAGAACACACCTTAAAAGCTTTGAGTGAACAATGAACAATCAGTCAAATTCAATGCATTAGAAGATATATGAGTGACGTACAATTAAAAAAACGAAAACCCTAGGGACCAACCAAAACAACGACTAATCCTTATTCTCTAAATTCTCACGATATGCTCTCTTCTTCAAATAGGATTTTTCTTCTCTTTAAATAGCCTTTAGATCTACTGAATTTGGGCTTCATGAGGCGTATAAATAGCACCAATCAATAACAGAATCTGGAATAACAGCAACTCCCACAATATACTCCTGTATAGGTTTCCCACGTGTGCATAAAAACACACTCAAAAATCACACTAAAATGACCAAAATAGCCATGCCCTAGCTACCTGGTATAACATGTCTTGAAATATGTCACAACATCATGTAGAACATGATGTCTGACTGGCATGGCAGAACATCTAGTTCAACATCTTGCTAACAACATGTTGTTTTACTAAAATGCAGCCAAACCAAAAACCACAGGACTTACAATCTCTTGCTTTGCCAAATTTTGGCTAAAACAACCTTAGCTCGCATTAGAGATACATAAAGCGGAAACAAAAACACAGAAACCCAAGAACCATAATACTGTCAAAACAATAGCGAACACCAGACAACACTATGTTTTTTTTCCTAAAAAATAAGCTACTTATATGACCGTTTGATTTATTCCTATTAATGCTACGGATCCTGATATATATATATATATATAATACGTTTATTTTAATTTTTAAGTGATGCCTAATGTATTATTTAAGGCAACTCTTTTCTTAAATAATAAATGTTTCCTAATATATAACTTAAAGAATCACTTTTTATTTTATTTTATTTTGAGCATCATCTAAAACAAAAGTTTTATCTAATATATAATTTATAACATCTCTTATATAATAAAGTGTTACCTAATGTGGATACCTTATGCAACACTTATTTCTAAAGTGTTGTCTATTTTTTGCTCGTGTTTTTTTAGCATCGTTTTTTTATAAAAAGAGTTGGTAAAAGGGATGTTGCCTAAACTTTCTTTGGCATAGTGAAAGATGTTGTAATTGTCATAAATCATGAGGGAATAATTTGTAAATTGAAATATTAACTAGATCTCAAGTTCTCTCATACTTAAGTCGAATATCAGTTGATGATTATAGGCGACTCTCAACTAGCCTTCATGGTTTATAAATAAATACATAACCAAATATTAGGTAACTCTCAATCGGTTATCTAACAAATCGTAAGAGAATATAAATGCTTAAATCCAATGCACTCATCTTACATGTGCCTCAGGAACAGAATGATGGGGTGAATTACTTGGAAGAAAAGGCTTCCAGTTACAAGGAATTACCTCATAAGGTATTTCTCAATGAGTATCCCATGGAAGGATGAGTCCAAATGGTTAACACAAAAATTATAGAGCTAGTCGACTACTTGAGGGATTCATCCACCCCATCTATTTCAGAGGCTAACCAAAGGGTGATCAATTATGTATTGGTAGGTAACAAACCATATAAGATACAATTTAATAGAATCTTACTCATATGTGTAGGAAACATAACATCCTTAAAGTCATGAAAAAACTACACGAGATACTATGTTGATCATACATAGTTGGCCCCATCTACATGGTTGACCCTATGAAAAGTGATTAATCCACCATCATTGGTGTTATTGGTCAACTATTACAATTAACTACTTCTTAGAAATAGATGCCTTGGGAGGCCAAGACCATCCCTAAGTCCATGTAGTTTTTTTTAAGGATCCCTGCCTTAAAAGGGTGGAAGACCAAGGGTAAGGACACATTAGTTGTCAAGCATAACATGGGAGAAGATAAATTTGTGTGAAGCAAAATTTTTGGATCATTAGACATATTGTTTGAAGGTCGAGGGATGACCCACAATGATAAAGATATGTATGAAGAAAGACGATGAAAGAGGATGAGTCGTTAATACACATTTATAAGAAAAAAATGTCTAGTAAGCACCACCACCACCACAAACAACAACAACAACTAAATCTTTTCTTATTAAGTAGGCCAGACACATGGATGAAACTATGCCATAATGTTTATAAAAAATCATACTTCTGGTGAAGTCATTTAACTCTAGATCCTTCTTAATAGTTTATCTTATAATTTTTATTAAGTCTTATTATACCTCTAGTGATTTGAGTACCTTTCATCTGATCCTGTCTCTTTACTACTAAATCCACAAGTATTCTCTTTACATACTCAAATCTTCTAAGTCTAATTTCAAACATATTTTCTACTACATGTGATACCCCCAACACTTTATTTAATATTGACATTTCTAATATTACTTCATCTTGTTTCACAATACATATCCAAAACAACATCATCATTTTTGTTTCCCTTAGTTTATTTTATTTTGTGTTGGTTTTCTATAGCCTAACATTTTATCTCATACACCACTGTTGTCTTACAACTGTCCAATCAAAATTTCAATTTAACAGTACTTTCGTATCACATAAAAACACCCGAAATCATCCCGTACTTCAACCACTCATCTTGAATTATCTTCTTCTACTTATCCAACATTTTATATTATAAACCTAAAATATTTAAACCTCATAGATTATCCATCATCCCTATGTTAAAATACTTTCTTTTACTAAACTTACCTTCCATATAAAATCTACTCTACTTTTACCTCGTTTTTCCCCCCACACATTTTAGAGGGTGTTAGGCATATGTCGGAAGCTACCCAAATAGATTCCTCAAGGATGATTTATGGAACATCATGTAACACGTTGGTCCAAAGATCATTAGCTGTGTTTCACAAGTCTACGCCATTAATTATATGGTTGATTGTATTCCCTTTGCATTATAAAGAAATGGACTTTGGATTAACAGATCTTATCTTTTGGAAGAAATGTAGTTGGAAAGAGTCCACTATACTTGCCCTTTAGAGTGCATCTAAAGCCAAATGACCCCTAACGTTTTGTTAGCTAGTTTGAAATCGGTATATCAGCATTATAATAAACGATATAGGAATAGTAGAAGTCTTTCTTTGAGATTGTTGGCATGTACTGTTTCTAAATAATAATATTCCCTCGATGCTTATGAATTTGTGATAATAAGGAATATTCTTATTTAAATACATTTAAAAGAAACCAGTCTCAAATCATTATACAATTTTATAACATGGACAATGTTATCATCAATATTATCTATTTGTCTATCATTTCACTTTTTAATACCGTTAGAATATTTTATTAGTTAAAAATTATATATATTAAATAGATAATCCATCATATTTAAATTATATAATTTCAATAAAAAATTAAGTCTATTGTCTAATTTATCCTCCACTTAGTTAATAAGTTAATTTATTGAATATACAAAAATATGCTATATTTGTTTATAACTACTTAAAAAATTGGGCATTGGCACGGAAAGTTTCATTTATAATTAAGAAAAGGTGAAATGGAAATTATTCAATGTATCACACAATATTTTGTGTAAATGTGATAATATTTAACATAATAAATTTCGTCTATTTATAAGTAGTTGTTGTTTTACATAAAAAAAAATTGTCAAATATGAAATAAAAATAAGATCCTGAAAAATCAGCAAAAATAGTTGTCACGTATTTTTTAGAAGAACTTTTGTTCTATTTGAAACTTTGCTGCTGGACCTCAACTATGAAGACTCTATTCTCAAAATAAAGATATTTAGAATCGCATTCTAAGACAATGGAAGCTAGAACTATTGAGATTAGAAAGATAGTTGACAAAGGTTTGTTGCAATTGTAGAGGACCTCGGTGGATCATATAGATCATCTTCAATCAAAGTGTATATGTTATTAGAATCGAAATTAAATCTCTTCAAAATTTCAAATTGTTGGACAAAAGTGTTTTTAAAAATGATGAAAGAAGAAGAGAGAAATGATAGACATTGAATTTGTAAAAAAGAAATATTATTAAGTGAAGTAGTTATATTTTCATCATATAATGCTCTTTATATAAGCAACTAAAGTTCAGGTCTAAAATTATACAAACCGACACATATTTAAAACATACACAATGCAAAGTACAAAACTACAATTTATATTTCGACATATCAACTATATGTTGTATTCGACTTAGTCAAATACATCTGACTTCTACATCTCGACTAGCTACTTCGACATAATTAAATGCTAGCTTTCAACAGAACATCGAGTTACAACTTCTAACACACCCCTTAATTCATGTTCTCGAAACTTCTCATCTCGATACTTCTTTTCAACTCATCGAACCTAACTTTCTTCATGAGTTGGTGAGTATGTCGGCTAGTTGCCGCTCTGTCTTTTAATGCTCAAGTTCCTTTGTTAACTCGGTCCCTCAGAAAATGATTCCTCATTTCTATGTGCTTACTTCGACCATGACACACTGAATGATTCACTAGGTCGATAGGTGACTTGTTGTTGACAAATAACTTCATTTTCTTAAGTGATCTTGAACTCTTCGAGGAACGTCTCTATCCATGATGCTTGACATGCTGCATATGATGCAACCACGTACTTAGCTTCACATGATGACAAAGCCACAATGCTTTGCTTTCTTGAGCTCTGTGAGATTGGAGCGCCTTCGATCATGAATATGTAGCATGCAATATTATTCTTTTTGTCATGATATCCACTAAAATTTGAATCAGTGTAGCCATATACTTATGCATATGTGTTGTTCTTCTTCTGCCTTGGCATCAACACACCATGATCAATCATACCCTTTAAGTATCTCAACACCCTCTTAACTATAGTGAGATGACATTCTTGGGGTTTCTCCATGAATCTACTCAACAATCTAAAACTTTAACAAATATTTGGCCTTGTATTGCCAAGATACTTCAAGAATCCAATGATTTGTTTGTACAGTGTTGCACTTACAAATTTATCATATGTTTGCTACTTCAGCTTTGCTCCAGTTTCTAATGGCGTAACAACTGCATTACAGTTGCCCATCTTGAAACTCTTCAATATATCTTGGGCATACTTCTTTTGGTAAACGAACACTTCTTCACATCTGTATTTGAACTCCATCCATGAGGAATATAACAAGTTTCCAAGGTCAGACATTTCAAACTCTTGCATCAACTTTGACTTGACTCTTCTTATCTCTGCATCATCTGCACCTATAATTAACAAATCATCTACATACATGAATATGATGATTCGAGTGACACTGTCTACATCATTTACATACATTCCATATTCAGAGACACACTTTGTGATACCTATTTCAACCAGGAAGCTATATATTCGCTTATTCCAAGCTCTTGGGACTTGCTTCAAACCATAGAGAGCCTTCCTCAATCTATACACTTTCAAATCTTGTCCTTTGATTTTGAATACTGGTAGTTGACTGACATAGACTTCTTCTTCCAAAGGTTCATTCAGAAATGTTGATCTTACATCCAAGTGATGTATCCTCCACCCTTTGTATGTTGTTGTCGACATAACATTTCTGATTGTTTCCATCAGCGCCACATGTGCATACATTTTGTCAAAATCAATAGTAGTTTTTTGTAGAAAACCTCACGCCACTAGTCTTGCCTTATGCTTGGAAATTTCCCCATTTCAACTTGTAAACCCATTTCACATCAATTGGCTTCTTAATTGACTTTTCGACAAGCTCCCAGATCATGTCTTATCGATTGACCTAAGTTCTTCTTTCATGACTGCTAACCAATTAGAATCATTCATGGCTTAATCCAAATTAATTTGTTCTACTTCAACCATCATCATCGCTTCTTCTATTAAGTCACCATCTACATCAATTGATTGATCAGGAAATCTCTCATATCCAGCTAGTCTTGTCTACTCATTTCTTGCTATAGTTGATCTCCCAACATTTTTCTCACGTGGTTCTTTGTTTCAATTGGTTGGGACTTTAGTTTGTTGGTCTTCTTCAAACATAATTGTGATTGTTTCTAATTCCTGTCGAACTGGCCATGACTCCAATCCCACCATTTTCTTTCATTTACTAGAACGTCTCAATTGATCACAATTTTATCATCGTTTGGTGACTACAGGTTGTATGAACCAGTCGAATGATAACCAATGAGAACCATAGTCTGACTTTGATCATCTGGTTTATTCCTCAATTGTTCTGGTACATTCCTGAAGCACATTGATCCAAACACTCTAAGATGACTAATATTCAGCTTCAAATCTGTCAGAGCCTTATCAGGAGTCCTTTCGACCATATTCTTGGTTGGATATCTATTTAGAATGTATACTACTGTCGAAGTTGTTTCACCCCAAAATCTCTTTGGCACATCTTTATCTTTCAACATGCTTCTAGTCATGTTCAATATACTTTGATTCTTCCTCTCAACTATTCCATTATGTTGAGGTGTATAGGGTGTAATGACCTCATGCTTTATACCTCCCTCACTGCAAAATCTAGAAAATTCTTGATAGGTGTATTCACCACCACCATCAGTTCTTAGTTTCTTCAACTTGCATCCATTTTTCCTTTCGACATGAAATTTGAACTTCTTGAGCTGTGTGAATACCTCACTCTTCCATTCAATAAGGTAAATCCACATATATCTATTGAATTCATCTATAAAGGTTAAAAAGTAGTAATTACCTTCATTCAACCTGACCTCAAATGGTCCACACACATCATAGTGAACTAACTCTAACTTTTACTTCAACCTCATTGGCAGGTCATGCTTGAATGCTTTCCTAGCCTGCTTTGCTTTGAAACATTCCTCACACACCTGACTTAGTTCTTTCACCTTAGGTAAGTTGGCATACCCTAATTTTTACCCCTAAGAATCCACCTCATTTACATCATTTCCATGACATTATCATTACATGTGTGTGTGTGTGTGTGTGTGTGTGTGTGTGTGTGTGTGTCTGTGTGTGTGTGTGTCTTTATGCATCACTAACCCATTACAAATACAAAAATATATGCTTGCATGCTTTACAAGTTAGGTTGTGCCTCAAGATGCTCAAAGTGATGATTAGCCATGGATTGATGTGATATTCAACTTCTAAAGTATCATTCATTCATGAAGACCATGATTTTCCCTTTATCAAACAACCAAGTGCAAGATTGCATCATTTCAAACTCTCAAGCCTTAAGTTCATTAGACGCACCAAATTAGGGTTTTGACTAAGTGAGGCTTACAGTTGACTTTTTCATCTGAGGATGATCCTATTCTTCAAAACATGATTCAAGGACCTCAAATACATCTTTGAAGACCATTCACAAGATCCTAATTGCCTAAGAAGCTTGATTCATTGGCAGCTACAAATTTGAATTCATCTAATACAAAGTCAACTGGTGCGTAAAGTCAAAGTTTGACGTTTGATCAACCATGGACTCCTCAAATCAAGAACCACGAAAATATGGTTGAGGGATGCATTTGGTCATGATTAATCAAAAAATCAAAGAAAATATCAAAATTGCTAAAATTAGGGTTTTGAGAATTTTTCTGTTATAAAATTGCATGATTTTTTCCCAACTTCTCAAGTTCATAACTTTCTCTACAAGCAACCATTTTCTTTTCTCCAAAGACAAAATTGAAGGTCTTGTTTCATACTTCAACTTTGTCATGTGGGATGGATTCCAAAAAATGCATGGATAAAGAGATATGAGGCCATGAAGTTGAGGGTTCATTACTTTTTGAACAAGAACACTTAGAAAATTTTCAACCAATTCTGCCTATGTCAAGTAGCTGACTTTATGGGAATTTTTCACCATGATCCCAATTTAATCAAGAAAAGATGACAACATGAAAATTTTAGAGGATGTTTCTATATTTCCAAAGAGTCCAAGAACATTGATTTATCTTACTTGAGCAAGAAGTTATGATTTTGACAAGAGGCATTAATAAAGTTGAGCTCAAGACATTTTTGATCACACAAGTTCGAGATCACTTTGCAAGCCTTATCTCTACACAAGATCAACACAAATATTGTAGTATCCCATGAGATCTTTAAGATAGTACAAAATTTTTCAAAGTTATATCTCTTTGCATAGTGAAAAAATGCATCCCAAGGCATGAACTTAAGTTTTGTTTTGGTGCATTAAGTGAAATGCCAATTAGTTAAGAAACTTGCTCACCAACTTAAGAATTTATTTTAAACATCAAGGATCAAGTCACAATCTGAATTATGATGGTCCAAATTGTCAATATTTGATCATGCTTAGAAAGGAAGCTATGTGTATCTTGGCATTCAAGTTAAGGAACATGACATAAACCATTGGATAATAGAATGCATCTTGATCTAAAACTTTTCCTCCAAAAGACTAATATTTTTTCCTATATATAGAGTACATTTATGATCAATTTGAAGAAAAAAATACACCAAAACCTCACAAAAGAGATCTCCATATCAAAATCACCTATTGCAAAATTTTAAAATCTATCAAAAGTGAAAACTTGAATTTCACAAACCAGTCACTAAACCTTAATTCTAACACTTCAAACACATATCTTACCACTTACCTAAGCTTCTGAAACACTCTAAACACAACCAAATCATCCATACCCAGAAGTTGCATTTTCATATCACCATTGTTGCACAACTTGCAAGAACTTTTGAATTCTTCATTGCAATCACTTTCCATTCAATCTAAGCATCCAAACATTTCCTATACACTTAATAGAAGTGATCCAAATAATATAAAAACTTATGTAACTACTCAAATGCTTCCACCGTATCTCACTTGCTTCAAACTGTATATTGATTTGGTCAAGGAGTTCCAGAAGGTCTCAGCTCAATTCAACCAATTAAACACATTCCTTGGAGGTTAAGGAAGCTTTTATGATCGTCACCTTGCTTCTGTAATAACTCCAAGTCAAAGTATGATTTCACTTTGAAGGTATGTTTTCTCATTTCTCAAACTCTATGATTCATGAATTATTCTTGATCTTGTAAGTTACCAAATCATTTGTCATGATGTAGACATCCAAACCCCTATGTCAATTTCTTTTATGTGATTTTTAGGACTTTTTAATGATGTTCCTTGATTGTTTCTTTGACCTAATGGATCATGAATGTTTGTGTGGTCATGCCTTGTCTTGTACCATGTTTAAAATGTTATGACTTTGTTGTTCATTTTGAATAAATGTGTGAAATTTTTAACATTTTCAAGTTTTTCTTACATGAACTCTTAGTTGTTAAAGTATGCTTATATCTCTTAGGGTTTAGGAATGTTCTTGTGCTTTCCATGCCTTTGCATCTCTTCTTCGACTTGTGCATATATTGTTTCCCTTTTATGGTTAAGTGTTGTTTTCACCTTGTGTGTTTTGACCCTTATCTTTCATGTTCATGCTTGTATACCATGACTTGAATCTTGTGATGTCCATCATATTTTCAAGCATTCCCTTTATAAACTTTCACAATGTTAAGAATTTCTTTTGTTTTCTTGCGATGATATATAAACCTTTGTCATGTCTTGTTTTGTTCAATCTATGCATGTTTATGTGATCAATCATTGTTGCCTTATTCCAAGGAAAGGGTTTGTTGTTGACATCTTTGTAATTTGCATTTGCATCTTTACTTTCTTGTGCATATATCTCTTTTGTAACCTTAGAACTTGTTATACCCTAGGAAGTCTCCCTTAGGATTACCTTCAACTTAGACACTAAATTTGGAGCTTCCCCTTTACAACTCAAAACCACTTTCATCTACAAACTATTAGCTTTCCCAAGATATAGTCATTAATCTCTTATAACTTTTTAACCCTTCCTTCAAACCTTGCCATAGAGATAGCTATCAATCTCTTCTCCCTTTTCTACCTTTGGCTTCACATTTACAATCAACCTTGTCATAGAGATAGCCATTAATCTCTCCTCCCTTTACAAACCTTTAACTCTTCATTCAAATCCTTTCATAAGAGATGGTCATTAATCTCTTCACCTTTACAATCAATCCACACAAGCTTTGCTTTCAAGCTTTTCCACTTTGTTGTCATGGTTCTTAGAACCCTAACAACTCGTAGTTCCACGGACTACGAACGCTATGATTTTTCAAGTTCCTTTTGAGAATATGTAGGTACAAGGTCCCAATCCTTGGCAAGCACTCTTTTTATTTTTTCAACCTTTCTTTTTTTATATACACGTAGTTCCCTGAACTACAAATGCTCTGACTTCCTCTAAGGATATGTAGGCATAGGATTGCAAGATCCTAGCGAGCACACCTCTTTATTTTCACCCCCCTTTATTCATATACATTACGAAAACAATAAAAACAATAAACTCTCCCAAACAATAGTAAACAATTTATAACAAAAACATAAATATTTTAAGAGGTTCCTGTAGAGTACTACAGATACTTAAGATGTTAATACCTTCCCTTAGTATAACCAACTCCCGTACCTTTGATCTCTTATTTTTATAGTCTTTAGCCTCATCTTTAATATTGCATATTTATTTAGTGTTTATTTGATCTTTTCCTCTTCCCTTGGATAAATTGAAGTTTGATGGTGACATCTTTAGTTTTACGAGTCAAGTTAATGTAATAGCTTGGTCTTTCATTCTAACTGCGTTACATAAGCCACACATCATCTTCTTCTAGTTGAGCATACCTAAAATTCTAAATTTTAGATGTCTATACCTGTGATGCCATAGCCAGTTCTTGTCTTCTTCTGCAGTCGAAGCAAGACACTTGTGATCAAATTGGTTAATCTCTACTTTAAAGGTCATATTGTTTGCCAATGGTGCCTTTAGAATTAGCCTTCCATCACTATGATACACCTTCATATGATTCTTTTATATCTTCGTGTTGTACCCTTTTTCAAGTAATCGACCTAGGCTTATCAAGTTACTTGTCATCAAAGGTACATACAACATATTAGTGATGTTGAGTTTTCGACCATCTTTTTTTACAAAAGACATGTCTCCCTTTCCACCTAATATTATGTGCCATCAGCAAACTTTATCACTTTCTCAACTGATTTATCTAGCTTTATGAACCAATCTCTATTACCAATCATGTGGTTACTACATCCTCAATCTAGGTACCACATGTTGGTTTTCCCAGTGTTCGACTAAGTATTGGCTATTAGTAACACATCCTCATAATCACTATCTTCAGAATGTGAATACTGAACTTCATCAATATCTTTCGCTCATGCTTCCTTCTTTCTTCGACAATCTAGAGCATAGTGGCCAAATCCTTAATAGTTATAACACTGCACCTCCTTCATGACAATTTTCTTCCTAGAATACTTTTTGCGTACACCTTACTTGATAGAATCAGAGTGATTATTTAAGTTGTTTCTCGACTTCTCATTATTATCAAGATTCTTTCTCTTCTCTTTTCTATATATCTCGACGAATCTTGCTTGTAATACCTGTTCAACCACCTTCTCTCTTTATGAGTTCATCTACTTCAGTCTCATCTCATCAGCCTCTACTGAAGCTTGAAGTTCTTCTAACTTCATATCAGCTAGGTTCTTGAACTATTCAATTGAGACTACGATGTAGTAAAACTTCATAGTTAGAGATCTCAACACTTTCTTAATCTTCTGGAAATCATTTTTTTATTCATCACGCGACTTCTTCTTGTTCGTTGACAACACTACATGTGAAAGGTATTCCAAGACTTGTTCATCTTACTTCATCCGAGTCATCTCAAATTTTTTTCTCAACATCTGCAACTTTACCTTTTTCATCTTTTCATCTCTGCCATACAAGCTCTTCAACTTGTCCCACGCTCTTTTGGCTGTTTATTATTCAATTATCTTTTCGAACATGTTAGGGTCCACACACTGGTGAATCAAGAACAAACCTTTGTTGGAACAAGTTTCGATCTACAAATATCCTTAAGTTTTGATGATAACAAATTGGATAGAACAATTTTGTACTCTAACTATTTTGCTGATTATGCAGAAAATAGAAATCAAATTTTGACTCTGAAGATGTCCAAACTCTGAATCAAAGGATCGAAACGTGTTTACAGTTAAGTAAACTCTAAAGTATTAAGTCAAGTCTGATCTCTCAAAGTAAACGTTTTTAAACAGAAACCATCCAGATCAACTCTGATAGAGGTTATGACTACTAGCTTTTGAAATTTTCAGAACCAAGTTTTCCAACTTCTGAATGTCTCAGAACCCAGTTCTCCAAAGACCTTGATAGTCTCACCAAGTTCTGAAGACAAAATCTGAGCTCTACTAAAGCTTCATCAAATTATATTAGAAGCCTTTAACTATAAGTTTTAAAACCAAAGGTCAACGACTGATTGATGTGACAGAAGTACAAAAGTGAAATCTACTTTTCTTACAAATTATTGTACTTTGAACCAAAGAAGTTTTCCATGTCCCATCATCGTCACCAACTATCTACTATAAGATCCCCTCTAATGTTGCATATGAAGTGACATTCATACATCGAATAAATTGAGGATATTCAACTTCAAAATAATGAGCAGTGAGACAAATATATCCCAATTCTTCCTCATCACTTAAGGAATCACTATCGCTTTACCATGCAATATAATCCATTCCATACTTGCTAGATATCTTGTGATGACATTTCTCTTTGTCTTTCTCTATCAATGGACACTCTGACTTGTAATGTTTGACTTTGCCACAATTATAACATGAACGTCTTGATCTTCCTTTCTTGCTATCATCTTCATTTGATGAGTTTGATTGTCTTCTAAACTTGATAAGGTTTTTGTCCGAGAAATTTACAACATTTCTTTTAAAGTACTTGTTGAATCTTTTCACAAAAAGTCTTATATCTTCAGCATCCAAATTTTCGTCATCTCTTGTATCACAATCGCCTTGCTCATTAATTGAGGACTTTGAACTTGAAGTCTTTAGAGAAATGAACTCCCTTTCTTCCTCCCTGTCTTTACCTTTCTCCTTCTTCGTCTTCTTTTCATGTTTTTTCTCGTGTTTTTCCAAGCAAGTGAGCTCTTTCTTATGTTCTTCTAGCTTTCAAAATAGAGTTGTGAGATCAAGTGTGAAGATCATTCGCTTCTTTAATCATGGTGACCTTAAGTTGTCATTCCCTATTAAGACATCTAAAAAACTTATTAGTACCTATATCATTAGAGATATGATTACCTATAGCATTCAAGCGATTGATAAGATGTATGAACTTCTTTTATATGTTGGCAATGGTTTCACCATGCTTCATGCGAAATAGTTCAAACTCTTGATTTAACATATTGATCCAAGATTGTTTGACCTCATTAGTCCCCTCAGGGGCAACTTCTAATGCTTACCACATAGTTTGGCAGTCTCACAATGAAATACACGATAATATTTATCAACATCAAGTGCAAATGTGAGAATATTTTGTGCCTTCCAATCATGTGACCAGAATTTCTTATCATAATCATCCCATTGTGCTCCAGGTTTAGGCAAGACGAAACCTTGAGCATTAGTCATTGTAATTTAGTTAGGATCGTTCATGATGGTGTCTGATATACCCTTGTCACCCGAGTTGGCATGAATATGAATACAAGCTTACCAATAGCCATAGTTTTCACCAATGAATATTGGTGCTCTATTGTACACCCCTTTAGGTTCAGTGGCCATTTTCTAAAAAGTAAGTATTTAAGCACGAAATTAACCAAAGCTTGTGATACCACCTGTTAGACGAAAGTGACTTATCTAGAGGGGGTGAATAGATCCCCCAAAAATATTTATAGATGAAAACAGTTTTTAAAATGTTGGCTAGCGGAAGTAACTTGGAGCGATTCATCTAAACCAAACCGCTAACGAAAAGCTCGGTATGCGTATGTGAAAACAATTTAGAGATGATGATAAACAACTTTAATCAATATGCTTTAATCTCAATTACTAGAAGGCTACTTAACAAGCAACTCTATTACCAATGATAAATCAAACAAAAACACAATTGAAGCAATTTATCGCACAACTTGTGTGCAATCGATCATGTTTGAGCTTTTGTATAATTTTGTTGATCTTAAAATCCAAACACAATCAAAGTGATTGTGATCAATTTAACAAAATGCTTTTCAAATGATTCTCAAAAGAAATCACCAAATAAATTAATCACACAAATGATGAACATGACAATTTGTAAACGAAATGTAAAAGATATATATATATATATATATATATATATATATATATATATATATATATATATATATATATATATATATATATATATATATATATATATATATATATATATATATATATATATATATATATATATATATGTTTAACACCCTTTTTGGTCCCGTATCTTAACCTTATAGTTCATCTTAGTCCATTTACTTTAATAAGGTCTATATTGGTCCCTTAACTCTTCAAAACGTTCCATATTAGTTCTTTTTGTCCTATAAGTGATGGAAAAATTCAAAAATCAGTCGCTAATTAGACAAAAATGACTAATATGGAACATTTTGAAGAGTTAAGGGACCAATATAGACCTTTTTAAAGTTAAGGGACCAATATATATATATATATATATATATATATATATATATATATATATATATATATATATATATATATATATATATATATATATATATATATATATATATATATATATATATATATATATATATATATATATATATATATATATATATATATATATATATATATATATATATATATATATATATAGAGAGAGAGAGAGAGAGAGAGAGAGAGAGAGAGAGTACTCAAGGATTTGTTTAAGAAGTTTTCCAATTAGCCTCGATATGGGTACGTTTGCCCTCAATTTAAGTTCAAATTGAGATCATGAAACTAACCTTACTTTGCAATAGTATTTTTATAAGAGAAATGTAGCAATGCAACCAAACTCTAATCTTGATGTTGATCCTATAAATTTCTCTTCCCTTGATCTAAGCTTAATCAAGTCATCCAACAATGCTAATTCGATTTACCGTCTCACGCTACTCCTTTGTAATAACCGCAACCCTTTAAAGCCTTCACTCGATCAAATATGAAAAATAACCTATTGTAATCCAATATTTACCAAGATGATCCATTGTCTGACGATACTCCTTTGCAAGAAGCGCAACCCTTCAAAGCCTTCACTCGATCAAATCCAAACTAATCTTGTCCAAAATCTTCAAATCCACACTTTGATCTTGAATGAAAACCCACATTGGTTTTATTAATTGTAACCTCCCTAAGATCTCAACCCAATTTACAATACCACAAGCTAAATTAGACCTTATCAACTTGATTTCATATGACACCCAAACAATGAATGATTATGTGTACGTTGTTTGTGTGTATGCATAAAACTATGGTTGAAGATGATGACGACTCTTAGTATGTTCCAGGTTTTGTTTATAATTTTACCAAAATCTTTGAAAAGGAATGATGCATGTAGCAGGTATATATATATATATATATATATATATATATATATATATATATATATATATATATATATATATATATATATATATATATATATATATATGTATGTATGTATATATGTATGTATGTATGTATGTATGTATGTATGTATGTATGTATGTATGTATGTATGTATGTATGTATGTATGTATGTATGTATGTATGTATGTGTGTGTGTGTGTGAGCAAGTGAGAAGCAAAAAGAACGCAAAAGGAATAGAAACAATTGCAAAATTTCAAGATTTTTGATCTATAGGTCAACTTATCAAAGTCATGTGTTAACTTATACATATTATGCAGCGACCTGTATAGGCATCACATGAAACAGAAGCTACATGCTTTAATACTGCATCGCATGTACCGATCTATGCATCAAATGTATTGACCTATAGTTGAAAAAAATTCTTCTATGCGTCTACCTATAATCATATGTGTCGACCTATAGAGTGTTCTTCGCACAAAAATGAATTTTTGATGCATACAAATCTTTACTTGATGCATGAATCTTTTCTAAACCATTTCTAAACCTGTTGACATGCTTCCTAATACTAAAATGCCCAATGCACCACTTGAATCAGATGATACCATCCAATGTACATAAATGCTAAAGTTTCTTAATTTTGACATCATACAAAACACATATAAATAGAAAGTTGGACTCGCAATATTAACTTCGATTAATTTCCTTGAGAGACTAAGTGTAGTCATAATTCTTAAGATGTCCTTAATGGTTAGTCTTTGAGTTGTAATTCCTTGAGAGATTAGGGTATAGTAAGAATTATAAAGAACTCGTAGACAATTGGTCTTTGAGTTGTATAATCACTTTGATTATTGGATTAAGTCCTTTTTGAAGGAGAAATCACTCGAAAGGATGAACAAGATGTAGCTTCGTTAACACCAAACCATAATTGAAATATTTGTGTTCTTATCTTTATCATTATCTTAGATGTTTGATATATTGGGTGGAAAAAATTTTAAATCTAGAAACCCAATTCCTTTTCTTGTGTTTCTTGCACCTTTAACCTTTTCCTTCTTTCTTTCTTCATTCCTTCTGTGCAACTTGCTAAACATCACCCATATTCACTTCTAATGCCAGTACTTCATCGTTCATGATTTTAGCCACATCTTGAAATCTGAAGATGACCTTCATCTGTGCAACCCACCGTTCATAGTTCTCTCCTTTGAAAATCGTTAGATTCTCTCGAAATTGTATTGATGTTGTGCTTCAATTTGCAATTAAAGATTCTCTCTAAATCATAACTTGAGCTCTTTGATACCAATTTCTTGGAACAAAATTCTTTTTAAGATGGGAGTTGAAGAAGAAGAGATAAAAGAGAGAAACTTAATTTGTAAAAGAGATTATTATTGAGTGAAGATGTTATGTTTTCATCATAAAATGCCCTTTATATAGGCAACTAAATCCTAGACCCAAAACTATACCAATCGACACATGCCCAAAACATATACAATGCAAAGTACAAAACTACAATTTGCATTTCGACATAACAACTATATGCTAAATTTGACTCGGTCGATTACAACTGACTTCTACATCTCAAATAGCTACTTTAACATAGTCGAAAGCTAGCTTTCGACAGAACATCAAATCACAACTTCTAACACAAATATCATGAAAGATGTTTCACCCTGCTTTAACCTGCATGTGGATGCTCCATTTGTGCTACACAGATTAACGAATGATATTAAACATAACTATATACATGAATTACTTAAAAGGTTTCTAAGATATGAATTATTCATCTTGCTATTCAAGCTAACCACAAAATCATCATTTCGAAATTCAATTAAGATTCCAAGAAACATAAAGAAAGAGATATCAAAAGCAACCACAATAGAAGCATAGCTTACTAAGTTATTTGGCTGAAACCAGTGTGCCACAGTTAAATATCATTGATAAGAATTAAGACAACCATGATGACAGTGCAAGAAAAAAAGACTACCATACTACCAGGTATGAAGTAGCAACATATGCTTCATGGAGATTCACAGAACGCAAGTGTACGATTTGTATCAAATTAGCAAAAATGATTATTCCACCAATGACCATTCAGATTACCGAATTTTATTATTGTCTACTGTTTATCTAAGACAATAGTTAAGTTTTGTTTGAGAATTTTTTTTATTAAACTTGATTTATAAAACATGTTTTAGGACTTCGATTTTTATCCTAGACTTACTCACATAGGTTCTCAAATTTATCAATTAGGAGAAATAATAATTTTGTAGAAACAAATAAAAAAAAATGAAAATACATACTTTCATCAACATATTATCTTGTAGAAACCAACAAGCTACCTATTTTTGTTAGCACTGTTTGTTCGTTTAGGACCGTTTTAATTTTGTCAATAAAAAATGGGAATTTTTCTTAGTTAACTTTGAGACTCTTTCGTAGCCTTAAATTTAACTATTTAGTCTTGTTCAGATACTAATTAATCACACCATTTCAGTATATGATTAGTATCTAAAGACATCTAAAACAGACATATATTTTCTCATAATTGAATCTTTACATGAGGTATGTCATTTAGACAATCCCCGTGGTCCTAAATCCTTAAGGTAACTACTGAGACATAGCTATCACAACATGAATGATATTAAATGATAAGATAAGCATTATGAACAATATATAAAAGAAAATAATAAAACATGGATAATGGTTAATTCTAAGTACAACTTACTTCAGAGAGGCTCTTACAAGTAACAACAAAGTAAAGCTTCAAGTGTAGCAAATGCAGAAAATAAAGTGGCAGAGAAATTTAAGTAATCTAGCAAAAATAGAAAAATACAAAAAGTATGTAAATCAGAGTTACAAGGTTATTTATAGGCTCATGGCGTTAAATTTTCATCAAGGAGTCTAAAACATGCAAAAAAATCAGTGGAGGAGTGTTACATCTTCTAAAGAAAATGGATAAAAGAGGTTCTTATGTTGGCTCTCAGGCACACTACGAAAGTAGCAGCCACAATGGGCTTGTCGTAATGTTATTTTTTCTATTGTATGAAGGATAAAATAAAAGGGAATGAATGTTATGGCCACTATGGCTTGTAGCATCTTCTACAACATGACTGTAATAGGCTCTGGTTTGGTCTATAACCTTTTTTTTTTGTGCAGTGTTCATGCGTTGTGTCCAGATTTCACTCCAATTTGCCATATCTTTACCTTGTTCACCCGAAACACTTGAACAAATGAAGTTATAAATTGTTTGCCCATAAACATATCCCAGACATACTTATTCCCAATATTCCACATTTTGATGAGTCTGATATGGGTGCTTGTGAAACTTTTCTTGATGTCCTACCTAAATACGGGTCTATTAGAAGCCATCCACTTAGATATCTTATGCAGGAATCTAAGGCATTATAGGAAATAATTGCTACTTCTGTTACCATAAAGGGTGTGTTTGAAGGTCTTATTAGAATGTCGAATCCATATGTTGTTGGTACATCATCTTCTCAAGTTGTTGTACAAGATGTTGAGAAAGATGTTAATACATTGGGTGTGAATGAATACCTAGAAAATAGTGATGAAAGCATATTTATAGGTTGTTCCATAAATAGCAGGTCATATATAGTATTTAACAAGCGAACAAAATCTATGATGAAATCCATAAAACTCATTGTTAATGATGTTCAAACTGAAGTCGATCCTTACGAAGATGAAGATTCTGATCTCACTAGTCAAAATGTTGAGCAAGATTTTGCTGACAATATAGAAAACAACATGAAGTTTACTGAAGAAGATGGAAATATACATGATGGTGAAGATAGTGTTTCTAAAAGAAAAGAACCATCAACGAGTATTAAGAAGAATCATCCTATTGAAAACATTATGGGAGATCTAGATGAATTCTTCACCACATGAAGAAAAGATCTAGAAGAGCTTGTTCATGCGTGGCCAAATCGTCTACCTTATTTATCAGTTGTTTTACCAGTTTGCTGTTGTAAATTTTTGGCTCATAAACTCCTCGTTTTGTTGAGTATGAGAAGCGACAAATATTTCCATAATTATTTCAAGATTAGACTTCTTAAGTTCTTGAGGAGCAGTTGGTGCAACTTTTTGATAACCGAGAGGAGTAGCAGGTGCTGGACTTGGAGAAAACAACACATTGTTGTTCTTATTAGAAACATTAGGGTGATTTCTCCATCCGGGATTGTAAGTATTGGAGTATGGATTTCCTTGGGCATAATTCAATTGGTCGGATGGAATTCTAGCCAATAAGTGACATTCGAAAGTGTTGTGTCTAAGGGCTCCACATAGCTTGCTGTTAAGTGTCACATCAACTATGGTAGCTGCTGGAGTTATGGTCAAACTCTTATTCTTTTGAGTAAGGGCATTTAATTTAGCATTTACGTGGTCTATGCCATTAACTTCGTACATACTACCCCTCGTCTGGGATTTCTCTATAGGAGTTTGCTCACCTCCCCATTGGTAGTAATTCTACGCCATGCTCTCTATGATTTGATAGGCGTCTTGGTAGGGTTTATCCATTAGGGCGTCACCAATTGTAGCGTCTAAGATTAATTTGGTGTTGTACAGGAGACTATTGTAGAAGGTATGGATAATTAGCCATTGTTCAAGTCTATGATGCGGACATAGCCTCATCATATCCTTGTATCTTTCCCATGCTTCGAGAAGAGATTCTCCATATTTTTGTTTAAATTCGTTGATTTGGCTTCTTAACATAGTTGTTTTGCTAGGTGGGAAATATCGTGCTAAGAAGGCTTTCTTCAATTCGTTCCATGTGGTGATGAAGTTGGATGGTAGAGACTGGAGCCAAGCTCTATCTCTCAAAGAAAAGAGAAAAAGACATAGTCATTTGCCTTCTGGATTAACACCATTAGCTTTAATGTGTTGGCATATTGCACAAACACTAACAGATGAAGGTTCGTGTCCTCTATAGGGCTCCAGAGAACTGGTTCTGCTGCACGATTTACAACAGAGTGGGTTTCAACTCGCAATTGTTCGCCTCGATGGCGAGGGTGTAATGCTCGAATGTGGCTCCTCTTGAGATGGAGCAGCATATTCCTTGAGAGGACGGTTTTGATTTTTAGCCATATTCAGTTCTGGGATATTATACTTAAGCGATATTCTCTAATTTAGCGTCTGAGGATTACAAAACGCTCGATTTCATCAATCAGTTGCTTTAACTCTTCTCCTTGTAAGCGAGTGATTGGCATACAACTGATAAATTAGAGGGAAATTTTGCCTTAGTATATACTGCGCAACAACAAAGTTACGATATTGACTAAATTTGTCCCCTGACAACGGTGCCAAAAACTTGATGGTTTCTAATCTGTAAGTGCACGGAGTCAATCGTAGTTTTAAAAGATATCGAACCCACAGGGACCAATAATCAATCTTATTGTTATCTATTGGAACTATGTAACTCTAAGGTTGTGAATATTTCGAATGGGGGGAAATTAAAACTAAAATTAAAACTAAAATGAATCTTAAGAAATATATCAAAGAAGAGAGACCAGAATGTGGTCTCCAGTGTACCTCAGGGACTCAATAAATCATTGGCGCATGTTATGTTTTAAATTACTTTTCAGCAGAAAATATTAGTTTAAAAACATTAGTCTCACAATGTCGTGCTATTGGCCCATGTTATATTTCAAAACCACAAATCTTTTGCTGCCGCTCACCCATTTAAGTGAGGAATACTTTTTGAAAACCAACAAGTCCTAATTATTCTTAAAGTGTTTTCATTGTGTTTAAGAAATAATGCCTAATTTTTACTATCTGGCACGAGCCTCACACTGTCACGCTATTGGCTCGAAACCTTAGTGATTTCACTATCGCGCAGAACCTTTTAAATCTTAAAACTAAAAACCGGAATCAAAAAAACAATTTATAAAAAGTTATGCCGATTTGATTTACTGAGTCCCATCGGAATGACGGTCTTCACATACCAGACTCAAGAGTATTTAAATAGACATAGCGTGCGTGCGACTCATGTTATTAAGATTAGGCATACAACTAAAAAACATGGTAGAGATGATATATGGATGAGTTATATTTAGATTCAACAACACAAGCATGCAAGCACAATTACTAACTAATAATGAAAATGTATAAAGACTTACAAGAACTGAAATAATATGGAAAATAAATGCGGAATACTTGAGTAAAGGGAAAACTTCTTGAATAACAATGGCAGTAAGATTAACTTCAACGATCCAAGCAGTATAAACGATTCAACATTCAAAACACTACACTAATCCCTCGCTATGAACGATTAGTGCGTTTTACAGTAGAGTATATGCCTAAACAAACTAGGGAACTTGGATGCCAAAATTCATAAAACCTAAGCCTTTTGTAGTGAAATGCGTTGAAAACCAAATTGGAACTCGTGGGTAGGGCAGTTGAGGAGATCATGGGTGAGTTGGAGGAGATAATAGAGGGGCAGTTGCTCGATTTCTGGGTGCGTAGATCATGACGAAGGCCACAGGTCATGGTGAATTCCACATCCTTGAAAATAGGAGGACATTGTCATTAGCACCCAAGGCGAATGCCATGAGCCCAAGTTGTGTCTCCTATGGGCTTTGCCTTGTCTTTCTTGGGCTTTTCCTCCACTTATGCTCATTTTTTTCCTTTTTCTCTTACATCATCCTCAACTTAGCATATACTTGCAACATATGAATAATACCAGCATAACACCATACAAAAGCATAAAACAGACATAAAACAGATAAAATATGCATGCAAATCGAGTAAAAAAACAACTATATGTTTCAGTGTTATCAATCTCCGCCAAATTCATTTTCATTCTTGCTTTTGTATACAAAATTTTGGTATAAAATTTTTTTTTATTGCTGGTAATTGACTATGATGCATATTTCATTGAGATATGTTATTTATGGCATGCTGTTGCAGTCAGTTTTTGTGGCGTGACCACTAACGCTCCTGGTGATGTTTTCTGATTTCTATATTTATCCTATGAAGCTTAAAAAAGGGAAGATATCTTAAACTAACCATGCGCACAAGTGTTTTCCCTACAAATGCGGAGAGATCTGGAATCGGGGGTTGGTATAGAAAGGGAAACTATTAACACCTAGAGTATCTATAGTAATCTATAGGACCCTTCATTTACATCTGTTTTTACTGTTTGAATTGCTTTCTTGAGTCTATTTGTTGTCAGGTGGGGAAAGTTTCTCCTTTGGGAGGTTAAGGAAATGTTTTTGTTGTTTTAGGATTTTCTTTTATTTTTGGAAAGGTATCTGGACCTAAGGTTTTTTATTAGAGCGCTCGCTAAAATTTTGCAATCTTATGCCAACGTATTCTCAAAAAAGGAAATTGAGAAATCAGATCGTCTGTAGTTCCTCCTATTCTATGGGAGGAAAAATTTTTGGTGTCTTGTTCAAAGCCCAAGACTGAAGTTAAAAGTGTTTGCGTCTTGTTCAAAGCCCAAGATTAAAGCTAAAAGAGTTTTTGTGTCTTGTTCAAAGCCCAATATTGAAGCTAAAAAAGTTTGTGTCTTGTTTAAAGCCCAAGATTGAAGCTAAAGGAGTATTTGAGAGAGAATTTGTCATCTCTAAAGGGAGATATCTCACCTATTGATCATAACTATTGAGGGATTGATTATAAAGGAAGTTTCTTTAATTGGGATGTGTGGAATCTAACAATGCGATGTCTTCCTTTATAAGAGAGTTGAAATGTCATGAAGGAAGAAACTTTAACTCAGTGTAGAGCAATGTCACTTGTTCCTTTATGAATCTTTTCATGCTAAGAGAGGGACATTGGCTTGGATGTATTCCAGAGGCTTGCCATTTACATCACTTAGATGAAAGAGAACTTTGGCCATGATAAAGGAGGGACTCTAGCTTGGATTTTGAATCAACTAGTGTGCCACTTACATCAATCATCTAGAAAAAGATTTACTTGTTTATTTTAAAATGTGATGTATAGATGAAATATCCTCCTAAAGAGAGGACTCAGAGTCTCATCTGTGGAGATGTTGAATTTTGTGCCTTGATCAAATTCCAAGGTTGAAGCTAAAATAAAGGATTAAAAATTGACTCAACCAAGGAAGTATTATATTTGTCTTGTACAAAGCCCGAGATTGAGGCTGATTGGGGAAAATCCTTATATGAAGCCTAAGAGGAGGCTGAGGGAATTTAAATGGAGACTAACTCTTGTTGAGGAAAATTAAATCCAAGAGCAGGATCCAACTGCTATGAAGAATCAAAAGAGAAACTGACTCCTGCTTGAAATTAGAGGAGAGTTGGATTTATTGAACTATCATAAACGCTTTGTTTCTTTTGGGGATTTTTTTATTGTAACCTGACCCTTGTTGGGGATTTAAGGTGGAAGTCAAGCCTTGTTGAGGATCAGAGGAGACTCATAGAATGAGTTTGAATGTTTTAGAGATTTTGACTCTCCTGAGAATTGGTGAAGGGATGACTAAGGTCTATCCTGTGCTTTTAGGAAGCCTGAAGGTCCTTGTATGAAGCCCAGGAGGAGGCTAGGGATGCTTCTAGGAAGCCTGTGGGTCCTTGTACTAAGCCCAAGAGGAGGCTGGGGAATTTAGACTGTCTAAGTCTTAAGAAGAGTTCAACAAAGGTTTCGCTGGGAAATAATCCTTTCTTTGTTGAGCTGTTCCAAGATTAAAGGGGTTAAAGAAGAGGTTTCACCAGGAAATAATCCTCTCTTTATTGAAGTTTTTCAAGGTTGAATCAATTGAACAAAGCCCAAGAGGAGGCTGGAGGATTTAGACTGTCCAAGTCTTAAGAAGAGTTCAAGAAAGGTTTCACTGGGAAATAATCCTCTCTTTATTGAAGTTTTTACTGGTTGAATCAATTGAACAAAGCCCAAGAGAAGGTTGGCTGTATTTAGAAGAAGAATTCCTTTATGCAGAAGTTATACTGATTGACAAGGATCCTAGAGTTTGAACTAGTCAAACTAAGGATGATTCAAATGTTAAGAGAAACTTAACAAGATATGTACAAGCATATATACAGAGATATGAACAAGTATATAAACAAGTATGACTTGAATTGAAAAAGGTGGTGGGTCTTATACTTTGGATAGAGGCCCAAGTGTACTGTTATTGGTTAGATGTTATCTTCAAGACTGAGTTAGGGTTTTGAGAAATTGGAGAAATTTTGACTTTAAAGATGACTTAATCTTTAAGTAAACAAGGGTGTTGGGTCTTACACTCTAGATAGAGGCCCCTTAGTGTTATTTGTATCCTATACAAAGCCTATAATGAATGAGGCTAAAAGGTTTTCTATTTACAAAAGGTTTTGGGTCTTACACTCTAATAGAGGCCCAGATTTATTGAAAACATAATATATGTACAAAGAGATGAGACTTAAACTCCTAGCAGAGGCCCAGATGATTTTGAAAACAACGATCGCACCGCGATTTTGAAAAGCACAATGAGACTTATACTATAACATAGGCCCATAAAATGATTTATTTACAAAGAGGGTTGGGTCTTACACTCTAATAGAGGCTCATGTGTATTGAAAAAAAGTTTGAAAGATTGAATCAAAAGAAAACCCTAATTTCATATTTTATAAAGATATTTTTCAAAGAAAAATCAAATAAAATATGTATAATTTATCAAATCAATTCATTAATCATGTTAAAAACAAGGATTAAGGTTTATCAAAAAGTATTTTATCCACATGAATATTTAAAATCATTTTGATTTAAAAATATTAAGAAAAAGAAATTATTTTAAAACAATTTAAGAATAAAATTTTAAATATTTTAAAAATATATCAAATAAAATTATTATTTTTTTTGTAATTTTGTGTGGAAAAATAATAGGGTATTAAAATGACATGTGTGGAAAAATTAGGATTAAAAAAAATTAATTTTGATAGAAAAATCAAATTTTGAAGTTACTTTCAAAACAATTTAAAAATAATATATTAAATATATTAAAAAAATATCAAATATAAAATATTTTTTTGATTTTTTTTTGGATAAACTATTTAAACATGTGAACAATATTTGTGAAAATAATCATTTGAAAATAATCAAAATTGGATATAGAAAATAATTTTTGAATATAAAATGAAAATATTAAAAATATTTAAAAATTCAAAATTTTGAAAAAAAAAATAGCGCCAAGGCCAGCTTCTTCTTCCTCGTGCGTGCCACGGTTTCCAGATTTGCAAAACCTCTCATATCCTCCTTAATACATAATGATTTTGCACGATATAAACATGAAAGTTACTCGTTTTTGAACAAGGAATTCAATGGTACCAATTAATTTCATTTTTTTGAAGTGTAGAGTGAGTTATCAAGTGATAAACAGATGAACCCTAATTTTTGCCAGAACACTATGATATTCTATACACGATTGATACATAGCAATTGGTTGAGGGAAAAAATTCTATATAAGTGCAGAAACATGTTGGTAACTAGAAATATAAAAAACGATGCATGTTTCATGGAGTTTGGGAAGTTCAGGCTTACTTGTGCAAGAGGAATTTGAATCCTCAGTTGTAGGTGTTACAGATGTGAAATAATGACTTGAACAACTTCCCTAGACATCAAGGAATGTGTTGATATGCTTGGAATGGTTTGAAACCTTCTGGTTTGGTGGGCTCGAATCCAACTACAACTAGCTTGGGATGAACTATGATCTTGATGATTTTGATGTTAAAGATGTTGTTTGAGTGTTTGGATCACTCATATATGATGTATATGAGATGTTTTCATCATTGGTTTGGATTGAATTGCTCTCTATTTGAAAATTAGATTCTCACTTCTTAAGGTTTTGAAATTTTAAAGTGAAGAGTGAAATGAGAGAAAACATGTGTTGTGTTGTTTTGGAGTGTTTTGATCAACCAGAAATGACCTATATTTATAGTAGAGGAAGTTTATTTTGCAAGGAATAGTGAAGGATAAGGGAGCATGCTATTATCCAATGGACTTTATCATGTAGTCAAAGTCTCCTCCTAGTATAGATATGCATTGACTCCAAATCAATTTTGCAGGTTTGAACACTCATGGCTTTGGACTGATTCTTGGCTGGTTTATGCTTGATTCATGCCACCTCAATGCATCACATTAATGCTTGATTCCAAATTTGAAATTCAAGGTTCATGTCATGATAGGCAAAACATGAGGCAGATTCTGCCTAAAAATTTCTAAGTGTCAAAGTTCAAAATCTCATGAAACCCTAACTTTAATGCTTCAATCTCAAAATCTAGGCCGTTTTTGGGGGTATTTCTTCTTTGCAATCTTTTCGTATGTAAGAAGATATTTCATTTGAGCTTTGGATGAGAGAAAATGGTTGCTTGGATCACAAGTTATGGCCTTGCAAAGTTAAGTAAAAATCAAGTTCCTTTTATAACTTAGTGAAATTTCAAGTTTCTCAAGGTTGCCATTTTTGCAAGTAACCTCACTTTTCTTGATTTTTCTTAATCGATCATGATCCAAATCACATATTAACATCATTCTTGACTTGAAGAAATCATGGTTGACCAAAAACTTCAAAAGTCAAACTTGATTTTGGGCATAGTTGACTTTTTGTATCAGATGAATTTTGAACTTTGTGATTCTCTTATGAAATCAAACCCTTGGCCTATTTGAACATCATGGATGGTCTCTAAGTATGTTTCTGAATATCTTGAATCATTTCCCAAGGTTGGCTTTTCCTCAGGAACTCTAGTTTGTGGTCCAGATGTATTTGAATCCTTGTATTACTTATGAATCAAGTTCTTTGAATCAATCTAATATTGTGAATAAATCAATATGATGTATTTGAGGTCCTTGAAACATATCTTGAGGTCTTGGATCATGCCTTACTTCAAAAGTCAACCTATGGGTTGAATTAAGTCAAAACCCTAAATCCTGATTTTTGATAGATGCAAACCCCTAAGTCTATTTTGAACTTATGAATGGACTCATGAGGTTCTTTTGAGCTTATTGAATCATGCACAGATGAAAATTTCTCTTTGGAAGCCTTGGTCGATCAAAAACCTAATTTGGTGACACTGATGGTCTTGAGGCTTGATTAACTTGGAATGATGCAATCTTGTGTTAAATTCTTGATGGAGAGGATATATTGATCCTTCATGGATGTTTTATAGGCTTGAAAAGTTGAAGATCATGTAAATTCTTGATTGATCCTTTGCCTCAATGCTCTGAGAGGGCTTAAAACCCTAATCCTTGGTTAAGGTGAATACTCAACAATCTTTGAGAAGATTGGTGAGGTATGAAAATACATCTATATTATGGTGATGATTTTCACAATGATGTGAAGTCTTGTGGTAAAAATTTAGGGTATGACAGATGCCCCTATTTAATCTTCTTGGACTTGAAGGTGTGAATGACGAAGACATTGAGACATTCAAGGTAAAAGAGCATTAAATATTAGAATATCCAAAATTTTGATTGTGGATGTGAATGGTAGCAAATTCCCAATTTTGCTTATCCATCTTCTTATACTAAGTAATATTACTTAGAAAAGGTAAAGCTTCCCATCGATCCTGATTTTCAGCCATGGAACTGGTTTAAGTTTCTTGAAATAAACCTCCTCTCGACCCTGGTCTTCAGCCACGGAACTGGTCTTAGTTTCAAATAAACTTCCTCTCGATCATGGTCTTCAGCCATGGAACTGGTCTTAGTTTGAAATAAACCTCCCCTCGATCCTGGTCTTCAGTCATAAAATTGGTCTTAGTTTCAAATAAACTTCCGCTCGATCCTAGTCTTTAGCCATGGAATTGGGCTCAGTTTCAAATAAACTTCCCTTCGATCCTGGTCTTCAGCCCCAGAATTGGTCTTAGTTTCTTGAAACAAACTTTCCCTCGATCCTGGTCTTCAGCCATGGAATTGGTCTCAGTTTCTTGAAATAAACCTCCCCTCGATCCTAGTCTTCATCCATGGAGCTGTTCTTAGCTTCTTGAAATAAACCTTCTCGATCCTGGTCTTCAGCCGTGAAACTGGTCTTAGTTTGAAATAAACTTCCCCTCGATCCTGGTCTTCAGTCATGAAACTGGTCTCAGTTTCTTGAAATAAACCTCCCATCGATCCTGGTCTTCAGCCACGGAAATGGTCTCAATTTCAAATAAACTTCCCCTCGATCCTGGTCTTCAGCCATAGAACTGGTCTTAGTTTCAAATAAAATTCCCCTCGATCTTGGTCTTCGGCCATAGAATTGGTCTTAGTTTCTTCTTATCAAGTATTTCTGTTGACAAGGAAAGTTATCTGTGAGGGTGTTCACTAAACTTTTATTCAAGGTTAATCGAGGAGATAGCCATTTGATGGAGAAATAACTTTCATCATACTTCTCTTCGAGCCTCCTTCGGAGAGATGCCATTGGATGAGTAAAGTTTTGATGTCAGACTTGTTGGGTGTAGCATTTGTCTGAACTGTAGAGAAACGCAAACTTCTTTGTTGGAGATTTCGTTCTCTTGGAGAGATTACATCATTCTTCCTTTCAAAACTTCTTCGAGAGATGTTAGGTGATGTAATTTAATTTGAGGTGTTGATGACTTCCTTGGAAGTAGGAAAAACTTCTCAGGGAGAGACCGCGGTTTGTCGACCTACTAGGAATTCATGGGGTAAAATAAGCTTCTTAAGAGATGACTCATTGCTTGCTGATTGGTAGAGGTTTGTTGGTGGATTTGATGTTCATGTTTCCACCAAGATATTTTGTTGAAAAACTTTCACTAGGGATTTTCCTTAATTAGGGAAAGCGAAATATCATTTTCAATGATGAAGAGTGAAGTTCCAAGGGTGCATAACTGTCGCACCTCGAAAAATTCATTTCGAACATACGACCCTCGCGCAAAAGGCGCGGAAATGCGGTTCGACAGAGTCGCCACCGAAATTTATTTTCCCTGAATGAACGGGAAAGGAAAATATCGAGAAAACCTCATAAACGCGGAAGGAACACAGCCGTCGCAACCATATGTTCCTGGGTTCGGGAGTCGGTTACGCGAGGGGAAGGTATTAGTACCCCTCACGTTCGTCGTACTCGACGGGAACCTCTTAATTCGAGTTGTGATGGATGTTAGCTAAACTTAATTCTTCTCTTCTCGCTACTAAATGCTAAAATGGTACTATAAGGGCTAAAGACACTAAGGGAAAAGGGATGGTTAGAGGATAGGGTGCTCGCCAAGGATTGGGGCCCTTGTGCCTACGTATGCTCATTCAGACGAGAATGAGAAATCAGAGCGTCGTAGTTCGACTACGGGAAAGGATGGGGGAAATGGAAGATGGGGGGATTGTGCTCGCCAAGATCATCACAATCTTGTGCCTACGTATCTTACATTCAAGAGTGAATGGAGAATCAGAGCGTTCGTAGTTCGTGGATACGACCACGAAGAAACAGGTTTGAATTGGTTTGAAATGGGTACGGATGACGATTACTCGAAGCTTAAGAAAGACTTCTCGTACCCAAGTAATCGGGAGAGCGAACCAAAGACTTGGAACACTCTCTTTTTCATCATGAAGGAATGATATGTTTGAAAGGATAAGGTTGAAATGATGACGATTAATTGAAGCTTAAGAAAGACTTCTCAAACTCCAAATAATCGGGAGAGCGGACCAAAGACTTAGAACACTCTCTTTTTCATCGTGAAAGGAAAGTTGTTTGAGTTGGAGATAGTTGAACGATGTCGAGTTGTTAATGTTATTTAGAGGCATCAATTGTTCACACCCGAATAAGACAACTCGCATGTAAACAACTGAAAGCAAGATCAAAGACTTGAACCTACTCTTTACACCTTGAAAAGAATTAAATAGTTGTTAATTGATTGATGGTTTGTTTCGAAAATTCGCTTGACGTTGGATCAAGGGTTTGACTCGTTATCGCGTGCAAAGCGTGTTGAAAATGAAATTGTTTGAAAAAAGAGACCGACTTGACTTACGCATCAAGGGTCGAGTTGTAATAGGTTGATGGCGAATGCGTACGAGCACTCGACTTACAAGGGTGTTTGAAAATGGCTCGATGATGAATCGAGAATTAGTTTGAAAATAGTTTGAATCCGCTCTAGTCCCTATGGGTGCTCCTAGGAGATAAACTAATAATCAAAGAAATGCGAAACATACATCGGAATGGGAGAGGGATACATGTAAGTTACACGGGATTGCACGAAATAAAGGGGTCTCATTGTAAGGTAGCCCAAGAGAAAGCCGTGTGTGTGCATTGTGTCCTAAACTACGCCTTGAGCAAAATCGGGCACGACTCAAAATTAGGATGCCTGCAATTAACCAATGATACAACAGTCCACCAATTTGGTTTTTTAGCGGTTTCGATAATTTATTATGTGTTTTCGAATATGGGTGAATAAATATGATATGATAATAAATAATATGAATAAATATGATAATATGAAATAATATGAATAAAGTTTGACTGAAATTAAATTTAATGTTAGTTTACCGAAATAAAATCGAAAGAACAAAGGTGGTCTCGGATCCTTTGTTTCACGCCACTAATGTGACGGTTAAACGGTGGAAGTCTCGTCATTGACCCAAAAAAGAATGAAAATGGAATGAAATGTTCAATGATAAATGATAAAGAAAATATTTATAACATTTCTAAAAAGGTTGTGTTAAAAAAAGATATATATACAAGTTTAGAAACTAAAAATAAATATATAAAAAAAGTTGATTATAATATATACTAGCAAACCACTAACAAAATATTTACAGAATTTAAAGACTAATTTGTATTACTAATTTAAAAACAAAATATGCAAATTTATTAAAACAAAAGTTAGGAGTTAAAAGCAGTGGGGATATGAAATTAAAACAGAGGGGTGAGTAAAAGAAAAAAAATCAGGATCATTTGGGCTTGGAAGCCCATCACCCATCTGTGACAAAAACAAATGGGAGGTAAAAAAAACAGAAATGAGGTGGAATCATATGGGCTTCGTTTTGAAGCCCATCATCCATAATTGCTCACCGCAAGCGAGATAGAGGGAGGGGTGTAAATCAAGGATTCCGCTTGGATACCAAACATTCCCTAAAAAAAAACAGTCAAACGACAAGAAAAATATCTCACGGCCAAAACAAACAACCTTGAGCACGATGACGTTTCGTCACTACCCTCACCGCTCAACAGTTCATCAACGAAACCCTTTTTGTGCAAAATCCAGATTAATCTCCTCTTCACGCTCATTAACTTCAACGATTTAGGCCTCTTAACCTTCTTCTTTATCCCATTTTCTCTCTCCGTTTGCGAAACGAGTGTTATTCTGGTTCAGTTTGAGTTTTAGGGTTTTTTTAAGGTGGTTAAAATCTGGGTTTATACTGGAGGTTAAAGATGTTATGTTCTGGGTTTTTCATCGAGGAAGAGGGGTTTCGATGCTTGTGTGGTAGAAGCTGTGGGTTTCGAATGGTTAGGGGTTTTGAAGTCTGTGAAGAATGGGGTTTTAGTTGAAGAAGGGATTTTGAAAGTTGATGTTGAAGACGTTTTTTTTGAAGAAGTTGAGGAGTTGTGAGGGGAAATTAAAGGTTTAGGATTAGAAGAAGAAGGGTTGGATTTGGTTTATAAAGTGGATGGAGATTCAATTTTAGTTGTTGCGGTTCTGGTTTAGGTGTTGGTTGGGTCTAACGGAAGCTTTGAGGGTTATTTCGGTGTAGATGTGAAGGTTGGGGGTTGGAAGTTTTGCGAGGTTGATTTTCGCGGCTCTGGGGTTTCGGATGGGCTGATAGAAATAGTAGTGGTCGAGAATGAAGACGGTGAGAAGAGAAAGTTTCAGATGGATTTTGTGAGGATTTGGAGGGATCCGTTTTGGAGCTATCGTGAAAGGGCTTCGATTTGGGAACGGGTTATGTGTTCTTGGTGGTTTAATGGTGATCGAGGGTTTTGTGAGATGGAGTTTACAGATTGTGAGTTTAGTGGAGTTGGATAAGAGCGAGGTCGAAGATGGAAGTTGTTTGAGTTTAGATAATGAAGATAAAGGCTAGAAAGTTTATGGGCATTCTGTGAAGAGCAAGGGTTCGAAGGTGGAAGATGGTGAGGGTTTGGAGGAGATGTGAGTTCTGATGAAGAAAGGAAAGTTGAAGGTTGTTGATGGAATAGTGGAGAGTTGAAGGTGAGTCTCGAACGGTTGAAATGATATGGTGAGGATTTGGTTTGTCTTTTGAAGTTTTGAGTTAGTTTAGTATGAGGTTTTGAAGATTGTTGGGGGAGAAGGAAAACTGAGCTGAAGGTTGAAGAAAGACTATGGAGTTTTTATGTTGTTCAAGAATTAATGAAGAAGCTGAAAGTGCTTTATGCAGGTCTTTTTTCTTTCACATCCGGATCTCCCCCTTTTGAATCTCATTTCAGGCTGTCATATAGAAACTCTGAAGTCCAGAATTTGAGGGTGATGCCATTGCGTTTTGGTAATAGTTGGCACATGTGAGGCTGGGCTCTTGTGTACGTCCTGTTTTAAGAGAATAACATTGTGGACCCATTCTTTTCGTTTTGTCTGTTGTCCTTTTATTGGTTTCCTGTAGGTACCAAGAGTGGTGAGCAACAACTTGCGCAGCTGGTGGTTTTTTGGTGTCTTCTTTTTAGTATAAATCACAACAACTTGTCCTTTTAGTTATATTTTTGTAGGTTATGAGTTATTGGGTAATATTTGGTTGGAACGTAATGGTTATGCTGGGTGTAGTACGCAGGTTTGTGGTGCTTGTACTGCTGGCTGTATTATCATGATGCGTAACGGCTTGTAGGTGTAGTACGGTACATTGCAGAATGTTGTCCTTATTGCCTTGGTGTGCAGAGCCATTTGAAATTGGTGGAATTGCAAAGATTCGCAGGATGCAGCTCCCATTGTGTGGTCCAATTTTTGTTGTTTTGTCTTCTGCAGATCTGCTACAACTTGAGAATAGGTAATGCATTGTTGTGGCTGGTTTGGCAATTGTTGTTCCTGCCTCTCTTTTTTTGTTGCAGGTTTTGTAATGTTAATTCTAATGATGCCATATTGTGATGTGGGCCTTCTTTTTCTTTTGAGAATTTTGCAGATGGTAGCATGAAGATGGTTGTGAGGTGCTGCAGCATGGTACAAGTCGCAGGCGCGTACAACAAGGTTTATTGGGAGGTGTGCAATGCTTAGTGTACGAATTGATGACCATTGGTATATTATGGTGGGTTCGTACGTTTTTTTTCTAGAGTGATTTGGAGTTTTGTGGAAACACCATTCTCGTAGCGTACGACTTACTTTTTCTACAGATGATTATGGGGCCACCAACATGTTATTGTCATTGGCTGTCACGTGAAGCTTTCATAGTTATTGAATGAGGCTTTGGTTGCAACTTGTTATTATAATTTCTAATTAAATTAGATCTGTATTAATAATAAGAATGGGCTTCCCAATGGGCCTTTATCCTTGAGAATTCACTGTAATGAGAATAAGCCTTGAACATGCTATTTGCAACTTCCTTTTCAAATTACACCATACTTGATCAATCCATGAAATGGGAACAAATTCTCAAATTGAAAGCCTCCACACATATCATGTTCACACTCAAAAACAAATTCATCCTCTTGGATTCCAACACATTTTTAGTAGACGAAACAAAGCTTTTCTTGTCACTCAAGAAACTATAACTTGAAAATTATATGACCACAAACATTTCTTACTAACCAACATATCCATGCCTTAGAATTGATGATCATGTCTCTTAAAAAAGTCTTTGAATTTAATGCCAATATTAGAACCAATTTGAGCTTAATCAGCACTAATCCATAATTAACATAATTTCTGTCAATCCTACTTTGGTTGTGAATGAACCGAAGAAGTCATTTTGAAACACATATCTCCAATTGATCCCTAAACATGCATCGTTTGGATCCATACTCTCCCCAGCATTGTGTCTGAAACAAAACTTTGTCTGACAGACCAATTAAGCTGTAACCATTGAAACTTAGTCCATACCATATGCCCGATTTCAATCTTTATCTATCAGACTTAATTCAAGTTAACCTTATGATATCCGAGCAGCACCAACATATTTTTTTTGATTTTTTTGAATAACGCAAGTGGGTGAATATACAAAATGGAGGATGTACAAAGGTAGGACATATTAGGGGTATGACAGATGCCCCTATCTAATTGGCTTATACCGAGTAAGATGAACCGCTCTAGCGCTCACTCTTTCAAGGTAGAAGGCAATTAGATATAAAGAAGACCCTGAATTTGTCCGAAAAGCAAAGGAAAGCTTGGGAATTGAAAGGGATGGACGAGGTATACCTCTGAGTAAACTGTAAATAGCTGACAGAAAGTCAATACCACCAAAAGGATGATGGGACGAAACATACGAGGCTACTACCACCAAAAGGATGATAGAGCAAAACACATTCGCACAATCTGGCATTAATGGCTATGACAGACCCCCCACCAAAAGGATGACGGAGCGAAACACAAACAAACATCGCACAATCTATCATTAATGACCATGATAGACCCTCCACCAAAAGGATGACGGAGCGAAACACAAAACACATCGCACAATCTATCATTAATGACCATGATAGACCCCTCATCAAAAGGATGACGGAGCGAAACACAAATAAACACATTGCACAATTTATCATTAATGACCATGATAGACCCCCCACCAAAAGGATGACGGAGCGAAACACAAAACACATCGCACAATCTATCATTAATGACCATGATAGATCCCTCACCAAAAGGATGACGGAGCGAAACACAAAACACATCGCACAATCTATCATTAATGACCATGATAGACCCCTCACCAAAAGGATGACAGAGCGAAACACAAATAAACACATCGCACAATCTATCATTAATGACCATGATAGACCCCTCACCAAAAGGATGACGAAGCGAAACACAAATAAACACATCGCACAATCTATCATTAATGACCATGATAGACCCCTCACCAAAAGGATGACGGAGCGAAACACAAATAAACACATCGCACAATCTATCATTAATGACCATGATAGACCCCCCACCAAAAGGATGACGGAGCGAAACACAAATAAACACATCGCACAATCTATCATTAATGACCATGATAGACCCCCCACCAAAAGGATGACAGAGTGAAACACAAAACACATCGCACAACCTATCATTAATGACCATGATAGACCCCCCACCAAAAGGATGACGGAGCGAAACACACACCGGCCACTACCACCAAAAGGATGATAGGACAAACACAAATTGAAGGCTACCAACACCAAAAGGATGCAGGCTAGGTTGAACTGACGAAGTTCGACTGTCACCAAAAGGATGATAGTAAGGCAATTGACAATGGTCACGCTTACTGGATACAACTCATTAGGGAACACCCAAGAGGAAGATTGAACTTAAATGAGTCAACGGGGTACGCCCACCGTCTTGTTTGGAGATCATAGTTTTGCCAAAATGATTTCATGGTTACGCCCATGAACTCTGAAGAGGATGCCCCTGACTGGGCTAAGTTTGTTTTGATGTCTGGGTTTGCTCAACAAAAGGTTGAACAACTTCGTGAGGAATGCTCACGGTTTTGCTGAAGATGCCTCTGCTCGGGTTGGATCTTGTACTGAACTTCTTGGATTTGCCCAACAAAAGGTTGAATAACTTCGTGGGGAACGCCCACGGTCTTGAATGGTATGCCCCTGACTGGGATGAATGTTGATTTGCATATTTGATCAACCACGAGGTTGAAATTCGTCATGGGAGACGCCCATGGTCTTTGAAAAATGCCCCTGACTGGGCTGAATCTTGCTTTGAACAACTTCGTATTTTGTGGGAGAAACCCACAATTGCAGAAGATTGCCCCTGACTGGGCTGATGATTACCTTGAAGCTCCTGATATTCGTGGGAGAAATCCACGACCCTTGGGGAAGATGCCCCTGACCGGGCCGATGATGGTATTGGAAATCTTCAAGATTGATCCTGGACCTTGACTTGCATATATGAATGCTAGATGATAAATGATATTTCATACGAGTGGAAGTGCAAATGCAAATGCTGACGCGCGGAGATGCCAGAGTTGGGGAAGTATGATATGATTGGAGTATGCATATGATGCAGGATGCTTATGATAGCGAAGAGATGCGTATGATGCATATGATTGAATACAGGTAATTGGAAATGCAGGGAGACGCCAGCATGGTGGACTCTGGTAGTTGCCAGTGCGGATTGGACTTCGGGTGGTGGGAGGGATTGACCTCCTCGACACGTAGTTTGTTGAAGACGCCATGATTGACACAGGCGAAGATGCTCTATATGCCCCAAGTCTGGGTACTTGGTGACTTGTTGTGAATTGGCTTCAGAGAAGGTTGCAACTCTACTTGTTGATCAGGATGACCTGGTCTCGCCCCCAGTTCGAACATGGTGATGGTCTGCCCCAGATTAACCAGTTCTAACATATGGAAGTTGAACTCGGATGACTTGCCCCTGCTCGAGCCATTGAAACGATTTGCCCCATCCTGTGGGTTTTGTGGTAGTCTTGCCTCGTGTGTCGCTACTCGAAAAATGCATCGCGCAACGACGGGGAGGCGAAAAGAAAAGGACAGGAGAGTCGCCACCGAACTTTATTTATCCCACGAGGGGAAAGGAAAATATCGAGAAAACCTTAGGAAAGAAATGGATAAGATGGTCTCGCGACCAAGAACGGGTTCGGAAGCCGGTTATGCGAGGGGAAGGTATTAGCACCCCTCGCATCCATCGTACTCGATGGGAACCTTTTGTTTGTCGATGTGTGAATTTATTTGCTTAACTATTATGCTATAAAGAGTGTTCTAAAAGATAGAGAGAAGGGTTTAGAAACGGGGAAAGAGAGGTAACGGGGGAAGAAGAGAGAGAACGGACTCGGTAGGACTTCGCGGTCCTAGGCCTACGTATTCTCAATAGATGTGAGAAAGTCAGAGTCGACGTAGTTCGGGGAACTACAGATATGGGGGGAATGTGCTCGGCAAGGATTGTGGCCCTTGTGCCTACGTATCTTCACTTGAAAGAAGTAAAGAATCAGAGCAGCCGTAGTTCGGCCTACGGTGTGTTGATGTTTTTTATGGATGATGCTATCGTGCGCATTCTAGCAGCTAGGTGTATTGCTGCTCGCTCGTTGGAGACTTAGGCGTTACCTGTTTGCGGTAGAACGGACGTAACATATCCTTTTTGAAAGATTGATTAGTTTTCGCCACGCGGGGCAAGAAGTCACGTTTGATTGATTGGATTGTTTTTTAGGGGGCGAGACATGTCCTCGGATAGTAACCCCTACGGGTAGTACCCAATTCGTTATCTCAAAGTTTTTTGTTATAAAAGGGTGTGGCGAACGAGGCATCTTCGCATTGAAAGACGAGTGTCGAAACCACCCTCACTACAGTGGGTATCCCAAAACTCGGAGAGGAAGAAAGACTACACTTAATCCTCTCTCTTTAATTCAATGCAAAGAGAACTTCGTTCTCTTATTAATGATGATTTTGGTTTTGAATGGTAAGTGCTTTGCGACAGAGAACCCTACGGTAAACGTCAGCACTCGGGATAGGAGAAGGCCTACGCCTAACCACTCCACGACCATTCAAGTTTTGGTTGTGAAAATAATTTGAAAATGCACTCGGTACGAGACCGAGGTTTTAGGTGTGAAAATTGTGGAAGGGAGTTGTGAAAGCGAGATGGGGGATAAAAGCGCGTCTTCGTATCGAAAGACGAGTGTCGAGATCACCCTCACTACAGTGGGCATCCCATCACTCGGAGAAGAAGAGGTCTACACCCAATCTTCTCTCTTTAATCCGATACAAAGAGAAATTAATTTATTATTGAAAGTAAACTCAGTACGAGACCGAGGTTTTATAAGGAAATGTAGGAAGCGTCTTCGTATTGACAGACGAGCATCGAGACCACCCTCACTACAGTGGGCATCCCATCACTCGGAGAAGAAGAGGTCTACACCCAATCCTCTCTTTTTTAATTCAATACAAGGAATTGATTTTAAGGAGATGAGATTTGAAAATGGATGGGAAGCGTCTTCGTATTGAAAGACGAGTGTCGGAACCACCCTCACTACAGTGGGTATCCCAACACTCGGAGAGGAAGAAAGTCTACACTTAATCCCCTCTTTTTAATTCAATACAAAGATAATTTGATTTTGAAAATTGTTTGACAAAGTTTTTGAATCGAGTCGGGACAAGTAATGAAGAGAGAAAAGAGGTGGTCTCAGATCCAACATTACTCATCAATAATTTGACTGGTAATGAATTACAGAGGTCTCGTCATCGACCAAAAAGGGCAAAAATGCCCAATAATAAAAAAAAGAAATAAAATTATATATTGAAATAAACTTCTAAATAGCCAACTAATAATATATTCTAAAAGAAAAGTAATATAAACTCTAATATAGAAATTCTAAATAGAAAATAACATATATATCTAAACATAATATATAAATCTAAATATACTAAAATAAAAAAATATAAAACGAATATATATATATATATATATATAAAATAGGGTTTTTAAAAAACAATATATATATACATAATACATAATAAAGAAAGTTTAAAACCTGATATGCTAAAATAAACAAAAAAAACAAATTGAGGCTTATAACCTTCAGGGTAAGTCCTGAAAGCCCCAATCTCAACTTTCCCAGCAGAAACAGTCCTGGTCGGATCAATCACAACCGCCAAAAATGGCTCCTGAAATTGTTGATTCAACATCTGCGTCGAAACATCAATCCCAGAAAGCCAACAACCATAACCAGGATGAGAATGATACCATCCCACAACATTTTCCAACCTTCCAGCCTTGCATGAGACCCATAACCTCGATGGTACCACCGGAGCGCGCGTGAACAACCATCTTGAGTAAAGCGAGTGCAGAGATCTTGACGCGCTTGAAGTAGTGAGGATCGTTCGCCCATGGTTTATCGCGTTGAAACTCGTTCTGTCCTGCTTCGTCGTAGTGGAAAATCGAATCGTCGGCAGCGGGAGTTTCCATGGGAATTATGTTGTTCTCTAACTCCCATGTTTGTTGCGCAATCGCCGATGACGATGAAGGTTCCATTTTTTGTTCTCTCTCCGCCGCTCTCTCTGCCGTTGATCTTTTCTCTCCGGTGAGTGAGGGGAATTGGGAAGGTCACTACTCCGGAGTCACAGACTACTGAAGTGACGGTCCAGTCTTGGGGAGAGTTTGGGTTTGAAAGTCTGGGTGAGGGATGGAGTTTGACAGGGCGATCCTTGTTTTTTCTTTCTCGCTCTGGCGTCGATTTGGATAGGGTTTATGGATTAGTGGAAGTTTGGGGTCTTTGGTGTGGGTTGAAGGTATCAACGGTTGGAATTTCGTGTGGGTTTATGTTGAAATGGAGGTTGGCATCGGAGGGTTTGTTCCGAGATTCAGAGGTGAACGAGTTTGAAGCTTCTGGGCAGAGTTTTTGGAGGTGTTCTTCTGGGTTTTGTGAAGGTTGGGTCGATTTACGTTGGAACAGGGGAGAACTGGGTTCTGATTGAAGGGTTTAGACAGGTACCAATTCGGATTTGTGGGTCGGAGTTTTGATTAGTTTTTGTGTAGTTGTTGGTTGAATGTTGAATACGATGTGGTGTCTTGAGTGAATTCAAAGAAGAGGTGGATCTGTGGTTCTGTTGGGAGTTTGAGCAGATGGTTAGGACTTCTGCCGAGTTGTTGAAGACGGTACTGGTGAGTTTGAAGACAAGTTTGAAGGTTTTGGTTTTTTTGAAGCAAGAAGATCGATGGAAGGTGGCTTGTTTGGAGCTGATGGAGATGAAACCGATACATGGTGAAGAGGCAGATGGTTAGTTGAATGTTTTTTGGTCTTGGTTGAGAAAGTTTGTGTTGTTATTTGAAGAGGTTTGAACAAGTTTAGAATCCCCCCAGAGGTTGGTTGTCTGGCGTGGCTTTGAAGTAGTAGCAGGTTCTGTACCATTTTGTTTGTCTTCTGCGGGGTGTGGGCTGTGTTGTGCAGGTATTGTCTTTGTGTAGCAGTGTACAGAGATAGTAGCAGAGTTGTTGTTTGGTAGTAGTGGTGATTGCCCTCAGCTTTTTTTTTACCCTTTCCTTTTGTTTTTGTACACCATAATAGCTGGCAACGATGTTTTCCTATGGTACAATTTTGCTGCAGGTTTTGTCTGCTGTGGGTGTTGGGATAGTGGTGTGTAGCAGGTTTTGTTTTGCAGGTCATGACTTGTAACAGGTATTTTGGCTAGTTGTAGCCAAACTTGCCTTTTTTTGTGAAAAATGTTCTCCTAATTTGTATCATTTTCTTGGTATTGCAGGCTTGACTGCATTGTAGGATACAAATGGGGTCAGCAGTTTTTAAAAAAAAAGGCAAGTTTGGCTACAACTAGCCAAAATACCTGTTACAAGTCATGACCTGCAAAACAAAACCTGCTACACACCACTATCCCAACACCCACAGCAGACAAAACCTGCAGCAAAATTGTACCATAGGAAAACATCGTTGCCAGCTATTATGGTGTACAAAAACAAAAGGAAAGGGTAAAAAAAAAGCTGAGGGCAATCACCACTACTACCAAACAACAACTCTGCTACTATCTCTGTACACTGCTACACAAAGACAATACCTGCACAACACAGCCCACACCCCGCAGAAGACAAACAAAATGGTACAGAACCTGCTACTACTTCAAAGCCACGCCAGACAACCAACCTCTGGGGGGATTCTAAACTTGTTCAAACCTCTTCAAATAACAACACAAACTTTCTCAACCAAGACCAAAAAACATTCAACTAACCATCTGCCTCTTCACCATGTATCGGTTTCATCTCCATCAGCTCCAAACAAGCCACCTTCCATCGATCTTCTTGCTTCAAAAAAACCAAAACCTTCAAACTTGTCTTCAAACTCACCAGTACCGTCTTCAACAACTCGGCAGAAGTCCTAACCATCTGCTCAAACTCCCAACAGAACCACAGATCCACCTCTTCTTTGAATTCACTCAAGACACCACATCGTATTCAACATTCAACCAACAACTACACAAAAACTAATCAAAACTCCGACCCACAAATCCGAATTGGTACCTGTCTAAACCCTTCAATCAGAACCCAGTTCTCCCCTGTTCCAACGTAAATCGACCCAACCTTCACAAAACCCAGAAGAACACCTCCAAAAACTCTGCCCAGAAGCTTCAAACTCGTTCACCTCTGAATCTCGGAACAAACCCTCCGATGCCAACCTCCATTTCAACATAAACCCACACGAAATTCCAACCGTTGATACCTTCAACCCACACCAAAGACCCCAAACTTCCACTAATCCATAAACCCTATCCAAATCGACGCCAGAGCGAGAAAGAAAAAACAAGGATCGCCCTGTCAAACTCCATCCCTCACCCAGACTTTCAAACCCAAACTCTCCCCAAGACTGGACCGTCACTTCAGTAGTCTGTGACTCCGGAGTAGTGACCTTCCCAATTCCCCTCACTCACCGGAGAGAAAAGATCAACGGCAGAGAGAGCGGCGGAGAGAGAACAAAAAATGGAACCTTCATCGTCATCGGCGATTGCGCAACAAACATGGGAGTTAGAGAACAACATAATTCCCATGGAAACTCCCGCTGCCGACGATTCGATTTTCCACTACGACGAAGCAGGACAGAACGAGTTTCAACGCGATAAACCATGGGCGAACGATCCTCACTACTTCAAGCGCGTCAAGATCTCTGCACTCGCTTTACTCAAGATGGTTGTTCACGCGCGCTCCGGTGGTACCATCGAGGTTATGGGTCTCATGCAAGGCTGGAAGGTTGGAAAATGTTGTGGGATGGTATCATTCTCATCCTGGTTATGGTTGTTGGCTTTCTGGGATTGATGTTTCGACGCAGATGTTGAATCAACAATTTCAGGAGCCATTTTTGGCGGTTGTGATTGATCCGACCAGGACTGTTTCTGCTGGGAAAGTTGAGATTGGGGCTTTCAGGACTTACCCTGAAGGTTATAAGCCTCAATTTGTTTTTTTTGTTTATTTTAGCATATCAGGTTTTAAACTTTCTTTATTATGTATTATGTATATATATATTGTTTTTTAAAAACCCTATTTTATATATATATATATATATTCGTTTTATATTTTTTTATTTTAGTATATTTAGATTTATATATTATGTTTAGATATATATGTTATTTTCTATTTAGAATTTCTATATTAGAGTTTATATTACTTTTCTTTTAGAATATATTATTAGTTGGCTATTTAGAAGTTTATTTCAATATATAATTTTATTTCTTTTTTTTATTATTGGGCATTTTTGCCCTTTTTGGTCGATGACGAGACCTCTGTAATTCATTACCAGTCAAATTATTGATGAGTAATGTTGGATCTGAGACCACCTCTTTTCTCTCTTCATTACTTGTCCCGACTCGATTCAAAAACTTTGTCAAACAATTTTCAAAATCAAATTATCTTTGTATTGAATTAAAAAGAGGGGATTAAGTGTAGACTTTCTTCCTCTCCGAGTGTTGGGATACCCACTGTAGTGAGGGTGGTTCCGACACTCGTCTTTCAATACGAAGACGCTTCCCATCCATTTTCAAATCTCATCTCCTTAAAATCAATTCCTTGTATTGAATTAAAAAAGAGAGGATTGGGTGTAGACCTCTTCTTCTCCGAGTGATGGGATGCCCACTGTAGTGAGGGTGGTCTCGATGCTCGTCTGTCAATACGAAGACGCTTCCTACATTTCCTTATAAAACCTCGGTCTCGTACTGAGTTTACTTTCAATAATAAATTAATTTCTCTTTGTATCGGATTAAAGAGAGAAGATTGGGTGTAGACCTCTTCTTCTCCGAGTGATGGGATGCCCACTGTAGTGAGGGTGATCTCGACACTCGTCTTTCGATACGAAGACGCGCTTTTATCCCCCATCTCGCTTTCACAACTCCCTTCCACAATTTTCACACCTAAAACCTCGGTCTCGTACCGAGTGCATTTTCAAATTATTTTCACAACCAAAACTTGAATGGTCGTGGAGTGGTTAGGCGTAGGCCTTCTCCTATCCCGAGTGCTGACGTTTACCGTAGGGTTCTCTGTCGCAAAGCACTTACCATTCAAAACCAAAATCATCATTAATAAGAGAACGAAGTTCTCTTTGCATTGAATTAAAGAGAGAGGATTAAGTGTAGTCTTTCTTCCTCTCCGAGTTTTGGGATACCCACTGTAGTGAGGGTGGTTTCGACACTCGTCTTTCAATGCAAAGATGCCTCGTTCGCCACACCCTTTTATAACAAAAAACTTTGAGATAACGAATTGGGTACTACCCGTAGGGGTTACTATCCGAGGACATGTCTCGCCCCCTAAAAAACAATCCAATCAATCAAACGTGACTTCTTGCCCCGCGTGGCGAAAACTAATCAATCTTTCAAAAAGGATATGTTACGTCCGTTCTACCGCAAACAGGTAACGCCTAAGTCTCCAACGAGCGAGCAGCAATACACCTAGCTGCTAGAATGCGCACGATAGCATCATCCATAAAAAACATCAACACACCGTAGGCCGAACTATGGCTGCTCTGATTCTTTACTTCTTTCAAGTAAAGATACGTAGGCACAAGGGCCACAATCCTTGCCGAGCACATTCCCCCCATATCTGTAGTTCCCCGAACTACGTCGACTCTGACTTTCTCACATCTATTGAGAATACGTAGGCCTAGGACCGCGAAGTCCTACCGAGTCCGTTCTCTCTCTTCTTCCCCCGTTACCTCTCTTTCCCCGTTTCTAAACCCTTCTCTCTATCTTTTAGAACACTCTTTATAGCATAATAGTTAAGCAAATAAATTCACACATCGACAAACAAAAGGTTCCCATCGAGTACGATGGATGCGAGGGGTGCTAATACCTTCCCCTCGCATAACCGGCTTCCGAACCCGTTCTTGGTCGCGAGACCATCTTATCCATTTCTTTCCTAAGGTTTTCTCGATATTTTCCTTTCCCCTCGTGGGATAAATAAAGTTCGGTGGCGACTCTCCTGTCCTTTTCTTTTCGCCTCCCCGTCGTTGCGCGATGCATTTTTCGAGTAGCGACAGCTGGCGACTCTGCTGGGGAACCCTAGCGAGCCAAGCCTATTTTGTTTATCGTATTTGTGTTTTATTTATTTGTTTATGCTATGTTCACTAACTGTTGGGTTTATTTGGATGGTTTGTGAGATAAGGCTTTCTACCCGAGCTTTCGAGTATACACTAAGTTAGGAGGTGGATTCTTTCTGATTTGCGAGACTTAGGACTCGTTGAGTTGGATCGAATTCCACCGCTCAGACGAGACCCCTTGGGGATGATTATGTCTTACGTGTAGTCGTAATGGCGTCTTTATTTCCAACTTGGGAGTCCGTGACTCTGAGGACCTTTTGTAGAACCTTATTCCGAAGGTTCCTAAAACATAACTCTGTGTGCATCCTTTGAAGGGAATACCGTCTTACGAGTAGTCGTTCTGATGGAAAACTTTCGAGGGTTAGTGCATGGGACTTTGTTTAAAAGCCTTTGGGATACCCTCTTATTAAACCAGTAGGTTGCCCACCCGAGGGGAGAGACACCTTTTGTTGTTGTCTTGCAGGATCTGTGACTTTAATCGTTGTTATGGATCTGTTCTCGTGTGCACTCATTGCATTGCATTTGCATAAGCATATCTGCATCATTTTGCATTTTCTTCCCTAACCAGATACCAAGAGCTTACCCATCCTTGTTCATAACCCGCAGTTGATTTCCCGACACTCCTACTGAACTCGTGAGAGCTGTGAAGCGTTTGAAGTAAGAGGAACATAGACGTCTTGAAAGGCCAATCAGACAATGCAAACTGAGGTAGCTATGCCAGAGAACGACCGCCAGAATGTTGAGTCCCTGCCAAGATTTAATGTGAGGAATAATCCATTGTATGACCTTCCCCTTGATGACCATCCTCTGCAACTAAACGTTCCTACACGACCCCAGAGGATGCCAACGACTGATCCCATGGAAGAAAAGCTTCGCACCCTCGAGGAGACAATTCAAGCTATGAGAGTGTTTGATATGCTCGGCCTTGACGCTGCTGATATGTGTCTAGTGTTAGACTTGGTGATTCCTCCAAGATTCAAGATACCCAACTTCGAGAAGTACACAGGCTTTAGTTGCCCGAGGCGTCATTTGGTGATGTACTGTCGAAAAATGACCCCCTATACTCATGACGATAAGCTGATGATCCACTGTTTTCAAGAAAGTCTGAGTGGGGCATCATTAAGTTGGTACACAGATTTAGAAAGGAGTCATATCCAATCGTGGAGGGACCTAGCCAATGCTTTTCTAAAGTTTTACCAGTTTAATCTAGACACTCCTCCCATCCGCATGCAGTTGCAAAGCCTATCTCAGAATGAAAACGAACCTTTTAAGGGATATGCACAGCGGTGGAGAGAATTCGCAGCAAGAGTGCAACCACCACTCTCGGACAAGGAGCTGATTGACATGTTCATCAACAGTTTGCAGGGCTCTTATTTTGAAAGAATGGCTGGTTGTACGCCATCAAGCTTCTCTGACCTTGTGATTGTAGGAGAACGCCTCGAAAGTTACCTCAAAAATGGACAAATCCAGGACGCATCAGGCAGCCAGGCCAGTGAGATTGAATCTTTCGATGATTTCCATGAGGAAGAGAAGGATGAAACCAGCGCACTCATAGCAAACGTTGAGTATTTTCACGATGTACCAACAAAACTCTATAGTCCCTCGTCTACTCAGCAGGCATCATTACCAGTGCCATGTTATCCTCATGGACAGTCGACCATGCCTAAAGCTTCATCCCATAAGCCACGGGTCGTTCCTCATGCAAATCAACAAGCCCATGGCCGAGGTCATCCGAATCAGCGCCGCGATCAGAATAGGCCCAGCAACAACTTGGAAAGAAGGACTGCTCCTCTTCATCCGGTCCCTATGTCGCACAGTCAGCTTCTCTCGCATTTGATTCAAAACTCATTGGTGGAGCCTAAAACTCTTAAGCCTGTGCCAGAATCTTACCCTCCTGGGTACAATCCCAATGCTCAGTGTGGATATCATGGAGGATCCATGGGGCACTCGACTGAAGAATGCAAAGCCTTCCAAGCCAAGGTGCAACAACTAATTGACAAAGGGTACATCTCTTTTCCAGAAGGAAGTTTGGTTGTCCATGTCAACCTCTCAGCTGTCTAAACTCGAATATTTCAAGGGTCATTTCCAAGAAGCCAGTGGTCTAGACAGGCAGACGTCCTCAACATTGGCAGTCCTTGAATGCTTTTATCATTTGCATCTTGTAGTTTATTTCCTGTTAATTGCTACTTGTGTTTAAACGTTGTTATTTTGAATGGTAATATTAATGAAGCGATTATGCATTTTCCGAATCAGTCACGTCATATTCACTCATTATTTCCACTTATCACAGACACATACACTTTTATCCACTCCACTTCATCACTGTTGTGTTTAGCAAATATTGGAGGGAGGATGACGAAAACGAAATACCCATAATAGCAAACTATATGCTTTCAGACATAATCTCGTCAATGATGTACAGGCATTGTTTCAAATCCCCTAAACACCGGAGATATAAGGAGTTAATCCCTAGTCAACCACTTCGAGCCTAGAAGTAGGAGTTTTCTTCGGATATTCAAACCCTTACACTCAACCTGGGGCAGGGTAGTTGTTCAGTTAATCTAATCCCGTACTCAAATCAACAAAGAAAAATCCAAAGAAAGACGGTTGTTCATCAATGACCAATGACATGGCAGTCACAACCCTCCAACAAAATCCAAAAAAAAATCAAAAGCCTGCTAAGTCAAACACCTCAAAAGGGGACTTAGGCAAAAATCAAGGCTATCCCGATGGATCTGACAAGCAAAGTCAGTCCATGCAAAAATTAGGGATCAAAAACAAAATCAAAAGAGGTCCTCAAACCCTCAACAAAAACAAAATAAGATTCAGTGACCACCCAAATCAAAGGGTCATTGACATCCATCAAAATAAGGTGGCTGCCATTTCAAGCAAACCTTTAACCATCAAGCTTACACCGTCAAGCAGGTGCAGAATTAACTGAACGTAGGTATGGAGATCATCACGAAGAAGGGGCGGGTACAAATCAACTTTGAGCCTAATATCCTTTGTTTCATAACCGTGAACCAGACCATGTTACAACCCTCAAAAGACCTAATTGAGGCGAGGTTTATTCTGAAAGCATACTATTGCGAGGTTGCGTAACCTGACTCCTTACATATTTGCTAATCATCAGTATTGGTGTCAATATCCTTGCTATATCTTTCACACCAATCAAATTAGCACAATGTTTGGACTAACAGTCCATTCGTTTCACTATCACGACACTCAATAAACGACAATTCTTTAAAAAAAACTTGCATGAACTTCGCGTTAAAATTACCATTTATGAACAAACAATTTTAATTGCAAGTCAGTAGTTGGCATAGAGGAAATTCCAACACGAAGCAATCAAGCAGGACTGGATCATTCAGCAATCTGGATCAGTCTGAGGCAAATCCCCAAGCAATGGTCGATCATGGGGCAAATCATTCAAGAAGCGGTTGATCAAAAGTGAATTATACCAATTAGGGGCAGGCCACCCAGAGTTTCTCTGACTTGAGGATAGATCCCTCCAATGTTCAATCAGGATAAGTTAAGTCGCTTCAACGCTCTTTCAAGAGCAAGCTACTCCAAAGAGTATATTGAAGCCAATCACCACAAGAATTGGTTAAACAATGATAAATCCTTTCGTGGTACAAACTCTGGGGCAAGCCATCTCGAGGTCGTCTCATGACAAATTACTCTAGCAAGTTCATCATCATCAGCAACTTTTGAGTTCAAAACGAGTGTCGAGGAATCATACCATCACCTCACCCAATTAACCTTAACCTTCCAAAAAGGCCTTGCTGTCATTGGATCCTTCATCCCACAACCTAAACCTATCAAAACGAATCAAAACCTCCAAAGTCCAGTTCTCGTCTGGCAAGCCTGAATACCAGTCCCATCTGGTCAACCCCTCGCTAAATACCAATTCCCGTTTGGTATATGTCAGCTTTCAAACCAATCCCATCTGGTCAACCCTTCGCTGAATACCAATTCCCGCTTGGTATATATCAGTTTTTAAACCAGCTCCCATCTAATCACCTTTCCTTTTAGCTTACATATTAACCAGCCTACCATTTAACCAGTTCTTGCCTGGTAAACCTTATTCCAAAGTCCAGTCCTCGTCTGGCAAACCAGAAGTCAGTTCTCGTCTGACAGCTTAACCTTTCGCTAACCAGTCCCATCTGGTTTACCCTCCGAATACCAGCCCTCATCTGGTACTTCCATCCTAAAGTCCAATCAGCACTGGCAACCACCCAAGTCCACCCTGTCGGCACCTGCATTTTCAATCACCCATATGCGATCATACGCATCATATGCATCATACGCATCACATTCGACATCATAATCATCTTGCATCATACGCATATCCAATATCGTATCATGTTTCTCCAGCCCTTGCATCTTCGCGCTCTAGCATTTGCATTTGCATTTCCATTTATGGAACATCATTATCATTAAGCATCCGCGTATGCGAGTTTCAGATCCAGGATCAATCTTGAAGATTCCCAAGATCATCATCAGCCCAGTCAGGGGCATTCTCAGCAAGATTGTGGGCGTTCCCCACAAAGCTATGCAATATTTGTTGCGCAAATCCAAGAGCTTCAACGCAATCAGCAGCCCAGTCAGGGGCATTATCTGCAAAGGCCGTGGGTTCCCACGAAATTCAAGAAAATCAAAAGCAAAATCCAGCCCAGCCAGGGGCATATTTTCAAGACCATGGGTGTATTGCATGACGTATTGCAGCTTCGTGGTTAATCAGATCTTCAAATCAACAATCAGCCCGGACAGGGGCATCTCCAGTAAATCCATGGGCGTTTCCCAGTGAGTTTTCTCCAGCAGACTTCAAACGATAAGTGGCAATCTCTTCAGAGAAGCTTATCCATCTTCAATGATAAGTGGCAATCTCTTCAGAGAAGCTTATCCATCTTCAACGATAAGTGGCAATCTCTTCAGAGAAGCTTATCCATCTTCAACGATAAGTGGCAATCTCTTCAGAGAAGCTTATCCATCTTCAATGATAAGTGGCAATCTCTTCAGAGAAGCTTATCCATCTTCAGCGATAAGTGGCAATCTCTTGGGAGAAGCTTATCCGTCTTCAGCGATAAGTGGCAATCTCTTCAGAGAAGCTTATCCTTCATCAACGATAAGTGGCAATCTCTTGGGAGAAGCTTATCCGTCTTCAGCAATAAGTGGCAATCTCTTCAGAGAAGCTTATCCTTCATCAACGATAAGTGGCAATCTCTTCAGAGAAGCTTATCCATCTTCAATGATAAGTGGCAATCTCTTCAGAGAAGCTTATCCATCTTCAACGATAAGTGGCAATCTCTTCAGAGAAGCTTATCCATCTTCAACGATAAGTGGCAATCTCTTCAGAGAAGCTTATCCATCTTCAATGATAAGTGGCAATCTCTTCAGAGAAGCTTATCCATCTTCAATGATAAGTGGCAATCTCTTCAGAGAAGCTTATCCATCTTCAGCGATAAGTGGCAATCTCTTCAGAGAAGCTTATCCATTTTCAGCGATAAGTGGCAATCTCTTCAGAGAAGCTTATCCATCTTCAATGATAAGTGGCAATCTCTTCAGAGAAGCTTATCCATCTTCAATGATAAGTGGCAATCTCTTCAGAGAAGCTTATCCTTCATCAATGATAAGTGGCAATCTCTTCAGAGAAGCTTATCCATCTTCAATGATAAGTGGCAATCTCTTCAGAGAAGCTTATCCATCTTCAGCGATAAGTGGCAATCTCTTGGGAGAAGCTTATCCGTCTTCAGCGATAAGTGGCAATCTCTTCAGAGAAGCTTATCCTTCATCAACGATAAGTGGCAATCTCTTGGGAGAAGCTTATCCGTCTTCAGCAATAAGTGGCAATCTCTTCAGAGAAGCTTATCCTTCATCAACGATAAGTGGCAATCTCTTCAGAGAAGCTTATCCATCTTCAATGATAAGTGGCAATCTCTTCAGAGAAGCTTATCCATCTTCAACGATAAGTGGCAATCTCTTCAGAGAAGCTTATCCATCTTCAACGATAAGTGGCAATCTCTTCAGAGAAGCTTATCCATCTTCAATGATAAGTGGCAATCTCTTCAGAGAAGCTTATCCATCTTCAATGATAAGTGGCAATCTCTTCAGAGAAGCTTATCCATCTTCAGCGATAAGTGGCAATCTCTTCAGAGAAGCTTATCCATCTTCAGCGATAAGTGGCAATCTCTTCAGAGAAGCTTATCCATCTTCAATGATAAGTGGCAATCTCTTCAGAGAAGCTTATCCATCTTCAATGATAAGTGGCAATCTCTTCAGAGAAGCTTATCCTTCATCAATGATAAGTGGCAATCTCTTCAGAGAAGCTTATCCATCTTCAATGATAAGTGGCAATCTCTTCAGAGAAGCTTATCCATCTTCAGCGATAAGTGGCAATCTCTTCAGAGAAGCTTATCCATCTTCAGCGATAAGTGGCAATCTCTTGGGAGAAGCTTATCCGTCTTCAGCGATAAGTGGCAATCTCTTCAGAGAAGCTTATCCTTCATCAACGATAAGTGGCAATCTCTTGGGAGAAGCTTATCCAACTCCCTTGTCATCCTGTTTGGTGTCATAACTAGTGTATTTTCCACTATCCTTTTGGTAGTGGATCTCTTACATTCTTTTAATGTCAGGGTAGCGTGTGTGAGTGTACTATCATCCTTTTGGTGATAGGCTTGTCATCCTTTTGGTGTCAAGTTTTCTCTGTTAACATCTTTTGGTGTTAGCGATTTTTGCAAGGTATCCAGTATTTCATTCCCAGGTATCTCACTTCTTGTTGGACAAATTCAGGGTCTTCTTTTTATCTAATCATCTTCTACCTCGAAAGATTAAATGACCATAGCATTTCATCTTACTCGGTTTAAGTCAATTAGATAGGGGCATCTGTCATACCCTAAATTCGCCCTACCTTTCTTACTTTTCTCATCACGAATAATAGTTGCTTGGTGCTTGTTCTCTAGGCAATCATTTGACCCTGGGCCAAGATCCCCTAGCTTTTTCTCGGGTCTGGGAGTTTTGTTGGTTTGTGTTTAGTATGATCACAAGTTTTTGCAAAATATGTTGAGTTCAAATGAAGATAGAAGAAAGATGAGCCTATGTACTTGTAGTCGAGCAATAAAGATGATCAAGTGGATTCCAAACCATGTAGTTAAGCTTTAGTTTGGGCCATATGGTGTGAGATATTTCGAGGCTTTGATCCAACTAATTTCAAGTCTTGTTTCAGTTTGTTTTAAGCAATATTTCAAGTGGATTTCTAGTTGAGTTGATTTTTGCTTCAAGCATTCTTCAAATTGAAACTCAAATCTTATTGAAAATTCATGATGGAGTTGATTAGTGCAAAGCTAGGCGCATTTTCAAGGCATGAAGATTTGTTTCAAGTTATGTTACGAGCTTTATTTTGTGAAGCAATGAGATTTTGAATAGTTAAATGACATTTCAAGATATAGGCCATTTCATTGCAATGATTCGTCAAGAAGAGAATTTTTATTCAAAAATTATTTCTATGAGATCACGTTCTTTTCTGTTGTTTCAAACAAAAAAAAAGCCAAAGGCCTATTTCACAAATTGAACCAAATTGTGTTGCAATGATATACATCTATCTACACAAGAGGAAAGCATGTTAAATAATAGAGTTCATTGGGATTTTGAACTTTGCTCAAATCCATTTACATAATTCCAAAACTCATATGCAATAACTAAGAGCATTTGTTCCCATTACATTGTTTTTGTCAAGACTGTTTGGGTCATGAAAGAACGGCAAACGAAAAGTGGTGTAGAGTCCGCGTGAAGTAGCTACTGGTTGCACCTTGTCAAGAGGTTCACAGTAAATGGTACAAGATACTGCAGCTAATGTATCCAACACCTCACAGTAACCTGCTGCAATGTATTACAATCTGCAAAAGCCTGCACATCAAAACAATAACAACAGCCCCACAAACTACGACTTGTGCATAGAAAAGAGCCTTGTGCTTGTTGATGAAATATGCCGAGGAACAGAAACTGCAAAAGGGACTTGTATTGCAGGCAGCATCATTGAAACACTTGATAAAATTGGTTGTTTGGGTATTGTATCTACTCACTTGCACGGAATATTTAAATTGCCACTAAACCTCAAAAACACGGTGCATAAAGGAATGGGCACAACGTGCATTGATGGACAAACAAAACCTACTTGGAAGCTGACAGATGGAACTTGTAAAAAAGGTCTTGCGTTTGAAACTGCCAAGAGGGAAGGAATTCCTGAAATTATTATCAAAAGAGCTGAAGATCTTTATCTGTCAGTTTATGCTAAGGAAATGCTTTCTGCAGAAAATTTTGCAAAAAAAAAAAAAGACAGGAAGAAATGTCTACTTACGTCAATGGTAACAATTTGAATGGAACGCATATTCATTCCAAAAAGTTATACCCGGCACTGCTCATGAGGGAATCTCCTTAACCAATCCAATTGAAGTTTCACATAAGGAGGTTGAGAATGCTATCACGGTAATCTGCCAGGATTTTATAACGGAACTCCAAAGAAAAGAATGCAGGAAGCGTCACTTCTTTATTTCTTAGTTCCGGGAAAAAGTCTGGCAATGCCAAATAGAAACTCTGCTCATCAACAAACTTCTGAATCATAGCTATCCTCTCCTGCCAAGTAGAGTACGGCCTCACGATCCCAAGTCATGAACCAACGTGCACGCACCAGCCCCACCGCCTCTCAGTAATAATACCTACAAGACAGAACCATGAGTTTTACGGAAGCGAATTTCGTAGCAAAGCCGCACCGCAGCCAACAACAACACCATAATGAAACCTGCAAACACACACCATCTGCCAAAACAGCTCGCGTACCGACACCCTATGCATACCATTACCCGCAGCTGAACCTCAAACTCCCACTTTTTTTTAAAAACTGCTGACCCCATTTGTATCCTACAATGCAGTCAAGCCTGCAATACCAAGAAAATGATACAAATTAGGAGAACATTTTTCACAAAAAAAGGCAAGTTTGGCTACAACTAGCCAAAATACCTGTTACAAGTCATGACCTGCAAAACAAAACCTGCTACACACCACTATCCCAACACCCACAGCAGACAAAACCTGCAGCAAAATTGTACCATAGGAAAACATCGTTGCCAGCTATTATGGTGTACAAAAACAAAAGGAAAGGGTAAAAAAAAAGCTGAGGGCAATCACCACTACTACCAAACAACAACTCTGCTACTATCTCTGTACACTGCTACACAAAGACAATACCTGCACAACACAGCCCACACCCCGCAGAAGACAAACAAAATGGTACAGAACCTGCTACTACTTCAAAGCCACGCCAGACAACCAACCTCTGGGGGGATTCTAAACTTGTTCAAACCTCTTCAAATAACAACACAAACTTTCTCAACCAAGACCAAAAAACATTCAACTAACCATCTGCCTCTTCACCATGTATCGGTTTCATCTCCATCAGCTCCAAACAAGCCACCTTCCATCGATCTTCTTGCTTCAAAAAAACCAAAACCTTCAAACTTGTCTTCAAACTCACCAGTACCGTCTTCAACAACTCGGCAGAAGTCCTAACCATCTGCTCAAACTCCCAACAGAACCACAGATCCACCTCTTCTTTGAATTCACTCAAGACACCACATCGTATTCAACATTCAACCAACAACTACACAAAAACTAATCAAAACTCCGACCCACAAATCCGAATTGGTACCTGTCTAAACCCTTCAATCAGAACCCAGTTCTCCCCTGTTCCAACGTAAATCGACCCAACCTTCACAAAACCCAGAAGAACACCTCCAAAAACTCTGCCCAGAAGCTTCAAACTCGTTCACCTCTGAATCTCGGAACAAACCCTCCGATGCCAACCTCCATTTCAACATAAACCCACACGAAATTCCAACCGTTGATACCTTCAACCCACACCAAAGACCCCAAACTTCCACTAATCCATAAACCCTATCCAAATCGACGCCAGAGCGAGAAAGAAAAAACAAGGATCGCCCTGTCAAACTCCATCCCTCACCCAGACTTTCAAACCCAAACTCTCCCCAAGACTGGACCGTCACTTCAGTAGTCTGTGACTCCGGAGTAGTGACCTTCCCAATTCCCCTCACTCACCGGAGAGAAAAGATCAACGGCAGAGAGAGCGGCGGAGAGAGAACAAAAAATGGAACCTTCATCGTCATCGGCGATTGCGCAACAAACATGGGAGTTAGAGAACAACATAATTCCCATGGAAACTCCCGCTGCCGACGATTCGATTTTCCACTACGACGAAGCAGGACAGAACGAGTTTCAACGCGATAAACCATGGGCGAACGATCCTCACTACTTCAAGCGCGTCAAGATCTCTGCACTCGCTTTACTCAAGATGGTTGTTCACGCGCGCTCCGGTGGTACCATCGAGGTTATGGGTCTCATGCAAGGCTGGAAGGTTGGAAAATGTTGTGGGATGGTATCATTCTCATCCTGGTTATGGTTGTTGGCTTTCTGGGATTGATGTTTCGACGCAGATGTTGAATCAACAATTTCAGGAGCCATTTTTGGCGGTTGTGATTGATCCGACCAGGACTGTTTCTGCTGGGAAAGTTGAGATTGGGGCTTTCAGGACTTACCCTGAAGGTTATAAGCCTCAATTTGTTTTTTTTGTTTATTTTAGCATATCAGGTTTTAAACTTTCTTTATTATGTATTATGTATATATATATTGTTTTTTAAAAACCCTATTTTATATATATATATATATTCGTTTTATATTTTTTTATTTTAGTATATTTAGATTTATATATTATGTTTAGATATATATGTTATTTTCTATTTAGAATTTCTATATTAGAGTTTATATTACTTTTCTTTTAGAATATATTATTAGTTGGCTATTTAGAAGTTTATTTCAATATATAATTTTATTTCTTTTTTTTATTATTGGGCATTTTTGCCCTTTTTGGTCGATGACGAGACCTCTGTAATTCATTACCAGTCAAATTATTGATGAGTAATGTTGGATCTGAGACCACCTCTTTTCTCTCTTCATTACTTGTCCCGACTCGATTCAAAAACTTTGTCAAACAATTTTCAAAATCAAATTATCTTTGTATTGAATTAAAAAGAGGGGATTAAGTGTAGACTTTCTTCCTCTCCGAGTGTTGGGATACCCACTGTAGTGAGGGTGGTTCCGACACTCGTCTTTCAATACGAAGACGCTTCCCATCCATTTTCAAATCTCATCTCCTTAAAATCAATTCCTTGTATTGAATTAAAAAAGAGAGGATTGGGTGTAGACCTCTTCTTCTCCGAGTGATGGGATGCCCACTGTAGTGAGGGTGGTCTCGATGCTCGTCTGTCAATACGAAGACGCTTCCTACATTTCCTTATAAAACCTCGGTCTCGTACTGAGTTTACTTTCAATAATAAATTAATTTCTCTTTGTATCGGATTAAAGAGAGAAGATTGGGTGTAGACCTCTTCTTCTCCGAGTGATGGGATGCCCACTGTAGTGAGGGTGATCTCGACACTCGTCTTTCGATACGAAGACGCGCTTTTATCCCCCATCTCGCTTTCACAACTCCCTTCCACAATTTTCACACCTAAAACCTCGGTCTCGTACCGAGTGCATTTTCAAATTATTTTCACAACCAAAACTTGAATGGTCGTGGAGTGGTTAGGCGTAGGCCTTCTCCTATCCCGAGTGCTGACGTTTACCGTAGGGTTCTCTGTCGCAAAGCACTTACCATTCAAAACCAAAATCATCATTAATAAGAGAACGAAGTTCTCTTTGCATTGAATTAAAGAGAGAGGATTAAGTGTAGTCTTTCTTCCTCTCCGAGTTTTGGGATACCCACTGTAGTGAGGGTGGTTTCGACACTCGTCTTTCAATGCGAAGACGCCTCGTTCGCCACACCCTTTTATAACAAAAAACTTTGAGATAACGAATTGGGTACTACCCGTAGGGGTTACTATCCGAGGACATGTCTCGCCCCCTAAAAAACAATCCAATCAATCAAACGTGACTTCTTGCCCCGCGTGGCGAAAACTAATCAATCTTTCAAAAAGGATATGTTACGTCCGTTCTACCGCAAACAGGTAACGCCTAAGTCTCCAACGAGCGAGCAGCAATACACCTAGCTGCTAGAATGCGCACGATAGCATCATCCATAAAAAACATCAACACACCGTAGGCCGAACTACGGCTGCTCTGATTCTTTACTTCTTTCAAGTAAAGATACGTAGGCACAAGGGCCACAATCCTTGCCGAGCACATTCCCCCCATATCTGTAGTTCCCCGAACTACGTCGACTCTGACTTTCTCACATCTATTGAGAATACGTAGGCCTAGGACCGCGAAGTCCTACCGAGTCCGTTCTCTCTCTTCTTCCCCCGTTACCTCTCTTTCCCCGTTTCTAAACCCTTCTCTCTATCTTTTAGAACACTCTTTATAGCATAATAGTTAAGCAAATAAATTCACACATCGACAAACAAAAGGTTCCCATCGAGTACGATGGATGCGAGGGGTGCTAATACCTTCCCCTCGCATAACCGGCTTCCGAACCCGTTCTTGGTCGCGAGACCATCTTATCCATTTCTTTCCTAAGGTTTTCTCGATATTTTCCTTTCCCCTCGTGGGATAAATAAAGTTCGGTGGCGACTCTCCTGTCCTTTTCTTTTCGCCTCCCCGTCGTTGCGCGATGCATTTTTCGAGTAGCGACAGCTGGCGACTCTGCTGGGGAACCCTAGCGAGCCAAGCCTATTTTGTTTATCGTATTTGTGTTTTATTTATTTGTTTATGCTATGTTCACTAACTGTTGGGTTTATTTGGATGGTTTGTGAGATAAGGCTTTCTACCCGAGCTTTCGAGTATACACTAAGTTAGGAGGTGGATTCTTTCTGATTTGCGAGACTTAGGACTCGTTGAGTTGGATCGAATTCCACCGCTCAGACGAGACCCCTTGGGGATGATTATGTCTTACGTGTAGTCGTAATGGCGTCTTTATTTCCAACTTGGGAATCCGTGACTCTGAGGACCTTTTGTAGAACCTTATTCCGAAGGTTCCTAAAACATAACTCTGTGTGCATCCTTTGAAGGGAATACCGTCTTACGAGTAGTCGTTCTGATGGAAAACTTTCGAGGGTTAGTGCATGGGACTTTGTTTAAAAGCCTTTGGGATACCCTCTTATTAAACCAGTAGGTTGCCCACCCGAGGGGAGAGACACCTTTTGTTGTTGTCTTGCAGGATCTGTGACTTTAATCGTTGTTATGGATCTGTTCTCGTGTGCACTCATTGCATTGCATTTGCATAAGCATATCTGCATCATTTTGCATTTTCTTCCCTAACCAGATACCAAGAGCTTACCCATCCTTGTTCATAACCCGCAGTTGATTTCCCGACACTCCTACTGAACTCGTGAGAGCTGTGAAGCGTTTGAAGTAAGAGGAACATAGACGTCTTGAAAGGCCAATCAGACAATGCAAACTGAGGTAGCTATGCCAGAGAACGACCGCCAGAATGTTGAGTCCCTGCCAAGATTTAATGTGAGGAATAATCCATTGTATGACCTTCCCCTTGATGACCATCCTCTGCAACTAAACGTTCCTACACGACCCCAGAGGATGCCAACGACTGATCCCATGGAAGAAAAGCTTCGCACCCTCGAGGAGACAATTCAAGCTATGAGAGTGTTTGATATGCTCGGCCTTGACGCTGCTGATATGTGTCTAGTGTTAGACTTGGTGATTCCTCCAAGATTCAAGATACCCAACTTCGAGAAGTACACAGGCTTTAGTTGCCCGAGGCGTCATTTGGTGATGTACTGTCGAAAAATGACCCCCTATACTCATGACGATAAGCTGATGATCCACTGTTTTCAAGAAAGTCTGAGTGGGGCATCATTAAGTTGGTACACAGATTTAGAAAGGAGTCATATCCAATCGTGGAGGGACCTAGCCAATGCTTTTCTAAAGTTTTACCAGTTTAATCTAGACACTCCTCCCATCCGCATGCAGTTGCAAAGCCTATCTCAGAATGAAAACGAACCTTTTAAGGGATATGCACAGCGGTGGAGAGAATTCGCAGCAAGAGTGCAACCACCACTCTCGGACAAGGAGCTGATTGACATGTTCATCAACAGTTTGCAGGGCTCTTATTTTGAAAGAATGGCTGGTTGTACGCCATCAAGCTTCTCTGACCTTGTGATTGTAGGAGAACGCCTCGAAAGTTACCTCAAAAATGGACAAATCCAGGACGCATCAGGCAGCCAGGCCAGTGAGATTGAATCTTTCGATGATTTCCATGAGGAAGAGAAGGATGAAACCAGCGCACTCATAGCAAACGTTGAGTATTTTCACGATGTACCAACAAAACTCTATAGTCCCTCGTCTACTCAGCAGGCATCATTACCAGTGCCATGTTATCCTCATGGACAGTCGACCATGCCTAAAGCTTCATCCCATAAGCCACGGGTCGTTCCTCATGCAAATCAACAAGCCCATGGCCGAGGTCATCCGAATCAGCGCCGCGATCAGAATAGGCCCAGCAACAACTTGGAAAGAAGGACTGCTCCTCTTCATCCGGTCCCTATGTCGCACAGTCAGCTTCTCTCGCATTTGATTCAAAACTCATTGGTGGAGCCTAAAACTCTTAAGCCTGTGCCAGAATCTTACCCTCCTGGGTACAATCCCAATGCTCAGTGTGGATATCATGGAGGATCCATGGGGCACTCGACTGAAGAATGCAAAGCCTTCCAAGCCAAGGTGCAACAACTAATTGACAAAGGGTACATCTCTTTTCCAGAAGGAAGTTTGGTTGTCCATGTCAACCTCTCAGCTGTCTAAACTCGAATATTTCAAGGGTCATTTCCAAGAAGCCAGTGGTCTAGACAGGCAGACGTCCTCAACATTGGCAGTCCTTGAATGCTTTTATCATTTGCATCTTGTAGTTTATTTCCTGTTAATTGCTACTTGTGTTTAAACGTTGTTATTTTGAATGGTAATATTAATGAAGCGATTATGCATTTTCCGAATCAGTCACGTCATATTCACTCATTATTTCCACTTATCACAGACACATACACTTTTATCCACTCCACTTCATCACTGTTGTGTTTAGCAAATATTGGAGGGAGGATGACGAAAACGAAATACCCATAATAGCAAACTATATGCTTTCAGACATAATCTCGTCAATGATGTACAGGCATTGTTTCAAATCCCCTAAACACCGGAGATATAAGGAGTTAATCCCTAGTCAACCACTTCGAGCCTAGAAGTAGGAGTTTTCTTCGGATATTCAAACCCTTACACTCAACCTGGGGCAGGGTAGTTGTTCAGTTAATCTAATCCCGTACTCAAATCAACAAAGAAAAATCCAAAGAAAGACGGTTGTTCATCAATGACCAATGACATGGCAGTCACAACCCTCCAACAAAATCCAAAAAAAAATCAAAAGCCTGCTAAGTCAAACACCTCAAAAGGGGACTTAGGCAAAAATCAAGGCTATCCCGATGGATCTGACAAGCAAAGTCAGTCCATGCAAAAATTAGGGATCAAAAACAAAATCAAAAGAGGTCCTCAAACCCTCAACAAAAACAAAATAAGATTCAGTGACCACCCAAATCAAAGGGTCATTGACATCCATCAAAATAAGGTGGCTGCCATTTCAAGCAAACCTTTAACCATCAAGCTTACACCGTCAAGCAGGTGCAGAATTAACTGAACGTAGGTATGGAGATCATCACGAAGAAGGGGCGGGTACAAATCAACTTTGAGCCTAATATCCTTTGTTTCATAACCGTGAACCAGACCATGTTACAACCCTCAAAAGACCTAATTGAGGCGAGGTTTATTCTGAAAGCATACTATTGCGAGGTTGCGTAACCTGACTCCTTACATATTTGCTAATCATCAGTATTGGTGTCAATATCCTTGCTATATCTTTCACACCAATCAAATTAGCACAATGTTTGGACTAACAGTCCATTCGTTTCACTATCACGACACTCAATAAACGACAATTCTTTAAAAAAAACTTGCATGAACTTCGCGTTAAAATTACCATTTATGAACAAACAATTTTAATTGCAAGTCAGTAGTTGGCATAGAGGAAATTCCAACACGAAGCAATCAAGCAGGACTGGATCATTCAGCAATCTGGATCAGTCTGAGGCAAATCCCCAAGCAATGGTCGATCATGGGGCAAATCATTCAAGAAGCGGTTGATCAAAAGTGAATTATACCAATTAGGGGCAGGCCACCCAGAGTTTCTCTGACTTGAGGATAGATCCCTCCAATGTTCAATCAGGATAAGTTAAGTCGCTTCAACGCTCTTTCAAGAGCAAGCTACTCCAAAGAGTATATTGAAGCCAATCACCACAAGAATTGGTTAAACAATGATAAATCCTTTCGTGGTACAAACTCTGGGGCAAGCCATCTCGAGGTCGTCTCATGACAAATTACTCTAGCAAGTTCATCATCATCAGCAACTTTTGAGTTCAAAACGAGTGTCGAGGAATCATACCATCACCTCACCCAATTAACCTTAACCTTCCAAAAAGGCCTTGCTGTCATTGGATCCTTCATCCCACAACCTAAACCTATCAAAACGAATCAAAACCTCCAAAGTCCAGTTCTCGTCTGGCAAGCCTGAATACCAGTCCCATCTGGTCAACCCCTCGCTAAATACCAATTCCCGTTTGGTATATGTCAGCTTTCAAACCAATCCCATCTGGTCAACCCTTCGCTGAATACCAATTCCCGCTTGGTATATATCAGTTTTTAAACCAGCTCCCATCTAATCACCTTTCCTTTTAGCTTACATATTAACCAGCCTACCATTTAACCAGTTCTTGCCTGGTAAACCTTATTCCAAAGTCCAGTCCTCGTCTGGCAAACCAGAAGTCAGTTCTCGTCTGACAGCTTAACCTTTCGCTAACCAGTCCCATCTGGTTTACCCTCCGAATACCAGCCCTCATCTGGTACTTCCATCCTAAAGTCCAATCAGCACTGGCAACCACCCAAGTCCACCCTGTCGGCACCTGCATTTTCAATCACCCATATGCGATCATACGCATCATATGCATCATACGCATCACATTCGACATCATAATCATCTTGCATCATACGCATATCCAATATCGTATCATGTTTCTCCAGCCCTTGCATCTTCGCGCTCTAGCATTTGCATTTGCATTTCCATTTATGGAACATCATTATCATTAAGCATCCGCGTATGCGAGTTTCAGATCCAGGATCAATCTTGAAGATTCCCAAGATCATCATCAGCCCAGTCAGGGGCATTCTCAGCAAGATTGTGGGCGTTCCCCACAAAGCTATGCAATATTTGTTGCGCAAATCCAAGAGCTTCAACGCAATCAGCAGCCCAGTCAGGGGCATTATCTGCAAAGGCCGTGGGTTCCCACGAAATTCAAGAAAATCAAAAGCAAAATCCAGCCCAGCCAGGGGCATATTTTCAAGACCATGGGTGTATTGCATGACGTATTGCAGCTTCGTGGTTAATCAGATCTTCAAATCAACAATCAGCCCGGACAGGGGCATCTCCAGTAAATCCATGGGCGTTTCCCAGTGAGTTTTCTCCAGCAGACTTCAAACGATAAGTGGCAATCTCTTCAGAGAAGCTTATCCATCTTCAATGATAAGTGGCAATCTCTTCAGAGAAGCTTATCCATCTTCAACGATAAGTGGCAATCTCTTCAGAGAAGCTTATCCATCTTCAACGATAAGTGGCAATCTCTTCAGAGAAGCTTATCCATCTTCAATGATAAGTGGCAATCTCTTCAGAGAAGCTTATCCATCTTCAGCGATAAGTGGCAATCTCTTGGGAGAAGCTTATCCGTCTTCAGCGATAAGTGGCAATCTCTTCAGAGAAGCTTATCCTTCATCAACGATAAGTGGCAATCTCTTGGGAGAAGCTTATCCGTCTTCAGCAATAAGTGGCAATCTCTTCAGAGAAGCTTATCCTTCATCAACGATAAGTGGCAATCTCTTCAGAGAAGCTTATCCATCTTCAATGATAAGTGGCAATCTCTTCAGAGAAGCTTATCCATCTTCAACGATAAGTGGCAATCTCTTCAGAGAAGCTTATCCATCTTCAACGATAAGTGGCAATCTCTTCAGAGAAGCTTATCCATCTTCAATGATAAGTGGCAATCTCTTCAGAGAAGCTTATCCATCTTCAATGATAAGTGGCAATCTCTTCAGAGAAGCTTATCCATCTTCAGCGATAAGTGGCAATCTCTTCAGAGAAGCTTATCCATTTTCAGCGATAAGTGGCAATCTCTTCAGAGAAGCTTATCCATCTTCAATGATAAGTGGCAATCTCTTCAGAGAAGCTTATCCATCTTCAATGATAAGTGGCAATCTCTTCAGAGAAGCTTATCCTTCATCAATGATAAGTGGCAATCTCTTCAGAGAAGCTTATCCATCTTCAATGATAAGTGGCAATCTCTTCAGAGAAGCTTATCCATCTTCAGCGATAAGTGGCAATCTCTTGGGAGAAGCTTATCCGTCTTCAGCGATAAGTGGCAATCTCTTCAGAGAAGCTTATCCTTCATCAACGATAAGTGGCAATCTCTTGGGAGAAGCTTATCCGTCTTCAGCAATAAGTGGCAATCTCTTCAGAGAAGCTTATCCTTCATCAACGATAAGTGGCAATCTCTTCAGAGAAGCTTATCCATCTTCAATGATAAGTGGCAATCTCTTCAGAGAAGCTTATCCATCTTCAACGATAAGTGGCAATCTCTTCAGAGAAGCTTATCCATCTTCAACGATAAGTGGCAATCTCTTCAGAGAAGCTTATCCATCTTCAATGATAAGTGGCAATCTCTTCAGAGAAGCTTATCCATCTTCAATGATAAGTGGCAATCTCTTCAGAGAAGCTTATCCATCTTCAGCGATAAGTGGCAATCTCTTCAGAGAAGCTTATCCATCTTCAGCGATAAGTGGCAATCTCTTCAGAGAAGCTTATCCATCTTCAATGATAAGTGGCAATCTCTTCAGAGAAGCTTATCCATCTTCAATGATAAGTGGCAATCTCTTCAGAGAAGCTTATCCTTCATCAATGATAAGTGGCAATCTCTTCAGAGAAGCTTATCCATCTTCAATGATAAGTGGCAATCTCTTCAGAGAAGCTTATCCATCTTCAGCGATAAGTGGCAATCTCTTCAGAGAAGCTTATCCATCTTCAGCGATAAGTGGCAATCTCTTGGGAGAAGCTTATCCGTCTTCAGCGATAAGTGGCAATCTCTTCAGAGAAGCTTATCCATCTTCAGCGATAAGTGGCAATCTCTTGGGAGAAGCTTATCCGTCAGGTTACGCAACCTTGCGATAGTATGCTTTCATAATAAACCTCGCCTCAATTAGGTCTATCGAGGGTTGTAACGTGGTCTGGTTCACGGTTATGAAATAAAGGATATCAGGCTCGAAGTATGATTTGTACCCACCCCTTCTTCTTAATGATCTCCAGTCCTACGTTCAGTTAATTTTACACTTTTCCTGACGGTATAATCTTGATGATTCAAGATTTGCTTGACGTGGCAGTCACTTTATTTTGGTTTTTTTTTTATGGATGTCAGTGCCCTTTTTGATTTGGGTGGCCACTGAATATTATTTGTTTTTGTTGAGGGTTTCGGGGTCCTCTTTTTCTTTTGTTTTTTGATCCCTAACTTTTGCATGGATTGACTTTGCTTGTCAGATCCATCGGGGTTGCCTTGATTTTGCCTAAGTCCCTTCTAAGGTGTCTGACTTAGCAGGCTTTTGATGTTTTTTTTTAGATTTTGTTGGAAGGTTGTGACTGCCATAGCATGGGTCATTGCTTATTGATTCGAGTGCGGAACTGAATCGAATGAACACTACCCTGCCCCAGGTTGAGTGTAAAGGTTTGAATATCCGAAGGAAACTGCTACTTCTAGGCTCGAAGTGGTTTACTAGGGATTAACTCCTTATATCTCCGGTGTATGGGGAATTGAAACAATGCCTGTACATCATTGACGAGATTCTGTCTGAAAGCATACGGTTTGCAATTATGGGTATCTCGTTTTCATCATCCTCCCTTAAATCAAGCTAAACAACAGTGAATAGAGTGGAGTGAATAAATATGTCGGTGATAAGTGAAAATGAGTAAATACGACATAACCAATTCAAAACATGCACAAACAATACATTAATGACAACCAAATACGAATGGCAATTGTTCAAAGCATACAATACTTAAACAAACAAAGACGAATATAAGAAATGCATAATATGAAATGGCGACATGACGGCCTTCTTAGGGGAATGAACTTGACTGGAATCGATCTGATGTTGGCACTAGTTGACTGGTGGCATCGGATTGTTGATTATATTTGGAGGCTTCCCATTGAAGTTGTTAGCATCCCTATCGATCATGTCTTGAATTATGTGCTTGAAAGCCCTGCAGTCCTCAATGGTGTGACCCGGAGCGCCCTTATGAAACTCACAATGAGCATTTGCATCGTAATCGGCAGGAATGACAGTTGGAGGAGCCAAATCTCTTGGAACAACAGCTTTCTTCTCCATCAGCTGAGCGAAGATTTTGGCATATGTCATTGGTAGACGATCAAAAACCCTATCTGGTCTCCATGTTCTCTGCGGACGCTGTGGGCGAGTACCTTGTCGTTGCTGAGTAGCTTGCATATGTTGTTGCTGAGGAGGATACTGATATCCTTGCTGGTTGTAGACTTGTTACTGAGGAGCCTGTTGTCGTGGCATCTGAGCTTGAACTGCTTGAACGGCTGACTGATAAGGCATTGGAGCATATTGCGCAGCAGCAACATACGGATACTGATAATAAGGAACTTGATAAGGCATAGGAGCAGGAGCTTGTTGAGAAGCTTGCCCTTTCTGCAAAAAGATGGCATTTGTTTCGCCCTCCTTCTTCTTGTATCCATTGAAAGGCTTCTTGGCATTGTCCTGGTTGTTGGAACCTCCTGGGATCTTTCCACTCTTCAGCCCTTCTTCAATTCTTTCACCGACGATCACCAAGTCAGAGAATCCAGCAGAGACACTACCGATCAACTTTTCGTAGTATTGGCCTTGCAATGTACCCATAAAGATGTCGATCAGTTCACGGTCAACAAGAAGTGGATGCACCCTTGCGGCTAGCTCTCTCCATCGTTGCGCGTACTCCTTGAAGGATTCGCTATCCTTCTGAGTCATACTCTAAAGCTGAGTACGATTCGGAGCAAGATCGGTGTTGTATTTGTACTGCTTGACAAATGCATCGGCTAGCTCGGCCCAAGTGCGCACACTGTTACGTTCCAGCTGCATATACCATTCGAGTGATGCCCCAGACAAGCTGTCTTGGAAGCAATGGATCATGAGATTTTCATCTCTGGCATAGGCAGCCATCTTGCGACAGTACATCTTCAGATGAATATTCGGGCAACTGAGACCTTTGTACTTCAAAAATTCCGGCACTTTGAACTTGGGAGGAATGACAACATCAGGCATCAAGCATAATTCCAAAGCACTGAAAGAACTTGAAATGTGCCCCTCCATGGCTCGGAGTTTCTCGGCTAGATCTCGGCACATCTTCATGGCTTCTGAATCCTGAACAGCAACAGGACTGGAAATGGGGATAGCAGCATGATAGTTCTGAACGTCGTCATAATGATCCATCAGAGTATCTTCGGTATGGGGAGCTGGGATTTGCACAGCAGTAGGCTGGGCCTGCGGGATAGCTCCAATGGTAACTCCGGACGCTGGGGTTGGATGAGAAGTGTTCCCTTCGGCTGCGTTATTGAAGTTCAACGGCATCCCATGAGGATTTGGAATTGGGACCAAAGGGATGGCAGTAGACCCTTGTCCTTGACCATTGTTGTTGACGACAGCAGCGGCTTCACGCTGTTCTTCCTCTCTCCTGGCCGCGAGGATGGCTTCGAGGATCTGGTCGATCTTTCCTTTCATAGAATCCAACTCTTCCCTGAAGGCAGCTTGCTCCTGTTGAATCTGCTCCATCATTCGTCTTGTATTGGCTCTAGTCGCGTACTGGTGTCGAGGAATCAGCTTGATTTACTGGATATGAAGGAAAAAGAAACATGAGAAACTGCTGAAGGAAGGAGAATGCAAGATGCACAACAAATGAGATGCAATGCAAATGATATGCAATGCAAGATGCAAGATCCAGGATCACAGGATCACAAATTCAAACAATTCTGAGATTTAGCCGGGTGAACGGTTCAAGGATCACAGTCACTGCTCAAAGGAACCCCCACGGGTAGGATTCTAAAACGGGTAGGTGTCTAGAGTCATGGACATCTTTCAAAGATATTACTGTCATGACAAAGCCTCATCATGACGGTAATATCCTTAAAAGAATCTCCTCTAGGTGAGGTTCTCGTATCTTCTACGCGAGAAAAACTTCTCGGAGGCATCAACTACACAACCATCGACACACGGATTCTAGAAAAGGTTCTCAGAGTCATAGATCGAGGTTGAAAATATTACTGTAAGAAAGTAATACGTTCAAGGGATCTCATCTGATTGGGGCGTTCGTATTAATTCACAAAGAATTAACACTACCAACCACCATGGATAAAATGGTTTATGGTCCTTGGGATCAACGATTCAGACTCGAAAACATTATTGTCATGACAAAGACTCACCACAACAACAACATCTCCAAGGAATCTACTCCAAGCGAGGTTTTCGCTTCAACTTAACGTGAAAGACTCCACGTAAGTCTCCACTACACAACCACCATCCTAATCCTAGGGTTATACTCGGACTCGGGTGTAGAGCCATCTCACAAAGTAACCATAAGTATAGCAACCCCCATAATGCCTCAAGCATAAGTAACCAAGACAAGGATACTAATAAACAAGCGAGAAGAAAATAAAAACAAAAAGCTAACAACTCAAACTAAGATAGGCTCGACTCTCTCTTGCATGGAGCAAAGTCCCCAGCAGAGTCGCCACCTGTCGCACCTCGAAAAATTCATTTCGAACATACGACCCTCGCGCAAAAGGCGCAGAAATGTGGTTCGACAGAGTCGCCACCGAACTTTATTTTTCCCGAATTAACGGGAGAGGAAAATATCGAGAAAACCTCATAAACGCGGAAGGAACACGGCCGTCGCAACCATATGTTCCTGGGTTCGGGAGTCGGTTACGCGAGGGGAAGGTATTAGCACCCCTCACGTCCGTCGTACTCGACGGGAACCTCTTAATTCGAGTTGTGATGGATGTTAGCTAAACTTAATTCTTCTCTTCTCGCTACTAAATGCTAAAACGGTACTATAAGGGCTAAAGACGCTAAGGGAAAGGGGATGGTTAGAGGATAGGGTGCTCGCCAAGGATTGGGGCCCTTGTGCCTATGTATGCTTATTCGGACGAGAATGAGAAATCAGAGCGTCGTAGTTCGACTACGGGAAAGGATGGGGGAAATGGAAGATGGAGGGGATTGTGCTCGCTAAGATCATCGCAATCTTGTGCCTACATATCTTACATTCAAGAGTGAATGGAGAATCAGAGCGTTCGTAGTTCGTGGATACGACCACGAAGAAACAGGTTTGAATTGGTTTGAAATGGGTACGGATGACGATTACTCGAAACTTAAGAAAGACTTCTCGTACCCAAGTAATCAGGAGAGCGAACCAAAGACTTGGAACACTCTCTTTTTCATCATGAAGGAATGATATGTTTGAAAGGATAAGGTTGAAATGATGACGATTAATTGAAGCTTAAGAAAGACTTCTCAAACTCCAAATAATCGGGAGAGCGGACAAAAAGACTTGGAACACTCTCTTTTTCATCGTGAAAGGAAAGTTGTTTGAGTTGGAGATAGTTGAACGATGTCGAGTTGTTAATGTTATTTAGAGGCGTCAATTGTTCACACCCGAATAAGACAACTCGCATGTAAACAACTGAAAGCAAGATCAAAGACTTGAACCTACTCTTTACACCTTGAAAAGAATTAAATAGTTGTTAATTGATTGATGGTTTGTTTCGAAAATCCGCTTGATGTTGGATCAAGGGTTTGACTCGTTATCGCGTGCAAAGCGTATTGAAAATGAAATTGTTTGAAAAAAGAGACCGACTTGACTTACGCATCAAGGGTCGAGTTGTAATAGGTTGATGGCGAATGCGTACGAGCACTCGACTTACAAGGGTGTTTGAAAATGGCTCGATGATGAATCGAGAATTAGTTTGAAAATAGTTTGAATCCGCTCTAGTCCCTATGGGTGCTCCTAGGAGATAAACTAATAATCAAAGAAATGCGAAACATACATCGGAATGGGAGAGGGATACATGTAAGTTACACGGGATTGCACGAAATAAAGGGGTCTTATTGTAAGGTAGCCCAAGAGAAAGCCGTGTGTGTGCATTGTGTCCTAAACTACGCCTTGAGCAAAATCGGGCACGACTCAAAATTAGGATGCCTGCAATTAACCAATGATACAACAGTCCACCAATTTGGTTTTTTAGCGGTTTCGATAATTTATTATGTGTTTTCGAATATGGGTGAATAAATATGAATAAATATGATATGATAATAAATAATATGAATAAATATGATAATATGAAATAATATGAATAAAGTTTGACTGAAATTAAATTTAATGTTAGTTTACCGAAATAAAATCGAAAGAACAAAGGTGGTCTCGGATCCTTTGTTTCACGCCACTAATGTGACGGTTAAACGGTGGAAGTCTCGTCATTGACCCAAAAAAGAATGAAAATGGAATGAAATGTTCAATGATAAATGATAAAGAAAATATTTATAACATTTCTAAAAAGATTGTGTTAAAAAATATATATATACAAGTTTAGAAACTAAAAATAAATATATAAAAAAAGTTGATTATAATATATACTAGCAAACCACTAACAAAATATTTACAGAATTTAAAGACTAATTTGTATTACTAATTTAAAAACAAAATATGCAAATTTATTAAAACAAAAGTTAGGAGTTAAAAGCAGTGGGGATATGAAATTAAAACAGAGGGGTGAGTAAAAGAAAAAAATCAGGATCATTTGGGCTTGGAAGCCCATCACCCATCTGTGACAAAAACAAATGGGAGGTAAAAAAAACTGAAATGAGGTGGAATCATATGGGCTTCGTTTTGAAGCCCATCATCCATAATTGCTCACCGCAAGCGAGATAGAGGGAGGGGTGTAAATCAAGGATTCCGCTTGGATACCAAACATTCCCTAAAAACAAACAGTCAAACGACAAGAAAAATATCTCACGGCCAAAACAAACAACCTTGAGCACGATGACGTTTCGTCACTACCCTCACCGGCTCAACAGTTCATCAACGAAACCCTTTTTATGCAAAATCCAGATTAATCTCCTCTTCACGCTCATTAACTTCAACGATTTAGGCCTCTTAACCTTCTTCTTTATCCCATTTTCTCTCTCCGTTTGCGAAACGAGTGTTATTCTGGTTCAATTTGAGTTTTAGGGTTTTTTTAAGGTGGTTAAAATCTGGGTTTATACTGGAGGTTAAAGATGTTATGTTCTGGGTTTTTCATCGAGGAAGAGGGGTTTCGATGCTTGTGTGGTAGAAGCTGTGGGTTTCGAATGGTTAGGGGTTTTGAAGTCTGTGAAGAATGGGGTTTTAGTTGAAGAAGGGATTTTGAAAGTTGATGTTGAAGACGTTTTTTTTGAAGAAGGTGAGGAGTTGTGAGGGGAAATTAGAGGTTTAGGATTAGAAGAAGAAGGGTTGGATTTGGTTTATGAAGTGGATGGAGATTCGATTTTAGTTGTTGCGGTTCTGGTTTAGGTGTTGGTTGGGTCTAACGGAAGCTTTGAGGGTTATTTCGGTGTAGATGTGAAGGTTGGGGGTTGGAAGTTTTGCGAGGTTGATTTTCGCGGCTCTGGGGTTTCGGATGGGCTGATAGAAATGGTAGTGGTCGGGAATGAAGACGGTGAGAAGAGAAAGTTTCAGATGGATTTTGTGAGGATTTGGAGGGATCCGTTTTGGAGCTATCGTGAAAGGGTTTCGATTTGGGAACGGGTTATGTGTTCTTGGTGGTTTAATGGTGATTGAGGGTTTTGTGAGATGGAGTTTACGGATTGTGAGTTTAGTGGAGTTGGATAAGAGCGAGGTCGAAGATGGAAGTTGGTTGAGTTTAGATAATGAAGATAAAGGCTAGAAAGTTTATGGGCATTCTGTGAAGAACAAGGGTTCGAAGGTGGAAGATGGTGAGGGTTTGGAGGAGATGTGAGTTCTGATGAAGAAAGGAAAGTTGAAGGTTGTTGATGGAATAGTGGAGAGTTGAAGGTGAGTCTCGAACGGTTTAAATGATATGGTGAGGATTTGGTTTGTCTTTTAAAGTTTTAAGTTAGTTTAGTATGAGGTTTTGAAGATTGTTGGGGGAGAAGGAAAACTGAGCTGAAGGTTGAAGAAAGACTATGGAGTTTTTGTGTTGTTCAAGAATTAATGAAGAAGCTGAAAGTGCTTTATGCAGGTCTTTTTTCTTTCACATCCGGATCTCCCCCTTTTGAATCTCATTTCAGGCTGTCATATAGAAACTCCGAAGTCCAGAATTTGAGGGTGATGCCATTGCGTTTTGGTAATGGTTGGCACATGTGAGGCTGGGCTCTTGTGTACATCCTGTTTTAAGAGAATAACATTGTGGACCCCTTCTTTTCATTTTTTCTGTTTTCCTTTTATTGGTTTCCTGTAGGTACCAAGAGTGGTGAGCAACAACTTGCGCAGCTGGTGGTTTTTTGGTGTCTTCTTTTTAGTATAAATCACAACAACTTGTCCTTTTAGTTATATTTTTGTAGGTTATGAGTTATTGGGTAATATTTGGTTGGAACGTAATGGTTATGTTGGGTGTAGTACGCAGATTTGTGGTGCTCGTACTGCTGGCTGTATTATCATGATGCGTAACGGCTTGTAGGTGTAGTACGGTACATTGCAAAATGTTGTCCTTATTGCCTTGGTGTGCAGAGCCATTTGAAATTGGTGGAATTGCAAAGATTCGCAGGACGCAACTCCCATTGTGTGGTCCAACTTTTGTTGTTTTGTCTTCTGCAGATCTGCTACAACTTGAGAATAGGTAATGCATTGTTGTGGCTGGTTTGGCAATTGTTGTTTCTGCCTCTCTTTTTTTGTTGCAGGTTTTGTAATGTTAATTCTAATGATGCCATATTGTGATGTGGGCCTTCTTTTTCTTTTAAGAATTTTGCAGATGGTAGCATGAAGATGGTTGTGAGGTGCTGCAGCATGGTACAAGCCGCAGGCGCGTACAACAAGGTTTATTGGGAGGTGTGCAATGCTTAGTGTACGAATTGATGACCATTGGTATATTATGGTGGGTCCGTACGTTTTTTTTCCAGAGTGATTTGGAGTTTTGTGGAAACACCGTTCTCGTAGCGTACGACTTACTTTTTCTACAGATGATTATGGGGCCACCAACATGTTATTGTCATTGGCTGTCACGTGAAGCTTTCATAGTTATTGAATGAGGCTTTGGTTGCAACTTGTTATTATAATTTCTAATTAAATTAGATCTGTATTAATAATAAGGATGGGCTTCCCAATGGGCCTTTATCCTTGAGAATTCACTGTAATGAGAATAAGCCTTGAACATGCTATTTGCAACTTCCTTTTCAAATTACACCATACTTGATCAATCCATGAAATGGGAACAAATTCTCAAATTGAAAGCCTCCACACATATCATGTTCACACTCAAAAACAAATTCATCCTCTTGGATTCCAACACATTTTTAGTAGACGAAACAAAGCTTTTCTTGTCACTCAAGAAACTATAACTTGAAAATTATATGACCACAAACATTTCTTACTAACCAACATATCCATGCCTTATAATTGATGATCATGTCCCTTAAAAAAAAGTCTTTGAATTTAATGCCAATATTAGAACCAATTTGAGCTTAATCAACACTAATCCATAATTAACATAATTTCTGTCAATCCTACTTTGGTTGTGAATGAACCGAAGAAGTCATTTTGAAACACATATCTCCAATTGATCCCTAAACATGCATCGTTTGGATCAATACTCTCCCCAGCATTGTGTCTAAAACAAAACTTTGTCTGACAGACCAATTAAGCCGTAACCATTGAAACTCAGTCCATACCATATGCCCGATTTCAATCTTTATCTATCAGACTTAATTCAAGTTAACCTTATGATATCCGAGCAGCACCAACATATTTTTTTTGTTTTTTTTGAATAACGCAAGTGGGTGAATATACAAAATGGAGGTTGTACAAAGGTAGGACAAATTAGGGGTATGACAATAACCAAATGTCTTCTTGCCTTTTATAAGTTCAAGTTATCAAAGTGATCGAGGAACGACTTCAATCCAAGAATGAACTGGAGAGAGATTGTCTAAATAAGACACTTCCTGATGAGGAAAGAACTCGGACTGGGATTTTATCCTATCCTAGTGTGGAAAAGAAACAGGAAGAAAAATCTTCCACGAGAATCAAACTCAGTGGGGATTTAGAAAAAGGCACATTCTTTCTGCATAAGGCTGACGACCTTAATGGAGAGAGGACAACTAGCACTTAGTGGGTAAATGATGCAACTTATTCATTTATGAATATGAATTAAATATGCATGATGTATGTATGAATGAAGGCTTATGCTGACAAAACAGACACGACATACTGACTGGTGATGAACACAACTAGATACTTGGCCATTGTGAGGGATAAAAAGTATCACCGATGATGAGTATTGTTGAGGGAAAAAAAGTCCTGTTGCTGAACTTCACCTACTCTTGGTAGTAACAAGATGCGACTCTTGAGGAGTGAAATTTTTTACTAATTATTCTTGAAGGTAGCAGCCTGTTGGAGGAAGGTATTCATGTTCCTACCTTTATTCCTGTATTAATACTCTATCGGAGATAGAAACATTTAGTTGAAGGGATATGAAACTTGATCCTCCATATACGAGATGCTTTATCCAATCAATCTGAAGTAACCGACCTTTCACTCGGGATATACCTATTACAAGAAATATTTTGATTCTGCATTTTAAAGTTACAATGCTTTCAAAGAAGCTGTTAATGTTCCTCTTTGTGTTCATTAATCAAAAGGAAATTGCCATCATATTTTTAAAAGTAGAAGTAAAAGTTTCAGAATTTCTCGTTTGAAAACAAAAGGTAATATTATTTTGTGTTTCAAGAATGTTAATCAAATAATCATGTCATTTTGCAAAGTAGAATAAATGAGAATTGCAAACAAAAGGCTCAATGGCTCAAGTTTTCATTAATAGAATGGTAATCATCCTAATGCGTGATTCCATGGAGCATTACAAAGTTTAGAAAATGGTAATTTAAAGGGAAAAGAGCTACATTGAAACATAATGACCATTTATCCTTTTATCTACTTTGAATTCTGGACACTCTTGAGCTTCTGTTGAAGGTGACCTTGATTGAGGATTCCTTGCCAGATGACGTTGGTTTTGAGGATCCAATCTTTTTGGATGCAGTTACTTGCCATAAATCCCTAACTTTTTCCTAGATCTCCTTGTTAGGTTTTCAAGCTATCAGGATGCTAATTTTCTATTTATGTCTCTAATTTTCACCTGGACCGCCCTTTCGAGTTTTCAATCCACCGAGACGCTCTTTTTGCCTAAGTCTCCCTTTTGGGTTTTCAACTTAGCGAGCTTTATTTTTTGTTTTTAGGCGAAGTATTTCTTGACTGCATCAACATTTGTAGGATAAGTAAACTCTTCTCCATCCATGGTTGTGATTATTAAGGCACCACCTGAGAGTTCTTTCTTAACAACATAGGGGCCACCATAGTTTGGAGTTCATTTACCCCTAGAATCAGTGAGAAGTGATTGGATCTTTTTGAGCACGAGGTCGACTTCTCTGAATACCCAAGTGTCGCACCTCGAAAAATCACGGAGACATTTCGGAGAAACGACCTTCGCGCGAAAGGCGCGGAAATGCGGTTCGACAGAGTCGCCACCGAACTTTATTTTTCCCGAACAAACGGGAGAGGAAAATATCGAGAAAACCTCCTGAAAACGAAAGGATAGGAACAGGGCTGTCGCAACCAAGTTCCGGGTTCGGGAGTCGGTTACGTGAGGGGAAGGTATTAGCATCCCTCACGTCCGTCGTACTCGACGGGAACCTCTTAAGGTAAATGTGGGGAGTGTTGTTTAGGTTTACTGGTTTTCTTCTCATTGTTAAAGGTAGAATTGGTAGGGTAAAAGGTTAAAGACGCAAAGGAGAGATGCATGGTTAGAGAATGGGGTGCTCGCCAAGGATTGGGGCCCTTGTGCCTACGTATGCTCATTCGGACGAGAATGAGAAATCAGAGCGTCGTAGTTCGACTACGGGAAAGGTTGGGAATGTGGAAGGAATAATGGAGGAAGATAGAAGTGTGCTCGCCAAGATCATCGCAATCTTGTGCCTACGTATCTTATATTCAAGAATGAATGAAGAATCAGAGCGTCCGTAGTTCGTGGTAACAACCACGAAAAGAAAAGGTTGAATGAGTTGAAAGTTTTGCGAAGGAGACGAAAGGATGACTGACAAGCAACCCAAAAGCGCGTCTCAAGAGCTTGTCACTCAAGAATCCAAGGAATGCGAGACTCCAAGAACTCAGTTCTTTCGGGAATTGACTGAATAAATTGAAGATAAAGAGTGGGATGTTTTGAAATCGAAAGAATGAACTAATAACAACTTGAGGGCGCGCCTCGAGAGTCACTCATTCAAATATTCAAAGAATGCTAGATTCTAAGAATATCTCTCTTTTGTAAGTTTTAAAAATGTTTGTGAAAGGATCGAATCGAAGAATGACATGCGAGGCCAAAAGGAAGATGTTTGAACTGGTTCGACGACGTGTCGAAGATTTGATTGAAGATGGAACCGGCTTGACGACGTGTCAAGGGTTAAGGTTGTGTGAAACGATATTAGTCCCTGAGGGTGCTCCTAATATCGAGACCACGAGGAATTGTGAATGTGTGTGCGAAGTGTCGAAGGTTGCGAATGCGGACGAGCATTCGACTTAGGAGAATGTTAGAAAATGATTGAATTTGAAAGAGTCGAAAGGTTGAGTGAACAACAGCTCAAGAGCGTGCCTCGAGGATTATTCACTCGGAGACACTAGGAATGCTAGATCCCAAGTACCTCCTTCTTTCGAAGTTTGATCGAGAAAGAAAATTTAAAAAAGACTTGAAGCGAAATGGGGTATGAAAATAATTTGTGAACGTGTGAGAAGTGAGAACGCGAGGTTGGATTTGAAAATATCGATTATTTAATAGATGAGACGTCGGCCCCACAACTAAATAATCGGGATGTTATCGAGATGCTAGATCTTGACAATGCATTTTTCATACATAAAATGTTTGAATGAACAACGGGAATATCACACAGAATTGCTGGATTCTTATGATATTCGTTCTAAATAGCGTACTAAAATGAAAAGAATCGACGTATTATTTGAGGTGTACACCTCCATAATGTTCGTCCAAAATTCAAGAAATGCTTGACTTCAAGAATTTAATTTCTCATGACTAGGTTGAGAAATAGCTTAGTATTGAAAAATATATATTGAAACAGGATTTAAAGAAAATAAAACATTTTTAGAAATAAATACACTGTAAGTTAAAATAAATGGATTTGAATTTAGCAAAAAATAAATTAATCAAAAGTTAAAAGTAAATTTTTTTTAAAAACTAAAATGTATTTTATTAAATTGTTTAAAACATGCTATTTGCTAAAGTAAATTAAATTGCCTAATAATTATCTAAAAAAAAATGAACAACACATTACTTAAGGTGTACACCTTAATAATGTTCATTCGAGAACTCGAGAAGTGCTAGACTTCAAGAGTTTAATTTTCACCCTTGATTTACAAAATATTTTTTAAAATACACAATGAAACCATCATGTGGATTAACGACATTCTTTATCTAAATAATTAAAAGGCGAATTTTAAAAGAAAAGTCTAAATATGTTTTTTAAGGTGTACACCTTAACAACATCTATTTGAAAACTCGAGAAGTGCTAGACTTCAAGAGTTTAAATTTCGAAATTGACTTTAAAAACAATTTGAATAACCATAAATTGAGTTAATAGTTTTAAAAGAATAATTAAATATATTTTGAAAGTACTTTTGAAAATGAATCATGTACCATATGCTGCATATAAAAAAAATATTATTATCCTTAACTGATTAGTATGTTGAATAGAGTCTCCCAATTTGGGAGGGGTTTATTAAGTTAAAACGAATTGCCAATTAACTACATAAAGATTAAGATTAAAAAAGGATATTTGTACTGAAACAAACTAAATAAAAACAAAATACTGAGTTTTTCCTTAATCAACTCACACTAATTAACGTCGAAGCATAAACGGTGGCAAAACGGTAGCAGCACCAATGGCCAGTAAACGAAATTGGACTTAGTAGAAATATATATAAAAAAACAAACAAACAACAATAAACTGTGTTCTCACAAAAAAAAACTACAACAAACTCATTTAATGAATTCAGATTATAAACATAAAAAGGTAACAGACTAACAGACCGACATTTTCGTCCACATCCGCAGCAACAACACACAATAAGCATTCCAGTTTAGCATAAACACAACACAACTGACTTGCAGACCAATCATAAGCATTGGCAAAATATTGTCTTATGGCATCTATAAACCAGAACAATTAACACCAACGGAAACCATGACCGCAGTATCCGCAACAGATACGAACAGCATATGCAGCAGGTCCCAAATCAATTCCATGCGCAAATTAAAGCAAACCGACATCGAGTCAATGTATCAACAACAGAACAGCACCTTTAATGATAAACCTGGGACCAACTAATAACGGCGCGACATATCAACCAATAACAACCAATAAGCAGTAGCATGTTCAAACACAACAAACAGAAACAATCCGCACAATATTCACAGTATAACCCATTCATGATGTAACAATGAACACAATCACCATTATTCTACATATACTTAAATCAAAAAGCCTTTCATGACATTAATTCGAATCAGATATAACAATATCACTTTTATTTTCTGCAGCAGGAAACCAAACATACACATAGCAGAAAAGTTCTAACAAGTTGTATCAGTTCAATCCAAACACAGACTACGTACCCCTGCCAAAACGAGATACCTGATAATGTACGACTGCGACGCTCTGAAATCCTAACAACATCCACAGATTTTATTACTCTAAACCATCATCCAGATGCAAGCAGGTATATGAACATACACTACCCGATTAATAATAGTGTCAAAATAATTAAAAAAAAACTCGTTCGAACTGGATCACAATACGGCAATACATCAGTTAGTACACGAAACAAGTTATAGCAGCTCAACTCAGCTCTTAAAAAACTTAACAGGAAGCAAACTTCCAATGTTACACAAACAATATAGTTTCAAACCCTAATAACAATAATCAACAAGTTAAAGATCAAATGGAAGCGTAGTTGTAATAAAAATAATAAAAGAAAAAAAAACCAACCAACATTGGATTCAGTCGCGCATCAGCTCATGACTTGCTCGTTGTGCTTGCGGCTCCCCAAAAGAGTCTACCAGATGCGCGTATCATTGAATCGTCTGGTCTCTGCTTAAGTTGCTGCTAGAAAAGTGGCGGTGCTGTCATCGGAAATGGAAATCGCCCGTGTAGAAATGTTGGGAGTTTGTTCGAGCTACAAGTTGTTGTCGTCACTCGCTCTCCGTTGTTGTTGGTGCGAGCTTGAAGACTCACTTATATTGCCTGTATATGATAGAGTCCAACGATATCGCGGCCAACATGCAATCGGTTCCAAACCTTGATTTCAAACCTTAAAATCTGCATATAAAAGACAGCAATCCAAGCAAACACAGAACACCGATTTTACAAATTAGAAATCGCCAAAGCGGAGGTTGACAACCCTGTGCTTCGATGCGCAATCATTCAGAGATCTCCTCACTGTAAACTGCAACACTTACGAAAAAATGGAATCCTGTTTTATCAGTATGGGAGGCGAAACAATAATCGAAAACATCAAACAGAAATGAATTATGATTATCCAATGTTTTAAGAATAACTAAATGAAAACCAGCCAACAAGAAGGGAACACATAGCTCTAATCAACTGTTAGTGAAAACCAAAACGAAATGCAAGTTAAGTGCGAAATGCCCACTGCTACCATCACCACACGAATTGAAGCACTTCGGAAACAAATAAATAATTCAGAATAACCATTGAAATGCTACAATCTGATCAACACAGGACCCTAAAACTCACTTAAAATAATCTGTCAAAAATAAGTTAGAGATTACCGATACCGCCTTCATCTGTGTTGCTGTTGAAAACCTTCATATCGACCTGCTACCAAAATATGTTTCCTGTTGAACAGCCTACGAACGTGTCTCCACAATCACCAACTTTCCATTGCGTATTTGAGCTGTGAGTTTTGAATTATGAAGAGCCATCGTAAGTTTGTTCTTGATGTCGTTGCCTGATTCCAACCGAACAGAACTTCGACCTCTGAGTTTGTATTTGCACGAGGGTTGTCGTGAATCTTCGTCAATGTCGGTACTTGCTCCGACTCAACAACGCTAATTGATGGAGATGGTAACTTGGTCTCAAAAGATGATGATGGTGGTGATAATGAAACTAAGTTTTGAATGGAGATTAAGATGGTGTTTCGTGTGGGTTGGATTTGAAGAAGATGGAAGAGTGTGAATAGTGAAACAATTTCACCTTTTTCTGAAAAAAGACGCCGCTTAGGGTTTTGCTTAGAGCGATGAACAGTGCCTTCCCCTGCTCTCAATTTCCCTCTTTTAAGCGCAATGAGAAGTAAGCCCTAACGGGCCACCGGACCAAGCAATGGGCCTACCGCCCTCTTCTCCATGTCCAATCTTCTTTTGTTACTTTTCTTTTCTTTTTCTAAAACCTGATTCTTCTTTCCTAAATATCTTAATAATAAATAACCATAAACAAAATAAATTAATAATTAAAATGCTAACTAACATAGTTAAATAATAAACAAAACAAATAAATACAAACAAAATGAATAGATTAATTTAAACTAAACTAATAGCTATTTTAAAAAAAAAAAAAAAAGAATATTAAATATAAATAAAAGATATTAATAAATGCATATGTGAAACAAGCTAAAAAATAAAAAATAAAAAAGATATTTACAAATAAAAGAGTTATATAAGTGCATAAAATACTGTTATGAATAATACTTTTTTTTTTTGAAAAAAAAAGGAAGAAAAAAGAAAAGGGTTTATGAAATTAAGAAAAGAAATAAAATACACAAAAAAAAATGTCCTTTTAGGCCACATGTCACATTTTGATTGGTCAAAAGATAAATTTTTGAAAAATCGACCAATTGCGAGATGACACGTGCCTAAATGGCACGGAACAAAAAATGCGAAAATATTTACAAAAGGGTAGGACAAATTTAGGGTATGACACCAAGGTCGAACCTTTTTGTCAAAAGTTTTCTTCATTCTTTGTTATAACTGACCATAACATAAAGCCTTCATTCTTTTTTCTTCGATCAGATTCATTTCATTGTGTCTGCTTTGACACCATTCAACTTTTGTTAGCTTGGTTTCCATCAATACTCTTATTGACGGGATCTCAACCTCTATAGGGAGCATTTCTTCCATGCCATATACTAAAGAGAAAGGGGTTGCTCCAGTTGAAGTGCGGAGGGATGTGTGATAACCGTGAAGAGAAAATGGTAGCATCTCATGCCAATATTTGTAGGTTACAACCATCTTCTGAATGATCTTCTTGATATTTTTGTTAGCTGCCTCTACCGCTCTGTTCATCTTAGGCTGGTAGGGAGAGAGTTATGGTGTTTAATTTTGAATTCAGCATATAATTCTTTTATCATCTTGTTGTTCAGGCTAGTTCCATTATCAATAATGATCTGGCTTGGAACACCATAATGGAAGATGAGATTGTTTTTGATAAATTAGACAACCACTTGTCTAGTCACATTGCTATATGATGCTGCTTTGACCCATTTGATGAAGTAATCAATGGCTACCAGGATGAACCGATGCCCATTTGAGGCTCTGAGTTCATCATGCCAATCATATCGATTCCCCATATAGAAAAAGGCCATGGAGAAGAGAGAGGTTTGAGATGCGTTGGCAGTACATGATTTTTGTCGGTGTATATCTGACACTTGTGACACTTCCCTATATACTTGTAATAATCAGATTCCACTGTCAGCCAATAATATCTTTCTCTTAAAAATTTTCTTGCCATTGTATTCCCACTGGCATGAGTGCCAAAGGATCCTTCATGAATCTCTTTCGTTAGCATGTTTGCTTTGTGTTTGTCCATGCATCTTAGCAAAACCATGTCGAAGTTTCTTTTGGAGAGTACATTATTGTTCAGGAAGAAATTTTCAGCCAGTCTTCTAAGAGTCTTCTTATCTTTTCTTGATGCCCAAGGCGGGTGCTCTTGTCTTTGAAGGAAGCACTTGATGTCGTGATACCAAGGTTTATCATCTATGACTGCCTCTATTGTGAATATGTAAGCGGGTCTATCAAGGCGCATTATGTCAATCTTGGACACATCATTCCATCAATTCACATTAATCATGTAGGATAGAATAGCCAGTGCATCAGCCATGTGGTTTTCTTCACGGGGTATGTGATGAAACGCAATCTTTTTGAAGAAAGGTAACGACCTTCTTGCATAGTCTTTGTAGGGAATTAGTCCAAGTTGACGTGTGTCCCACTCTCCTTTGATCTAATTTATAACCAGAGTTGAGTCTCCAAACACATCCAAGTTCTTTATCCTTAAGTCAGTAGCTTCTTCAAGACCCATGATACAAGCTTCATATTTGACCTCATTGTTGGTAGATTTGAATTCCAATCGGGCGGTGAAAGGAATATGGATACCCTGAGGTGTAACAATGATTGCCCCAATTCTGTTTCCATAAGCGTTGACAGCTCCATCTAATATTAATCCCCATTGGGATCCTGGCTCTGGCCCTTCGCTTGGTAGTAGTCCATCACAGTCTTTCATTTTTAGGTACATTACATCTTCTTGCGTAATGTTTGTAGGGAATTAGTCCAAGTTGACATGTGTCCCACTCTCCTTTGATCTGATTTATAACCAGAGCTGAGTCTCCAAACACATCCAAGTTCTTTATCCTTAAGTCAATAGCTTCTTCAAGACCCATGATACAAGCTTCGTATTTGACCTCATTGTTGGTAGATTTGAATTCCAATCGGGCGGTGAAAGGAATATGGATACCCTAAGGTGTAACAATGATTACCCCAATTCTGTTTCCATAAGCGTTGACAGGTTTGTCGAATATTAATCCCCATTGGGATCCTGGCTCTGGCCCTTCGCTTGGTAGAAGTCCATCGCAGTCTTTCATCTTTAGGTACATTACATCTTCATCTGAGAAGTCAAATTTTATTGATTCCTGATCGTCAATCGGTTGATGAGCCAAATGACCGGCTAGAATACTTCCTTTGACTACTTTCTGAGCATGATACTGGATGTCATATTCTGATAACAACATCTACCAACGGGAAATCCTCCTTGTTAAAGCAGACTTTTCAAAGACATGCTTGATTGGATCCATTTCATAGATTAACCAAGTAGTGTGACAAATCATGTACTGGCGAAGACGTTTAGCTGCCCAAGCTAGTGCCAACAAGTTTTCTCAAGCATAGTGTATCGAGTTTCACAGTCCGTGAAATTCTTGCTTAAGTAATAAATGGCAGACTCTTTTCTTTTGGTTTCATCTTGTTGGCCAAGCACACAACCCATTGAGTCTTCCAAGACTGTCAAGTAGATGATCAGTGGTCTTCCTTCCACTAGAGAGGACATAATAGGTGGTTTTAATAGATATTCCTTTATACTGTCAAAAGCTTTTTGGAAATCCTTCATCCATACACAGCTTTGGTTCTTTCTGAGTAGTTTGAAAATCGGCGAGTATGTTGCGGTCATGAGGAATATGAATCTTGAGATGTAATTCAGACGTCCTAAAATCCTCTTACTTTCTTTTCAATCTTCGGAGAAGGAATTTCTCGAATCGCCTTGACCTTGTCAGGATCAACCTCAATTCCTTTTTGGCTGACGATGAATCCCAAGAGCTTTCCTAAACGAACACCGAATGTACATTTGTTGGGATTCAAACGGAGTTTGTATTTTCTCAGCCGTTGGAATAACTTTTATAGGTGTTCCACATGTTCTTCTTCTGTTTTAGATTTAGCAATCATGTCGTCGACGTACACTTCAATTTCTTTGTGCATCATGTCGTGAAATAGAGTTGTCATAGCCCTTTGATAAGTGACTCCTGCGTTCTTCAGACCGAACGACATTACTTTGTAACAAAAGGTGCTCCATGGGGTGATGAATGAAGTTTTCTCCATATCTTTCAGTGCCATTTTGATTTGGTTATAGCCCGAGAACCCATCCATGAAGGAGAATACTCTGAATTTTGTTGTGATGTCAACTAGCATATCAATGTGTGGTAGAGGGAAGTCATCCTTTAGACTTGCCTTGTTTAAATCTCTGTAGTCTATGCACATTCTTAATTTTCCGTCTTTCTTGGGAACTAGCACTATGTTGGCTAGCCATTGAGGATATTCTGAGGTGGCAAGGAAACCTGCTTTGATCTATTTTTGTACATCTTCCTTAATTTTGATGGCCATATCTGGATGAGTCCTTCTCAATTTTTGTTTGACCGGAGAACACTCTGGCTTCAGTGGTAAGTGATGTTCCACTATGTTGGTATCCAACCCTGGCATGTCTTGATAGGACCAAGCAAAAACATATGAAAATTCTTTGAGCAGCTCCATTAGACTCTTTATGACAATTGCACTGAGCTTTGCTCCAACTTTAATTTCTTTTATCTCCTCTTCTGAACCCAAATTGACCATTTCCAACAGTCCTTTGTAAGATTGAATGGATTCTTCCTCATGTCTGAGTAGTTGAGAGATCTTATATGGAATTTCTTCGTCCTTTTCTTCTTTGGCTTCGAATACCGGGAACTCGAAGTTGGAAGAATACATTGGATCATACGTTTCAATGAGGTTTAAAACAAACTATCTTGATGATTCCTTTTTTAGAAAAGACATAGAGAATGCAAAAGGTGTGTGCAGTGGTATTTTGAAAAATGCTTATTTTTATTTTGGGTTGTTTTAGAATTACCATTTTCTGAGAAAGCAAAAAGTGAAAATAGCAATGAATGCAGGAATTCAGAATGACATTCTTATTTATGATTTGTCGATTCTTGAAACACAAACCCTATGAAAAAAACTCTTTCTCTCTGGGCGAAGCGAAGAGGGACATTTACAGAAAAGCAAGCCCTATAAAACATCCTTTTCACCTGAGACATTTAAAGTGAAAGTTCAAAATAAAGATGAGGCAATTACTTTGATTTATGAACGATATTCGGGACATCGACCGCGACTAAATTGCGACGAACTCCTTTGTGGATCACAAATTCCGTTATTTTTCTTCCAGGATTGTCTTCAATAATGATATTGATTTCTAGTGGAGTTGAATCACTAGAGTCTTCTTCTCACGTAGAGTTATTATAATAGGACTCTTCTATTGTATCTTCAACGGTACTTTCATTTTCAAGGGAATCTCCCCATCCTGTTGGCTGGATGTCTTCAATTCTGATACGAGAACTTTTAGGAGCAGCGTACTTCACTAGAAAGTCATATTTGCCGCTTGCCTGTCCCAAAGTATCCTAAGTTTATGAAGGGATAGATGAATCATCCTCTTCGATGATATTGACTTAAGGAAATGCAAAGTTGATGAATTCTTGTCCAGCAATTCTTGCAACTTCGTCAACATGATGTTTGACATTTTCAGAATTTTCCTAATAAGGATTCCATGATTTTGGGAGAGCAAGTGGATTTTCCTCAAGGTCATTCAGCAGATATGCATTCTCTGGCTGACTCTTATACCTTGGATCTTCCATGTAAGGTTCCCAAATGGGAAAATCATCCATGGGATCAAATGATTTGTAATCGAAGTTGTCTTTCATTAGAGTATCTTCTTCCAATGAGTTGGGAGGAGCACGACATCTTTCAGGATCGTAATCTCCATAGATCATTCTGACATTTGATCTTGGTATATATATATATGGGACTTTGCTTCTGAGAGAAAAATGGAATGTATGTTTCTTCCTGAGATATATATCCTTCGTTGTTGAAATAGGTTTTACATTCTTCATTTGTATCAGATGGATCATTTTCCTCAATGGTGTGGACTTCTTGAGATATTGGGTGGAGGAAGCCTCCACTGTGGAAGAAATCTTGAATAGGTCGAATGCCTTCATTCTTCTCTTTAAACTTGGTAAGTACTGGAGAAAAACTAAGACCTTTTCTTTCCTTATTATCAATAGGAATCACAACTTGCCCCCATCCTTTTATGTTATTGCTTCTTAATACTTGGAGAGCATCTTTGTACGAGGAAATCAATATTTTTTCTTGATGATTCTCATTGCTCACAGAGAGTGCTTGAAATTGAGTTCCAATGACCTCCTCTGGTTCTAAATATGAGAATAATGATAGGTTGCTTACAATTAGAGCTTGTTCTCCACATAGTGTGATCAACTTGTCATTCTTGACAAACTTCAGCTTTTGGTGAAGTGTCAAAGTGACTGCCCCTACTTCATTTATCCAAGGTCGCCCTAATAAACAGCTGTACGCCGCTCGGATGTCTATGACTTGGAAGGTGACATGGAAAGTGTAGGGACCAATGGTTATGGGAAGGTCGACTTCGCCAATAACTGTCTTCCTGGATTCTTCAAAAGCTTTGAACATGATCTCACTACCTCTCATGGGAGCGCCTTGAAAAGATAATCGTGTTAAAGTTGATTTTGGCATGACGTTCAAGGATGAGCCTGTGTTTATGAGTATGCTGGCTAAAGCATCGTCTCCGTAGTTGATTGTGATATTGAGTGCCATATTATAATTCTCGCCTTCCTCTGGAAGTTCTTCATCACTGAAACCCAAATTGTTGTAGGAAGTGATGTTGGAAATAATGTTGTCAAACTGACCTACTGTCACATCTTGTTCTACATAGGCTTGTTCCAAGACTTTCTGTTGAGCTTCTCCGTGAGCTTCTGAACTGAGCAGAAGAGATGACATTGATATCCGAGAAGAAGTTTATAATAGTTGATCTACAATGTTGTATTCACTTATCTAGATGAGTTTTAACATTTCATCATTATTTTTCACAAGCTCTGTGCTATTGGATTGACCAATGGGTTAATTAGGAACTTCAGCTTGAGGTTCCTTTTCTTTTGCAGGTTCTCCAACTCCTCTACTGAAAATTCGGCCACTTCGGGTGACTCGACTAATATCAGCAATGTTGACAACGGATTGCAGTAGAACTTCTTTTCCATCTTTTATTATGGTTGCACCATATTTGTACGAAATAGCTTTCTCTGACTTGTTTGGCATTGGTCCTGGAAAGTAAATGACCAAAGGGGTTATCAGGGTCTTTCGGCTGTCATAAGTAACATCAATTGGTTCCAGCTTGGGGATGTTGGAAATTTTCCCACTGTCGATCGGGATCTCCAAGGGTACCCATTTTTTGGAATGTCGAGTGCCAAAGTCATTGAATGGGTAAGTCACCAATCTCCTAAATCGAATATAAAATCTACTTTATCTGTTGGTTTACAGGGGTTGCAGGCGGGATGATTTCAAAATGGACTCTCCATTCATTTCATTAGATAGATAAGATCACCAAAACTTTGTGATCTGCTGGCGAACTTATTCTAATTTCATAATAGATCTCAATATTATGCCTTGAAGAGGACTCGAACCTCCACGTTATTTGGCATGAGATTTGGCTCACTGAGCAAAGGAATTATGGTGAAAACATCCTCGTCAATTCCATAATTAGCAGGCTCTCTTTCATTGAGAACTGTGATGGTTCTTTTGTCCAACAGTTCTAGAATCTCATTTCGGATAAGGAGGCAATCCTACCGGTTTTTGCAACAGGCACTTGTAAAATTTGACCAATGATGTTTCAATGTTTTTAACGTCATAAACTGCATATTGTCCGGGGAAATATTGCACCATGTTGATTGAGTTAGAATTCATGCATAACTGGGTTTCCCCTTGGTCCACTTGATCCTGGAGAGTTGCTCGCACGAGTTAGCACCCTTGGCTATTTTCTGAATATACTCGGCAGCATTCATAATTGTGAGGTGGTATACGACCGTACTCGCTCTGTATGCAGTGCATCTTGACCAGATCCGTTTCCAGTAAGCGGATGTCACAACTTTGGTATTTGTCTGGATTTCAATTGGTTATGCTGACTTGACGTGTTCTTTCATCTTGGTAGATTGGAAGCCACCAATGGTCCAACAGATGTTGAAGAGTTCTTTGTACAAGCGTACAACCTTGATCATTTTCGGAGCAATCCTTGCAGCCTTGATAATTATGCAAGGACAGAAAACCGAGTCTAACTTGCTTGGCGTGTAACTCTACCAAGCAAGTATTCATTAAATGGATGTCGAAAATCTGAACCATGTTGACCTGATGATCATTCCTTCCATGGTAGTCTTGGATCCATCCTAAATCCATTTGACGCTGGATGGATTCTTGTACAAAAGCACATCCTTGATTGTCATTTGAGCAAATTGAACAAGCGTTATAGTCGTGCAACGACAGATTGTGGTACTGACTTTGTCTTGAATGCATTGCAACTAGATTAACATTCATCACACGGATGTCATGATTTTAAATAATTCCTGGATGTTTGTGGGACATATTTACTTCATGAATCCGGTGATCTTGGATCCATCCTAGATCCATCTGCTCCTGAAGAGTTGTTTGTACAATGATGCACCCCTAATTGATCTTGGAACAAACGTCGCATTGATGATATTTATGAGATGGCACATGGGCATATCTGCTTTGCTTGCAATGCATTTTTACCAAATTTGTTCCCAGTTGGCATACGTCGTGAATTTGATAAATGTTTCCTGGTCCTTCATCTATCAAGTTAACTGAAGCTTTTTCATGTTGCGTCAACTGGTTTGTTTGGCATTTGGATTCGTATCATTGAAAGATAAAACTCTGTTTTTGATGAGCCTTTGTACGTCATATTTAAAGCTGAGGCAGTTCTCAATGTTATACCCTGATCCTCCTTGATGATAAGGGCAAGATTAATTAGCTTTGAACCAATAAAGGGGATTGTTCGGCACTGTGAGAGGAGTCCTGGTTTGAATGTGCCCCTTTGCCAGCAGTACTGGGAACAGTTCTGCATATAACATTGGTAAGGGGTCAAACCCTGGTGATCGTGGAAAATGATTATTGTTATTGTATTGCGGGCGAGCCTGCTGAAGAGGTTGTTGCTTCCTTTGCTGATACGATTGTTGATTCGGCTGGCTCTGAGCACCCTGTGATTGATAGGTCGAAGTCGGTGTTGGGTTGATAATAGGGGATACGTCTGCCACCTGTCGAGGTTGATACCTTCGCCTTTGTTTACCCTGAGAGATATTACTAATATCTTATTCTTTCTTCTTTTGGAAAGCACCCTCGTATCTTTTAGTACTGCTGGGTGGCTCTGCATCTTTGATCAGTCGACCTTCTCGGGCTGCTTCCTCCAGGCGTACCCCCATGTTTACCATCTCGGTAAAGTCACTAGTTGCACTTGCAACCATTCGGTCATAATAAAATGAGCTCAAGGTTTTCAGGAAGACTTTTGTCATTTTTTTCTCCTCAAGGAGAGGACAAATCTGGGCGGCAATTTCATGCCATATTTGAGCGTACTCCTTGAAGGTTTCCTTATCTTTCTGGGACATTCCTCTGAGCTGGTCCCTATCGGATGCCATATCCAAATCGTATTTGTACTGCTGAACAAAAGCTGCCCTGAGATCTATGAAAGTATTGATCATTGCACGGTTTAATCCCATATACCATTTGAGTGTGGCACCGATTAAACTGTTTTGGAAGTAGTGGATTAGTAGCTGTTGGTTTTCTGTCTGGGTAGACATCTTTCGAGCGTACATTATCAGATGACTCTGAGGGCAAGAATTGCCTTTGTATTTTTCAAAGTCAAGCACCTTGAATTTGTGCGGTATTTTTACATTATGGACCAAACAAAGGTCAACGAAATCTTTGCCAAACAAGTCTTGTCCGTGAATGGCATGCAGTTATTTCTGCATTTCCAAGAACTGTTCTTGGAATTCATTCATTCTTTCGTATACTTCTTCATTCTTGCCAGGAGTGGTATGAAGAATTTGTTCCTCTAGGATAGTATGTATCACAGGTTATGGTATAGACATCATTGCAGTAACTCTTGGTGCTCCGGTGACCTGAAGTTTATAACCTTTAGGTACGGGAGTCTCTATCGTATCCTTCGTATCTTCATTCACCTAAAGTTTTTAACTTTCATGTCTGGAGGTTCTGGCTATGGCTTTTAGGTCTTCAGTGACCGGTGGTATCCTTTAGGTATAAAATTGAAAGGCATGCCCCAGGGAAAACCTTTAGGCATATTATACTGAGGAAGACTGGTGGGTATCTCAAATGTTGGTGCAGACACAATTTATAAGATTATCGTCCTTTGAGTTGGTTGATCCTGTGATGCTGTCGGGGGTTCAATCATGTCGTTGAGTCTTTCCATTCCTTCTTTTAGAACAATGACCTCCTCTCTCAACTATTTATTCTCTTCCTCAAGATCGTCCATTTCCTTTTGGCGATTGGCCTGAGTATTGTACGAGTGAGATGGTTTGACTCTAAAGTGCGACACATGTGTGAGACTCTATGACAAAGGTGTGTAATGCAAGAATGATGAATGATATGCAGAGAAATGAAAATGATTTTTTTGTTTTGTTTTCAAAAGAACTTTTAACAATTATGTTGTAAATATCATACAGCGATGGAAACCTTTTATTGAATTCAAAGGGTTACAGTATCTTACAGGGAAAAGTACATTATTTCACAAAGTGCAGGGAGGAAAACTAGGCCTATGAATTCTAGGGATTTCTTGACGAAGGTCCAGATGCTGGTTGGTGACTCCCTTTTCTCTTCTTTGATCGGGCCCCTTCATCCGTTGTCGGGTTAATGATCATTTGCCAAGTGAAATGAGAAAGTAGGTTTCTTGGTTCCTTTTGACTTTCTATAGCATGTTTCTCTAATATCTTAATCAGAGCATCCTTCTCTCTCAATTATTCTTGGATCTTGGTGCATTCCAAGCTGACGATCTGGTACTTATTCTTCCAAGAGTTCTTCTCACGTTGGACCTTGTTGAAAGCGACCTGAAGTTTTTCTGTGTCATTCATGAAGTAGAAAATAGACTCTTTTAGGGGAAAAACTTCCTGACGAGGGTAAGGCATCTTCAGTTTGATGGCTCTGGTTTGCACCCATCAGAGATAAGACTCTGCAGAGACGCAGTTTGGCCTTCCCAAAGACTCTCTTCCTTTTCTATGAACATGTTGTCATGCATGCATAATCTCCTTCTTAAGTGTTATGTCATTTTCTCCTTCCTTGAAGAAAAGACCTTCCATATGAATTTCATATGGTATGTCTTTCATTGGGTATCCGAGCTGACGACGAGCTAACATTAAATGATAATTGATCCCTCCTTTGGTACCAATGACAGGCACATTGGGGAAACTTTCACATTTGTCAATGATTTTTATTCCGTCATAGACCCGATTGTACCAATCTATGTCAGAATGGGTAAGAGACATAATCTTTTGTGACCATCGCATACTACTCTTGGGATCCCAAAAAATAGCAGATTTAGATAAGTGGGAAATAAACCGTTTGTAGAGTAATAGTACACAGGATGTAATCATCCCTCCGTTGTACAAATTCTTTAAATGTACCGAGTGATAAGCATCTACGAGCAAAGTTAGGATTGGATTCCTGATTGAGAATATCTTGAAAGCGTTGATATCGACGAAGTTGTCAATGATGGTGAAATTCTGGTATGCAGATCCCATATGTCTTAGACATTGATCTCTGCTTAAAACATAACAAGGATAGAACACAAGCAATTTGATTTACTTTAAGAATTATCAGTGTCATGACAAATATTGTAACATCTGCAGAATGAAAAAACACTTTATCCAATCATTTAAATTGTGCTCAATTTTAAATGCTGAAAGATAAATAACACAATGAATTGTTAACCCAGTTCGGTGCAACATCACCTATATCTGGGGGTTACCAAGCCAGGAAGGAAATCCACTATCAGTAGTATCAATTCAGAGCTAAACTCCCCCATTTACAACCCCTCACTTAATCCCTACCAGTGCAACTTCTACCTAGGACACTCCTAGATATGAGACACTTCTCACTCCCCCTCAATCACAACAGTGATGACAACAAATTAATAACACTTTAGAAGACACTCTTCAAAGACAATACTTAATCTTGCTTAATAGCTTCAATCAAGAACAATACATTCTTTCTTACAAGCTTTGAGTGAACAACTTACAACCTAAATATGTCTACCACGATGCATCAAATGATACAAAGGGTGACTTACAAAGTCACACGCAAGAGACTCTCAAAACCCTAAACCCTTATTTTGCACCCAAGATTTTCTTGTTGTGAATGTTTGCCTTCTTTAGGTCTAGCAAGTCCTTATTTATATACTCTTCTAGTATGGGCTTGGACTTTAGCAAAAGCTTCCTCAGATTTGATAAAATCAAATCAAATAATTCTTCAAATCTTTTCATATTTAACACCAATTTATATTTGATCAAATCAAATCAAATCAAACTCCAAATCTTCTCATAATTAAAACCAACTCATATTTGATCAAATCAAATCAAATCAAATTCCAAATCTTCTCCATAAAAATAGGAACAAATATTTTATAGTTTCCTAAAAAGTCTCAAAGCTCCTTTTTATGAAATCCAATCTGCACTTTGTTCAAAATGAATCTCCTTGACCTGCGCATAATGATGAGGTATATCCAAGAGGATCTCATCAAACCAAAATACCTCTGTCAAGAGATATAAAATAGCAGTGCCTGTTGTACCAGACTAAGATGTCATGACATTTGTCTTCGACATCTATCTGAAACACATGACAATAGTACTGTCATAACAGTTGATGAAGATGTTCTAACATCTTGCTTAACATCAGTGTAGAATCATGTTTTACCAAAATTTAGTCAATCATAGAACCATGGAACTAACAGATGAGAAAGAGGAATAACCCATAGATGAGTAGAACAAAGACATCCTTGAAAGCATTTATATTTCCTATGCTGGCAAAGTATAGGGCTTTTTCCATCAAAAATTTAGCTGGTAAACCCTGAATTCCTCCTTTGGTGGTCATGTGAGCTTTGATATATGACTCTTCCAAAGAGGTAGCTTTTGCAATGGTTTGATCTTTGGGAATTTCTTCCATTCCAAAAAATGGATCTTGATCAGTGATAGGTAAATCAATCAGATGAGAGTACTCTTCCAATGTTGGTGTGAGATGATAGTCTGGAAATGTAAAGCAGTGGTATAATGGATCATAGAATTGAACCAATGTAGACAAGATTCCTTCCACCATATTGATTTTTAAAAGAGACAACAACCCTCCGTGCCTAGCTCTGAAAGCTTCCAGATTAGTAATCAACCTTCCCAATTTCCTCAGGTCTTATAGTTTTGGGATTTTGAAGGCGTACTTGTGTGTTTTTCTTCTACCAAAATCCATAGCACAACTTCTGATATTTGCAACGATTGTTTTAGTTCTTTCAAAACAATGTCTTTTTTAGTTTATTTTTAGGAATGAATGAATTGTATGAATGCAGCAAACAAAAACATTTGAAAACATGGGTTTAAGGGTTCATTGTAACAGCCCAATTTTCAATAATTAATTATTCATATTAATTAATTGATTTATTTGGATGATTTTAATTATTGGAATTATTGGTAGATATTTGAGAGGAGAAATATAATGGAAGGAAATAGAATGGAAAGAATATAACGAAAAGTGGAAAGAAAAGGAAAAGATAGAGACATAAGAGAAAGAGAAAGAGAAAGAAAGAGGAAGAGGAGAAAAGAGAAGGAAGAAAGGGAAAAAGCTTGAAATCATCAAGAACAACTCCTAGCTTTTGATCTAATCAAGGTAAGGGTGTGAAATATCATTATCTTGTCAACGTATATGATTATGTATGATTGGTTTGGATTGTTTGGATGTTTCCTCCATTTTCCATTCTAGGGCATAGATGAGTTTAATCGGTAGAATCAAGGTTTTAACGGTTGGAATTCGGAATAAGTGGTGTAGATTAGTCGAGGATTGTTAGACTAAGAGTACTGGAACTCGTTGGAATTGAATCGGGTGATTTTGGGAGTTTTGGAGAGTTTTGACATTGAGGGTTTTGAACATCGCAGACGTTCGCTAGCACCTTCGCTAGGCGAGCAGGTCGCGAGTGTTCGCTAGCAACTCGCTAAGCGAGCAAGCTAGCGAGTGGTCCTAGACTTGGATACAATGCATTTGATCTTGTTCGCTGGTAGCGAGTGAGGTAGCAAAGGATTCGCTAGGACCTCGTTGCAGCGAGTAGGTAGCGAAGCCTTACAGTAGCTTTTGTTTGCCTTCGCGAGCTTGTTCGCTAGGCGAACAGGTAGCGAGTGTTCGCTAGGGACTCGCTAGGTGAGCAAGCCAGCAAGCGTGACAACGTTTTCATTTCTTTGTGATTCCATCCAATGTTGATTGTTTGGTTCGATTGTGTTCAATTTTGATCTGAAATGAGTAATTGTGTGTTGTTATATATATATATTGTGGGTACCGTATAACGTGAATCCTAGATTGTACAATATTGTGAAATGTGGCCTTTTGGCATATATAATGCATGAGAACATATTGTGAGTATGTGTGCATTGCTTGAATAATATGGTGATGGTATTGAATTGTGAATGCATATTGATTGTATGCAATATTGTGAATAATGCATGAGAACATATTGTGAATATGTGTGCATTGCTTGATAAATGTGATGATGTTGAAAGTATGAATACTTTGATATGATGTGTGAGTGTGCAATCATGATATAATTCTTGTGTGATGAATTATTTGAATATGCATGGGATTAAGATGCGAGAACGGTCTTAAGTGCATATGGTTGTTGATTGCATACGCATCATTTAGTCAAGAGGCAATGCTTGCTAGTTTTGTGGAGACTAGTGACTTGTCCCAAACCTAGAAGGGTGGGTTTGAAAGCTTAGAGGACGGGCTTTTATTGTTATCGGTCTAGGGAACGGACCCGGTTTAAATGTAAAAATCGAAAAATGATAACAAGTGTTGGTACCACATGGCATGAGTTGCATTGAGTCACATGATATAGAGATAAAATTTGTGTGAATGTATACATATGTGTATGTTATGTGAATTAATGAGAATTATGGATGTGTGCATGATAAATATGCTTGGTGATCATTCCATATTTGTTTATATATACATATATTATGATGTATATGATGGTGATAATGAACTGTGGTGAGAAATGCAGAATATGTGTATTCTATGCTTGTATATAAATTTATATGCATTGATTATTATGATAATATTTCTCACCCTTCTGCTGTTTTTATAATGCTCTATGTGGCATTGCAGATTAGGTTTGCTGGAAGTCTTTTGTGAAGTATAGCTTCATTCTTTTGGTCGGTTAAACTCTGATATGTAGCACCAAGTAGTTAGGATTGTATAGCATTCTTTTGAGATACATTTGTATATGTATCTGATAACAAATGTTTATGTAAACATGAATGATGTGGTGAATCAAACTGAATGATATGTATTTATATGATTAACATGTTTAAAGTGATTCAATGTTTAGATTTTCCTCTTTTAATTCTAAATATTGGAATATGGGTGTAGGGACTAAGTTCCTCTATTGAAACTAACCCACTGTTGCATGTCTTTTATCAAGTAGGTGTTGTATGTTAATTTCGTGATGATGTGACATACCTCTTTTATACCATGTTTTATTTATACTCTGATGAAATTTTAATACGTGTTAAATGATTTATTTGTTTATTTAGGGGTATAGAAAATGGGTGTTACATTCATCGTCACGAGCATGGAGCCATGGATCTACGCATCCTCAAGGTGTGTACTAGGGTTCAATTTTGTACCTATAGAACGGGTTCTAACAAGGTTCCCAAAGTCACTGACCCCTCTTAAGAATATTACCAGCAAATCAAATGACTCATGAAAGCTGTAATATCCCTAGGATGAATCTCAATTGAGTGTAGTATCACGTATCAACTATTCCCAATAGTCACTGCACTACCTAATGGTCAAGTGGTTAAACGCTTACTAATCCTCAGTTTCAAGGGTGCCCAGTAGAAAAAGTAATGTTTTCACGACTTTCTCGTTCAACATCAGTAACTCCAAACGGGTACCTCCACTAATTCGGTGGACTTTCAAGTCAGCTTGGTCGGGAATCACTCCCTATAAGCTTTCTTGAGTCTGCCACCTCTTATCTTAAAGGTGCTCTCTGACTCACCACATGCGTATTAATCACATTTCCAGATAACAGTAATTTAAACAAGTATAACAGATAAACAAATAGTATGACAGCAAATGATATAAAATGAGAAAGCAAATAAACAACAAAAAATGTAATGCAAGGCTTAACCCTCTTAGGGGATGGGAAAGTCCCCAGTAAAGTCACCATTTTTCTGTTGCAGTCGGTTTTTGTGGCTTGACCACTACCGCTCCTAGTGTTACTTTCTGATTTTTGTATTTGTCCTATGAAGCTTAAAAGGAAGGGGAAGATATCTTAAACTAACCCTGCACGCAAGTGTTTTCCCTACAAATTCGGAGAGATCTGGAATCGGGGGTTGGTTATACAAAGGGAAACTATTAACACACAGAGTATATATAGTAATCTATAGGAACCTTCATTTAAATCTGTTTTTACTGTTTAAATTGTGTTAGAAAGTATGAGTCGGGAGTGTTTTATCGTATCCACAGGGATTGATGAGAATATTTGATGCTTCCCGTTCAATATTTTAGTGATTTAAGAAGGGGTTTTTGAAATTGGTTTCTATTTTGTAACATGAATTTGTAAGAAATAAAGCAAGGTAAATTTTGTTTTTATTTTGACAAAAAGCATGCCAAGATTAGGGTTCACTAATCCTTTTTAAATGTGTCCAATCAATCAAATATGTGAACTTAGTTTCAATCAATATAATCGTGTATCCTCACAAAACCGTTCATCTCTAAAGCGATTTCGTGAATACTATTGTTTTGACCATTAAATGATCTCTCTAAATAACACCTGAAACAATAATCATTAAGATCAATACAATGCAAATATCAACTTACAAATCTATGTCTAGAGTTTGTTAGTTGATAGATAAAGAAATTAGGTCAATACATGAAAAGTTCATGTCTAAAGCAATCCAAACCATAAATATAACAAAATATAGCAAATAACTTCACCTATATTGATCAGAGCGTTGTTCAAATACAAAAGATTAAGAAAAATACATAAAATCAGAACTAGCTACCTCTAATCTTGACACAAGAGGGGGTTTAGCCACCCATTTCCATGATAGCTTGAGCAACAAGTTTCGGAAGAGGGTTGATCAACATTCGAGTCAAATAATCGAGATTGGATGAGAATCCACCTTCTTTTTGTGAAAGATGGCTAAGAGATGATGAAAATGGAGAAACTAGGGTTTTTGTGCTGAAAAATACAAAGCTATGAAAAAGTACAAAAGATTAGATATTTTGACAAAAGTGGCACCAAGTACTTATAGACATGCTGATGTGCTATCACCTTCACACTGCGAAGCTCTTGTTCTCCTAGCGAACATCCAAAAGTGGCACTTAAAGTGCCAGTGTACAATTAAATCGCCCCTGAGACATTTCCACATATTCGTTGTGCAAAAAATCCTTCATATTGCGAAGCCTTTGCTACAAGCTTTGCACAACGAATTCTCATCCAAATACTTACTACCTCATGTCTAGGGCTATTCGCTAGGTCTTCGCTTCTTCTTCGCTCTAGTGAACCATTCGCTACCTCCTCCACACAGTGAGTTTTAATGTCTTTTCTCTCTGTATAAACAGTGTTAGATTCCCAAGGGCCTTCGCTGGCAAGTTTGCTGTGCAAACTTGTTGATGTTTTTCCTGGGCAAATTCGCTAGGAAGTTCGTTGTGCGAACTTCTTGATGTTTTGCTGCTGATTTGATTTCCTTGTCAAAGTTCTTGTGTCTTACTCTTCTTATTTTGTGGCTAATTCCTGCACAATAGCACATTAATCAAAGCAACCAGGACTTTTTCAAACAATGAAGCATATCATCTAAAACATGAGTGACTCAATTCAATTCATCTACAAAAATAATGAAAGATGCCAATATTTGATAGAGTAAATACGTAAAGTTTGGCATCTAACAAATTGCTTTGTTGAGTCTATTTATTGTCAGGTGGGAAAAGTTTCTCCTTTGGGAGGTTGAGGAAATGCTTTTGTTGGTTTAGGATTTTCTATTGTTTTTGAAAAGGTATTTGGACCTAAGGTTTTTTTTATTAGTGTGCTCGCTAAGATTTCGATCTTATGCCTACTTATTCTCAAAAAAGGAAACTGAGAAATCATAGCATTCGTAGTTCCTCCTATTCTATGGGAGGAAAAATGTTTGGTGTCTTGTTTAAATCCCAAGACTGAAGCTAAAAGTGTTTGTGTCTTGTTCAAATCCCAAGATTGAAGCTAAAAGAGTTTTTGTGTCTTGTTCAAAACCCAAGATTGAAGCTAAAAGAGTTTGTGTCTTGTTTAAAGCCCTAGATTGAAGCTAAAGGAGTATTTGAGAGAGAATTTGTCATCTCCAAAATAGAGATATCTCACTTATTCATCACAATTATTGAGGGATTGATTATAAGGGAAGTTACTTTAACTGGGATGTGTGGAATCCAGCAATGCCACATCTTCCTTTATAAGAGAGTTAAAATATCATGAAGGAAGAAACTTTAACTCAGTGTAGAGTAATGCCACTTGTTCCTTTATGAATATTTCATGCTAAGAGAGGGACATTGGCTTGGATGTGTTCTAGAGGCTTGCCACTTACATCACTTAGATGAAAAAGAACTTTGGACATGATAAAGGAGGGACTCCAACTTGGATTTTGAATCAACAAGTGTGCCACTTACATCAATTATCTGGAAAAGGGTTTACTTATTTGTTTTGAAATGTGATGTATAGAGGAAATATCCTCCTACATAGAGGACTCGGAGTCTCATTTGTGGGAACATTGAATTTTGTGCCTTGATAAAGCCCAAGGTTGAAGCTAAAAAAAGGGATTAAAAACAGACTCAACTAGGGGAGTATTATATATGTCTTGTACAAAGCCCAAGATTGAGGCTGATTTGGGAAAATCCTTATATGAAGCCTAAGAGGAGATTGGGGGAATTTAAATAGAGACTGACTCTTTCTGAGAAAAATTAAATCCAAGAGTAGGATCCAACTGCTCTGAGGAATCAAAAGAGAAACTGCCTCCTGCTGGAAATTAAAGGAAAGTTAGATTTATTGAACTTCCATAAAGGCTTCGATTCTTTTGGGGATTTGTTGATTGTAACCTAACCCTTGCTGGGGATTTAAGGCTGAAATCAAGCCTTGTTGAGGATCAAAGGAGACTCAAAGGATGAGTTTAAATGTTTTAGAGATTTTGACTCTTCTGAGGATTGGTGTAGGGATGACTATGGTCTATCCTGTGCTTTTAGGAAGCCTGGGGATCCTTTTATGAAGCCCAAAAGGAGGCTAGGGATGCTTCTAGGAAGCCTGTGGGTCCTTGTACTAAGCCCAAGAGGAGGCTAGAAAATTTATATTGTTTAAGTCTTAAGAAGAGTTCAAGAAAGGTTTCACCAAGAAATAATCCTTTCTTTGTTGAACTCTTCCAAGATTAAAGGGGTTAAAGAAGAGGTTTCACCGAGAAATAATCCTCTCTTTATTGAAGTTTTTCAAGGCTGAATCAATTGAACAAAGCCTAAGAGGAGGCTGGGGAATTTAGATTGTCCAAGTCTTAAGAAGAGTTCAAGAAAGGTTTCACCGGTAAATAATCCTCTTTTTATTGAAGTTTTTCAAGGTTGAATCAATTGAACAAAGCCTAAGAGGAGGCTGACTGTATTGGAAAGAAGAATTCCTTTGTTGTACAGGGGGGGACTAGTTGTTTGAACTAAGTTATACTGATTGACAAGGTTCCTAAAGTTTGAACTAGTCTAAACTAAGGATGATTCAAATGCTAAGAGAAACTTAACAAGATATGTACAAGCATATATACAGAGATATGAACAAGTATGGATTGAATTAAAAAAGGTGGTGGGTCTTATACTTTGGATAGAGGCCCAAGTGTACTGTGATTGATTAGATGTTTTCTTCAAGACTAAGTTAGGATTTTGAGAAATTAAAGAAATTTTTGACTTTGAAGATGACTTGATATTTAAGTAAACAAAGGTGTTGGGTCTTACACTCTAGATAGAGGCCCATGAGTGTTATTTGGATCCTGTACAAAGCCCATGATGAATGAGGCTAAAAGGTTTTCTATTTATAAAAGATGTTGGGTCTTACACTCTAATATAGGCCCAGAGTTATTAAAAACAAAGTTTATGTACAAAGAGATGAGACTTACACTCCTAGCAGATGCCTAGATGATTTTGAAAACAATGATCGCATTGTGATTTTAAAAAGCACAATGGGACTTATACTATAGCAAAGGCCCATGAAATGGTTTATTTAGAAAGAGGGTTGGATCTTACACTCTAATAGAGGCCCATGTGTATTGAAAACAAAGTTTGAAAGATTCAATCAAAACAAAACCCTAATTTCATATTTTTTTAAAGATATTTTTCAAAAAAAAATCAAATAAAATATGTATAATTTATCAACTAAAATCATTAATCATGTTTAAAACAAGAATTAAGGTTTATGAAAAAGTATTTTATCCACATGAATATTTAAAATTATTTTGACTTAAAAATGTCGAGAAAAAGAAATCATTTTAAAACATTTAAAATAATTTAAAAATGATATTAAAAATATATCAAATGAAATTATTTTTTTGTAATTTTTTTGGAAAACTAATATGGTATTTAAATGACATATGTGAAAAAATTGGGATTAAAAATAATTAATTTTGATAGAAAAATCAAATTTTGAAGTTATTTTCAAAATAATTTAAAAATAATATATTAAATTTACTAAAAATATATCAAATATATTTTTTATTTTTTATTTTTTGTGTGGATAAATTATTTAAACATGTGAAAAATATTTGTGCAAAATATCATTTGAAAATAATCAAAATTGGATATAGAAAATAATTTTTTGAAAATAAAATGAAAATATTTAAAAAATTCAAAAAATTGAAAAATGGGACTAAGGCCAGCTTCTTCTTCCTCACACATGCCACCTTTGCCATATTGGCAAAACCTCTAATATCTCCCTCAATACGTAATGATTTTGCACGATGTAAACATCAAAGTTACTCGTTTTTGAACAAAAAATTCAATGGTACCAATTAATTTTATTTCTTTTAAGTGTAGAGTGAGTTATCAAGTGATGAACATATGAACCCTAATTTTTACAAGAACACTATGAAATCCTATATACGATTGATACATAGCAATTGATTGAGGGAAAACATTCTATATAAGTGCAGAAACATGTTGGTAACTTGAAATATCAAAAATGATGCATGTTTCATGAAGTTTGGGAAGTTCGAGCTTACTTGTGCAAGAGGAATTCAAATCCTCAATTGTAGGTGTTACAGATGAGAAATAATGACATGGAAAGCTTCCCTAGAACTAAAGTAATGTGTTGATGTTCTTAGAATGGTTTGAAACCTTCTGGTTTGGTGAGCTCGAATCCAACTACAACTAGCTTGGGATGAACTATGATCTTGATGATTTTGATGTTACAGATGTTGTTTGAGTGTTTGGATCACTCATATATGATGTATGTGAGGTGTTTGCATCATTGGTTTGGATTGAATTGCTCTCTATTTGAAAATTCGATTCTCACTTCTTAAGGTTTTGAAAGTTTGAAGTGAAGAGTGAAATGAGAGAAAACATGTGTTGTGATGTTTTGGAGTGTTTTAATCAACCAGAAATGACTTGTATTTATAGTAGAGAAAGTTTGTTTTGCAAGTAATAGTGAATAGATGAGGGAGCATGCTATCATCATATGGATTTTGTCATGTAGTCAAAGTCTCCTTCTAGTGTAGCTATGCATTGACTCCAATTCAATTTTGCAGGTTTAAACATTCATGGCTTTGGAATGAGTCTTGGCTGGTTTGTGCTTGCTTCATGCCACCTCAATGCATCGCATTGATGCTTGATGCCAAAGTTGAAATTCAAGGTTCATGTCATAATGGATTTGCACATGCTAGGCTAGATACTTGACCCCTTGTGTTATGGTTCAGATTCCTTCATCATTTGTGTTGATATTTGACAGAAATTCAATGATGCAAGTGTCCAAAATTGGCTTGAAAATCGTGGGAGGCAAGTTATGTGCCAAATACTATCAAAAAACAGTTTGTATCAAGGCATGGTGTGTGGTTCATAACTTCTTGCTTAAGTTGAATCAATAGATGTTCTTGTACTCTTTGGAAATCTTATATATCATACTTCAACTTTTATGTTTACATTTGGTATTGATTCATCTTGGATCATAATGAAAAATGCCTCCAAAGTTGGGCAAAACATGAGGCAGATTCTTCCTAAAAATTTCTAAGTGTCAAAGTTCAAAATCTCATAAAACCCTAACTTTAATGTTTCATACCTCAAAATCTAGGCATTTTTTGGGGGTACTTATGCTTTGAAATCTTTTTGTATGTAAGAAGGTATATCATTTAAGATTTGGATGAGAGAAAATAGTTGCCTGGATCACAAGTTATGGCCTTGCAAAGCTGGGTAAAAATCAAGTTCCTTTCATAACTTAGTGAAATTTCCAGTTTCTCAAGGTTGCCTTTTTTGCAAGTAACCTCGCTTTTCTTGATTTTTCTTGATTGATCATGATCCAAATCATACATTAACATTATTCTTGACTTGAAGAAACCATCGTTGACCAAAAAATTCAAAAGTCAAACTTGATTTTGCGCACAGTTGACTTTTTGTGTTAGATGAATTTTGAACTTTGTGATTCTCTTATGAAATCAAAACCTTGGCCTATTTCAACATCATGGATGGCCTCTAAGGGTGTTCTTGAATATCCTGAATCATTTCCCAAGGTTTGAGATCATGTCTTGGTTAAAAGTCAAAGGTATGGTTGACTCTTTCTCAAGAACCCTAGTTTGTGAACCAGATGAATTTGAGTCCTTGTATTTCTTATGAATCAAGTTCTTTGAATCAATCCAATCTTGTAATAGATAAATATTATGTATTTGAGGTCCTTGAAATATATCTTGAGGTCTTGGATCATGCCTTACTTCAAAAGTCAACTTATGGGTTGAATTAGGTCAAAACCCTAATTCTTGATTTTTGATAGATGCAGACTTCTGAGGCTATTTTGAACTTATGAATGGACTCATGAGGTTATTTTGAGATTCTTGAATCATGTATTGAAGTATTGACTCATGCCTAGATGAAAATTTCACTTTGGAAGCCTTGGTCGATCAAAGCCCTAATTTGGTGACACTGATGGTCTTGAGGCTTGATTAACATGAAATGGTGCAATCTTGTGTTAAATTCTTGATGGGGAGGATCTCTTGATCCTTCGTGGATGTTTGAGAGGCTTGAAAAGTTAAATATCATGTAAGTTCTTGATTGATCCCTTGCTTGAATGCTCTGAGAGGGCTCAAAACTCTAATCCTTGGTTAAGGTGAATACTCAACAATCTTTGAGAAGATTGATGAGGTATGAAAATACATCCATATTATGGTGATAATTTTCACAATGATGTGAAGTCTTGTGGTCAAAATTTAAGGTATGACACATGCTTTGGCCAGAGTCTTATATTCTGCAATAACATTTTCAACCATTTTAGATATTTTGGTTTGCAGTAGTTTTTTTTTTTTTTAATTTTCAAACACATAATGCTCATTGATGAATTTCCTGACTTTGCTTCTTCTTTTTTTTCTTCAATAATATTGATTCTACATATACTTTGTTTGTTCTAATATTTACTTTGCATCTATGGTTGTTTTATGTTCATCCTTTTGTCATTTTTGTTTTTTTATAAACATTATATATGGTTTACCTATGTATATGTTTATCATCTGTATCATATTTACCAAAAGATATTTCATCATTGCCAATCTTTCATGATATTTATATAATTCTTTAACAAAATATATCACTTTGCTTTGTGTTATCAACCTTAATGACATAACCATTGAAATGTCAAACTTTTTGTTTCCTTGTTTCATTTTTTTCTGATTCTATCTCATGTATTTGTTTCTTGCATTTGGGTTGTAGATGTTTTATGTGTGATGCACTGACTTTTAAACATTTCAGAAAGCATATTAATGTTAATGAGTTATCTCTAGGTTAAACGTTATTCTCCAATATATACTGCCATATCATTGTTCATGAGTCATCAATGAGTTTACAACTAACATTTTCCAAGTCCTCACTCTGCATTATGACATGCCAGTGTGAATGTGTGTAAAATCACTCTTCTAAATGTTTCCTTCTAACTCGATTTATCTTTCTATATTTCTTAACTTGTGTTTTTCCATTTCATTCACTTTGCTAATTTTCTATTTTTCCTTTCTATCTTTCTTTAACTACCTATCCATTCATAGTTGTTTGAGTTTGCTTGAGATTTATTTGAATTCATGTTTCATTTATGTTGGTATTAAAGGATAAACCTCGTGTCTTCATTCTCTCTATGGAACTTCTTCTGTTGATTGGCTTCAAGAACATCTAGTTTCTCGAAAGAAACCATTGACGTGGTACAAAGTAAGTATCAATAAGCTTATGAGTTTATTTATTAACTCTCTAATTAGTGATTATATATTTTTCAATGCTCCTTGCATGACTATTATACCTTTAAGTATTTTACTTTGATGCTTAAATGAATTTTGTACTATTAGATCTTAATTTGCAGGTGCAAATAGAACTAATTCAAAACTAAATAAAATCTAATTTTATCATTAAAATTCACAAAAACAAGGATTAAGTAGCTTGCATAGTTAGTAAATGTTACAATGATAACTGAAGTGTGTAACTGGATGATTTTCTTTACATCTGTCTCTAATAGAAACATCAATATCACTATAAAATGTATTGGAAAATATTGACAGTGCATAATAGGTAGTATGTATAAGACATTGAAATATGCATAAAGTTAGGAGGAAATGCATGCTTCATCTCATTTTTTGATGAGTATAGAAGGAAGATATGAATATATTTGACTAAATATAAAGATGAAGTGTCAATTAAAGCAACAGAAAAATTAGGGTTCTAAGAAAGCTATACTATATTGAGTTATTATAATTCTATGTAGTGCTAAAACCATGATTCAAATTCTTATGATTCTTATGTATGTATATAATGTAATAAGAATGATAGAATTTGAATACTACTCATCTGAACCAGTGGAATTTCCTTTCATAGGTTAACTAAAGTGAAATTTATT